>JAKCOX010000076.1:0-1200000 GCA_022605575.1 Laterallus jamaicensis coturniculus | reverse complement strand
TACTTGACTGTGTCTCGTAATTTGTTGCAGAACTTAGGCAAGTTTTCCTCATGGGCTTTTCTGGTACTGTCGTTACCTAATGCACATAGCCCTGCGTGTTTCTCCAGCCTGTTTCTTACATCAAGACCATGCAAGGCACTTGGAGGTAGCTCCAGCTGCAGCAGTTGGTGGGCTGTTCTCAAATTTGAAAATCAGCTGGGTTGGGATGGAAGAATGTTTTGTGTACAGCACTTCTGTTTCTGCTTTAGCAACCCTCGGCAACATCAATCTTCTATGTATGTATATATGTATACATAGAATATATGCATATTCTATGTATGTATAATCTTCTAATGTATGTATATATGTATACACATACATTATATATGGTTTGGTGGAGGAGGACTTTTTTTTCCCCTTATCCTGATAGCTATAATCATATCTGTCGCTGTAGTTTTATTTCTGTTAATTGCTAGTAACTTTTGCAATGGATTTCTCTATGGAGAAGAAGCTGAGCATATGTAATCCAGATGTGATACAATGTATTTGCATATTGTGTAATTGGCTTTATGTCTATACCCTCAGTGTAATGATGGGGGAATCAACGTAGTCAAGCTTAGTGCTTGTAATTCATTCTTCCAGGGATCTCATTCAGCATCACTGCCCAGTGCCTGCAAGCTCTTTGGCATGGAGAGTTTCTATTGAAAATCAAGATAGAGAAAAAGATCTCCTGATCAGCATAGCATCTCTAGTCAGTCAGATATCTTCAATAGCAACAACAACAACAACAAAATTCTTTTCCAGAACAAGGCCTTAATCATATGGTGTGATAAAGGACTGAAAAGATGACGACCTGTAACAAGGACCTATGATAATATCTGATCATCACAGTTTCAGAGAACTGCTTCATATCAAATAGGCTGGCAGAAAGAGGTGGACTTGAATCTTAAAATGCTGGTTTCCATAAATAAATCTTTTTTATTATCATCACTTTTAAAATTTGCTGATAATTCACTTATTGGAAGTGAAGTATTTCCTTTTTCTTCATTGGTTTTCTAATGAAATCAAGTAATCATTTTATTGTCTTGAGATCAGTCATTTCCACTTTTTGCCAACTCATGCAGTCTGCGGGCCAGCCCCCCTAGACCGCTCCTTACCCATAGCCAGAATTCACAGGCATGAATGATGAACCTCTTGGTGTCGTGAAAACTATATGTATGTAACACCTGCAAAAAAAGAAACACTGGAAATTTCCAGAAGACCAACTTTGTTATTCCTGACTTCTAGGTAATAAAAAATATGACTCCTAATTGTTTATGATAAACCAGCATAGATGATTTAGATTAATTTGCTTTAATGACATTCTAAGAGCTGTCATATGGATTGCCACTTCCATTATTAAACAGATTTTTTAACACCTATAGTTAGATTAGTTAGATTTGCCTGATGTTTCTATCCTCAAATCTTATTTTCATTTACTATAATGTTTCTTTTTTCTTTTTTTTTTTGTTTTTTGTTAAGCAGATTGGGCTGGTTGCCTGTTTCCAGCCAAGAGCTTTTTTGAAGACTTCAAAAAAATCCTTTGTCCTTTTTGAAGAACGAGATCAAGGATTATATGTAATTTTATTTTTATTATAAAATTCTTACTGCCATCTCACTGAGGGATTTTTCTCCGGACTCTGGAGCATAGACTGTAACTTTGGGAGGAGCATGGTTCTTAGGCTGAGGTTATGTCTTTTTCAGTCACTGTTAAAGTTGACCAAAATCTGTCGTTGTTATAGATCTGAAAATTATGTTGTTATAGTTCTGAAGAGTTCCACATCTGTATCCCCAATGGATTTGTCTGCACCTAATATACCTCTTCTTCTCCCAACAACTGCTGAGTTGCAAAATTCTGCAAAGAAGCCATCTTCGTAAAACAAGTTAATGTCCCCTGTTTGGAGACTGGAGAAGCTGCTTGAAGTGCCCAATGCTTTCTGTTGCAGTGAGCACCACAGAGATGGCAGAAACCATCTGGTTTTTTGAGTTTGTTGCTCCTCTTGAAAGGCCTCAACAGTGTAGAGGAGAAGCTGGGTCTGGTACATATCAGATAAAGGTAAGCTGAAGGAAAAGCTTGAGACAATACTTCTCTTGGATGCAATACTGTGAAAAAATATTGTTGTGCTTTAAGATTTTCTTGGTCACAAAACAATAGAAACATATGGCTTCCTCCAGTGAAGAAACTGTTGACATTATAAGTTGTAGTTGCACTTCATATATACCTTCCTTTGTTGTGGATTATAATAGTGATAATTATGTTTTCCATAGGAGATGTGAAGGTAGAATATAAAATGGCCCAGCACGATAATATAATTGATATGCTGTTGATATCCTTTCCTGCTACAAGGAGAAAAAACACAATTACAAAAAGCGAATTTTAGATCACAGTCAACGTTCCCCAAAATTACAGATTAAAATAGACATATTACATGGTTTGTTCCAAGGATTCAAGAAGTTTGGAGCATTTAGAAAGTTAGGAAATTGTATATCCAAGCACCTAAAAAATTGTTTTTATTGACAAGTAGATTAATAATAGTAGTGCTCTCATTAAAAAGCATTTACAGTTTGTCTGCAGAAACTTGTCCAAGTTAAAATTTGACACATGGCAAAGTAGCCATGCAGAAATATTTTCCATACTTTCAGAAAAATCTGGTGATTGAAAAAATCTTCCTGATTTTTGATTATTTTTTTTAACATTATTAGAACTTCAAAGTGGCTTTCCTCTCTGAAACAACAGTTTGGAGATCTTCTTTCTGGTTTGTAGTAACGCAAGCCTAAAATATCCTCAAATGCTGTCTGAAAGTACATGACTGGATTGTTAACCTGAACTTTAGGAATCACAGAATCATGTAGTGATAGGGATTGGAAGGGACTTCTGGAGATCATCTAGTCCAACACCCTAAATCAGGATCACCTTGAGCAGCTTGCACAGGATTACCTCCAGAGGGCTTTTGAATATCTCTAGAGAAGGAGACTCCACAACCTCTCTGGGCAGTTTGTCCCAGGGCTCTGTCACCCTTAGAGTGATGAAATTTTTCTTCATGTTCAGATGGAACTTCCTGTGTGTCAGTTTGTGCCCATTGCCTCTTGTCCTGTCGCTGGGCACCACTGAGAAGAGCCTGGCCCCTTCCTCTATACATCCACCCTTTAGATATTTATAAGCATTGGCAAGATCCCCTTTCAGTCTTCTCCAGACTAAACAGCCCCATCTCTCCCAGCCTTTCTTCATACCAGAGATGCTTCAGTCCCCAAATCATCCCCACAGCCCTCTGCTCGACTCTCTCCAGTAGTTCCCTGTCTTTCTTGAACTTGGGAGCCCAGAACAGGGACTCCAGATGTGGCCTCACCTGGACAGAGCAGAGGGGTGGAATAACCTCCCTCAGCCTGCTGGCCACACTGTCCTTAGTGCCCTCCAGGACACCATTGGCCTTCTTGGCCACATGAGGACACACTGCTGAAAAGCTTTCTATGCACTAGGACTTGCAGGTCCTTCTCTGCAATGCTAACTAACCCCCTAACCTGTACTGATGCCTGGGATTATTTCTCCCTAGGTGCGGGACCCTCTAAACATCTATTCACAGGGGAAGAATACTCTACTTTTGTTACATTAGACTCCTGGAAGCCTGGAGACTTGGGGTTTTGTCCTCACAGTGCCAGGAACATCTTGTGGAAAGGCTGATCTCTGTGGGTATGGCTGTGTCTGATACTAAGCTCTTCAAACAGAAAAAAGCTTTCTCCTGTGGCACTGTGCTTTGCTGCTGTTCACAGCTGCCCACCTTGTCTCTTCCTGAGAGATATCCATCCCTAGAGTTGAGGGCAAGACGTGCTTGAACCCTTCTCTACAGTTTGCAGCCCATCACATTAGTTTGAACTCATCTTCATCAAGAGTGTGAGCTGAAGAACTGAGCGGTGCCCCTGGGTAGCTACTGGGCAGTGGATTAGAAAAAAGCACGGTGGCTGTGAGGCAAAGGGGCAGGAGGGTTGTTGGGATTAAGGTGTTAACAAATGTCGTAGCAAGGTGAGCCAGGGCTCCTTTGTCAAAGCCTGAAATCTAGGTCATTCCTCTTTATAAACCCCACTTTCCTGCTTCTGACCTCAGGATTGATGGGAGTTACTCAGTGATCATCATGTTTGCAAATTTTATCCATTTTTTCCCCAGAGTTTTGACAGAAATGTTTAGAAGTTGAAATGATGGACTTTTTTTTTTAATTTATTGTAGATCCAAATTTGTGTCTGTGTCAAGGAACACAGTTCAGTACAGGTGGAGATTCTGAAAACAAGCAAACAAACAAAGCAAGCTAGGACTTTAGTTCTTTGGCTGTAAAATAAAATCCCATGCTTTCTTTTCCACTGCTAATGGATCACATCCACGTTTTTTACATTTTCTGAAGCCAGAAGGGACCGTTTTAAGTATTTACTTTGACCTCATCCAAACACAGGCTTAAGAATAAAACCTAGTAATTTTCTTAACAGGGCCAAGAACTTGTGCAGAGCAAGGAGGTGTTTTTGAGGAGGGCTTGGAAGCTTGATTGGGAGAGTCAGGATCTGCCACCGGTCTTGTTACAGTTACATTTTCCCAATGAACACGATTCTTCTGTGGAAAGTCTTATTTCACAAGTCAGGGACAGACACTTTTTTCCACCTAGTCCTTTCTTTGAGCTGCTTTGGAGAGGATGCAATATCAGCTGCTGCTCTAACCTTGTCTGTTCAGAGTTCCCGAGCTGCAGGCAACAGCAGGGAGCTCAGCATGGGCTAAACACCCAAGTATTTGCTTCAGTTTGTAGGAAGATTCTGTGTTCAGTCCTGAGCTTTGCACTGCTGCTACCTGCTCTCATGCTGCTATGGTAGTATTTACATTGCATGGCCAAGAGTATTTTTTGGAGAAAAAGAAACATTGAAAATGCTTGTATGCTTCACAGCGTTTGTAGTCAGGTGTTTGGGGTTTTTTTATGCATGCTTGTAATTTAGCCTAAAATTGCTAAATTGGAAACATTATACATTCTAGATTAAATGAACAAATGACTATAGGCTGACCTTTGATGTAATACTGGCTATAAAGCACTGCTGAAGCAGATGCTGCTTGAACTAGATTTCTTTTTTTTTTTTTTCTTTAAAATATCCAACTTTCATTTAAAAATTACTGGTAATGGAAAGTCTAATGTCACCTGTACTAAGTCGTTCCAGTGGATGGTTATTCTTCCCTTTAAAAAGTTTGTGTCATGAGTAGGCTGCATTTATTTAACTTGTGTAATTTCCAGGCGTTCACTCTTGTTGCTTCTTTCAGCACTAAGCTGAAGAGTTACTTTTTCATGTCTCTGTTCCCTGTATTGGAACAACACACCAGTTACCTTTGATAGTCAAAGCTTTTTCTCATTAAGCTAACTAAATCAAAGTCCTCGAGTATTCCATTAAAACACACAGTTCTCAGTCATTTAATAAATGTTCCAGTTCTTCCCTGACCCTCTAATTTTTAACATGCTGCTTGAAATATTGGTGCTAGAGCTGCATGCTGTTATTTCACCAGCAGCTGTAGTCATTGGAAAAACAGAAGCGATACATGTACCAGATTCCTGCTGGATGCTTCTTTGTTAACAAATGCAATGGTCACACTAAACCTCTTGGTACACTGTTGCTTTGGTTATCAGTCAACTCCCCACCCTAGTCAGAACCGCAGATTCCCAAAATAATATTTCTTGCCCTGAAACACACCCTGCAGTATTTGTTCCCAGGGATCTGACTTTTCCAGGAAGAACCTTCATTTTCCTGAAGCTTTTGTAAATATGTTATTTGCAGCTCCAATTCTGGCAGTCTTCCACTTCCATCCCACGCTCATCACTTTACATTTCTCTGTATTCTCTCCTCACACTGATTTGGAGTAATCATGACCAGTTTGCTTCTACAAATAAATGCCCTTGGGAAGCCAGGAGTGCTCCACTCCACTGCTAAGTAATAGCAAATTTCCATATCCGTTAAAGCAGTCATATATGTCCCTGCTGGTTCTGCCTGAACATGTCTGAGGCTTCCGAAGAAAGGCATGTGTAATCCCACCTGGAGATGAGTCAGTAAATTGTAAATACATAAGAGATTTTCAGAAATCTCTCCAAATGTGGATTTCGTGTCAATGGCTAAGAAGTGACATCAGAGAAACTGAAGCATGAGGTGACTCGAACAGGATTGCTGATACTGGACGTGCAGCAACTATGAGGACCTGGATCATGGTTGCCTCAAACCAAAGAATTATGTGGTGTTTAGTTAGCCATAGAAAACACAGCTGGTGTGATCCATGGCTGAACCTTTGCATTGTCTGCTAGAACTGCCAGGCTTTGGGCTGGCTTGGAGTTTTGTCCGTGCATGTCACTCTGCCTCTCACTTCTTCCTTCCTGGTTACCTCCCTCGAGTCAGGGTGCTCTGACTTGAACCAGATGACTCTGCCGAGCAGCATTTAAGTTTTGAAAAAGGTTCATTCTTTCAGTGGCTTCTGCACATTTTGCATATGTATCCATATCACAATTCCAAAAAGCAAATTCCTGACCATTGCTTACAAGTACAAAAGCAAGTCTTTTCCCCTCCCGTGTTCCTAAAGAGTTTAAACAATTTGGGGTTTTTAGCTGTTCTGTTTTATTTTGACAGCAACTTTGTGATGCAGGTAAACAGCCATTCAAACTTGTCTCCCTTTCAACTCCAGGGAATGTGTTCTATGATCAAATACAACAAGGCTGTAAAAGGTATTCAGAGTATCTCCCCCCAAATGCCTTAACATTCATACCACATGTCCCATAAAGCCAAAGAATCCTGTAATAGCTAATTTCAACATGTCTCCTTCCTAGCTGTTAAGCATTCCTTAATATGAGGCTCATTATTGAATAGCAGTTTCCTTCAATTAATTCCTATGAGAACCTTTTAAAGGTTGCAAGCTTTTGAGACCTGGTCTCCTGGTCATAATTTTTTCTGCAGAGAACAGTCCAAAGTGGGATTTCAGATGTCACTTCAGTATGGAATGGGATATGACTACAGCTCACACCTGGACCTGGGGAGTTTAAAGTGTGTGTGAGTTCTCCACTTCTCCTCTAAAAAGCTGACTAAACAAGACTTTGGAGGGAAAAAAACTAACTATGTGATCCTTTGCAGTGCAAGAATGCTCACTGTAGTGACTGATCAGGCATGAGAAACAGTGAAAGTTTTGGCTCGTGATTTCATTAGTGTGCTCAGCTATTCCTGCTACCAAGATTTCATAGCATAAATGGCCGAAATTACATTACAGAGACAATTCAAATGTGAGCAGAGATTTTTAAGACAGTGTAAACTGCTTGCTCTTAAATAATTCCTGCAGAATGCTATTAATTTTACAGTGTATTTTATAATTATTTGTCACTGTAATAATAAAAAAAAGGACTGAAAGCTAAGGTGCATAGACTTCAAGGAAGAAATCCTCTCCTGTGACTGCTCATACAGTTAGTATTTCCCTTTACTGTTCCAGCATTTGCACTGCATCTGTGGTTGGGAGTAAGATCAGGAAAAGATCATGATGAAGAGCACCCTTGTGCACCTTCCGTGTTTGCCTATTGGCTGTTTTGAGTAATATCCTACTATACATCTGGAAAATCTTGCCTCTGGGTAGCATCCTTGAAAGTAAGGAGGGCCTTGATGAATGCAGAATGCTATTATCAACGACCTAATTACTATTCTTTCTTCTACCTACCCACCAAAATTTAACATTGCTGGTCAAACACCCAGCCACTGTCACAGGAGCTTTAAGGAGAAGGAAGTAATTTCAAATATAGCTCACCCTCTCAAGGGAAGTAAAAAAAACCCCAAAGTAGAAGAGTACGTGGAAATGGCTCCCCAAAAACTGTGGGGGAGGTGAGAAAGGGGAAAAGTATTATTTTATGCTGTTGGCACATAAAGAGGGATCACCAGGATATTTCTGTTACACTACAGGGTGTAGCTTTTCTCCTTTGAGAAGCGGACGGATCTCCTCAGGGAAAAAGAAGGAAAGAGAGAAAAGGAAAGAAAAGAGGAAAGAGAAAAAAAGAATAAAAGGAAAAAAGAAAAGAGAAAAAAAAGAAACAAAGATCTCTTTGGGGGATTATTGAATTTGCCCTAAAACAGCTGTGAAGAGACAGCTGTGAAGGAAATAGTTTCCTGTGCTAGGACTGAGGGACCAAACTGTAGCAAAATTCTCCGGAAGGAGTCAGAATGAAGAAAATGAAAGGACAAACAGAGTAAATGGACATCTTCCTCGAAAGGCTGAGCAGCACGGCCCCAGGCTCTGCTGGTGTCATTGTGGAGAGCACCCTTTCAAGCAATAGCTATAGGACCTTCCCACAGCAACCATTTGCTCCTTATTCCCTCCAGAAACAGTCCTTTCCACACACCCTTGGGAGCAATTCAGCATTTAGCAACAACTGGCCCAAAAGACGTTTTCAACTTTCAGACTAAGCAAAACGAAACCAAACTACCCTTTCTTCCACCTGAGGAACCCAGAGAAAGCACCGTATTCTGGGGAGCTAAAAATAAACCAGGCATTACTGACTGAGGTGTGAAAACTCAACACCATTAATATACAGATTATCCAGAGATCAGTTTTTCCTTTGGGCACTGCTGGAAATGAACCCCATTTCTTGGCAGCACTGACGTTCCTACATTAATATTACTGAACCTTCGTTAATAATTGATGAGTTCTTGCAGCAACATGAAAAAAAATCTTGTCCTGTAGATGAAGATTTTGGCTTAAAACCTTGCTGAAGCTTAGTCATGTACATTCCCTCCATGATTCCTAATGGAATCAGGAATGCAACCATACAACACAATTCATAGGCCTCTCTGAGCATCCAAGTGATTGATATGACACAACAACGCTACTCCTCACAGTTCTTCCAGTCTTCCCTATGATTACCCCACTGATCTGCTCAAATACTTGGCTAAAGACAAGCAAGCAGCAGGTAAGCAAGCTCTCTGATGACAGAGAGATGTGGAAACACCCATGCAACGACATAGGTATCCCAGCCAAAGCAAGCAAAAAGATTTATTTGCTTTGTAAGAACTAAGGAGATAACCCCACATCTTTTATGTACACTTATCTACAAGATAACAGACTTGATTGTCAGATGGCCAGATACCTATAAAACTGATGTTTGTGTAGGTAGATTAATGTATTGGCTGTCAGGAGGTATATTTATGTTACACAGAGTGATGGGGAAATCAGAAATATAATAGAGGTGTGTGTTTTATTTTATTTTTAAATTTGAGCTTTTCTTTTTTTCCAAAAGTTTGGATCTAGATGAATCATTATCTGGGTGGAGAGCCTTACGGTAACACGATTATTGTTATTTCATTTCCTTTCAGTTTGAAACAAACAAAATCTTTCATTGATGCCATATTCAATATTTCGCACTAGAAGTTTTTTTCAGACTCAGCATGACATGAAGAAAATTCATATTGTGCTTCAGTTGACCCTGACAGTGTTTAAATTTTTGCTAAGATTATACAAAGAGCTCTTAACATGCATTGGCACTGTACTCTGTCATGACTTCATCTACCTAGGATAACATACATTATTTTGTACTAACCACTGATACAACCCTGTTTAATGGGATTTTGCCATGTAACAATACTTCATGTGTGGAAAACCATGCTGACTGACTATTTAAACTGACTCACTAAGTTGCATCGAGGTTAAATTCAATCTTAATTTTATACTTCTTTGTGTTTGCAGGACCACTTTTTAGACAAGTATGGGCTAGGGGAGAGCCACAGCAGGCAATAAAACAGACTTTCTCCATACTTTTGTAATACTTTTTGGTACAGGTTTGAACAAAGACCAGTGAGTAATATCAACTGAAGAAATGTTTCACGTGCATACACTTTTCTGTGGCTGAATCTGTAACTGCCTTGAAATTTTTCCCAGTCTGAGAACCTGCCATTCCTCTTGCTCCTACTGCAGGGGATGAACAGCGTGCCCTCTCCTGTATTGCACTTGCTCATCCCATCTGTTCCTTCACTTCCCTTGGTCTTATATGTCCAAGGTTTATCTTAATTCCTTGAATTTATCTTCGGGTTAATTTCCATTGAACTCAATTGATGTCATCTCTTAGATTCCAAGCAAACGTTTCACAAGGAACTGGCTACTATGTTATTAAACAAATGCAGCCAAAGTGATTAAACTTTGACAGCTGGCTCGTGCTGAGGTTCCAGAGATTGTTTTAAAGATACCTGTAGTTATCTTTTTTAATCAATCTAGAAGCGATGTATTGCTAGATGGTAGGATGCATAGGCAATCCATTTGTTTACAGAGGAAGATACAGAAAGTGGAATATTAATTATTTAGTGCATCAGCCATTTACATACATGTATGAATTATGTACTGTACCCCTGTAAAAAAAAAAGCACAATACAAAGCCATTTTCAAAGACTAACAATGCTTACAGTATGTGTCCTTTTAACTGCAGACTTTTTTTTTCTTCAGGTCTCTCCAGCAAAAGGATAACTTCTTTAAAATAACAAAGTTAATTGTAGCTAGCACTGATGTGATAAATAAAAGATTTGACTCTCTGCAGGAGGCTATTTTTTCAACTGATAAAGGGGGAGAGATGTCTGACAGAATAATGGGATTAATTTTAAAAACATGCTCAGCTTTGGACATTATGTCCAAAGGCAATGACATGATTACTGTTTCCTTGAAAGAAAATACAAAAGTTTAATTTTAGGGAAAACACTGGAAATACTAAGACAGTAGGCATTTGATTGGCTTTGAGGACTTAATAGACAGTTTAGCTATCTTTCAAATTGATGGCTGACATGCCAAAGGGTACATTTTAAATAAGTTCTCTGACTTTCACAATCTCAGCTACTATGGGCTTTATTGGAAATCATACTGATAATGTCTTTAGTAACAAGTCTAAGTTTTTCTTCAGCCAGTTTTTTTGGGTACCACCAACTCTGCCAGTCAAGCAACACCATCGAGAAACACTCAGACAGCTTTCCTGTGCTGATTGAAAAAGGAAAAGTTAGCCATGTATCAGAGGGTTTTCTTTGAAAGCAAGGTCCCAATTGCCTTGAAAGTATTAGTTTGTTTTCAAACAATGTAAAAGAGTATTTTGTCACATGAACACGCCTGCCTGCAAAGAAGCATTTGCGTGTTCACACACTGAAGCAGAGTAGAGATATTATAAGAAGCTATTTTGAATTTCCTGACCTTCACAGAGCTGAAGTTTCAGCTATAATCGGTGCTAACACAGTTTCTCTTTTCCTCTCCCCTTTTCACAATACAATAAGGTTTTATTTGAATATTGTAGTGTGGGTTGTAAAATCCCAGAGAATTGAAGTGGCAAGTCTCCAGGATCTGACTGCTAAAGGAAGAGATAAATTATCTTTCTTGAAGGAGTGAGCAATTGCTTCATGTTTAAACCCTCTCTGCTATTAGGAATGAAAAACAAACACTTGGATTTTGCACTGTGACCTCCCTGCAATGTCCATTAAGGATGGCCTTGGGGAGGAACTTTGAGACAGAGCAGGGGCTCCAAATGAAAGAAAATGTTTTTGAAAGACATTTTGGGGACAGGTGTATTGTTATGCATAATGGCAACCGAACTCTTCCAACTTTTGTTGTTTTAAGCAAAAGAAATGTTAGGAACATTTTAGATTAATGTTAATATATCTTCTAGCTCTGAAACAGAGGGCATTTGTAGCATTTTAAAAATGAATAAAGTATACTGTGAGAACCATTTTTGTTATAGCAGAAATACAGTTTTGCACAAGACATGTTACTCTACAGGATTTGTCTAACAGAGTTCTAGCATTAATAAACAGAAACCTAAGTAATATAAGCACCTCCACTTAGAACATTAGCTATAATACAAACAGTCCTTGTCATTGTGAAATTTTAAATCTTCACTGCCAAATACACATGAGAGAACATAAATCCTTTTGTGTAACTCTAGGAACCTTTCTCCCCCAGATTCCTTTCTTTTCCCCTCCAAGACTTTTTCATGCTATTTTAGTGGTAGCACAATGTGTTAACTTCTTTATGCTGCAGTTTGCTGATATGGAATTTTATTGTACGTGTTAATATCGGAAAGCTACAAGAAAGTTGCTTGATCTTCTTCCAAGTTTTAAATACCAATTTTAAGCAGCAATAGTCTCGTTTGCTAATTGCTATTTATTTCTTGCATGCTGCTGTATTTTTTCCTTTTCTTATTTTCCCTCTCTACCACAGCTGAGTCTCTTTAATTGCAGCACAATTTTTCATTCTGCTCAGGTCAGTTTTATTTCGCTCCTTTCCCCAACTTTAATAATATTTGCACAGAAAAATACTGAGCGCTGTGTTATTTTTGGCTTTTGATAAAAGTGGGCAATCTATTCTAGCTTTGTGTTAAAACTAAGGTTAAGAGGCATTATAAATAAGGTGTGGACCAAAACTGCAAAAGCTGCTTAGCTAAAATGATTTTTTTAAGCAGTCTTCTTCCCATATGAGCAATAATTCTCAGCAATGCAAAGCTGGGATCTCATTGCTAAAGAAAACATTTTCATTAACTACCCTGTCTATTAACTGGTTAAAAAAAAAGAAGCAGAAGGGCAAAACGTCTCTTTTTTCTCTACTGCTGAAGATGGTATCTTGTTGTTTTAGATGCTTTAAACAGGAAACAGCCAGTGTCCTACTCCCACATATTCTTCTCATGCCTTCTCTCCTCTACAAGTTGCTCCTCTGCTTTGAGCCTCCAGCCTTTCCCTCAACTTTGCCTCCTAGGTCAAGGAATGGAAATAGAAATATTAATGAAGTTTTTACTTCCATTGCCCAGAGTCACAGTCTCTTCAGGCATCCTGGAGGCTTTTCTAGAACTGATTAATGCTTCAAAGGGAAAGAATAAGCTTTCTTGTAGTTCTAATGTTACCAAACTGAACTTTAATTAGCTGGTATGTTCTTCAAGGAAAGAAGTCCACCCTCACTTTATGCTTCTGTGTGTGTGTCTGTGTTCATATGACACCTAGAAAAACGAGGCCTTAGTTCTGATCCAAAGGTAAAAAAAAAAATAGTGGTCACAGGATAATTAAATGACTCTCATATTCATTAAATGCTTTGTGTTCATTCCCTCTCATCACTTGCTTTCTTCTCTGCATAGTTTTTCCCTCCATGTTATTCTATTTCTTACATTGTATTCTTAATCCAGTGAAATGTCAAGGTATTTAAACTGAAATAGTTCAGTGTTAGATAAACCAAATACTAAAACTGTGGGCTGTTTTTCCCCCATCCTTTCCTTCTTTATATCCAAAAGATACTTATGATGGTAATAGGAGGCTATTCAAAATTTCCAGTGGAAGGTGGAACATAAGTGCAACTTAATAATGAACTTCTTAGGAAATCCTCTTTTAACATGCTAAGTTTAGGGCCTTTTTGTTCTGAGCACTATGTAAACAAAGAAGAAAAATAATTTCTGAGCTAATGAGGCCAGTTTTAGACTTGGCAGTGGGAGGGAAAGTAGGAAGTTGTTCTTCATCTTCACTGTGAAGGACTGTGTACGCTCTATCCTTGAGAGTATCTCTAACCTGATAAGACATGACTCATGAGAATAACACTACAGAAGATGTTACAGTTAAACGAACCTGTTAAGACAACTAAGAAAAGGAGGCTCTGGGAAATGAGTAAACATTATGCTATGTACTACTGAACTTTTAAAATACCAAATTTAAAAAAAAATTAGAGAAAAAAACTAGACTTAAGACAGGACTTTTCAACAATCCACTATCACACAGTACTTGAAACTTAATAAACATTGACTTACACTGTTAGAGTTCTGATAAGTACTTACATTACAGTTACTGTTGGAACACTGCTGAGGTTTTAATAAAAATAGACAACTTGGAAATGCCAAAGAAAGTTTAAATAAAAAAAAATTCACACATCAGTATAAAAATCTTTTGGTAGCTAACTGAATAAATACAGAGGAACACCCATAAAGAAGCTTGAAAACTTCTGCTACAATTTTGTATTACTTTGTTGTAACATTTATATTAGATAAGCCCCTTTAGTTTCAGCTCTTTAAGATACACACAGGCATGTTAGATCTCCAGTTCCCCTTCCATCTTCACTCCACATACCTGCTACTTATTGCAGGTATAAAACTTTTGAATTCCTACTTCCCTCAGTTCACAAAGCTGGGAGAGAAGAAAGGTTTGCGTCACAGGGAAGAAAGAACTTTTGTAATGACAAAACAATTAAGTTCAGTCTCACAATCTGACTGAAATTTACCTTTTCCTAATTGAGAAGCCAACAGTAAATATTAACAACTTCCAATCACTGCAGTCTCTCTTTGAATCATTCTTCCCATCTCATCACCTGACTTGTCAGGGATTCTTATTGGCGCGTATGCAGCAAACATGAGAAATGTTTAAGCTGTAGCTATGGAGTGGAAAGCATGACCTGAAGGAGATAGATGTAGAGCCTAGAAATTTTTGTCAATTTGTGTTACTTTTTAAAGCTCTAAAGGCAATTAAGTCATAGGATTTGTCTTTAAAAAGGCAACTAATACTGCATTTCTACAAGCGCACAGTCTCAAGGTATTTTTCTGTTTTCCAGTATGGCTTAAAAAAAAAAATTAGGAGTAAAATAGGATGAAAAATAGAGATTCTTTCCTTCTAAGGTTCAGGCAGGAAGAACATCAATCTTTCCACTTCCAGCACCCTTTCCCATGGTCCACAGTGGGATTGGAAGAATTCCTTCCTCTTCAAATTTCACAACCCTGATATTTTTCAATTCAGAAACTGATTTCTAAACTCAGCACCAGTAATATTTCCTTTCAAAAATATTAAATACTGGCATTTCCTTTGACTTGTGGATTCTTTAATGTTTGAACTGAATGACAATTCAGTTCTAAATGGCTTATTTGCTTACAGAAGTTTTTTATCAACATTGTTATTTCGCTGTTCTTGCTGCTGCAGATGTATCATAGACTTCTCTGTACTGTCTATCCGGTCTCATACTGTTCAACATGGCCAAAACTGTCTTCATATTTTCCACTAATAAAACCACAGTATAGAGAAATTGCCACATTTATAGTGTTGCTAGAAATAATCCCTTAAGACTTAATATACTAAAAGGGCAAATAAAACAATGGCCCTCAAGATGGCTGAGGCTATGAAACTGAGCTTTAAAGACTATTTTTTCTTTTCACTGCTGTTGCTCTCAGACTTTGCCATCACTTCATCTTATACTGAAGAAAACATAAATTGCTAAACAACAAAGTAAAATTAGGGAGAATTTCTAACTCCTAAAAGAGATTAAAGTATATTCAAGAACATTTGTCAGGAAGCCTGCTTTACTCACGTCTTTTGCATCCTTCCACCCACAGAAGCAACTGTAAAAATGTAATTTTGTATTAGTCTGAGGAAAGAAAACCACAAACCCAAACCGGTTAGTATTTGGAGAACAGGTAGGTGTGCATAATAGCTCACTCTATCTCTTTTTTTACGGTGCATTTGTATGGCGACACCCCCCAAACCATACTAATAGTGCATAAAGGAAAGAGACTTGAGGAGGTCTGTAATTTGTTCTCAGTGGGAACCATAAGATGTACGATTGCTAGGGAAGATTGCTGGGGGGGAATGAAAGAGTACTATTTCTTCCATCGAACAGCCACAGCTATATGTGTCAACCAAAGAGGGGAGCATGGCTCCTCTACCAAATAATCTGCTTCTGTGGATGACAATGCTGCATGCTGCACGCAGCTCTGAATCATCAGTTGATACTGCTATCATATCACACCCTTATCTCTCCACCATGAAGGTCTTTGCATCTACATTCTGATGCACCCACCTTTATTATTTCCATTATTTCAAAACAGAATAGCAAGTAGTGCTCAGAAAATGTTTATCTAAGTCCCACAAAGCATAAAAAGAATGGGTTTGAGCTTTATGGACTGGGTACAAACTAGCCCAGGTTTCTTTTAAGTATTTACTACAGAAAAACCAAGCATGTTGTTATGGTTGCATGACAAACTGTGCTTTAGATCCTGCTAGGATATTTATCAAGTGACTGGCTTATTTTCCTTTACCCTTCACAAAAGATGAAACCTTACAGTCCCATAGATCTGTATTCTTGGCTGCTTTAGCATTATGGACCCAGTCATATCTGGCTAAAGCAAAACCCTTCCTGCCAAAGAGTCTGTGATCAGCATGCTGGGTAAAAATGACTAAAATTGAGGTATTTATTCATTCACCCGAAGAACATAGAAAAGCAGGAAAAAGAGAAATGGTTAGGTATATTCCCATATTTTCTTTTAACAGCATCTTAATCTTTTAGTGCTTGGCAAGTCAACTTTCACCCAGTTCTGGTCTGGAAAAAATAAACCAAGCTTCTGCAGTGTGCTTTACTGAGCCAGCGGTTAACTTCACAGTGATACAGTCTCAGTCTTAGGTCAAGAGGATTAAACTGAGCAACACTTATAGCTGTTCATCATACTGTTTCATCCAGTTAGTGGATGTGCATTTGGCTGGCTCTAAATCTTAGAAAAAGTAGGAAGTAGGTTAAGCTTCTCAACTAGTGATAACACAGGAGCAACTTCTAGCCTGAGTTTTGAGAATTGTCATTGGAGATCCACTGTGCAGAACCAGTCCTGTTAAGCCTTTTTATCATTTAGATACCATAAAATCTAAAAATATTTTGCAAAGGGGAAAAAAAAAACCCAACCCAAGAAAAAAGACTGAAATCTCTGTGTGCATAATTGGTGTGCAGGAAAACTACATTGTCTTAAATGAAGCTACAGTATTAGGTGGTGAACTGAGTGCAGTTCTACATGATAAATTTCAAGAATGACGTAGACAAGCTAAAAGAAGAATGAGCATAATCCAGAACTTGGGAAACCTGATTTTCCAGGGAAGACTGAAAAAGCATCAAGTCTTTCCCATAAGGGAAAGAGACGGAGGAAGGACATGATTATGAAGTTCAAATATGTAAAGAGATGCCTGTCATTCTCAGTGTCCATGGAAAGTAATGTAGCATAGGAAAAGAAAATGTGCAAGGAGTGAAGTCCCCTCAGGTCTCTATGTGTCATAGGAAGGACTGGGAGACAAGAGGATGATGAAGGTAAGGTCTGCCAAAGGGACTCCGTGAGATACCTTAGAGGGCATTCAGAGAGCTGGTCACTGTGAGGCTGCTCTTTGTCATCCTTGAACTTTTGTCCTACCAGTGTTCCTACCTGCAGATGTAATGGAATCTTTGCTCTCCCAAGTCAAAGCTGGGGCACAATTATTGCTATCCATTAAGTTGTCTAACACCTAAGATGCTAAAACCTTAACAATTTCACCACTTAGACTCCTTTAATTAAGTTGACATGATGCTATTTATGAATATTAACATGATACCACTTAAAACATTAACATGCTGCTACTTATTAATATTTGCATTACAGTAAAATTTGCAGTAAGTTTATGAGATCAGTGTGGATTTTTTTTTTTATTTAATCTGAAACTAATTTCTTAACCTCTTTTTGGTTCACAGTTGCGGATCAACATCAGTTAGGTTTCCTGTTTTCTCCTCTTTCTGAGCTTCCCCAGCGTGAGTCAGACTGGTGCAGAGCTGTACCTGAAGCAGTAGGCGCTGAAAGACAGGGTGTATTAGCGCTCTGCTAATTTGCCTCTCCGGCTGCGGAGCCAAAGCACACTCACAACTTCCTAGCTTGGAGTACAGCCAAAATAAATCTGTGACTACACAGCACCAAGCAGATACACACTTCAACATTTAATGCCTTTTCACAAACCTAATTCTAAAAACCCTTTCCTTTCTGAGCGTAGGAAGCTGCTGTCTCTATAGGAGGCTTCGCATCAGTGTTGCTGCAGGCAGTGGGAAAGGGCAGCCATTTTGAAAGAGAACGATTTTCTGTGTTTTGCTGGGGATAAAAAAAAGTAAAATGCACTGGCTGCTAATGAAATTAAGTTTTGGCTTGGTGTTTGTATTATGAGCTGAAAGGCCACCCATGTGCCTACTATGCTGCAGCTACCAGTCCCATGCTCTGACTTGGCTGGCCCTTGTGGAGCCAGGAGTTGGACTGGATCCTTACAGGTCCCTTCCAACTGAGGAGATTCTATGATTCGGTGACTATTCCAAGCAGAGGCAAGGAGAGCAGGATAAGGAGGGATGGGTGTGCTAGTGTGCATTTAGAGTACAGCAGAGGAGAGCATGTGTTGGGGGGATAGCTTGGCAGGGGAGGGCAGGGCGGTGCGAGGGAGCCCAGTGTGGGCATCTCTGCCAGGTAGGTGGGCTTTTGTGCCACCACCAAGAGAAAGAATTGGGTGCTTTCATATGTTCTGGAGAGCTGTTCTGAAGGGGAGGGCGCAAGTGAACGTAGGATTCATAACCTGAGGTTATCACATGATTTCACTGGGCATCCAAGATTAGAGATGGAGTTGATTGTGCTCCTCCACTGTCCATAGACAGCGCTTAATTTTAAGAACTAACTTTTAACATTCTTATTTTATATGTATTTTGTACTTCTAAGCTCTATTTTGGTTATATTGTGTATGATGGTTTTGGGTAGAAAAATATTGTTGATCAAACACAGTTTGAGCAGGATTTTCAAGCAGACCCACTTCTTGTGGAAGATTCTATTTTGACAAGAACTTGACAGTTTTGAAAATTTCAAATCAAGGTTCTTTGTCTGGAAAACAACAGAACCAATCATTTCATGAGTCAAAATAATTTTTCAATTGCAAATTTAAGTTAATTAAAATATTTTTAAGAAGTCATTTGGTTAAAATTGATTAAATTATTGACTGAATTGTTTAAATTGAGCTGGATTGTACTGAATATTCTTGAGATCTCAATTTTTTTCTTGATTTGGGATGGGAGAGATTATAAGATCATGACCTTTTTTCACGATGATTAAACTGCTTCCCATACAGTGTTAATTTCTAACAGTATAAGAATATGTTTTACTATAGATTTCAGATATACGCTGTCAACCTTAACAAAGTTTTATTGTAGGTTTCTATAGCAAATTTATTAACTGACACAAATACATTAAAACTTAAAAGGAGACCATGTTGTAAGCCAACCACTGATACAGACAAATTGAGGCTTAAATTCTATCTCAGCTCCTGTTCTCCCCTTCACCTTCCAGCACTTCATTAAATGAAATGATTAACATTGATCACATGCAGTTGTAGCAGAAAATGGCAAGATTTGTAAAGGCTGTTATTTCACGAGGTAGCTTACTTCATAGCCTTGTAGACACCCCTAAAATGTTGTGTCCCCTGCATAGATAAGCTTTACCTCTACCATAAAATTGCCTTTGTGTCTCTGAAGAATAGTATTACCACCCATTAATCATCACTGGAGAGCTTTAGGTGTTTGGGTTTTTTTTTTTTTTGTTACCTTGGGTCCCTGCCAAGAATTGTCTGGAAGATAAAGACTGTGGCCCAGCACAAGGAGTAGAAAAAAGGTTAGATATGCTCGTGGTAGGTTACATTACTGAGAACATCTACTTCAGCATTTATTTTTTTTTTTCAGATTAGCTTACCTAAGGACTGATAGTTTTTAGTCCAGGTAACTT
Source organism: Laterallus jamaicensis coturniculus (assembly GCA_022605575.1). Lineage (NCBI taxonomy): Eukaryota > Metazoa > Chordata > Aves > Gruiformes > Rallidae > Laterallus > Laterallus jamaicensis. The sequence goes on along the minus strand of JAKCOX010000076.1, from coordinate 1,180,441 downwards.
CCTGCAATAATGTTGTAAAGGGACAAGAAGATGGATGATGATGTAATTTTCCTCCATGGTGTGATGGAGAGAGGAATCACCACCAGATTTACATTACCAAACAGTGCTAATAGAAAAGACACCTCACACATAAACTCGTGGAGGAACCTGGTGCAAGCACATGCTCCACAACTGTAAGTCAGGTTTACCAACTGCTGACACATGCTTTCAGTGAAAGCACACTCAGACATGGCACAGTGTGATTCCCCACGAGGTATACTCTATTTACCTGCATGACCTTTTGCCTTGCTTTGATTCACCTCCATTTGGCTATACTTCCTTTATGAGATTAGATAATCTGATTGCAATCCTTGTGATTAATGCTGAAGATGGAGAGCTAAATGTTAACTTAAAATATCAGCTTTATCTCTGCATTTCTCAATTTCTCCCCAATCCCAATATTTTAAATGCAGAATTCTTTATAACAGATTCTTTATAACAGTTTTTGTTTGAAATTATATTCCTTTGCCACTGGAAAAATACCTGCTAACTAAGTATGTCTATTCAGTGGTAGAACACTGTGTATAACATCATTTGTCTTATGCTATGAACAGATACCATGAACAATGTGGCTGCATATAAATTGAAAAGGCCCACAGTTTGACACAGCTCAGCTATGTCAAAAGGAAGCGTTAATGAAATATAGGCGAGCAAATAGGAGACAGAGTGAAAGTGTTAGGAAATGATGCAAATAATCCTAATGCTTTTCAACGCAGATAAAGGAATATGGGGCTGTGGTCGTTTGGGGCAAGTAATGACTGCTAATCTCCTTTTCCCATTTTCTCCTGTATGAGGAAGGGCATTTCAGAGAGATATCAGCACAAGTGTTTAAGGGATTTGTAATATGTTGTTGACACCCTTGGATTAGATCTATGCTTTTGAGCATATACAGATATATGTAGCAGTATATGTGTGTGTATTATGCATAAACGCTTACATACATATGCACATATGTGTGTGTATGTATATATATTTATATGTAAATGTAATATGCAGTTAGCTGTATATTTAGTATGGAATATTGTTCCATTTGCCATGGTAAAAACGACTGGTTTGATCACTCCATGTCATCTATATATGTATGTAGCTTACTGGGGAGAAAAAACCCATTTTACTTTGATCTGAAAGGTGAGTGAGATGTGGTTTGTTCTGATTCATTCCATGTCAGTACAAATACAACCTGTATTTTAGCTGGAGAATTTTTATTGTGAGTGGATGGAAAATGATGTATGGAACAGAAAGAACATAGTTTAATTTTTTTTTCAGGCAGAGGCTGAACAGGGAACATAGACTGTTGGATAAAAAAGCAGTTAAAAAAAAGTCTCTTTTGATTTGTAAACTGAGCAGATTTAATCTGGAAATCACCAAGGGAAAATAAATACAGTACATGATAGATGTCATTTTTATAGTGTCATTTTTTTTTTGACCAGAGTTACACTTTAGCAGTTCTGCTGACATGATAGATGTTCCAGAGGAGCCTTGTGCCTCGCAGAATTTTAACTGCAAACCTTTATACTTAACACGTATCTCCTAAGGCAATAAGACACACTGCAATCAACACTAACATCATTTAAACCTGCATCAGCCAGAAACTACAGGTCTGTGTCAGTTATGATTGCTGCCCATTAATGCAATCCTTCGTTATTATACCACCTATTATTTTGCCACTTGTTATTATACCACCTATCTCTAGGTGGTACGAATGCAGTTTGCATTATCCAGAAGATGTAAAATGAAATTGTATGCTCATAGAAGTGTTATTATCCACACTGTGTTGTTTCAAAATCATGCAAACTTGAGTGATTAGTCCTGTATGGAAAAAGAGAACCAGCTATGGTACCTAGAGATTTTCAGGACATGCATTTGCTGAAGTGAGGCTGCTAGAAAAAGGGGAGAGCCTGAGAGGTGATAATTTTAAGAGGAAGAGTACAGCATAAAAAAATGCCGGTAGGAAAGTTAAAGAACTGAAAAAGAGGAAAACAGAGAGTGCAAAGTGAATACTGGCATTAAATCCAGCAAAAAGTGGTAAAGGAAAAAAGCAGATATCCAGGGGAGTGAATAAGCCTTTAGTTATCCATAAGTGGTCCCATTACCAATTTAGAATTCATTACAAGCATTAGCATGGCAGCCATCAGCATCGTTTCTGGAACCTCCCTAAATGCTTTCTTTCATCCTTGTGAAAACCTCCAAAGCATAGCAATACAGTGTGCCTGGCGCTGCGCCAACCTAGAGCTTCTCAGCTGCATAGCAAAAACAGACTTATACGACCAGAAGGGGGGCCAGGCCAATGTCCTCTCCTGTCACTGGAATGGGCAGAGGTGGGATGAAAGGGAAACATAGGAAGGGAGGCTCGTTCCTAGGGTGGATGAAGGGACAAGCTCTGTGCTTCCAGGGAGACCTTCACCCCAGACTTCCCACTGGCACTTTGGCAGAACGATCAGCGTCAGTGGTCAGGAAGATCTCCAGGGCTTTGGCACAGCAGCCTTCTCTGCTGAAAATCTATTGCTATCCCAACTGCTCTGTGGCCGGATTCCTTCTATTGCCAGCTGAACAGCAAGAGAGACCAACTGAATCTCTTGATATTTTGGGCAGCTCTGCTTTCATAATATCTGATAATGTGTGAACTGTTGTTCTCAGTGATGATAGCTAAGGAAGCAACAATGTAGATAGGTAGGGTTGAGAGTGTTTGCTGTCAAACAGTGTTGAAAAATGGACTTTTTGTGCACAGCCAAACATTTGCAGAAAGTTGTGCAGAATTTGATATACAATTTTAGTTGATAAAGGTTGCAATATTTTAATGTTTGGTAAATATTTTTATTTGGTTTTGCCTCAAACATTTAATTTTAAAATATAATTAAAAATAGCAAGTAAAATGTGTTAGCAAGTAAGAACATCCAAACCAGGGAAACACTTTTTTTTTTAAAAGTTGGACAAAATGTTTCTTTTTGCAAGAAATAACCCTTTATTTCTAATGTCAGCAGCAAATGTGGGAGAAAAAAGGAAAAAAAAAGACCCTAAAATGAGAATCGTGCCTCTCGCTTCTCTGAGGACTGCTGCTCCTTTTTGTGTCCTTGGAAGGCATTTGTGCAGCCCTCCACAAAACATTGTTTTGGCATTTTTTTTTTTTCTGAGGCAGCGGGTCCACATTGCAGATAACTCAGTATCTCTTTTTTAATCAAATATTGAATTTGCCTGGGACACTCAGAGATTCAAGCACATTTACAAAAACTGCCGTACTTACACAGCATCCTTCACGGTGACCCTCTGAGTGTCTTCAGGGAAACAATATTCTAACAGTGTATCATTTTCTGAGAAGCATATTGTTTCCCTGGTAAAAAGGAGCATCCGAGTTTGAAGTTAGCTGGGATAAGCTGGTGTTAGTCTGACGGTCTATCAGGAAAAATTCTGTGCTGCGTTTTGCAAAAGAGATTAATCTCTGAGACAATTTTGGTGTAAGAACATATGGCATGCTAGCACCAAAGCCAAGTTCCAGGCGTTGTGGAGTGGTGCTTTCTCTCAGAGTATGCTTGTTGGAAGTTACCTAGGGGCTACTAGTGATATAAAAGGGCTATACAGTAGATTAGCTCTTAAAGGTATAAATACCTATTTATGGGTAGATATGTAATCAGCACTCTGCTCTCTTCTCCCTTTGATCTTTAGAATTTACTTATTTCTGTAAGAATAGTTTGTTTTGAGGAAGTTTAAATGAGGCTCCTAGACTTCTATAATTGGTACTTCTTTTTCTTTTTCTTGATATGACTTTCAAGAGTTCTTGAAAGGGAACAGAAAATTGTATCCTCCCTGACTCCTCTTTGCTCCAGGATGAACAGTTATCTGAATCCTGAATCTACACTTTTGCATTTCAGCAAGTGTAGTAATGTTGTTACAATTGAACGTTTTACATGCATCCCAGAAAGGTTGGTCTAATTTCCCTTCTGAGCTCGTGCTTTTACTTCCCTGGGTCCTATTTACATAACTAGATTCCTTGATACTGTGAATGTTGAAATGTCCTGTGTCTTGATTATGTTTCTTTCTCTTGCGCCTGCATCTCTAGATAAATGTGAAGAAACGTTTTCTGCCTGGCATTCACTAACCCTGGAAGTCATGCCTAATTTCAAGGCTCTTTTTACCTTTTCAGCAAAGTTTTCTGGACGTTCAATCTGAGCAGTCTTACTGATCATCTTCAACTTCTATAATGACATCTGATACTCAGGATGCAACTTAAAATACAGAGACTGCTTCCAGCTCGCCACTTCTGTATTCATCAGACACAATTCTGTGACAGGGCTGTGTTGAACTGGAAATAATACAGACTTGGCCTTTGTTGGAGGTTTCATGAAGACTTTTCACCTTTGAAAGCGTGGAAGAAATGAGCAGCTTACCTGGGTGAGCCTTCCCTTACTGCAGGCAGGAGTTCACACAGGCAAAAACATCATCCTTCCCTTTGTTTCTGCTTTTCATTTCATCTTGTTGAAGCAGAACAATGTTTTTCCAGTACAGTAACATTTCAGTCCTGAAAAGCTTTTTTGCTAATTATCATTTATTATGCTGAGTGACTGTTACAATGTGCTGCATGCAACCCAGTCTACCCAAGTTTGAAGATTCCTCAGAAACCTTACAAAAACACTGAGCACAGCCTGGTTCCTGAGAAGTAAGAAAAGAGGAGAAAGGAGAGAAATGACATTAAACTGGTGCGTGACATGGTGAGCTTATGGTACCCTGTAGCTTATATTTTATACATGACACGTAGTTATCTTGGTTGCCCAAGTCCATGTCTCAGCAGAGAAGGACCGTTAAGAGAACTGAACAAGAAGGTCTCCAAGAGAGCCCAACATGGACTTGGCGAGTGTTCGGAGCATTATAGCGAGCACAGTGGAAAGAGTGGGAGGTCTGGGGCACTGAAGCTGATATTATATACTGAGAGTAGGCAGTGGCCAAGTGCTGAAGTCAGATAAAACAGCAGGAAGCAGATTTGGGGATCAGTGTAGCAAAGAAATGGGAGGCAAATACATTGGATCAGGGATATTTAGACCACTGGTCAGCGAGTATGCTTTCAGCAATAACATCAACCTAAGCAAACAGAAGCAAAGCAGACTTCAGTGGGATCAGTTAAAGTAGGGTTACAGCAGTTAAGCTTGGAAATGAGAAACCTACCTGAGACAATTGTTATTGTTGTGACCATCACTATTATTGTTATTTACCTGGACAGACAGAAATGATCAGGTACTGTGTTTGTGGGGAACAGAATAGCAAAATTCGGATTTGACAGACAGAAGGCAAGGCAGAAAAATGTAGTGCCTATGTACATTTTGAAATACCCCAGTAGTGTTTTTCTAGGATGGCATTGGTGTGTTATTGTATACCAAATGAGTCTCAGAAGCACCACACACTTGTGAGCTCACCGTCATCTCATGTTTCCAGCTCATCTCATCAGTTCCACACGTGTTCTACATCTGTTGTGGAAACTGAAAGCCTTATTTCAGCCTGACCTTATTCTTTTTATCTATTAAACTGCCACAGTTCAGTGTAGAAGCTTTAGATTTTTTATTATTTGTTTGCAATACAGGCATTTTGGAGGAGAAAAAAAGCACATAAAAATGCGTTATTCTTGGAAAAAGCTTATAATCTAAGATGTACAAATATCCCATGCAACTAACTTAAGTGGCTGATAGTATAAGGTATGTAAACCATATGGAGGTGTTCACTGCCACACTTTCTGGACTTGGGCAGGTCTCTCCTGTGCAGGAGAACAAAGGGGCAGTAATTTTTGAGAAGATGAGAGTTCTCATGGTCATTGAGAGCCTGGGTGAAGAAGCTTAGGTGAGAAAGGGAACATAAGGAAGAGGACAAAGAAAAAAAAGTTTTCCTTGAGGAATAATTCTTTCAGCTAGCAGACAACCTGGTAGGTCAGCAGGCCTTGCTTCAAATGATGCAGGACAGAACAGAAAGGTGGAGAGCCTCTCACTATGTCCTACCTGCTGGTATGGTGAGAAAGTCCTGTGCCCTCAGTCAGTGATGCTGAGTAGTGTTGGCCAAAACCCAACGGCTTTGCTTTGTGAAAAATCTCAAGGTGTCTGAGATTGACGGGAGATGTCAGCACACACGAGACTGGGACTTCTGATAGTTATGGAAAGAACTTGATGAATTTATTACCCAGTGAAATGACCTGTATTATGGGTCTGAGTCTGTATGTGAGTATGGTGTGGGTATATGTGAGTGTGTGAGAGGGTATTGACTGGTCTATCTTGTCCCCAAATTGTGCAGCCACCAGCTCACATGCAGCAAGTTCTTATGATGGGAAAACTGGATCTCTGCTCAGCCCTGCCTCTCTTCCAGCTAATCTCATCAGCACAAGCCCAGCATTGCTGACTGGCCTCATCAACATTAAGGTTTGTTACTCACTGTCACAGGGCTTACCCAGTGAGAATTTGTGTCTCTCACAAGTGGAGTGGAGAAAAGATAGAGCAAGGCAGCAGGGGAGGAGGGAAACTGTCTGTCTTTTCCTTTTTTTTTTTTTTGCACCCCAAATCTCTGTGACTGAACCGAACTCCTTCCCCAGCAGGAATCCTATTATTTCACTTTGAAAATCTGGTCACTCTGCTCATCATTAGGTTAAAACAGGATTCCCTGTGCTACGCCTAATGTGTTATGTGGGGAATTTAGTAATGACGCTTAAAATCCCTTCTAATTTAAGTTTAAATCCCTCTCTACAATTGAATCTCCCTTTCCTGACAAAATTATTCTAGATTATTTTCGAACAATCAAATTTGCTGTGGACACGCTTCCCTTGATGCACTGCGCTTTACCCTCCTCTCCCCATCCTGGAATGACTGGGAGCCCTGGTGCACTCCTGGCCCCTTGAGAGAATATCTCAAGGACAAAAAAAGCTGTCAAGTGGCAGGAACAAAGCCTGGGGAAGTGCTGCTCATCCTCGCTCTCCCACCCAGTCCTTAATAAAGAAAACTAATAATGCCCATTTTAGGTACCCTGCTTCTACAACTCCAGTCTCATTATTTCAGCAAAGCAGCATAAGCTGCCAGCCGCATCTTTTATACCTCCAGTCACAGTTTACAGAGGAGCTCTTCACTCTATTTTGAAAGTGAACCATGTCCATCCCGCCCCCACCCCCTCCCCACCGCCCCCCCCCTTCCATCTCCCCACCCCCCACCCCCACTCCTCCGTCCCCTTTTTCTTCATGTTGCTTTCCTAGACTCTGACTGCAAGGAGGGTAGGGAGAGATCTGCATGCAGGGCTGAGGAGGACGGGCAGGACATGGGGAGGGGGGTGGGGGTGGGGAGCAGCAGCCATCCCTTCTACTACCTGTGTCATTTTCTCACTTCTTCAGTAATACCCTGACAATCAGACGGGTTCTCATTAAGCTTATCCCCCTTTCCGTTCCTTGGTTAACATGCAGACGATCTGTTAATCCTGCCAACTGCTATTGCAAATAAGAGCATTTCTGCTCTCATCCCCAGCCCCTTTCAGCTGCAGAGCCCTTTGGGCAGCCATGTCCCACTTCCCAGAGCATCTCTGACAGAGGTCGGATTCTGGGACCGTACAGAGTGCCTTTCTCATGAGTGCTGCATCATATCTCCTCTAGTGCTGTCCCTATTGGCTTCTAGCCAAGTTTAGCCCTTGCTGAACACAAGAAAAAATCCAAGTGTTTTTTGGCAGAAATACAAACCACTTGGAGCACTTTGGCGTATGGATGTGAAGTGTTTTACAAGCATCCTTAGAAGCCCAGCGCAGCTCTTTGTGTCATAAATTTCTCTAGTGTGGACAAGCCTTGAGAAAATACCTAGGAGAGGAATGGGAGGCAACTGACAGCATAATTATTGATATGGGGGAAAAGGAGGCTAGAAATGGAAAGGGGAAGAGAGACTTGTTGATTGCACAGTATTTTAATAGTGCCGTTTGACCAAGAACTGGAAATCAGGGAGGATCCTATTACTATAATAATTGTGAGGTTTGTTTTTCCCTACTGATAAAAAGCCCTAAAATTAGCTAAAATCAGAACAGTTTAACTTCACCAAATAGATAATTTAAATTCACCAGAAACCAAGTTCCCCAAATTCATTTTGGAATTAGAATTGCTACACTATACTTATTTTGCTCTTCCACACCGCACGCTTCTCCAGTCTCCTTTTAATTTGCATGGGGACAATAAGAGATTTCTGCAGAGACTATATCATATTTCTGTCTGTACAAGGTCTCTGCATCATTGCATTCTTCAGCATGCTAATGTTGATACTAGTATTTTCTGCATGAATTTCCACATTTTTATTTCTCAGCTGATGCCTTAGATGCGGACCACAAATTTAATTCCATTTCATCAGAAGTGATGACAAATGTTCTTTGGTGAAACTGAAAGATGATATCAGAATATACTTTGTGTGCAGCACTCTCATAAGTACATCAACAAGCTATTTTTCCTAGCTACTTTATTGATGAGGAGGAAGAAAACTTCCTGCATTAGAAAAATCTAAAAAAGAAAGTGACACTGCTGACTTAAAATCCTTGTCTCAGTTTCACTGTTTTGAGCCTGAAGAGAAAAAAAAAAGTCATCTTTATTGCCTCCCCCAACTTTATCACTTGAAGACTCTGTCTAGTTAAGTTTCACTAGCTACGGAGTCCAGCACATTTGTGAAGCTGCTTGAAGATTAGTGGGTATTCAAGACAATAAAGCAGTGATAGAATGACCTCAGTTAGCAGGTTTTATCTTGACAAGGAATTTATTCCCATCTGCCTTAACGAGCTTGAAAATAAAATAAGCAGAAGCTGTCAAGGTCTTGGGAGATGTAGGCATCACTCTTCAGTGTTAGCAGTGAGGTTCCACAGAGCTGCGGAGGCTCAGGAAAAATTTAGAGGTCTCTGCTTAGCTATGGCTCCTCTGTTGCATTCAGACCAGCCCAAACATGTCCCACCACTAAGGGATGTGGCACATAACTCCCAAGCTGAACTAAAGCAAATGGTAAAGCAGCTTCCTATCCATTCCTAGCTGTACAGAACATACTCTCGAATGTGGAGCAGGGAGCGCTAAGGTATTCTGCCTCAATAATCCCAAGTATATGTGATATCCCATCTCTTTGTAGGGTAAAACTTATATGCTATATGCTGCTGTTCTGTTAGCGTGTATGCTAATGTGGTGAATGAACTAAACAATGCTTTTCTCCTTTGAGGAGAGAACAGACCATTCTCTGGGCAGGCTTCCACAGATATTTACTGCTTCCCTCTGTTTTACAAAGCAAAACTCCTATGAAAAACGGTGGGTCTACAGTTAGAAAATGATCTTGTGATGTTACCAGTTTATTGGAGGAAACTATAGAAGGGGAGAGAAAATGGGTAAAAAACAAGTATTCAGGAAAAGTGGGCATTATGTGTATTTTCCTAGTATGGCAGTGCTAGGGAAGGCTTTGCAGAAGGTATGGATGTTTCTTCTCTGAACAAAAGACACATTGTCCTTCAGTTCTGCATCTGGACGTCTGCCAGTGAATCTTCAGAAAAAAAAAAAAGAAGAAAAAGCATTGGACTTCTGAAACTTAGAATAGCTTCCTAGAGGCTAGAAAGAAATCTGAATGAACAACATCGGCATGGGGAGAAGTGTCACAGTGTAGACTGAGGTCAGAGAAGCACTGGCTCAGCTTCCTATCCCCTGCTCGTCGATAGCTACTTCTAAGCACCAGGTTAATCTGGGGGCTGCCACCATCAGAGCTGCTCCGGGGAGCACTCCTTACATGCTGCAGCCAAGAAGAGCTGGTTTATCTTGCTCATTTTGCCAGCATTTACCAGCACGGCGCATTCAGACTGCAATGAAATAGGGAAGACTCGCATGAGAATTTATCCACTGGATCTGAAGGATTGTCAGGCTTCAAGGGCACAGTGGGAGCCAGCTGTTGTCAGCTGGCACTCCTAGTTTTGGGAGAAGATGATCATGCATAACCCTAATTTTTACCACCATATGAAAATACATTGCTAGAAATTTAGCAAGGTGCAAGAAAAAAATTGAGCAGCAACTAAAGATAATCCTTTAGGTTGTTCTCTTCAGTTATTCCCAACCTCTGAGCGTGTGTGGGGAATTCACTGATACATAAACGTATAGACTTAGGAGCACTGAAGTGTAGGGTATGGGCTGCAACTGGTACTGAGAAAACTTGGTTTTGATTGCTTCACCTTCAACAAGTAGGACAGGAAACAATAAGGCAAATGGGGACATCCCTCCACATGGTGAACAGCCAACTATCAAACATCAACTAAAGATCAGAAGCAATTGTCATATATACTTAGTCTTTGTGCTTTGATAGAGACTAAGAAGGAGGCAATTTAATCAATTTGCTATACTCTCTGTGATATGCATGTCTCAGAAGTTTGTTGTTTTGAAGCTGTTTTGGAAAAAAAAAAAGGCAGAGATTTCATCTACAGATAATATGCTAAAAGTGGTTATCAGAGAGACCTAGAAAAATGTATTAGTAAGTAAAGGGTAATAGAGTTTAAAGTAATGACTGGAGGTTAATATGATAATAAAGTTTGGCCAGATAGGTATGAGGAGTCCTTTCACTACGTGCCATGAATATGTATCACTCCTGTCTTCTCCAAAAGGTTTTCTGCACAGTTTGTACTTTTTCTGTGTGTGTGAGGATGTATGGACTAATATTAATTTGTCCTTACTCTTTTTTGACATGTTGGTAAACTGTCCTTTATTGCTGATAATATATATTTTTAATTGTCTTTTATAATCATTTTTAAAAAATCATTAATATGTGGCCAGTCACGCTTTGCATAAAATCCCTGTTAGAGTAATATATTAGACTATGGAATCTGTCACACAAAAATAAGATAAAGACCTTAGTTTGCTATTATAAAAATGTGGCCAGCTACAATTCATGGCCATAACAAAAGAAAAAATGATGCTGAAAATTGGCACATTGAGATATTCTCACTGTTCAAGTCCAATTATCTCCTTGGTAACAGGTTCTTTCATTCATTACATATTGTATTGTCAGAGTAAACCATGTAATAGTGCTGTATCTGGGTCTGTTTTGCTCCTGAAAATATGGAATACAGAAGCATAAATATCCAACCTGCTAACCAGTTTCCTATGCTTACTGGAAAATTAAAATAGCCCTGTGAGTACAGATCTGCCAGACAACAGCACTCTTCACTTTTCATGTGTAGCTTTCCTTCTAGATACAAGTCACCAAAAGTTAATGGGCTCCAAGTTATTTACAAACTGGTGAAAGAAACTCCACCTGGCCATGTTTTAAAATCCACCTTCCACAAACAGATTGCAATTTCACTGTGCCCATAGCCTCATTCAAATGAACATGTTTTACACATTTCATGCTTTTACCAAAGTTGAGTGGACTTTACTTGAAGTGCAGGTGGCACAATTTACGTAACCCCCCAGACTCAGTGTATGAGGTTGCAGCTCTATGTGCTGAAGGTTTATCTTGATGTTGTTGATTTTTGTGGGATTTTTGTGACTGACAACAGCTTAACTGTAATTAAGATAATGGTTGCTGGAGACTGAGAGTGGAAGAAGCCCTTCATGCAATAATTATCAGATTTAGTGTCAAGGAAACTGCTACGTGTGAAATAGAGCAAGGCAGAGTCAGGCTACTAGAGCCTTGTGTAAGCTGCTATCTGTTTCCAGCCAAGATCCAAAAGCGTTTTATGGTCTCAATCCAAAGATTTTGGCTGGGATAGGAGCCCATTTCTCTTCATTGCACAAGCACATACGAAGAGGTGTTCTGCCACCAAAGACTTTGAAGTCTTGGTAAAACAACAGAGAGAAAGGGGATGGGATGGAAAGATGATGGTCACTGGGACTGGAACATGGCTTGTATATGGCTTTGTGGTAGCTTCTCTTGTGAAGTTGTGGAAGCAATAAACAAGTGTCAGAATAATTCCTGTCTGGTTCCTTCTGAATGTTCAGAGCATCTGAAGTCTTCTTTCTTGGTCCAAGGAATAATATCACATAGTGCCAGTACAGTTAGAAACCAAGAAAGGTGTAGTGTAAGAATGATTGCAGTCCCCTCGTGTAGGAGACAGCATTACAATTCGTAGCAGAAGCTATGTACCTTTTAGGTTAGAATCTGCCAGCCTGCTTATATCCTGCTGCTCAGCTACTGGTATTAACTTGGCTTGTTCTGTCAGTCATTACCCTCAATGCCAATCCTAAGATTTTCTTGGTAGTAGCAAAAAGTGGGAGCATTACGACAGACAGCACTGCTGTGCATGAATAACAAGTCTGTCCTCCTCTGAAAAGAGAAAATAAGAAGTCTACCCTCCTCTAAAAGGTGGGTAGACGACGTACTTAGAGATATGGTTTAGTAAAGGACAGGTATGGTTGGACTCAATGATCTTAAAGGTCTTTTCCAAACCAGAGATTCTGTGATTCTGTGATAAAAGCCAGTCTCCATTAGAGTGATGTCTGCTGCTCACACCAATGGCACTCTCTGCAGAGGTGGGTGATTTGAAAGAAACAATCTGGTTTAGGTAGATATTTATCCCAAAGTTACCCATCTTTAGATTAGCTAGGGAGACAGTAAATTGGGATATGAGCCGAGGAGAAGATGAGAGTACTATTAGGATTCACATTATGTCCCAAGGACCAAATATCTGAATATCCCAGAGAAAGCACTGTCCCCCAAGGTCAGTTGAAAACTCAGACTCAGTGCATATGTGGTTCAAAAATGCTGATAGGATCTCACTGTATCAGCACTGTTACATGTATGTGAACTGTGTACATGTACATGTGATGATCTAATGCAAAGCAGAGATTTCAGTGGGGCTCCTTTCATCTGTATTGCATCACAAAGGTGGTGGTTGGTTGAGCTTCACTGTGTACAGTGCAGCCAACCCACATCTGGATTTGCACTGGCAACTCTGGTTGTGTAGTTTATTCATAAGCACTCAAAAATGTTCCTAGCATGGATGCTTTTCGGCTGCACATTATACGTATATATTGGCCGACAAAAGCACACTCTGGAGTGTGTTAATGGTTACTTAGGAACAGTTGCACTTTCCTTAGCCAACTTCAGTGGGCACGTTGCCTGAACACAGAGATCTTCCCAACTGCAAGGAGTGACATGATTACGGGACAATAGGTTCATGAAGAGAAGACATTATTTTTATATTCAACTCTTCAGAGGAAACTGCCATGATCTTGGACTCTGCCATTTTGGGTGTTTCTGTTTTATCATCTGACAACAGGGAAAACATACACTAGCGGTTTTATTGCTAGAAAACATATACTACCAGTATATTCCAAGTTTAACATCAATGTGGGGTTTTTTTTCATACTGACATGAAGAGAGAAGAGTTTCTCAGACATACTGTGAGAGGGTTTTCTCTTATCACAAAGCAAAAATCTGCAGTCCAAAGAATATATCTAGAAAGGTCTGGGAAAAGTCTTTCACAACTGGATAATGAAGCAATTTCTTATGAAAACAAAAAAAGAGATTAATTCTGTAGTATCTTCTTTTCTTCTCAAAGGTCCTGACTCTTGAAATTCTATGTTTCAGTATTCTGCATGCTGTCATATGGAGGAAAAGCACAAAATCAGTATTCATGAAAGTGACTTGAGCGATCATTCAAGTACGCCTCCCCATGTAAAGTTAAGCATCCAAAGGATGCCAAAAGATGACCACACTCTACCCACTGGAGTCTCAGTTAGCTAAAAATCCACTGATTCTGAAGAGAGATGTTTTTATTACCCAAGACAATGATAACGCCCCTTAAAATACTGCTATATTTCTGGACTTTGAGGTAGCTACTCTCCTCTGTAACTTCAGATGCATTTTAGGATTACTAGTGTTGAATTTGAAAAGGACTTGAGGGTTTTAATACAAATATTAGTGTCAAAAGAGAATTACAGATATAAGTATTGCAGGGTGCTTTCACAAGATTCTCATACTGGAAGCTAAACAGAAATTAAAGTACTTCCAAAAGGAATTTGAATGGGGAATAGGGATTTTCCCAGCTCTATCACATGTTTATGAAATGTGTTTGATGTGTGTTTTTGAGGAGGACAGAGAGCCCTATGTCTCAGTTGTGAAATAGTTTAGAGACTCAAGTAAGATGCTATTAACTTTACACATCGACTTTCTTAATTGGTGTTGGATCTCAGTGACTTTTAACCATGGGTGAACCTTTTTTCCCCACCATTAAGGTATGGAAAATTCTGCATACCCACAGTGGAATTTACTACTAGGGCTTTAAAATCTAGGCTGGTGGAAATTTGTATATGCTCAATACAATTTATACAGCCATCTTTTGCATTGGCCTAGCTAACCACTGATGGTTCCTCCTAGATTAAAGGTGTTAAGGTTAATAGAGTTAGTCCTGATGGGACTGAGGTTATGCTCTGAGACAGACAGGAATAGAGGTTTATCTCATTGTTTGTGAAGCTGCTTCATTCCACATGGTCTTGTCCCCCTAAATCAGCACTTTTCCTGTATGTTACTGTTATTGTTCCGGCTTTTGTTTGGTCTCACCAGCAATGGAGCCATGGTGTAGGTCTTAGAGCTGGCAGGGTTTTAAATACAGCAGTGTACGATCAAAGCAGACATAGACTTTATAAATCTGCCTTTATTACTTACTCATTGTTACCCTATGCAATTTATTCTTTCTGCAGGTATGATAGGTGAATGGCAGGATTTAGCCCAGTAAAGGGTCTGTGACTTCAGGCTTTTCCTTCCTTTGGAGCTTTTTGGTGTGTGTTATGCATATATATGTGTTTATTTATTTAGGCATGTAGAAAACTTATTTGATTGCTGTTAGTTCCAAAATGATCATAGCATGTATCATCTTTTACAAGTCAGAAGTATCATAAAAGACAGAGACTGCCTGAGGGCATCTATAGTGAGATGGACATGAAGGAAAAAGAACAGAGGCGTAGAGGAAATCTAGCTTCATGAGTTCTGCTGTTCATGGAATAAAACTAACTAATACTAATACTAACACTAATAATAGCATCTCCAATGGGCTGTAAATCCTGTACTCTTTAAGTGACAGTCTTTGATATGACAAGTATGTTTAAAAAAAAATAAATAAAATGGTGGGAGAGATTACATCCCCTGAAGCTGGGGATATTTCTTACAGTATTTCTTTTTCCCAGCTCATTATCTGTATGGCTCATTGTCCCAGTGCTGTGTCTCCCATAGAGAGTTAAAAAAGCGATAAACAAATAGATCTCAATTTAGCAGCAGATCCTTCTGGGAGAATATTTGTAAAGCTGGAATTTTTCCATCTTCCAAATTTCCTGGTGATTTTGTATCTGAATGTTTTTCAGATATGAAAGTCTTTTCATATCAGCTTGACAGGAAGCAGTGCATACCACACTACTGTACAGTACCTAGAGTTTAAAAAGAGAGATGAACAACCTGGCTTAGCAGGGGATGCAGGAAGAAGTGGTTCAGCCCTTGAGCCAAATCTCAAACCGACCCCAAACTAATTTGTGTCTGGCTGAATGTTGTCTTTGAATCTTATTTGTTCCAGGGTTCCCTGGAGAAAGAAGATAGCAGTGTATTTTGAGCTGCCTCTTATGTAGGGAAGCCCCATAACTCATGAGATTTGAAAAGAGCATCTGGTTAAAGCCCGGCAAGGGGTAGAAAAGGATGCATAAAAGACTGAAACAGGGCCCAAGTTCCTCAGAAGTTGTTTATCCTGTCTGCTAAAATGTCTCTTTGGCTGTTTCTCTGAGTCATGCCATGATAATAACAATACTCTGCACTATTACAAGGGTGGTTGGTGAGAGAAGAGAAAAAGTAAGGTAGTTCCCTTTGCTCTAAGGCACCCTCAGTGAGTAATACATACGAGTCTTCACATTCAATTCCAGCTATCTTCAATAAAAGGATTGTTTATTTGCCACAGGGTAGAAAAACAAAGGTAAACCAAAGAAGAAATAATCAGAAAATAAAAGTTAAGCAGACTGTAAGCACAATAGACCAGATTACTTCAGGGGTACGTTTGACCCAGCTAAATACATTATCGCAAAAAGAAGCATTCAAGCTGGGCATGAAAGCTGACACCTTAAAACTCGTTTAGTGTCTAAAGTTAGGCACCTAAATCTAGATTGTGAGGGCTTAAAAACAAGCAAAAAAAGGAAAAAAAAAAAGGGAATCTTTCCTGAGGTGGTCACATTTCTGCAGTACTTACAAATGCGAGCAGTACCTGAGGGGAACCATGTTTTTCACCTTTACAGCTCAAGTGCTCCATTTGAGACAACCTAGCGCAGAGCTGTAGAGAAACTTCAGGGCATAGTATCACCTCTCTTCCCTGCCTTCCCGCTGATGGAGATGTGATTAAAATTCAATAAAAGACAAAGCAAGAAGCTTTGTATCTGGATTGCAGTTTTGCTATAGGGAATGGGTATTCATAAGCACTTAACTCCTGTTCTCACTGTGTTTGTTCCTAATTTGCAATGCTTTTTGCCTTTATGTTGTAAACTGTCTCTTACAGCTCTTACTGCCATCTTGCTTGTCTAAACATCCTAGCTTCTCTGTGGGATCATGGGAATGGGCCACATCCAGGCAGGGATTGTGAAATATAAACTGTCCTCTCCTTTTCGCTTATTATATATTCTTTTTTTGCATTTATGGAGAAAAAACTTCCAACTCAAGACCTTTTACAGAAGGGATTCAATTGCCATAGTTCAGATACAAAAATTCTGTACAGTATTCATACTTGTAGCTGATTTCACTGGGAAATTAGGGAGACAAATGAGAGTTAGGATTACTTTCCTGCACCCAGAGACACGCTCAGTAATGCTATACATCTCTCCCAGTCAATCAGATAAAATTTGGTTTTCCCTATAACAAAAAAAGCATTTCTACTGTAAAATTGCCTTAGCAGATACTGTGGAAGCCGCATGATCTGACCCGTGCATTTCAAACACCGAAAAGCACATTTTTGTCTCATTATTTCACATTCAGTTCTGATTTATTCTCTATTTGCATTGTTTACAACATTAATGATTTGAATTTAATCAAATAATTCCAGTCCAGTTCCATTGTATAAATTGGTCCTCCAGGTGTTCACATAAAATCCCATTAGTGTGTTTTCTCTCAGCGCATCTAGGGATACAATATCCCATTACTATGAAAATGGAAATAACTGTATTCCCAGGCAGGTGAAGTGTTGCGTAGCATAACTGCCATGCTACTAAATTTTAACACTCAAATTTTCTTATACAATATAATTCGTATCAGAAATGCAGGACAGTGGCTGTCACACATGATATGTGCTGTGGGTTTTTTTAAGTTTCAGCAAAAAAAAAATCAATCGAGCTGCATGATTTGTGAGAGCAGGAACTCCCTCCCCCACCTCTTCCATATGTTCCAAATGAACTGCTACATTCACATGAGCAAAACGGAGCTGGAAATAGAAACTGGAGCCCAGATCCTCCTTTGGCATAAACTAGTACAGTTAAATTGAAGCTAAAGGGTGCTGGTTGATGAAAACAAGTGAGGATATGGTTCTTGCAATTTGATTTATTTTATTGTCTTATCCATTAAAAGACGAGCATTCCCACTTTGCAGGTATTCCTGTTTTATAAGGTGGAAACGAGGGTGGTGCTGTACATCTTTTGGAAAGGTCTTGGCTTAAAAAATTAGGAAACATTTCATTTTTAAGATCTTTTTGTGCTCTCACAATATCATTGAGCTAGCTCAGGCTGGAATATTAGCTATAGAAAGTGAGGATCTTTGGATATCTTTGGAAAAGTGTGGCTGGGTTAAGGACACCATACTGAAGCAACAGGGGAACCCTGAGAGAGCTCTCAATTCTGGGAAGTGGCAGAAGGTATTTACCAAAGGCAAATCGTGCTTGAGTAACCAGAACACTTCCTGTGGTGAAATGCTGGGCTCTGTGGAGGAGTGGAGAGCAGTGGATTTTTGACTCAACTTTAGCAAAGCTTTTGACATACTCTTGTCGAGTACCCACATAACTTCACAGAGGAGATAAAGACTGGATGCCTGGTAGTTGTTAATGACTAGAAGTCTAATTGGCAGCAGTCTGGTGTTCCTGTGGGGCTGACACTGAAGCTGATTCTGTTCATCCTCTTCAACAACAGCCTGGGTATGGGCTCAGATGAATGAGACCTCTGCAAAGTTGCAAATGACGCCAGTTTGAGGGGTGTAGATGGCATGCTGGAGGTCAGACCTGATAGGGGGGGACCTCAACAAGCTGGAGCAGAGAGGAACCTTGTGAAGTTCAGCAAAAGCAAATGTAAATACCTGTTCCTGGGACAGAGTAACCCTGTGCATGGTCACCAGCTGGGATCAAGTTGGGGAAGCAGTAGTTTGCTGGAAAGGAACCTTGGTGGTCAGTAGTGTGCTCTTATGGGGAAGAAAGTACTTTGGTACTCAGTATTCACAAGGCACACTTGGATTACTGTGTCCAGTTTAGGTGATTTACTGCTAAGATACTGGGGAGATAGAGGATGTGGCATACAAGAGAAGTCTAAGTTTTTGTGTGTATGAGCCTAATTGTGGTCTTCCATTACCTGGGGAAAGGTTACAAGGAACACAGAGACTTATTCTTCTCTGA
Source organism: Laterallus jamaicensis coturniculus (assembly GCA_022605575.1). Lineage (NCBI taxonomy): Eukaryota > Metazoa > Chordata > Aves > Gruiformes > Rallidae > Laterallus > Laterallus jamaicensis. The sequence goes on along the minus strand of JAKCOX010000076.1, from coordinate 1,161,853 downwards.
TGTACAAAAAAAGAGGATGCGAGACAGCAGTGACAAGTGGCAGAAAGGGAAATTCTTACTAGGCTGTCTTGACAGAGACAGGTTTACATGCATGAAGGAGTATTAGTGAGGTCCATTCATCAAGTCTGATAATGAAAGCTAGTTTTTGAGAAAAGACAGACGGATAGACAGAAGTTACAGGGGAAAGTGCTCACAGGTGAGCAGGGAAGGTAAGTGATGAGGGTCCCCAGAGGAGTATCCTCCCTGCAGGACCTCTCCTCCACAGCAGGGTTCCACCAGGGTAATTCTGCCATAGTAACTCTATAGCTTCCACCAGATCTTGCTCAAACTCCTTGGTCAGTTGTTGCCACTGAGAAGGCCATTAGTATTGAGTGGAGCATGCTTTGATGAGGGGCTGATGCTGTGCACTGCTTGGTGATTGAGTTTTGTGCATGCACGTGGTTGTTCCCCTCATGGAACCCAAAAAGCTACAGCTGAAAGGAAAAGGGGAGAAGAGGAGGAAGAAGGGGTGATTGTCACACCAGCAGAAGTCACTTCCCATGGAAACCCTCCACAAGAATGCTGTCAGTGTTTGCAGATGTATGAGAGAAAATAGTGAAGAGCAAAGGGGAAAGCTACCATCACAGGGGCTCTGGGAAACACTTCTCTGGCAGCTTGGGTGAAAGGGCACAAAACTGGGCATGAAAAGGCAGTCTTCAACACTGCAGGCAAAGGGCCCTTAGGAAGCCAGAAGGCTAAGGCATCTAAGACACCATGCAGTGAGCCTTATGGAAAGAATTCTTCACTGAGAGAGTGGTTTGGCACTGGAACAGAAGCTCAGAGATGCTGTGAAATCTGCCTTCTTGGATATACCCAGAGCTTGACTGGACAAGATCCTGAGCAATGCAACCAGCCCTCGAGAGTAGGCTTGCTCTGAGTGAGGGGTTGGACTAGATCCTGCCCAGAGCTCCCTTCCAACTTATATTTCCCTATGATTCTCTGTAAATAGTGTTGAATATCATCAGCACTGTAAATGTATTTCAGATATGATGACGGAAGGCTTAAACTCTAAAAATTCCTGTAAGGGGAGAAGACAGAGCATATGCTCACACTGGACATGTTTTGATCAGCATAGATGATGATAAAAAAAAAAGAGATTATTTTAATTGCAGAGTGATTTCTACCTTTGAGATAATTTTTATAAGGACTTCATCTTTTTTACTCTCTTTGGATTGTGACTTATGAAAAATTTAAAAGATGATTCAAGCATAAGTGCCAAACACACTGAAGGTTTTGCAGCTAAATTTGACTCAAAAGTGACTTCAAGGAAAGCTATAATGAAGATTTCTTAATGTCATGAAAGCTTCTTAATACTATTCATAAAAATAAAACTGTTTACTGCTTGAGCTAAATGCTTCCCCAACATTAAAAAATCATCTGCACATATCAATTCTTCTATGTTCTTCTCCAGGCTTCCCAACAGATATTCTGGGAGAGAGAGATTTTCCTAGGTTTATAAAAAGGAGCAGGAACAGGTGAGTGAATTTATTTATACTATGCATCTTCAGGGAGTTATATAAATGAAATCTGAATTCTTTCTATTTGATATAAATCAGAGTTCAGATAAATGAGGCCCTGTCCATATTCTGTGTGAATTCAGTCAATCCATGTTAGGATCAAATTTAAAACCAGCTTCCAGCACAGAGACCAGCCACTGTGCAGCCTAGCCAGCTACAGTACAGAACAGTTTCATTGGAGTTCCAGCTCCTAATCAGCATCTGAGAGCTGCGAGGGTTCTTATTCTATGCCCTAGCAGGGAAAGTGAAAGGGTTGTGGGACTGATGTCACTCCTGCCTGGGTGAGTGGACTAAGAGACTTGAGCGAGCTGACAAGTTGGGTTGGTGGTGTAAGTTCCGGTCAGTATCAGATGCTGGAGAAATTCCTGTGCTGTTCAAGGTCCCACTATTGAGAAAGCTAAATATATTGTTTGCCTGGTTAGAGCAAAGTCTTCATCTTTGTGCAACCTTAAAGAAAATATGTCTTTTTTTCCTCTTTTTTTTTAAAATTTATTTTTTTAGCTGATTTGCTCCATGAAACTGCTGAATGACTGATGGGTACAGACCATTCAAAAAATGATCAGAACCACACTGTTTTTTGATGGAGGGAATTATTCTGTGCAATTATTTATTTAAAAGATACAGGATGGCAGTGGTGGTGCTTACAAATAAATGCAAGAAATCCAGAGTAAACCATGGGAGATCAGGATTATGCTTTTTCTGTGTTTAGAAGTTAGCCAAGGGGACTGTGTCATTTACTCTGATGCAAATCCAGTTGTGTACCTTTGCCTGGGAGAATAGAGAAGGAGGTATTTTAAAGTCCTATGAGAGAAGTGTGGACTGATCCTTAGGCCTGGATATACAAGGGTAAGCCCTGTCTCCTTCTGAGGTAACTAAGAAGTTGGGTTTTTTTTCCTTTTTTCCCCCGCTCCCCCTTTAGTTATATTTATTCTATTTATTGAACCAATGAAGCTTTATGGAAAGAAGAAACAAAACAAGAACCCATGAACATCTAATCCTAGATCCAGAGATGGGAAGGGGGCAGTAAAGATATCTAGGCTGTTTTTCTTTACCATTGTGTCTCCTACTCTGCTGTAAATTAAACTGGAATGAATGGGATCATTTCATGGGGGCAACAGTTCACAAAATGCAGCCCCTAGCCCATCTGCAATATTCCTGGACATACTGGAAGTGTACCATGGTGTCTGTTTCATCCAATCCATACCACATGGGAAGGACAGCAGGGTCTAGCTGCTATAGCATGTTTCTAGCAGTCAGTTGAGCGAAGGTCTGTAGATGGACATCATACAATATGAAGCTGAACTACTCAGGTTGAATTAACCGTGTAAATAAATAGGAAATGCTGTGAATTATATGCTTGAGTTTCACGCAAACTGAAGAAAACTATGTAGGAAAAAAATTTCAGAGAAGGAGCTATATCTGCAGCATTTTATCTTTCCACATAACTTCCTTGACTGTTCCCTAGCTGCTTACATTCAGAAGCAGTGACACCACAGAAGGAATTGCAGAAAGCTAGATCATTGCTCATGTAGCTCTGGTGCTGTCGGTGGAGAGTGTGATAGTGCTGGTCACACCATTCTAGTGTGTTTTGGGGGATGCTCTGCGGCCCCCCTCAAGATCAGTCTGTCTGTCTGAACAGCAAGTCTGTAATGTAAGGTCTTGGATGAGGTTTCCTTCCCAAAATGCAGTCCCCACAAGCATTCCAGGTGGCTGAGTGATCTGCCCATTGGTTTAGCACCCACACCACTGGGACAGCCTAGACAGCAAGTCTTTTAGGTCACCACTTGCACAGACAATGGAAGAGAAGGTTGGAGCAAGTCTGAAAAGGTCAGCTAGTTTTATCCCATTTTTTTTATCTAATCACCCTTGTACTGAACACTAGAAGTCTGCCCTGACTATCCAATTTATTTTTTTTACTGTCAAATAATGTAAAACTGGGGGTGCTGTACATATCACTGGATTTCTTGCTTACTGCCCAGTCTGCAATCATTCACGCACTGCTGTGTCTGCTGCAGAAAGTTTGATGGAGGAACTGAAAATGCAGGAACTGCCTGACACACGCAGTCATGTTTTCCCCTGCTTTTTTCTTCATTGTGGAGATCAAGAGAGGACTAGCTAATGTATTCTATTGTTAATTTGCCTTTGTAAGATATTGCTCCCTGAGCCTTGAGATAGAAGGGTATATCTTCTGCTAATCCAACCCTCTAGAGGCATTTTAGCAGCTAATCTGGTTGAATCAAATCATTCCTGCTGCATATGAATAATTTTGGGCCAATTTAATTTTTATTAGTCATGGGTTTCAGTCACCTAGAGTTGCATGACTATAATTGCCCTTGAGCACATGGAATTTCTTTGTAGATTTGATTTGAAAATACATCGAGGTAGCCCTGCCTCCACTTCACCTATTTGTGCACTGCCAATCTTGCACCTTCTTAAATATAGGCTGATAAAAATAAAAAGAACCCCACCACACTTTGCGGCTAAATTTGGTGAGTCCATTTGCCTTACTGATTGGGGGATTTCTCAAGTGAATTTAGTGCTTTAGAATGTGGTGCCTATGGCACCCATGAAAGGATTAGTTTATGAAGGCTGGCTCTTAGAAATGGCCCAACAATAGTGCCTTATCCTCGGGATCACTTATCAGTCAATGGGAGTTTGTTCTCAGGAGGGCCAGAGCCAATGGGTAAACTCCTGTTTACGCGAGCCGAGGAACTCTGTCTCAATGTTTGGATAAATTATCACTTTGTATCCTGTTGGAGGTAGAGTGGTACAGGGAGCTTAGAGGAGTCTTCAGCTTTTGCTGGTGCGGCTTTGAGTCAGCTCCCTCCTGCCTGTGCAGCGGAATAAATTTATTTTCACGTGGAGACGAGTTGCCTTATCTTGTGCTTCCCTTTTCCCCTCCCACAAATCCCTTCCAGATGCACCAGTGAAGCGAGGGCGTTCCAGAGAAGCTCATGGGTCTTATGAGACCTGGGCAGCTCAGGACCTTGCAGTGAGGAGGGCAATAATGGCTTTAATAAGTGCCAGCAGGGATAATGATTTTTCTGCTGTGGATAGTGGAGAGAAAGTGCCAACTGAGTTAATAGAGGCGACAGTACCATTTTTGGCCAGCGCCAGGCAGGGCTGGTTTGCAACTAATGACCTGGAAAGGTTCCTGGTACCATTACACCACCCCCAGGCACATGGCTGGCTTTTTAGGGACTGGATTTCCACATCTCATGGTGAACATTAGGCCCTAGATATCTGCGCTTGATTGGCATGGCTTGAAGAACCTCTTTTTGTTTAACGAGTATAGTGTAAGAACAAATGAAGGGAAAGCCACACTATCTCTTCTAATAACATTCGCTTTTTACTGAAATCCCATAGAGATGTAGCAGACACCGGTGGTATTAATATTATGCGACTTAGCTGATGCTAAGAAGCATTTGGGAAAACTTTGACTGACTGGCTCATGCAGTTGCTAATGAGGATATCTCATTTACAGGGATATGGCAGAGTAAAGAGCTTTATTTCTCAGTATGCTATTGCCCCGTCTGCGAGATGAGAGAAATATTCAAGGGAAGAGGAGACTTGAGGAATTGTAAACCTCAGTCTTGCCTCAGCCCTGATGGTATGAGGCATCTAACAGTGGCCTCCACTCTACCCAGTCGTGGTGCACAGACACGGTGATGCTGTAAGCTGCAGGCTGGACCTTTCTGCATGGACGTGAGCACCCAGGGACAACAGCCAAGAGATAATACAGCCAAGGGCAGCTTTCCTAGGCAGAGCTCAATAAGAGATGGCTTCAGGCACCTGGGGGTTTCCCTGTGCAAAGCACTCTTCCCAGATGAAAGCATAGAATAATTGCTTGTTTTAAAGCCAACAAAACTTTCAGGATATAGCTTTGCCTGCCTCTGAGGAAGCAACTTGTCACCCTTGTTACCCTTGAGACTCCTACCTGACATACGCTTCTTCCATTAGCCACCTACTTCTCTGCGGCTTCTCTGGGAGGAAATAGTTCTGCTTTCGTCAAAGCACAGGAAAAGGGATTTATTTATTTGTTTATCTGTTTTCTGGGTTGTGCTGCTTTGCCTCTCACAATGGAGGTGGTTGGAATGTGTGAATGGAGATAATGTGGACAGATTGATCTGCGCTAAATGAATGTCATGACAGCTTCTGTGAGAAACCTACTTGAAATGTCTTTATTATTTTACAAGAGAACTTCAGCCACTGTATTTTACAAAGGATACAGTGACTTGCTGCATTATGGGTGCCAATCAACTTTGGGTTCCAAAATAGATTTAGTCACTCTGAAACCACACACATTAATTTTTTAGTATTATTCCCAACCTTGGAGCGTATTTGCAAATGTACAATTCTTAATAGTAAGTTTCACTTACTACAACTAAATTCTCACGTTGTCATTGTGGGAAGTAATGTGACACCATTTTTAGTCCTGCTGAAGTTAATGAAGCTCTCTGTGGACTACTCAACATGTTCGAAATTGTTTTTGCTCTGGTGTAATGCTGAATAGAGATCATTGTTCACAATGTACGCTTTTCATTGTACACTTTCCAATGTACACTTTTCATGTACATCTCTCTTAACTCTTCTGAAAAGGAGCAGTAAATGCTGACTTTAGGGAGCTATATTGTTCCATCCAAAGAAGAAAAAAACCAGAAACCCAGCTGTAAACTTCAGGGTTAAAACATTGTTGCATTTCTGGTCCTTTGTGGTATCTTTCAGAAGGAGGGGAAGCATATCTGGAAACCTGTACGTACAGTTTATATGCATTTTAAATTGGCTGAGCTAACATTCGGTTTAATTGGAAAGAGTCCTGAATGCAAAGCAAAGCCTTCCCACACTGTAGAAATCCATATGTTGAAATACTTCCTTTTTTTAGAATTTCACAGTGCTATAGCCAAGAGTTGCTAGAACAAGGTCCCTGTGCTGTCCTGTTTTGAAAATAAACAAATTGACAAATCTGTTCTTTGTGCCGCAGCCACCAGTTCCTTGGTATATTTGCAAATGCAGAAACATAAAGCTGAATAATCCGCTTCTCTCAAGACTGCACATCAGGCAATTAAGGGGGTATGTTTGCAGGAAGGCACACTGGGCATTAGGCACACGACTATTAACAATAATAAGAATTGGGCATTTAATTCCCTTCATAGGGATGAAAATGTATCTCTGCTGTTTAATGCAAGCCAGTGTAGTATTATGTGATAAACACGGATCAATAGAAAAGGATTTTTAAATTTAGAATGCCATTCCTCTACCACAGAATTGGCAATAGTGACTGCTTCCCAGTAATAGAACCGGTCTACCTCTGCTGAGACAGGAGCAAAGTTATCTGAGGAAGTAGCGACAATGTCATTTATTTTAATGAGGCTTGTTCTCCAACAAACGCTGTTTCCACGCTCTCAGGAAGGTTCCAGTAATGCTATAAAAACCAGAAATAAGCCCTATCAAATGCCCGAGCACAGCTGTGTTTATGTAAGCCCAGACCACAGCACATAGCAGGGCCTTGTGTTCAGTGAGTAGGAGAGTTACCTAATCAGGTATGTCAGGGCTTCTTACGGTGTCTACCCTAGTTGGGTATCCAGCTTTTCATTGTCATGTATCCTTAGGTGATTCTTCTGTGTGTTGAACACTAAAAACTCCAGATTCAAACTTTGCCAGATGGATATTAAAAAAACACCAACAACTATTGCTTTTAGCACTTTAAGATTTCATCGTCCTTGGCCCTTTCCATGGTATTGTATATAAGTGTACACCCTTTTGTCTTGCCAGTCCCAGTCCTGATGGGGGCACGGGAAGGAAACCAACAAATTTGCTTTGCTGTGGGGTTTGGCAGAGTTAGCCTAGGGAAAGAAGCAAGCTGAAACTGGCACGCAGTCTGCATTTACTTTAAGCTTGTATTTCAGCAGTCTAGCAAACCCATCGGGAAACTTAATTTCTAAAGATGAACATTATTGAATTACAAAAGCTATATTTAGGTCAATCTCTTCATGCCAAAATTATTAGACTTTACTAGGAAAAAAATATATTACCAGCTAGAAACATATTAGCACTACTTGTGTTAAGTGGAATAACTGTATTTTAATACACTTTTACTTAATTCTGAAGATCCAGTGGCTACTTCTGACATTTTGAAAAACATGGGAAGCTTGTATCTGGATGTTTTTAAGGCATTTGCAGGTAATCAATTCGGGTTAGGCAGATAGTTCTGTTAGGGGAATGCTCTTGACCATATTTTCCCCTGCCTGTGCTGCTCCTTTCTTCGTGCTAGTGCAAGTGTTATCGTGGAGAACTTGTTCGAGAAACTGTTCTTGGAAAAACACCATGCAGAAAAAGGTGGGGGAAGTTTAGAGAATTGAAACATTTGGAAGGAGAAGAAAAAAAACCATGCAATGGTACAGAACCAGTATAAGCATGTGGTGAAAATTTAATGTTCTTTTAGCAGGCATGTTTTTTTGAGCATGATAGTTGGAGTTTCATTTACAGCAATGAGTTATCATGCCTTGTCAGATACAAAGCTGTGGGTTTATTATAGATTAACTCGTGACATTTTTCACTTTCCCGAAGCAATTTTGAAATGTAAGTTAGACTAAAAGACCAGGCAATGTTTGTTCCATGAAGTGGTAATTGATGAAAAAGGGTTTGATGAGTAAAAGAAGTTATGGACCTTTCATTGAAGATTAAACCCTATTCATAAAGAAACTCCATGCTAAGTAATTGGGGTTGTCATGCCTATGATTCAGAAAGAGTGGGCAAGGCTTATAGCAGTGTGAAATGGAACTTGAGCTCAGCCACAAAATCTTTTCTTCCTGTACACCACCAACAACTCATTCCTTATGCCTCTTAAGGGAGAAGCAACTTAAACTGGAAAATAAAAAAAAACCAAAACCAGAAAGGCACAGATTTTTCATATAGGTATAGCAAATGACACCTGTTAACATTGGCATTTAGTGTAGCAGTCAGTTTGCTGTAGTCCAGAGTAAGGTTTATAACCTGCATAGTAATATTTCTGGACTTCCCTTTTAGAATAAAACATCTATGATAAAGTATCATTGAAGAATTCTGTGGTAAAGATGGCTATCATCTGCCCTTTCACCTTGTCACTTCTCTGTTCTGAGCTTCAAGAGAAGGTGATAAAATATCTTGTTGGCAAAAATGCTGCATTATATGTGCTTTTTCATTGTTAAACTCTATTTTAAAAATGAAAGCCTTGCTAAATATTAAGTCCCAGTTTCACATGTCGACATCTGATGAACTCTTTATATTCTGTTGCAGTATAGGTTTGTAAAAGGTCAAGCTAAATTATCCTGAGCCTAGTCTCAATGTATATTCTATGGATAAAAAGGAGAAAAACTTACACTAATAAGATTTTTTTAATTAAAAGTGTATCTTTATTCAGCATTCTCAACCTGTGAAATTCTCTGAGATAGAATATCATCTAAGGTTAAGCTGAGGTTATCCGTGTAGCATTGGCAGTTTACCCTGTGGCACCCTTTCCTGCGGTTCTTAGCTAAACCCTGCAAGTATGCAATACATAATTCTAAATATTTAGAATAGAATACCAATCCCTTTCAAGTCAGAGAAAAGTTTCTCAGACAAAACACCAAGGCAGTAAAGATGCTATAAGGGATAAGCAAAACCCACTTAATTGTTTAGATGAGTATTAAGGGTCAATGGCTTAATGCAGAAGCTCCTCCTGTCTCCCGTAGAGGCATAAGAAAGCTTTTTTTTTCTATCAGAGGCAGTGTGACCAAGGTGAGGTGTCTGGTTGGGTGTCAGGGGACATGTGTAAAACATGGGTCCTGCTGAAAACAGATACCTGTGGCCTACTACTGGTGACACATCTACTGCTATGACAATGCTCAGAGGAATTAAGGAGCCCAGGATGTTGTCCTGAGCGGAGATTTGTTTTTGACACTCAGGAACTGGTTGGTGGAAGCTAGTTAATGCAACAAAACGAAGGGAATGGTCCTTCAAAAAATAAAGAACTGATCAGACTCTTCAAATGGTGTGAGTCGGAAAAATGAATCTCTTAACTGATCCTGCAAATAGTCCTTCCTAATTTTATAATTCCTCTAAATTAGACTAGCCACATGCTTACTGCTAAGCTCAAATCTGTCTGCAGGATCTAACATATGTTAAATCATGTGTCTGATTCCCTGCAACCTATTCTGTAACTCAAAAATGCACTGAAAAACCATCCTGTAGTTTCTCCTTACTAGCTTACTGGCAATTGAAAGCAAGTTGCAACTGCGTTGCTGAAAATTTCATGGCTCGGGAACATTTTGTAAGAAACGTGTTTGTACAAAACCCTACCAAACCAAATCCCAATGAAATCTGTGTTTTCATTGAATGTTTTACTCTTCTGCAAAAAAGCACAAGCTATAATGGAAATCATTCTGCTCACCACAGAAATCCAGTTACCTCTGAACAACTATTTTTGGAAGATCCTTGTTGTAGCTGTAATTGACAGACTGTGAAGAGTCACTTCTTTTGAACATGTTGAACCTTAGTAATCCCTTTTTTGATTTTCTGAAAATACAAAATTAAGTATGATTATTTAAGTATGTGCTCCATTTGGAAGAGAAGTGGTTTATGACATATTGAAGCTAAGAAATAAAATTCAGGTCACAGTGTGGAAGACTGTACTGATTTCTTTGCAGATAACTGATTACCTTGTGTAGTATTAGGCACTCGGTTAATTTGCAACTTCAGTTTTTACTCATGGCTTCTTGACTTAAGAAGCTCTGTTTCTTATGGATATAGTTGTGTGACGCTTGCTTTCTGTACAAGCGAGTGGGGAAAGCACTGTTATAATGCTGATTGCAGAACCCAAATGAAATTCCTTGTAAACTATCTTGCATACCAGCTACTTCTTTTCTAAGAGTTACTGTCGGCGTCAAGCTGAAATGATGGGCAACTCAGAGTAAACCTCAGACTTTGATTAATTCCGAAGTCAGCCATTGTGCAGCCGTTGAGTCGGTGAGGGTTAACTTCCCATGCTGCCCTTTAATTGACCTCAACATTGGACTTCTGGAGCAAACACTGATAAGGGGTGAATGACAGTTCAGCTGCATGCAAGCTCTGAGCTAGGTGACTGAGTTGCCTGGACCTTGCATATCACCTTCTTTACTTGGGTGATGCTGCAGGCTGTGACCTTTATGCTGAAGGTGCTGAGCTAAAAGCACTGAGCCTGTCTCTTTCAGTGCTTGAATTTGCTTCCAAATGTTAGTGCTTTTATAAGGAGAGATAGTAGAATCATCTTTTGACAGGTCAAACAGGAAAAAGAGTTTAGTAGAAAACAAAAAACCAACCTACCACAGCTAGAAAAAATGTACTGCTGCTTAAAATAGAGTGAAGTTCCACAGAGTGTACTCCACTGCAGTCACCTGGTGCCAACGCTTACCCTCTCATAATCAGTTGTTAGCTATCATCTCCCTACTTTGCTAGTTACTTCTCACCTTCTTAATCAAATTGTCATAAATAGGTCAGGAATTCTTACTACAGATTTTATTCAACAACACCTCTTTATCTCTTGCTTGTCCTAAATCCTATCCAATTTTCTCTTACTTTTCCGTGTGCTCTGTTCTCATGACAATCACTTCTGTTTGATTACTGCTACAAGCCCCTGATTGCAATTCTTCACTGATGAGAGAACTCCTGGACTACGGGGATTAGGGTTGTATTCCAAATTCTGCCAAAACCATCCTGACCTCAGTGCATTCTGGACATATCCTGATACTTTTAGTCACACAGAATATTTGTTTACTCCAGGAGGAAAGGAGTAAACAGGAGTCAGGAAAATGAATCCTGGAATGATTTTCAGTATCACCTGGCAGAATTTAGAGTTTATAGCCCGCAATCATTTTTTACTCATTTTTAGCTCTGATAAGATAGTACCTTCTGTTGTGGGGGACTGGAGATGTGTCTCTGTTAATGATTGTGAGATGGTCTGTGACAAGCCGTGATTGCTCTCCGACACTGGCCCTGTAAGTGTGAATAGAGAGTATAACAACCTTAGTTCATTAACAACAGACCATGTTGTTTTGGTTTTCTTATTTTATCATGGCTTGTTTTTCACAGACATTGTGTGTATTACAGTAGGATTTATCTTACACCCTTAGTAAAACCAGTGGTTTATAATTGAGGATTATATGGAATTATTGTGGGATTCCCTGCTCCCCCACGGGAATTCTGCTGTCTATCCCCACTGACTAAAAGGACATGAGCTTTCTAGCAGTTAATGTATGAGCCTGGGAACTGGGGAGTCCAGCTTTTATTCTGAGCTGTGTCAGTGATTTACTTAGGGATTTCTCAGTGCCTCAGTTTTACTAGAAGAATGGTGTTAACTTGTCTTTTGAGAGGAGTGTGAGGAAAATCCCTGGATTGTTTGCTGCTTCAGTTAAAGATGAGGTTGCTCCACACTAAGAGCAGATAAGGTATTCAACTAGTTCTGCAACAAGCGATAGTTGGAGACACTGTGCTTGCACAGAAGTTACAGGTTGTGTCTTGGTGTAGAGCACTGCACATAAAGAGAGCATCGTTTCTGTCCCAGCCCTTCTGGGTGCTCCCTTTGTGGGTTAAATGGGAATACTGGAGGCCAGAAGACCTGAGTGTATGGGGCTGTGTGCAGCACCTGTTCTTTGAATCTTTCTCAATTAAATTTCCAAGCTGTTTAAACTCTTCTTGCCGTTTATTTCCATGCCCCCCCCCCCCCCCCCCCCGCCAGCCCCACCATACATGCATACATAAACAACAGCACACACATGCTTAAGACTAACAACTTCACTGTCCTTTTTGTCCAGACTGGCAAAAAACCCCCAACCCTAACAAAACAAAACAAAAATCCCAACAGTTGAGGAATAAGGAAAATTTTTAAAAAACCTGTTTGTTTCATAGCTAAACTGTTCTAAGGGATTAGAAATGACAAGGTACATTGTTTATATTCAGGATTGAAATAGTGAAGCTAACTAGTTTTGAGGAGGGTTTTTGGCTTGCCTTTTCTTTTGCAGCACCGTCTATGTATATTATCATTATGCCAAAAGTAGGTGTACAAATTTTCCTCCTCTGTAGCGAGACTGCTTAGCTATATAATCATATTAAGATGACTAAAGAGAGGAGACAGCTCCTAAAAGTGTTTGGAAAATGCTTTTAGATTTCTGAAGGTTTTAGTCCTAGATATGTGAATATGCATACATGATGTGAAAGCATACACACATACATATATATATATGTGCATAGAATTATAGCCTTTCCTCCTCTCCCCCTGTACACCAAAAAGACATGGCGGAGTGTCCCTTTCACAAACTGTTTTATCTCACAAAGCATTCATGTCTCCAAATGATCAGCTTTAATGAACATAGCCTAGTCCTCTCACCGGGCACAATGAAATAAATATCAGACTGCAGCTAATTGACCAAGCTAGTAACAGGTTGTACCTACACTGCTCTATTGTGTATGTTCACAGTGCCCGCCACTGCTTCTGCTGCTCAATCTTTGTTATTTTATTTTTTGTTTTCTACCCTGCAGCAGCAGCAGCTCTGATTGTAACAACCAGTAGACATGGTTGGCAGAGTGAAATGTAAAATAACAAAACCTACAGCCTGGCTAGCTTTGTGGATAATAGGCTGCAACAACCAACCATTTCCTGCCTGTGGCTGTGTCTGCCGAGCCATCCACAATCCATTTTTTTCATTGGTGTTATTTTTTTTTTTTTTTTTTCAGCACCTATGAAATCAGGAATGGGACACAGCATGCATGGAATTTGGCCAGTATCCTGTTGAGTTAGGAGAATGGAAAGAAAATAAAAAGTACACTGACCCAGTTTCTTTGACTAAATATACTGGGCCATAACAGCAAAAGCTATGAACGTGTTTATTCTTTGAATCATTTTTCAGATGAACCGGCTTGGGACAATACATTACAAATGGAGCTGGAGATCAGCGAGTGGGGCTTTCTCATCAGGCTCTCCATTAACTTCAGACTGCTCTTTCCATCCCAGGTCTCAAAGCTCTAGAAGTAGGCTTAATTTTTAAATTTTTTTTGCTTTTCTACCTAATTTAATTTCAATTAAATTTTGTATCTGCCTTTTTGTACTTGTTTTAATTAAAGGAGGATTAAAACAAAACGCCGAAACCCCCCAAAACCCACAACCAACATATTTTTCCTTTTTGTGGCAAATGCCTACACTTAGGAGGAATTGGAGAGACTGTTCCCTTTGCTCTCTGGTGTGAGCAGAAATACATCTGTCTGCATCTGGAATCTAGGAGAAACATAGCAGCACAATCAGTTAGTTTTTCAAATGCAAAGTGGAGGATGTGCTTAAAATGCAATAATCACCTAAATCGAACTGCTTGTGCCTATCTCTGGCTCCTTCACACCTGTGCCATTCATCTTGCCATCCCAGGCAATGCTCTGTTCCAGTGAGGAGCGTGCCAAGGGGTCAGCTGCTCTGTTCTTGGATCTGCATCCCAAAAGGGATTGAAGAAACCCTCTGATCTCATTCATAAAATGAGGACAGTGATCTGCCTCCGTCTTTGCGGCGCACCTGGATATATCTGAATGTGAAGTGCTAGGACACAATGGGAGCTGACCAGAGCTGCTCTGGAGTGCCATATGGTCAGCTAGGGTGCCAGCATTCAGAGCTAAAGAAGCCAAAGCAAATTATAACTCCTCCTTAAAAAAAAAAAAAAAAAAAAGAGAGAAAGAAAAAAAAGCACACAACAAACAACCCTCAAGCCCAAACAACAAATAAGGGGTTAACGTAGCTCTAATAAGCAAATCGCGTTTCAGAAATGCTTGGCCAAATAAATGTTCCCTCGCAGCAACCCACCTGCTGGTGCTGGCAGAATAATCATTGTACCTGCAGCATGGTGCACAGCTCCTCCCCAGTACATCCCTGCTTTTGTTGTCTTCTTCAGACCTACAGCATAAGGTCTCTATCTTATTACATTCCTGCTTTCAGTTTTCTTTTCCAGGCATCCACTGAAAAACCTTAGAAATTCTATGAAGTATTATGCAATAGGAGGAAATGAGAGAAAAACACTGTTATGTCTGTGAGTTTGTATTTGACATGGGCCTGAGCTTTTGCCTAATTCACAGATCATTGTAGTTGAATCCTCAGCTTGCTTTTGGCAACCTCTCTCTTCGGCATTGAAACCCTCTGTCACAGGGAAGAGAGAGGCCAAGACCTGGAATGCGGAGAGATCCAACAGCTGAGTGAGGGCAAGGACGTTTTGACCAAACTCGCAGATTTATCTGCCCAGGAGAGTTTTAGATTCCCATTTCATGGCAGGTGAGCATGAGCCAAGGTGCTTTGAGGTATCCTGCTTGTTTTGGCAGAGGGGTGAAGAGCAGTGTCTCCAAGATGATGGCTCAGAAAGGTCTGTGGATGAATGCCCAGGCTAAGCCATGTGTTGGCATTACTCCAAGGAGCCTGAATACATGAAAGCAGGAATCCCTGGATCCCAGCAATTGATGGGTTGGACCCTAGCTGTCCTTCAGGGCAAGGCCCTTCCACACAACAGTTTCACAGGCAACATCTGTTTTAAAATACATTCCTGTTAGCAAGAGCCGGGTGAGCAGGGCTAGCATTGTGATGGTACAAGGTCTGGGCACCGGTTTCAGGCACAGTTATTTGATACATTTTTATTTTCGATGAGAGGTTTCATTGTGTGTGAACACCCAGCTAAAGTCTGTTCATTGTAAGAACTGACAGAAGTAAAACTAGGTGAAGGAGAGCAGATGGCTGAGACATGTTGTTGAAAAAAAAATCAATAGTCCCACTTCTGATGCATCGATATTTGGGTGTGGACACATTCAGAATTGATGTTTAAATGTCAGCTGGGCCCAATTTGCAGCATTTCAAAGCCTCCTTTGTGTTTCAAATTCAGCAGGACTGAAGGTCACAAGTTTTACTAAGTATTCAACACCAATGATACACTTTACAAACATTCATTTTTATTTAAAAAGATATTCTTTTATCTTGTTCTACTGCTAGTAGCCAAAATGGAAGAACATAGAGCAAGCATAAGTTCAAAGCTTGGTCAAAGGACAACAGTTGCTTATGGTATTTTGACCCTAAAGCACCCATCATTGCTCCTGAAAAACCAGACAGCTGCAAGGCTGAATTTTTTCAGTGTAGAATTATATCAATAAGTTCTTTTTTTGTCCAAATCTGTAAAGGTACTGTGGCCAACACAACTCTTCACTGAATTGGTTCAGTTTGATGTGTACATCTTTCCTAGCAGAAAGAAGATTGTGGGGCTATTTAACCAGAAGTGTTGATAGCACAGAAAACATAAACGACATACATTTCCCTTTTAATGCTATAAATTTAAATTACCAGAACTTCACTTAGTATAATATGGGAAAACATCTTTAAAACTAACAGAAATATGCTTTTAAATGATCTGGTTGTGCACCTTAAAATGCAGGTAAACAAGAGCTACTGGAAATTGTAAAAAATAAATAGATCAAAATTCCAACATTAATACTTGTAGAATTGTTTTTTAAATTAATTTAAGGATATTTTTTCATGACTTTGACATGGTTACTGAACAGTATTTTGGATGCATAGAATTAATGAATAATTCAGTCGCCCATTTCACAAACCAGAGCAAAGTATTCCCTTCTTTACATGTAGTTGGGGTTTCAGGAAATAGTAACCGATGTTAAAGCAAAAAGGAAACTGTAAACAGGATCTTGCTAGAGAAATGCAAAGGGACAGTTTTAAACACATTTGCTTTAACTGAAGCTGATGTCAGTCAGTGTGCTGCAGCAAAGTTTTGCCAGGTATGATTGGTGGCGTTTGCTATATACTTCGCAAAGGAGCAGAAGACTGCATGAACAAAACTAGTCAGGATGGGGAAGTCAGGCTTCGGAGCTGTTAACAGGCTACAGTTCCCTTGAAATTAGTAGGACTGGAGGGTGTTTGGAGTTTTTCAAGAGAGTTGCATTTTTTTTATCTCTGCTACATAACATTATGAATGACAGATATGTGGCAAAACAGACTACTGAAATTTTACTTGATGTTCTGAGCTGTGAAGATAGAACAATGCTTGTCACATTTTAGAAAGGCTACAAAGGAAAATCCTAAATAGTTAACGGAGACACCAGAAAGAAGCAAAATATCTGAGCTTCATTAAAAAAAAGCAAAAAAGCCACCAGTATTTATAGCTGTTAAACAAGAAATCTTCAGAAGTTTCTGAGTAATAGAGGACAAGAATGATCTCAAAATCCCAGGCAGAAAAATTAATTTAAAAGTGTGCTTTTCTTGAAGAAAATCTCTGACATGCTTATGTTGAACAGAAGATTCTGTCCATGAGGAAAGAGCTAGGAGACGCACTGGAGGAAAACATTCCCAGCTTGCAGAGCCCAGACAAGATGGGTTGTTCAGATGATTGGAATAGGATACAGTTATGAAACCATTCAGACATGATGGCCAGCTTGTCCAGAAGATGTGTCAACAGGATTGTGGTTAGGAAACAAGCAGGAAGGCAACAGCCTTGAACAGCTGTTCAAAAACAGCCCCTCCCTCTCAAAAAATTCCGAAAAACCAAAAAACAAACAATGAAAACCCAGCTTAAATCCCCCTTGTAATAGAAAAAGAAGAAGAAGAAAAAAAATAAAAGCAATTGGAATTTAAAATTTGTAAGGTTTGGTAGCTTGATATTGGACGCTAGAGCTAAAGTTGGAGATTCAGCATGCTCACATAACTATTTAAATCATAGATGTGGCCATGGAAACAAACCGCAAAATACCCTTTCTGGGACAAAGCTGGATCCTCTCAGGATTCTTCAGTGCTACTGAGAATTCTTCAGTAGGCAAGTTGTGCTTTTGGTAGGAGCTTCCAAAAGTTGAAAGAAATGATGAGCCAGGTCTTCCTTGTCTATTTTATGATTACCTAGAAAATGCAAAGAGCTTTCTTGTCCTCATTTATTCTGGATAAGAAGAAGAAATAATTTTATGGATCCCCGAAGAACGATACCAAAAGAAAATAGGATTGACTTTATGGCCATGTGCCACATTCATACCAGACCTCAGAGACACATTATGCTGTTTAATATTATAGGAGAAAGCTTCATTCAGAAGGATCATTTTGCCTTTCTTGGAATGACATTTTACTTTGCAGAGATTATTGGTGGTTGGTTGCTTGGCTTGTTTGTTTGTTTGCATTAGAGGAGTCTGCTCAAGCATATTGACTTAAAACAAAAGTCACCTTGCTATCAGTTCCAATAACCCCACAAACAGTGCTTAGATTTGGAGCACTAACCATCACTGTGTTCTGCTGATTTTTGAAGGCATTTGAAGGTTAAAGTTGAACCTGTCCTTCACACCAATAACCATGGATCTGCTTCTTGAGTATAGTAATTTGAAAAAAAAAATTCTCTGTGATTTTTTTCCTCCAGTGTTTAAAAGCCAATCTCATCCCCTAAGAAGTGCACACCCCACACCCCCCTCCCCGCCTCATCCCTGTTAGATTTTGTGATTAACATTCCATAGCTTTGAGTGTATGTCTGCAGAGGCTCCAGTAGTGCCTCTGACTCCACATGCACCCTCCGTGCTGTGGCTAAAGCGGAGACTTCAGCTACCAGGGTTATCTTGGCACTATCTTCCACAAACACATCCCTTCTTTAAAAGAAGAAAGATTCTAGACAGCAAACACAGCCAGGTTTTATGTAGCTGATTTAGCTAGTCCACCTGGCTAAGCTAAAGTGAAAGTGACTCATGAAGATTTTCTCTTTATCCTGTGTTTGTCTTTCTAACTTCTCTGGCTGCTTATCTGTGCTTGTACCTGTGAAACCTGGGAAACTCTAAGCAGCTATCCCATGCTGCAAGCTGCATGCCAATCACCTCAGCAGGGATATACGAGTGCTAAAATGAGACTTTGGAGAGTCTAATGAGTAATGGGCAGTGCAAATGATGCCTTTTTCTTCATTTTCAGTTTCAGAAGTTCTTGCTTCTGCACATGATACAATTTTACCTGCTGATTGTAGCTTATACAACAACAAAGTGTTTTTAGGACTCAGGATAGGTCCTCTTCTGCCTTCTTATTCATTTAAGGAAATAAATATCTTGATGACAATGACCTTCATTATACCTCAGACCTGATCATTGCTCCCCGTGGGCTCCATTACCTCAGTGAGAGCCATAGACAAAGTTCACTCAATAATTAGAGGGACTGGAGTTGTTCTGGCCTGGGAACCCGACACCCCTGCTGTGCTGAATGGCAGTGTACAGATGAGGGATTGAGAGCTGAGAGAGCAAACTAAATTAAGGCTGCCTAAGGTCTGCTTTGTGCATTAACTTGCAAATAAGGTAGGGGCACAACAACAAAAAACCCCACCCCACCCCCAGCAATCCTTTTCCCAAGTAGGAGCAAGTCATTCCCAGTTATGGGGAGCTCAGACAGGTATATGTGAGCTCTCATGTGCGATTCAAACATACAGCACCATGAAATGAATACTCTGTGTGAGGAAAAATATTGTTTTGTGTCCACTGACAGGTTTAGTACTTATCCAACGAAACCTGCTGTATTCTTCTGTGTGGCCATCTGTTTAGGAAAGAGGTTATACATAAGAAATTAATATAAAATAAAATATGTATAAATGTATATATTTGCATATACATGTGCACATAAACATGCATGTGTGCACATATCTGAACTAATCAGTGCATAGCAAAAGTACTTGATAAAAGGAGAAAATCTTGCACTGTCGCATTCATGGAGAAAGTTCAAATGCTCAACAGCACAGTCCTTCAACATTACAACCTACACCTGCCTCGAAGGACTATTCAGAAGTGTGACCTACAGACAGCCCACCCTGTAGCACCCATGGCCCAGAATAGCTCTAGTGATACAGAGTGGACATCTGCTGAGTTTGTCTGTCTACCTCTCAGAAAGACTGCATTAAACCTGGATTTTCTAAGAAGCTTAAAGCCATATATAGGGATAACTGAGAACTGGAGGCCAGGTATGAATGAAGATTCTTAAAATGCAACTTCGGTGGACATTACGCAGTGATGACCAGCCAGTGGGTAATTCAGCCCAACTCTAGCTGTGATGTGTAGCGGTGGACTTGGTGGCTTCTCTGGCCTTTCACAGAAAGAAAACTCTGTTTACCTTTTGGCTTTCTGCATCTGTTTATGTTAGCATCTGGTTATGGCACCTGGCCATCCTGCAAGCCCAAAACTGTGAAGAGTTGCTGCATGTGGAAATGCTCTCACTGCACACCAATCCGTAGCAGCCACACAGGGTGCTTCCCAAAATGTAATTGAGGCCGTTTCATGTTTATGATGTGTTTTTAAGCACCCTACTTTCCTGGAGTATATATTAACAACCAAACCCTTGGTTAGGCGGCATTGGGGAGGAGGGATGGAAAGTGAGACTGCCTTTCATCTCCCCTTTTGAAGCAGTGATGCTGTGCAGAGGGGAATGTCAGATGACTCCATTGACCTTTCTAGTTTGTCCTTTTGAATCACATTTCTGACTGAGGGGCAGCAACCAGCAGAGCTGCTCTCAGATGCCTGAGCAGTGGGTGCCTGTCTCCCTGGGCTTTCTGAGGAACTCAGCCTGCCCTGGTCTGAGGGAGCAGGGAGCTCAGACAGAGAGAAGGTGTGAGTCCCTAGGTGGATTTCCTCCATGCATTTTGACTTTGTAAGGGATTGAAGCAGCAGTATGGGAGGGGAGAGTTACTGTGAAGGCATGCAGGACAGAAGAGCAAAGTTCACTTTCTAATAGTGGTGCCTTCCTGAGCAACCCTCACCCTTCATCTGTTTTCTTCCAGAAACCATTCTTTTCATTTTTATTTATGCTGGTTTATTTTTCAAGCAGGAGCAGTTCCTCTATCCAGGTTGCCAGAAGTGAGGGTGTGGTGGGGAAAAATTAGCAATAGGAAAATGAAGGGAGGTGGAGACTCCTCAAACCATCCTAAACCACACGGCAGCTGAATGAAGAGCTATTGCTAGAGGGTGCCATTAATTATTTCCTTGATGGCAGAAAATGTCTTCTCGATTCTCCACCTAGATCTTTCCATCTTTCACATTTTTGGATGCTACTCCTTGGTTTCTATTCTCTGTCATTTTGCCAGCCTCTTTTTGAATCCTGTGCTCACAGATGTCCTTTATGCTATGGTCACCAAGCACACAGGATTATTCCTGCTGTTCTATGACTCCTTGGTTTACTGTATCAACTGAGGGAGTCCTCTCCTGCTTTTCATTTTTTTTCCTGGTGGAGATTACTCCTTTGTTTTGGGCTGTTTGGATGTGGTCCCTGACACACTCAATGCTGTTGGGCGTTTAAGGACCACCTGTTGGTCCTGTCTGGTCACCAAGCTGTCACCAGCCTCCACCTCCTCCTGTTTGCATGGCTGTGGGTGAAGCAAGATAAGCAGAATGTACAATGTGTTAAGAGGAAATTTACACCATATTTGACAGCATTACCCTGTTGGTGGGTGCCAAGAATATGACTGGCATCGTTTTCTAGGGTCTTTCTCTGATCTCAGATGTAAATTTGATATGGGTTCAGGCAAGCACACATTTCAGAAGAATTTTAACGAAGAATTTATTCCTTAAACAACTGTGTTACAAGCATTTACCCTGCTGGATTGAAGTCCAGCCATCTTCACAATTTCTCTTTGTTTAAGGTGAGTAATCATGGTGTCATCTTTAATAGTGCAACTGTTTATGGGAATTGGAAATAAAAAGTCCCAACTGTGAATATCTGAGTAATCTACTCCCATGTTCCTGTTTAGGAAATGAAAGAGAAACCTGACAAAAGTCACCTGTATAAAAGTGGGTGAAAAAAACACACCTGTGTTGCAATCTAAAAATTACTTGAGTCATTTTTTTTTTCTCTTTTAGTTCTAACACATGGCACTGAGACCCTATAGCAATGATCTATTTTGCAGCTAACATCTCTCTCCACTGCTCCCCCCACCCGCTTTTACAAAGAACATCTCTACATTGTGCCTTCTTAGTGACAAATTTTCAAAGCAGGCCTGTAACACCACAACTTCAGCTAATTCCAGCATGTTGTGTGTGTTTATACTCTCATATGGTGCTTTCAGCTGTTAAAGGTGGAAATTTTCAAATGAAGCAAAGGCAGCTAGGTAGGTTGATAGGAATGACATATCTCTCTTTGCTTTTGTGAACCCCTTGCTTTAATATACTGTGGCATCAAACATACACATTCTGTCTTTGTAATTTTCAATACTTGATATATGCTTTGTCTGGGCAAATTTCTCCCTCTTGATGTAGGACAGGATATTTACTTAGTTTAAGTAAATATATAATATATTAATGTCCATCATTGCTTGTATAAGCAAAGACGGTATAAATCACCTCACCTCTATGTGTTCTCCAGGCAACATGGAAACACTAACAAAAAAATAATAAGCAGAGAACAGAGAATGAAAACCACAAAAATATAAACTTTGGATTAAAACAAAACCCAAACAAAATTCCAAGAGTTTTTTTTCTACGCAGGACATGTGTGACAACAAAAAAGAGAGCAAAGAAGCATTATCCAGAGGAAAAGGAGTCCTGAACCCCTTTGCTACCAGGTGTCCAAGTTATTTTCCAAGGTGAAGCTGGCTTCATTATTTGCTTTCTCCAGGTCAGAGATGGGATGTAGAAATATCAGTGTGCTTGTCAGAAAGGAGTCAAAGGAACACAAAGCAGCAGAGCAACAAAGTGACATACTGGCTCCTGGACTGAGTTAACACATCACACAGGGCTGCATGACAGCGTTCGAAAAGGCAGTGCAAGAACTGCGGGGAGAAGGGGACTTTTCACAGGACTAAGGGTCCAGTGCCCCTAAGCTTTTGTTAAAAAATAATAAAATTATGAGAAAATTATAGAGTAGCAGATGGTACTGAATGTTCAGGGATTGCTTAACTCTGAAATTATTTCACTAGAAAACAAAAGAAAAAAGAAAAAAAACCCCAAACCTGAGAGGGGTAACACCTAAGGCTGGGAAAGCAAGTCTCCAGCTGGGTGAGGAAGAAGGGAGAGGGAAGACAAATAAATGTGGAGGACATCTTTCAGCCTATGAAAAAACAAAAAAAATTATTGGTGCTACCCAGTCAGTCGCCAAGACAACAGCAGATTGGATTTGGAGCTGCGTGTAATAATTTATGACTACTTTGTCTTGGTTGGATTATTGTGTTGCTTTGCCTGCTTATGTTGGATTCATTAGCTTGGCAAAAGCTTCAGCTAGAAAGACAAGGTAAAGGGAGAAGAAAGGGGGAATTTTAGTGAAATTTGGATCTACAAAAGGAAGATATAAAAATACAGGTGAACTTGTGGAAGGTAATCACTCTTGTTTTGAACATCTCTTGTTCTGTGATTTGTTCCCAGTGGTAAGAGAGAGACACACACACAGAAAGAGCAGCAACAGTGAAATTCCGTATTGGTATAAAAGGAATTTCTGGCCCCCAAAACCACTATTGATCCCAGACTCCTAAGAGAAATGGTCAAAACCATGTTAGGACATCATGGGACCCCTTGGCCCTGACAACCAACTGGAAGGAGAATCAGTGTTTGCACCCCTGGAGAGCAGGGTGGCAGGCCCAGAGCTCTGGGAGGTAGGAGGAAATAGAGAAGCTGAAGAGATGGTCCTGCAGGAGCTGTGTCACAGTAGTGTGGTTAGTTTTGTACACAGGAAAGACAGTGATAATGGGCAAGCTGAAAGCAGCTGCCTGAAAACACCATTTCAAACCCAGCAGTGGTGTAGCAGAGATGGACGTGCATCAGTCAGCGTGCTGCACTTCAGTTGGCTGGAGGATGGAGAGATGGAGACTGGTGGTGAGGGAGGGTGCCCTGTCACAGCAGGCCAGCAACTGAGTGACAGAGATCCTGTCAGTCCATTCCTGCCCTGACACACATGCCTGGTGGTGTGGCAAATCGATGGTAAATCACACACGCAGAGAAATTGCTCATCATATTGTCTAATTTCCTTTGGAAGCAGTGTGGGGCAAAGTGCAGAAGAAATCATCCTACAGGAAAGAAATTAAATGGAGTGTTATGTTTTGCACTGGACCTTTTAGGCTCCCTTTTTCAAAAGCCAAGAGTTTTATTAGGGATTGTCTGTCCTGCAGACTTCCCTTTCTGGGGCACCTCAGAGGTGTATCAAAGCCTCCAAGCAACAACGGTGAGAGAGCATTAACAATGGCAGGGACAACTCTTTTGAACCTCTCAAATGGATGCTAGAATTGGACTCCTGAGCACCCATAAGGGGTGGAGGATCTGTCTGATCTGCTCTACCTATAAACTCACCCAGGTTCATCTCCAAAATAACCTTACTTCCACCCTTGTATTTAAAAGAAACAATCAGAACTGATTCCATGCCCACACCTTACACCCTCCTGCCTAAGTTTTACGGCTTCAGTAAAGTGACAAATGTAAGGAAGGAGCAGTTTGGTATGTGCCACGATTTGCACATTGAACTGATTTTACTACTTCTAACATTTTAAGCTGACAAAGTAGAAAACATCCTGTCCCTGTGCATACAAAAGACAGTTCAACATGTGGGTGTCTGAACAGCTGAAATTAGTACATATCTCTCCCGAATGTATTTGGGAATTAATGTAGTACTGTTGCTTAACTGTTTGGGTTGAACCATTCATTTATATGCCTAGATTTTTCTTGACCTGTAGCTTTCCCTTTCAAAGATATTATGGCAGACCTCTCTTTCCCCCTGAGGTTGGGGCCAGTTTAGAATGCTACTTTAGGATTACAATAAATAAACTTAGGAAAAACAAACAAGAAAAAGAAATGGCAACTCTGAGCCATTCATCATTTTCCCTTCACTTCTTTTTTCTCCCTACAGCTATTGCAGTAGCCCTTTATGAACCCCAAATGTTCCTTGCTCTTCAGTGGCAAGCACTTTGTGAATTGTTTATTAGCTTGGGAAACTGTTTCTGTCTCTCTGAACAGGCATCAGTAGGAGATATCTGGGACGAGTACTCTATGAAGAAAGTACCTTTATGCCTTAGGAACCGATGAACTATTCCAAATCATTCAGCGCTATGAACCATGCTGAACTGAAGACCAACAAATGTTACCTTCCATCTCTTCTAGTGACTTTAGTGTTGTCTTCATTATCATCTTCTGTTCTCCCTTGCCAATTCAGACAGCAGTTTGCCTCCTGTGCTACATACCAGCTGGCAGATGTATCCTTTTCATTTCACATATTTTTAAAGCCGTGGGCACTGCTTTCTGGAGATATTTATACAGCTCTGGGACCCAGTTGCTGGAAAAGTAGTTTGTAGTGAATATTTGTTACATGCTCTACAAGATCCCACACACTCTTACTTTGCATAGAGAAAAGCAAAACAAACAAACAAAAAAAGGTGCTGATGCTTTGTATGTATTTTTGTATGAAACATATGCAATAGACGTTGCAATATTCTGAATCTTTCAAAGGGGTTTTTCTCCATAACAGTACAGATTACACAAGAAACCATTTTCACATATGCCATAGTGACTACAAAACTTAAGTATTGCCAAGTTCCTTCATTCCCTACAAGCAGAGAGACTGTCCTCCTGCACATCACAAGACATTACTGCATACTCATCTCAAACACTGGAAGAGGAAGGACAACCACAACAAAGCATGCTGCTGAGTCTGTTGCCCCGCAGTAGTCGCTTAGAGCAGCCAGTTACATGCTATTTTTGCTGCTGTAATTTCTTCCTCTTGTATTAGTTGATATGGGACAGAGTGATGAACTGGTATAAAAATCACTTATTTCTATTTTGAATTTCTCTTTTCCTATGTGTGTATTTTGCTTTCAGGATGCCTTATATGTATATTGGTGATCTATTGAATAACCAGCTCCTGGCTCAGCCAGAAGACGGTGGCAGAACCTAAAGGCTCTTTTTCTCTGTTTTTTACCACTGTTCTCTCATTTAGATGATCCATGCAGAAAAAAAATGATAAACACATAGTATTTGAAAAATACCGTGGCAGAGCCCTTAAGGTAAACCAGCTGGCCTTTGCTTTAGTTTCTAGGGCAGCATTTTAATAAACATTAGTCATGGTGATTATGGAACTTTTTATCAAGGATACATCATTTCCAGCATTATTCTGGTTTTGAGTCTACATTAGCATAATAACTTGTGTTATAAGTATAATTTGAGAAGTTTTAAGGACAAGGCTGGAGAATAAGAAGTTCAGCATTTGATTGCCAGTTGCTTGTCTTGCTTGCCAGGGCCAATTAACATATTTCTTCCATTTTTGCCTTTGTTTGACTTATCAAAATACAAATGTGCTGCAGACTTTCAGAATCACTTAGGCTTCTCGTTCAGGCTTTAGAGGCACATAGCAACACGAAGCACATTCATGCAGATTAAGTGCTCTTTGGAGTATTAGAAACCACTTAATCTGTATAAATATGCTTCAGGTTGCTCAGTTTTTACACCACCTTGAGAAGGAACTGCAGTGGTTCAGAAAAGCATGTGATGCATTATTTAAAAGAAGATATATAATCCATGATAAGTTTATCTTCCAAGCGACTATTTTCAGAATCATAGTTTATTTTCTATATTTTGTACTTCATTGCGCTGTGTTAATGTAAGTGACAAAGGGAATTTCCTATTATATACTCTATTACTTTCAAAATTCTGTTTTTATCACTGTTGATTTAGAAGATAACCATGAGAGATGTACAAGTACTGAGCGATTTTACTTTACAAATTCATGCAGCAGGAAGGATTTAAACAGAAAAATGTAAACAGTATTTATTTTTCTCACCTACCCAGATATGTTAGTCCATGCATAAAAAAAACAAAACACCTTTTTAGTTTCCATTGACTCTAATTTTCATTTGCAGTAGAGCTGAAAAGAGCAAACTATGAGACAGAACTAAGAACATCATATTGGGATGTGAGATACTTTGCTTTTGGGGTTTACAGTGTCACTTAGTCTAATAACTCTTTGTAGTATAGTTTAATTATAGCCAAAAATAGAAAGTATGGTTCCATCGCGCAGTTTTCCCAGAGGATGTCTTACGTATCCTGAGATAAATTTAAGCTCTATATTTAATACATTTGCAACTGCAGTTATGTTGTATTCTGAAATCCCTTGTTATTCAAGTGCTTGCAGTGGCCATTCGTAAGCAGACAGGGACATGGACAAGACAAGGTTTATCATAAAATGCTTGCCCCAAAGAGGTAAATATGAGTTTGGGAGACTGTTCTCCGAAGAACAGAATTCATTGCATTGAATTCAAATTTTAGTGACAACTTTTGAGTTTTAGTATCAATAAATACCTATTACAAGAAAAAGCCTACACTCTGTGGGCCATCTCAAGGGATAATTTAGTAAACATCAGTCTTCCCTACTTGTGTTTCTAATTGGTCCCTTGAGCTGAACTGCATCATTAGTTCCAGGTATGATAAACCAGTGCTAGCTGCCGGAGGAGAGTGCCATGTCCCCTACCCATCACCAGCAAAGTCCTCCATTGGCTGAGGATGCACTGCTGCAACACATCGAGGCTTGCCACTCCCTGTGGTTCTTTTGCCTGGGCAAGGATGGCCACAGTGGTTTATATTCAGGCACCAAAACAGAGCTTCCCCTGTCACGGTGATCCTAACCTCACCATGGTTTTAACAAGGCCTGGCAGAGCTGCCATATTTCAAGCCCTGATAGGAGCGATGGAGAGGGTGGGAGCAAGGGGATACTTATTTGCATGTTAAGCAGGTTGAAGGCTCCTTTGAAAGACATTAAATAACACGAATGGGTCTTGAAAAGGGCAGATTGCAGCCCATTTGCTGGGTGCGGAGCTGAATTTTAGTCTTCCTTTGCTCCTTTCACATATAACTGAGGATGTGACCTTAGTTGTCAAGGGGACACTTGCACTGGACCTTTTAGGCTCCCTTTTTCAAAAGCCAAGGGGTCTGCTCTGGTTCTTTTCATTGTCCTCGTAAGAAAGTTCTTTCTTTGACTGAGATTTGTAAATTTACAAAATTTTTTTTGGGGGGGAAAGAATTTCAAATGTACTTTTTTATAAAAAAATATATATTTTTTTAAATATACAAAAACTATTTGGAAATTCTGATCATTTGCTGGGAGATGCAGTATTCAACTGTTGTCAACTGGGTGAACAAGGTTACTTGAATGATTTGGATTTTAAAATTAAAAAAAGGTGAGATAATTAGCACAGTTTTCCCAATTTTCATCCAACTCAAGATGCAGGCTGCATTGTATATGAATTGCACAAAAAATACTAATATTTTTCTCACTGCAGGCCTGGATTTAGTTCTCTGGGTTGTACCCAGTGCAAACACTGAAATGTATATGACCTCTATTGTGCAGAGGTCCTTTGCCAGAAGCTCATTGCAAGAATAAGCTTTAATATTTTTTACATTGGATTTTACTCTACTGTTGGTTTTATCATTCTTGATCTCTGCAAATGTGCTTTATTGTCTGGATCATTTAATTTTGTTAGGCAAACGTGCTTCATTTTTTAATGATAAAATGTTAGCATGCTCTTCAATAATAACTGTTTTTCCTTTCAGAGCAACTGATGCATAAAGTCTAATCTTTTGTAGTTGAAGGAAGATGTTCTTTAAGAATTGATTTAGGATCTGCCTTTGTCTTACTAATTTTTAATTACATGCAGTCAGACCTGATTAATCTGAATTAGTATGCAAAGCCCCTTTTTAGGACTAAATAAAATCAGATTAACAAGTAAAGGATACATACAAGGATGTGTTATAAGGTTGGTTAAAAGTGAAATCCTTCTTATTCTTAAACATGGAGACATTTCTGTCTGAACAGTTTATGTCTTCTAATTGGCTACATAGTTTTTCTGTGTTACAGAGCTTTAATTCCTTTTGACTTTTGAGTGAAGCATCTAGGCATCATAATAATACTATGCAATAAAATGCCTTTGTAGGATTTTATAACTGAAACTGGACTTAACATGATCAGTTCAGCCAATGCCTTTATGAACACACGTGCATTCAAAAAGGTGGTGCCATGTTGGAATTTCAGAAGTCACGTTGCTTTTACACAGTGGCAAATGAAACCTGATATTGAATTAAGAGCAGCAGGTGGAAGCCCTCCTCCTTTCCTCCAAGCTCTTCTTCCTGCTTGATCCTGGACACCCACGTATTTTTTACTGGCTTTCTTGCTTGTTGGAGCAAAACACAGTACCTCAGCTATATGACATGGCAGAAAATAAACTGGCAAATGAGTGAATATGGACTTTTTTTGATGGAAGAGCAAACTGAATGAGTTTACCTAGAGGTTAGCCAAGCACTGAGGTTGATGAGATGGAGGGAGAAGGTAAATGTGTAGTGAGGGGGCAAGAAGGAGAGTGGAAGGAAGAAAAGGAAAGGGGGTAAAATCTCTGTCTTTCCAAAACAGTGGACCATTTGCTCATCTCAGTCACAGCGTGGAACTGTGTCCTAAGGAGGCCAAAGTCAAGTCTACAGCTCAGCAATGTGCTTGAGCGTCTTGTTTATCTCACAGAAGCAGCCTTACTAAAGCAATTTGGATTTAAGTAAGTGTTTTAAGCAGAGGTAGATTCATCAATCCACTATAGGCATCTGATTAAAATGTCTTCTTACCTGGCTCCATGATTATTGTGTCCTGTCTTCCCTTACTCCTCCCTGCCCTGCCATGCCCCTGCGTTTGTGGGAGCCTTCAACTCTTCTGGGTCTTGGCTAATAGGAGAAAACATGTTTTTCTCTGGGCAGAAGCCACAGGTATGCAGAAATGCCCTTAGATACAATTGTCTTGCAGCCTATTATATTACTGCTACACAATTATTTCAATTTCCTAGACCTGCACTGCACAGGACTGTAATTCAGCATTTCATCTATACATCTCATCAGTGTTTCTAAAACAAACCACAGCATTATGTTGGAAAAAATGATTAAAAACTGTCTCAAATACAACAGGAAAAGGTACTCTAGCAGGACATTGGTTATTTTAACTTGAAATGATAAATGCACATGTAGTAGAGGACAACAAAGTCATTAAAGTTGTATTTATATTACGTTTTGCCATGATGTATTGCCATACTGTATACAATAAAATACAAATGACTCAAATTCATCAAGAAGGGATTAATTGGCATGTAATAGGGGATCTGGCTACTCTACTGGCATGCAGCCAAAATAAAAGAAGAAATAAGCTTGTCAAGGAGGGAACATAAAAATACATGTGAGTACAAAAAGCCAGCAACTATAGGAATAAGGCTCTGTAGAAGCTAAGTCAAAGTATGTGACTTGGCTTATATCAAAGAACAGAAGTGACTTTATGAGATTTCCAACATGGAATGATTTCTATGGGTCATTCTTATATTTCATTTTATTTAGGCTTAAACTGAACTGCTCGAGCAAACAGGTGGAGATTTGATATGGTTGTTTGGAAACTGTAGGAACCCAGATGAGCAGAAACCACAACCATGCTGGCATGCTGTTCACATCTCTTCAAGCTGAAAGGCCTTAGCACTGGCAATTCTTGACTCTTTGATTAGACACTTTGCTTAGCTGGGGCCTAAGTCAGGAAAACTCATTACCCTTTTCTTCTTTTTTTATTTTATTTTCCTATTTCTTATGACTATATTCCCCATTCATTTCTCGCAGTGTTGCAGATTTTCAACAATGATCACATTATTGGTCAAACCCAGACTGTCTTTCCCATCCCCCGCCCAAAAGGAACAAAGAGAAAGGCTGTACAGTTTCTTAAAAATCTGCTGTTGCACTTATGAACTTTAGCTGTCAGGCACTTAGATGCAATGTTTTTCAGGAGGGAATACAAATCTGTCCATTTCAGTGCTATTCCGCTTGCCCTTAATTCTCTTCCTTCATTCTGGATAAATAAAAAGATTAATTCCCACACATTCCTGAAGCTCTGCTTGGCTCTAAATTAGATCAAGTTGGGAGTTTTGCTCATTACAGCTCTTCTTCCCTGCTGGCAGAGAGACTCTTGTCTTTGTCACTTGTCTTCTGCCCATCCGCCTGTCCTTACAATTCAATTGTAAATCCCGCGTGACCATCATTCAACCAAAGAAAAGACTGTGGGGACATTTTACTGTGTTTCTTACTGTAAAATATGTACAAATAGATGCACATTACTTCCAGACAAACCCTTATACTGCTAATAAAGTTTGAGATGCATAGAAAATAATGCAGTTGAAAAATACGGTGGAGCACAATTTTGAAATGGCTGCTTATCTCATTAGAATGGCATTCAGCATTTCAGTGTGCCAGTGTCACTTCAGTTTTGTGGGTCCTCCCCTTCATGAAGAATTATTGTCTCTCCTTATGCAGGCATATTCTGTGACAACAGTTCCCACCATGTTTTTAATACATATGCATATACATTTCAGATGCATAAAAAGCTATACATAGTATGAATCATCTGTTTCATAAACTCGACTATGCTGTTGTCAGAACCTATAAAAATAATGTGACAGGCAGACCTTAGCAGTGTGTCTATCCACCAGCTATTTTGAAGACAATCAACCATGTTCAATCTTCATCACCTAAACTGGAAACCTGACTCAGGAAGCCAGAGGGAATACAGACTCGTAGGAAGCCACAAGCTTGACAGATCTGATTTTTCAATAACCGGGAATAGGTGTTTCATAGCAGAGGTCTTTGAAAATACCTTGTCAGTCCCACCTTCCTGTTTATACTGAAGGAGCTCCAGGCTGAGCAATTTTGCTGATTACAGCTCCAGAGAGACTGACCAATATTATACCGTCTGGAAGCACTACTGTTTTATAAACCTTGCAACCTTTCCAATAGCTTCTTCAAAGTTCGTGCAGAGTCCTGAGGTAGGGTATGATCCTAAACATGCACGCACACAGGAGGTCTCCTCCCTGCTTTTCACTCTAGATGGGAAAAGACAAGCATCTCTGATTAGATTTCTCAATAGCTGAATAAATTTGTATTCTACTCAGTGAAGTCAGGTTGATGCTAAAGTTTTTTTTTTTGTTGTGAGCCCAATAACAAAGTCCAGTGGCAAATGGTGTCAATAAGTTCCAGGCTCCTTTCACCCTATCTTAATGCCCTTTTAGGGCATTGTCTTTATGTATACTTTTTCTTGGAAGGTGCTAAAATACCAGGATAGTCAACACAATGTGACCAAACCACACCACAAATTGGCTTATAAAACTAAGCAGTTAGTCTTGTGAACAAGGAGCCAAGGAAATTATCTTAGCACTTCTCTCTCTCTTTTATCCTGTAAAAGCGCTAAGATGATTCAAATGGCCAGTGTGTGGACACAGGGATTTTGCTTATCTGTAGATCAGCCAGGCCATACCCATTTTATCATCCACAAAAAGTGTAAGAACAGTAAAAAAAAACCCCTGAAGCACCTTTGGGAGTTCATGCAAAGGCTTATTTAAAAGGGTGAATAAGTAAAAATAACATTGGGTTCAGCTTCAAGAAAGTAGAACATGCGTGCACTATTAAATTATGTGGAATTTGATGTGATTTTGAGTGATAACATTTATGACCACATGTTTGCTAATAAATCCTTTCGTATTTGCACAGCTGAGTTGAATTTTACATAAGAAATTTGGATTTAGGTGAAATTAGCAGGTTTTTATACTGCAAAGCATTTATGAATGAGAGCACGAAACTGTACTTATCTCACTATTTTTCTTCAACTAGCAAGCTCATTAAAGGCATTAAAAACAGTTTAATACACACTTGACCTTGAGCCCTTATTTGGGGTTGACTTTAATGATATGCAAGTTCTCATTTGATTTCGAGCATAGGTTGAAACCTTTTCAAAAGTGGAGATAAATTTCCATATTGTCTGAAATTCAGGTAAGACACAGATCAGTGAAATGTTACACTATGTTGATATATAGTACATGGCTTTTTCTTCAAAATTGTCACCTGTCAACCCCTACATTCTCGTTACCATATTTAGAAACATGTGAAAGTTCAGGAAGGCAGAATAATTTTCATTTCTTAAATTTCAGTAACCTCAGTTCTGCCTAAATATGAGACACAAATGCTGTCTGAAAGATAAGAACTTATTAATTTAAATTAAGATGCAATTGTAACATTTATTTGGCTAGTATAGAGGCATTTCTGGAAGTGAAAAAAAAAAGTGTATTTCATGTAGCACTGGCAAAGGTAGACAGAGTATAAGGGGCAAACTTCTGGTGAGATCTACTCAGCCACATTTCTGTATCCCTAGCTCAGCACTGGAAGTCCCCTTACTCCCATTGAAAACCAGCTTGAATAAACCACTAATGAATATACATAGACACAACAAATCCTGTACTGGCAGAAGAACAGATTTTATGACCTAATAGGTCTTTTCTCTCTCCAAAGCCTGTAACTCTTGGAAAAATTAATTGTTTCCCATGAAAATAGGGGTATCTACTGCCCAAAACAATATTATTTTGCAGAGTGATGTGAGTTCACTATAATATGTAGAGCTCACCTACACTTTGATAAAGATAGAAAGCAAATAGATATACCAAGCTATTAACAATAAAGGCCCCAGGAGCATAAATTGTTTCTTTTTAAACAACATTAAACAATTACCCCATTTCTAGGCAACCCAACCTGCTGCCTGAATAGTTTTGTGTTTTCCATAATCCCACTAAAGTCTTACACAGCCTTTCTGAATTTAATTTCTTCAGTTTCCTATTTGTATCCCTGTACTTTCTCAAATTAACCATTATTCTAGTGATGTTGAATTATACAGAACCTTTTTGATTAAAGTTCTACCAAACACAAGGAACCTTCAATATAGTTGAGGTTTCCACAGGGATCAAACTAGCCTCATCTGCTTCTTTATGCCAAATTGCAGAAACCATGTAACATGGCACACATTCCTCCCTGCTTTGGCAATTCAAAAGATTGTTTAAACAAGAAGGTACTTTGGCACTGCGTATAATTCCCAGAAGCACAAAGAAGAAAATTTCAGAGGGGTATGACTCAACAAGCAGCCTTAAAAAAAAGAATCTACTTTCATTTCCTGTTGGAATCAGTAACAAAATAAAATCCCCCCCTTTTTTTTTTTTTTTTTTTACCAGCATCAAATTAGCTCTTTCCAGTGTGAGCCAAACTCAGCTGCTGTTCATTTGGTACTGCTTTCCTTTGTGCTTTAGGCTAGGCTATGCAATTAATTTTTACTGAGGTCTGTTGAGTAATTTTACTGAAGCCCACTAATTTTTACCAAAGCCCTCTGGATAATTTTATTCAGGTCTGCTCAGCAGGAAGCTGTTCTGGCTCCAGCTCTGATGGTCTAGCCAAATGCTGGATGCTGCCCTCATATCTGGGAACAGTGGCAGTGCTCTGCAAGGACTTCCGAAGAGATCAGGGCAAGTTATGGATACAATGACAGGAATATGCCTGCAGTCTGGGTGAGGTCTGCACAAACCAGCTTGGTTTTTTTTTTCCTAACCCATCTGGAATCTCTTGTTTGAGCTGATGAAATATGTGTTTTCATTAATCTGATATTTTTTTAGCAGTATTGGTGTAATTCCATGAATTTTCAGAATTATTTCTATTTATAGTATAGATAAGGATGGAAGAAACGGGTCTTGAAGTCAGGAGTTTTTCTTAAAATTAAAGCTCACTATCTGCTATTTGTGATAGTTTATCGGACAACCCTTTTAGGATGCAATGATTATGTTATTTGTGAATGCACCTTGTCACTCTTTTCCATAACAGCTTAAACAGTAGATATTTTAGCAGCTTGACTTAATGAGGTCTTTCCTAACCTAGTAGGCACTGTTTGCTAATTCCAAAGTATGAAACAGAAGATGAACACAGAAAAGAGAAGATTCTTTTTCTTCCTGATCATGTGAGCATCTTTTAAATAACATTGCTGAGAAATTATATATATCTGTGGAGAATGAAGGCAACTGAGTCATCTGCTTTATAGCCATGTATCGAAAAGCCATTCTGAAATCCATGGGAGCTGGAGGTACTTCAGGGACAGAAGATCAATCCTCTCCTAAGTATGAAAACCTCTGAAAAGATTTCAATTGCCCAGAACATCTACTTTTGCCTCAAACCATTGCTTGACATATTGATGTGTGCATTTTCTATAGTTTCCCTTAAATGGACTGAGGAATCAGATGATGCAAGGCCTTGCTACAGAAAGCACACACTCCTTTCTGAGTATCAGGATAAATGGTTTTCAAAGAAACGCCTACATTACTTAGGAGACATTATATCCCTAGAGCTGTGGATACCAGAAATCTCTGTGTGGGAATGTTTTTCTCTTGCCCCCTTGATATTTCACAGATGCTGCAATCGATGTTGTCCTCCTCCTGTAAATAAGGAGTCCAGAAGAGGTAGGGACTTCTGTCATTTACATACCAGCTGGATCCACAAAGCCATTTAAACACTTATCTCCCATTGATTTTTATGGAGCGCTGGCTCCTAAATGCTTTTGCGGATCTAAGAAGTCATATTTTCTTCTCTTTATTGAGATGAAGGCAATTATATGGCCAAATTCCTTCAAAATTCAAGCATAGTGCTGTCACTCTAATGTATGCATTTTGATCAGTACTTGAAAACTTGTCAGTAAATTTTACTGCTGTGCTCAGAAACGTAATTACATTCTTTATAAAGTATAATCAATATTAGCACACTAAGGTAGAGAACAATCTAGATCTCTTAATTTTCTTGCTTTTCATATTAATACATTCTTCAATATGTTTGGAAACATTAGCAATTAAGTACCATCATGACGTGGAGAAAGAAATGGAAACAACCTGGGTCAGGTGTTCAGCTCATGTGCTCCTTCAGAAATATAATCTCAAATGATGTTTATCTGGCTCTTCGGACTAGTTTTACATCTCCTTTCTATAACTGGGGCAGTGCCGAGAAGCCAGAGCATGCCGGTGACTCCGGGCCATTAATTTTAACTAGACACTGGGCCTGAAGGTTGTTTAATACCTCTGGACTACAGCTCTCTCTGCCTCTTCAGAGACATGATTAACGCAGCTGGCAGTGCTGTGTCTAGAGCCTCAGTCTTCTGACTAACACATCTTGTAACCATGCTAAAACACACCGATGGATGTGGCTATCCAACAAGCAAAAAATGCATCTTCTCACCCTTTTATTTCCTTGCTGCACTTTATGGCCAACTTGGTTTCACAGATAAAATGCTCCATTTTTAGAGGACGAGGGGGAAAATCAGACCCTGGGGTGGAGGAACAAGTCTGCTCTGCTCTGCTCCGCTCTGCCAACTTGCTGTGGTCCCCCGGGGGCAGTTACCGCATGTATGAATCACTGAAGTAAGCTGCTATATTAGCCTCACCCTTACAGTACAAGAGCAGTGCATGGAAGAACTTGCATGGAGAAGCTCCTTAGCTGCCATTACACGTCTCTTTTAAGTATCTTGCAATGTCAAGAGTCAGTCTGGCCCTAGTATACCTTTAACTTCATACTTAAGATCAATGTGGCAACCCTAACATAAAATTGAGGAATGTAGAACACTATTAATTGAAAGAGATACCACGTTTAATGACACATTACCTAAAATATATTGTCTCCTGGTTTCAAAGTTAACACAAAAATATAACATGCAGGTGGCTCGGTCTGTGAAATAAGGTTTATGTCTAGAGGTGTCCTGGTTGCTACTGGAACACTATCAAAATCTCTTCTACCCATAAATACCAGCCTTTGGAATGATCCAGGGCAGGGCCAGCTATAAAAAATGCTGTTTGCTATTAACAAACTCAGTGCGCTATCCAAACAAGATTAGGGAACTGTAGGAGTTGGCCATGAATACACAATTATATGATTTCAGCAGAGGCAATATATGCTCTAATATTAAGAAGGCACCATGGGATTTAAGAACCTATCCTACTTGAAAAGAAAATCAGATTTAAAATATATTAAACTCAGGGTAAACTGAAGTCAGCTGGTATCACTAATCATTAATCTGCATTACTAAGATACAAGCCAAAGTCATACAATTTACAGCACATGGCAAATCTTGAGTTAATAAAAAAATAAAACCCACAAAACCCCAACCAACAACCCACACAACAAACAACCAACCCCCAAAAAACACTAAACAACAAACAACTAAAAAAACCCAACCAAGGAACCCAAAACATTTCTGTCAGTATTAGGGTGGTCATGGGATGCTATAGGATGTAAGTCCTCTGACCATTCACCAGGCCCAGCCATTTCAAAATCTTCCAAATATGTGATTGCTACAATCCTCCCTTATGACTAAAATGTCACATTTACTTTTTAAAACGGATCTTTTGTATCCCTATCTGCTCCCACTGACTGAAAATTACCAGACATGCCGGCCAGTCTACAGAAGGGACTAGGCAAAACTCTTACTACTTCAAAGTCCAAGTGCCTCAGAGGCAGCGGCAGCCATCATCATCCTCGTCTGCCTTCCAAAGAGCCCACAGGAGAAGGAGACATCTGCACCCATCAATAGAGCACTTTGTGTCCACCCTGCTCCTCCCAACCTCACCCTTTCCTGTGGGCCAGCTAATGAGGGAGCTCATTGCAGAGAGGGAGAGATGCTACAGCCCGAAGGCAGCTGCTTTGAATAATGCACATTTAAACTGTCATTCTAGTTCTTCTGCTCTTAGTTCATTGTACTTCTGCACACCCTGCTTTCCCTTAAGGCTAAAACTGTAGGGGCCTATAGCAGTTAACTGTCCGTAGTCGTTCATTAAGAGGGTGCAAAGAAGGTGAGCCTATAGCTTGCCTTTATGAGTGCTGTTCAAGGGAAAAAAAGAAGGAAAATCGATAAGTATAGAAACTAGCATAAAATTAAATCTTGTGCAACACACAATCCTACGTTTGTGTATGCTTATTTAACCTGTTAAATGGGCTGTTAGCAGGCGTAACCTTCCATAGCGTCTCTGCACAGACCAGCCTTCACAGCATTACCTCCTTAAGCTTCTGCAAAAAAGACAGCAAAGAGATTTAAAGTTCTTTTCTAACTGGGTGCTATGAGAAATGGCATGTTTTGCAATGTGCCTTTCAGACTTTGAAGTACAGAAGTGGATGTCTTCCCCTTAATAGAATTCTATTACAGTTTGGGCTGGAAGGGACCTTTCCCCGGTCGTCTAGTCCAACACCTTGCAATAAGCATGGACATCTTCAACTAGACCAGGTTGCTCAGAGCCCCATCCAACCCAACCTTGAATGTTTCCAGGGATGTGGCATCTACCACCTCTCTGGGCAACCTGTTTCAGTGCTTCACCACTCCCATGGTAAATAATTTAATCCTTACCTAGTCTAAATCTACCTTCTTTTAGTTTAAAGCCATTACCCCTAGGTTACATTACATTACCATTAGCCCCCTGTTAAGGTAGGATTGTCAGCTCCTAAAAACTGTTTCAGCAGCTACAGGCTGATAATTGGAGTCAAACAGAAAAAAGAAAACAGGTCGTTGTGAATTGGTGAAACAGAACAAATATGCCCGTTTACTTTGAAGGCTGAATTGTGTTTGGAGACATGTCCTAAAGAGAAGATACTGATTATTCTGCTGTCTGTGCACCTTATTACTTATTTTTCCGTAGTGAGGAAAAACGAGGAACACATTTGGAAGGACATTGAAAAAAATTAGACTAGAAGAAGAAAAGAAATTAGCAGCAGAGAAAGTAGCTTACTAAACCACTATGTTTTGAAGAGACTGTCCATGCACTCCAGGCCCCTTTGCTTGGCGTTTGTACAAAACCTGCATTGGGTCCTTGAGCCAAAATCCCACTTCTTTCTCTGGATGTTTGCATCTCTGTTGTCCTTACATACCCCAGCTTATCATCTTTGTCTAGTTTTCTTAGGAAAAAAGTGAAATAAAAACCTAAATCAAAAGAAAGAAGAGGAGAACTTCTATCAGTACATAAAATGCTTCAGGCAGATTTTCATCTGGAAAAATATTAAGGAATGAAAGGGAATGCATAAGTGAGCTTCTATGAACAATAAAATGTAGTGCTGAGAAAGTACATATAAAATAGAGCTGAGGCACCAACAGAAAGCCCACAAGTTGCTCCTGCAGCACACGAATGTCCAGCCTGACATCTGAATGCCCAAAGATACCTGTATCATTTGCTCCCTCAGCACACTCTGGGCAACGTTGTTATACAGTTACCCTAATAAATGGTTTGAGGAAAACACCCTCATATTTTCCATTGATATGCAAAATGTTTCCTTAGGGAAAATAAATAAAAACAAGCATGAATAAGTTTAAGCACTTAAATTGTGACATTCCTTACAAATGGAAATCTGGGCCAAGAGTCAGCTAAATGCAATAAATATATGTCCTGGAAAAAAACCCAACCAAAACCTTACAACTCTAAAAAAAAAGGTATAATACAGAAAATAGTGGTGGTGGTGGTGGTGGTTGTTGTTGTTATTATTATTATTATCTCATTGTATAACTGGCTCCATAAGAAAGCCATCTACCTCACAGCTGAACAACTTCACCACTACTTGCTTCTCAAAACATTCTTCCAGGTTGGTGTTGCTGATTCTGTTCTACAAATGCAGCTTAAGGTTATAAGGGAGAGTAAGAAGGTCCATTCTCCCTTTGTGTTGCTTATCTGCATCAACAATCCTTTTAAAGTAGGGGTAGGGAGGAAAAAATAAAAAGAAGCAGAAAAAGCAGACTATAACTAAAACCTCTAAACCTGGTCAAAGGTGAGGAACAGGTCAGGAGGCAACACTGTCCAGGGGTAAACTGAAAGCCTTGATGTGATTACTTTCTTCACTGAGATAAAAAGGACCAATCTGAGGCCCTTAATTGCTATCTTCATTGCTGTAGGCAAGTAACTTGCTCTGTAATTGTGCTAAGTTAGAGGGTTAAACCAGGCTCCCATCCTCTTGGCCTTCACTTCTAGCCGGTGGCGAAGCTGTGAGCTGGCTTCTGCTTATCCACTTTGAACTTGGTAGCCTACACGTGAAGTTTCACTGTAACTGAAAGCTATCTTCAGTTATTGCTGACACAGTGCTTCCCTCCCTTGTCCTGCGGCCCTTCTTTTGTGGTGGGATTTTGGCAGAACAGCCCTAGCCTGGCATTAGCTGTGGTGGAAACCCACCTTCTGCATGGGACCTACATTCTGCGCTAATGGCAAGCTGATACAGAACAGCAATGTTTCCCGCTGTGGGTGGCATTGGCTGCAGTTTGCTGAACCCTTGCTCCCCTGTGCTGGGGTATTGGGAGCCCTTCTGTGTGGTATGGAGGGGGAGATCTTGTGGAGATTGGTCTCCGATTCCTCATAGGTCAAGAATCTACTACAGAGCAGATGGACTCAACGGTGTACTCCTCCACTCTACCCTCAAAGAAATGTGGAAAATCATATCCTTTACATATCCAGAATCAATCTTAACCGCTATCAAGGTTAATGGTAAAGCTGCAATTCATTTAAGTGGAAATAAGATCAGGTCCCAAGTGGCTCGAATTAGAGCTTGGAGCAGGA
Source organism: Laterallus jamaicensis coturniculus (assembly GCA_022605575.1). Taxonomy (NCBI): domain Eukaryota; kingdom Metazoa; phylum Chordata; class Aves; order Gruiformes; family Rallidae; genus Laterallus; species Laterallus jamaicensis. The sequence continues at coordinate 1,121,901 of JAKCOX010000076.1, read as the reverse complement.
AAAGACATTGAAAATTAGGAAAGTGACTGTGGTTAAATGGACATTTTTCCATTGTCATGATGGCTAAAACAGTCCTGCAGCCACTTGTTTTTTTTCTCCTCTGTTACACTGACCCTAGAGCTAAATTACTTTTTCTGTGTGGAAAGCAAGCAGGTTTTGTGGGGGTTATTTTTCAAATGCATGAGACCCCTCATGTAGTCCATTCTGTGCTTCCCATATGCTTTTGCAGACACAACAGGGAGGGAGGTAGGTTGCAAGAACAAGTGGCCAGGGAGCTTGGGAATTGTTTAAACTACTTCTAACATCATTTCACTCTATTTTCTTTATACTGTTTTTCCTCTTCCCATTTCCAGGCATCAAGTCTAAGAAGCAAATGATATTTCATCTCTCCTTGTCATTGCTGGCTGTACTACCCTGACATCTTCTACCTTTCAGAGATGGTGTCTGTCTGGTAGTACTGAGGGCAAGCTCAGGTAGATGAGGTGGCAGAAGTCTTACCCCAACTGGAAGTGTGAAAGTTGGCTAATGCCCTCACAAGAATCCAAACTTGGTGTGCCTTGGATACTAGTGTGAATTACTGTCACTTAACAACCCACAGTTTATAATTTGAAGTACCATAGCTGCAAAAGTGAGTGTCCTCAGACTAATATTAAGTGAGCTGGCTTGCTTAAGTCTCTTTTATAGAAAGCTGAACTAAGGCAAATTGCCTCAAATTTCCCGGGGCAGATCACTGTGCTGATGTATGGTGAACCAACTCTGTATTTGAGACCTTAGTCCAACAGGAAGCACATGAATATTTTAAAGTCTAGTCCTAAATATTAAGGCATTACTCTATATGTCATCAAGACACTATAGTATGATATTCCCTTCTGGGAAATGATAACACTGTAACTTCCCCTGCTTTTTATTTTTTATTTATTTTTTTATTTGCCTTCTAGCTTTTCTCCTTTTGCCCAAAAAACAGTCCTGCTTCTTAACCTTCTTTTAAAAGTGCCATTAAATGCCAGCTGCTATTGCCACTGTTGGTCCCTTCTCCCAGCTCCTCTGACTCAGCATTTCATGAAACCACAGTTGGCAGGAAACACACTTTTAGAGGGACCAACTGTAATTTAGACGAAAAGACATTAGCTGCACTCAGCAGTGATGGCAAGGCTGATTTTGTGCTGCTGTGTTAAAGCAGTCTGTGGCCAGGAAGAGATATATTATTTATGTTTACTAAGTTCTGGATAGCTGGCTTTTCAAAACTTACCCTGCTTCTTTTGCTCTATTTTGGCCAAATAGATTACAGGGTTGGATGAGAGACCCTGCTCTGTGGCACTAAGCAGTTAACATTTAACAGGGCCCGACCCACAAACCCACAGATGTTTCTGTGAGCACTTCAAAAGAATGTGTCATTATCTAAACTGGGGAGTCCATAGCATGTGGCAACCAACATCAGAATGATCTTTGATTTTGGTTCCTGCTCCCTGGAGGCTGGATTCCCTCCAGAATTGCCTGTTTTCCTTGTTAGGAGAGAATTACTGTTTTCTCCATGGCCAACCAGCCACACACTCTGTATCTCCTCTTTTGGATGTCAAGCAGAGGAGAAGAGCGGAGTCAGTTACAGGCGATATATTTACTCCTTGTCATGGAGGGATATTTCTATTAAAAGAGCAGAACTCTCTCCTGGTATAGTCAAGGTCTCTTGGAGTTGTCAAGGTAGATGCTCTTTTAAAATATACGGCTTCTGACAAAACAAACAGAAGTTTTCAGTGGGAACAGAGCAGTCAGGAATACTATTCAGCTTTTATTTTAGGCAGAGTGTACAGTGTTAAGGACAGGTCAAGGATAATGAGCTGTGATTGTAAGAGTCATGTAGGAGAGAAAGATGTAGCGATGTGTCATTTCAATCAAGGGAAGAGCGAGTCGGTACAGTATTTGTCTTCTGCCTTGTCAGGGAGAAATCTGTCTCTTCCTGCAGCATCGTTGTCTCCCCACAGCAGATATCGGTTTGAACTGGCAGGTTCTGCTCTTGTTTCTGGGCCTCCTGAGTATGGGAAAAGAAGAGCCCACTGTAGCTTTTGATCTGCGGCAAAGCCCGACTGGAAAACAGCAGACTGGGCATTGCAATGCGGTGAAATGAAAGCCATCAGCAATTAAACAGAATATTCATGACAGTGACTGAAGATTATTTCTTGATGCCTGTGTTTAAACAATGTCCTTTCCATATACTCATAACATACAGGACAAATGACTACATAGCTGTGGGGGAAATACATAATGTTCTCTGTCTCCTATCGAAGGTTGATCACCGCATGATTAAAGCATCGTTGTTTAGGGTTATTCCCAACACGGACCTGCTAAGTTCTTTGTTATTGATGTTATTTGGGCAATTATGCCAAAGTATGTTATGTACACAAATAGAAGAATAACTTTTCAACGTAATATGTTAATGAATTCATACGTGCATGCATATATAAATATATTTATGCATAAGCAGTATTTTAATGTCTGACAAAGAAATGATTATGGAAATTAACATGTCCACATGTAAATGTATATACACAGTTTTTGTAAGAACATATCATCTCATTGGAAAATTTGAACCTAGTGGCGAAATAAATTCTGAGAAAGGTTTAAGGTCTTTTTAAAATTTTGTTTTGTTTTGTTTTCTGGGGAGGATGGAACACCATCAGGTGTGATCTGGCAAAACAAATGAAAAAAAATTCAAAACCAACTGCAAAAAACCCCGATGCAACATGTTGGAACACCTTGATCTCAGTAGAAAAGAAATGCTCACTGGTTGAAGTCTGTTCCTGGGACTGTTCCTCTTCCACTGATCCTATGGACAGCAATTGATTAATTTAACAGGAATTAGAAGGAATTATCAAGTTGGACAATTTAAGAATTCAGCTTTTTAAAACAACTCTTCAGGGCTGCTAACCTGTTTGTGATATATATACTCTCTTCTCAAGTAAAACCCCAGTTATTTTAAAACAGAGCAGAACTTAAAGCACTGTGAACAATCAACAGATCTGATTACAAATTTAATGGCCTGATTCACCCCTGCTCTGCTTCAATTTTGGAGCAGTGTGAATCCAGTGCTTTTTATCTCCTCACCCCAGACACAATCTGGACTAGCACAGCAAGGAGCAAGTTTCTGGGAGCTTAAGCTTGTTCCGCTTTATTCGTTTTTCTGTTTTTGAGAGCAGCTGTCTGAGATTTGTGATCTTTTCTAAAAGCATGACCGTAGCGATCATAAGGGCTTGATGAATTTATTAACCCTGCTTGATTAAATCCTACTTTGACTCCATTTTGAAAGAATTGGTTTGGGAACACAGTTTTAGATCTCTTCTAACGTATATTCACCAGATGTAGAGTGGATTTTGTAAGCATTTTGTTCCTGCTTTGAACTTAAATAAGGAATATCAAAACATGTACTAAAGTGCACCAAAACTGGCAGCTAAAACCTAATTGAGATTTCTTATTCCAGGTCCTGAACTTTAAAATGGATCAGCTAATGGTACTTAGCTCCCCCTGAAGTCCCAGGAATAAATGTTTGGCCCTGGTTTGGCAGTTAAGTGATATTTTGAGGGAGCCAAAAGTGGTTATGTGTTATCTGTGAACAGTGTTTTCCTAACAAAAAATCCTGTGATGAAGGAGATTATATATTAGTGATAACATCAGAGACTTTAGAAGAGAGATGATGCTTATGAGGTCACCAATGCACAAACATCTAAAGGATGGCTCAGCATAAACTGAACCTGAACTGAACCTGTAAGCTCTGGTAATTATCCTTTCATCACATCTGTTTAGCTATTAGCAATGGTTTCTTTCATTTAAATATGACCACAACTCTCCTCTCCTGCTCTCTTTCCTTTTTTTTTTTTGAGTTTCTTTTTTGTTTTCCACAGAAATCATTAATTTAATTCTTGATAATCCAAGAAAAAAGTAGAGGCAATAGTTCAAGCCCTTTTACTTGTGTTTGGAAAAATGAGATATATCTTCATTATTAAAAATTTTAATTTTCTATCCAAATTCGATTAAATACTATATGATGTGTAACTCATAAAATGTCCACATCGCACAGGGTGCCCCTGGAAATTTCATGGTCTGACTGCAGCATACACTGGTAATTGTAACATGATTAGATGCAAAGGAAAGGGAAGAATTTCTTATGACATTTCAAAGCTTCTTATAGCACAGTACCTTCACCAATAATTGTCAGCAAAGATGCTACCACAGGGCCATGGATTGTTATTTAAAAGGCTTATGAAGGGTTTTCTTTCCTAAAAATAATGATGTAATTAAAGATTGTCATTTAGAAGCTTTTAAAAAACAGCCTCCTTATCTCCTTCCATTCAGCAGCAGTGCCTGGCTTAGGGAACTGAAGGGGATGTGCATGATTAGCTAATGTCAGATGATATCCTAAATGACACTTTGTAAAGATTAAAAAACTTGGATTTTTCTAAATGTGTATTTTAGTGCTATATTAAAGTGCTAAAATGACAGCTCTGGAGGCCAAAGTCTCCTCTTTATCCAGCAGTGGACAGAAGACAGGATCATTCAGTCTTTGCTTCATTCTGGCTACTCTTCATCTGTCTCCTACAGCTGCCGTTCAGTTTCCAGCAAGGCAAAGTTTGCAATCGGAGTTTCCTGGAACACTTAAAAAATTAGATTAAGGGTGGAAGACCACTGATGTTTTACCTAGGACATCCATTATCAGTATCTTTTCTTACTTGAACCCGTGATCTAATAGTGTAGAGGTAAAGTCTCATCTTCTGATAATCAGCTACATCCATAAAATTAACTTAATGGCTTATCTGCTTTCTAGCTGAAAAGGTTCCTTTTAACATGCAAAGCCTTGAAGACAGGTTTTGGTGTGAAAGTGTGTTTGAGAAGAGACTGGAAACAATTTCCAGAAGTGAAGGAGCTGATTTACATTTAAACAGATTCTTTCTTCAGAAAGGAAGTTTACCTGGGGTAAACCACTGGGTGGGAATGTCCTTTGAAAGGATGTTAATTGTACCTTGGTTCAAAGAACTCTTTGAAATTCCTGTAAGGCAATTATGTTGAGCTGGAGGAAGTTAAAAGATTGTGTATTGGCAAAAATGCTGTTAGAATCCCAGTCGAAGTCATGTGTCAGAAGTGCTATTGATGATAACATTGACACCTGCCTCTGATAACTTCAAAGTCTGTGCTCTCTGTATGAACGTGAGTTCACGGAGCTCACCTAGCAAAAGGACAAACCAAGACAGAGACACGACTCCAGACCTTCAAGAAGTGCAAATGGAGCTACGAGACTTAACAACAGCACATCAAAACCGAGCTCACGGCCTTTTAACATAGAGGATACAATGACTGCCATCTACCAAATGAAGGCCAACATCTATAGACCTACAGCTGTTACTCATAGACGGAAAGGGGTCTCTGTGACTATCTGCTTTCTTCATGCTGGTGGAAAAAATAAAATTGCTCTGTGTGAGTTTCTGAGGAAAGATTGAGTGTAAAAGACAGCTTCCATGTTGGCTTCTGAAGGCACTGAGGTTCTAAGTGTTTCTGATGTCTTCTGGGCGTTAGTTCCACCCTTGCGGGGGGCCATGTTCAGACAGAGTGAAGGCACGTGATTTTTCTTCTGTCCTGCAAAGTGCTTCAGGAATACGGAAAGGAGTCTGAACTGAAGAATGCACCCAGAACTTAACCTTTGGGAAACAGACTCATTACCTATCACCTAATGCTGTTCATCAAAAATGTTTGCGTATTTTGAGTCTGCTTTGATAATTTCTCTCTTTTTAAACATCAGCCTAAAATTCTATTCAGTTTCTGCTCCATTCTCTCCAGTGCTATGAAATGTCAGGTAAGAGCTGAAGAAGCTCAAGCATCTCCTAAGATCACAAGCCCTGTTTGGATTTGTCTCTGTGTGTGGAGGAAGAGTGACTTAGCAGAAGATCAAAGAACGGGAATATTAACAAAGGTGCTACTAGCCCTTGTAGAGGATTCAAGGTTTTAAAAATAAAGTGAGAAAGGGCTATGTTTTCCTGCCCAAAGCACTTCTAATTATTTGGTTCAAAGTCTGCCCTGTCACAAAAGCTCTGCCTTTGGATTCTGGTCCCTTGATTTCTCTCTCTATGTGTGTGCTCCAATTGAAACTTGCAATGGTTCCCACCTCTGTCACAAGCATGTTGCCTTTTTTTTTTTTTAAGGCACAGAAGATCTAGAAACTACAAAATATCTAGGAACAACAGAGCACTCCTGGCTTCCTTGGCAGAGATGCAGCCAGCCTGAGCTTCAAATGTTATGGGAGCCAGGTCTTCACCTTCCAGTTTCAGTCTCTTATTGATAATCTTCTCAGTACTGAATTCTGTCCGCCACATAATTTAGGAGAAAGAGATACGGTCTTCACAACAAGAAATGATGGTGGGTTCAGAATTTAGAATTTTACAAGGGAAAATGCCCACCCTGGTCACACTGTCTTGTGTACATACACCAATGGTGCTTTTGATCTGTTGTTCATATGAATCCTCAGTGAAAAATCACAAATAAGTCCAATTAAGAGGAGAAAAAACACCCAAAATGCTATTACACTGGGACTGAAAAATATGGAGTCATAGAATCCAGATGACAAAAATAGATTAATTTTTCATGTAGTGCACTGCGGTTAATCCTTGTGCTCACAGTATACTTTATTTAGAATCACTGCAGAATTCCTCCTCTGATTTTTCTCCCTGAAATTAGCCTGTAGTGCTATGCTTCAGACTTCACAGGAGCCTAAAGGTATTTGATTTAATTTATATCTATGAGTTCTGTTCTTTGTTCATTTATTTTAATCAGTGTTGGTTTTCTCTCTCTTTGACTATCCTAAGATTTTTGTTCTGATACATCATTGGTTATTATTATCTAAACTGTTCTCCGCTGAATTCAGGTTCCCTAAAATTTCAAGTAGAGCAATTTCATTTGAGAACGAGTATCATTAAATGAAACTGTTGGATTAAACTATCTGAGAAGCAGAATGTGCAGTTATAATTTTTATATAATGTTTATAATAGCAATTCCAATAATCATGCTAGCACTTGAGCATTTTATGAGAATTTTCAATTAAGCATTTTTTGATAGAATTATTATTTTAAAGATTATGTAAATGTTCTATATTTCTTAAATATTCTAATTATGTGTTAAGGTTGGGGGTTTTTTTGGTAAACACTAGAAACACGCTATTTCATAATGTATTCAAAGTGAAACCAAAAATATTTCACTGGAGTATTTAAAAATACTTGAATGTTGAATCTTTGTCAATTAATATGATCTATGCTTATTACAAGAAAAAAATAGACCAGCATATTCCACAAGTTAGAGCTGACATCAATTTGTATTTAATTACATAGTTATAAGTTTTTTGCATGCAATTGCATTAATATTTTTAGATATTTTATTGTTTGACATTTTGGTTCTAACTGTAGATGGGCAACTATGCCTTCAGATGGGTCTCTGTCAGCTAAAAATACCATCCTAGATAAGTACATGCAACCTCCACATTAGTATTAGTGACACACAGAAATAGATTGCTGTGTTGAAATAACTGAACTCCAAAGAGTCCTGTAACTTGTCTGTTATTAAGTTAGATCCTAGCTTGCATATATGTAACAGCATAAAGCTGAACAGCCTACGTATCCAAAGGGTTAATGGGTGCTTCCATTAGGGCACTGTGGTATGGTACAAATCTCCAGCTGCTAGCAATACAGGAGCACAGGATGATGGTGAAAAAGGAGTCTCTGGATCATGGAACCAGGTCCTCACACCATGGTGCTTTCTATGGACTATGACATCACGTGATACCTTAGCTCACAATTGATCATTTGCTTGATGCTTACATTATCAGAAAGCTGCTCCAGACTGTCACTCCCCCAAAGTTAGAAAGCCTGTAATTTAAAATTAAATCTATCATCAGTGAGTCACAGTTTTGTCTTAAACTCTATGCTGGTGTGTCTAGCATTGCAACAGAAGTCGGTTCACCTCTTCCCAAAGAAACAGAGTGGAGGCTCCCCGTGCAGCCAGATGAAAACCTTCTCAGTCTTGCTAGAACAGACAGAACTCAAAACCTTCTGGTTGCTGCCAGATAATCTCTCTAATCCAACTACTGGATCTCACTCTGCATGAGATGAATCAGATCTTTTATGGAAATAAAAGCCTTGCCTGCACTGGTGTGACTGACGATCTCCTTTTCAAAAAACAGAGGGATGTTTAATTCTTTTGAATACCAAACTCTGAATATGAGACAGCATTCTAGGTACCTTACTGTTTCAGAGTTCAAAGACTGTAGGGGATGTGGCTGCCTTGCAGAAAGGAGATTTAAAAAAAGAAAGGTTAAGATTTTAAATGTTTTTCTCCCCATTTTACACCATAACATTACATTTGCAAGTTCCACTCAGGTCATAAAATTGTAGGAGCATATTTTAGCCATGGTGCATGACTTGTTGCAGGCTTCTTCATCTCCCTCTGCCTCTATTTAAACTATAACTCCTGAGATAGATGAACCTGTATTCATCGTGTCAGTATTGGTCAAGCAGTATCGCCAATATTTTTATACTCTGCATGCAGAGACTAATGTCCTCTGAGCAGAAGACACACTTGAGAATACTTCAGCACTGGCAGTCAAAGGTTTCAGCAACATCGCTTCACTGAGGATGGAAAATTCAGCAGTAGCTGGCTTGCAGGGTTCCCAATAGACCATTTTATTCCGAATCTAGGGGGTGAGAACTTTTACATTTAAATCACTGTGCCAGGTAGTTGGAATAAAAGAGGTTATAAAGCCAACATTTACTTATCAGAATTCCTGGTATTTCTCTGACGCTTTTCATAATGGGATAATCTGGTGCTCAAAAAACGTGAAAAAGCCTTTTGCAGAAAGCAGTAGAAAAACATTTTATGTCCCTTTTTACTGATTACTTTTGCTTGATGCTAGGAAACAATTATTTTAAGTGGATTACTTCCAAAGAATAACTTAATTTGATAATAAAACAAATACTGCTTTCCCATTTATTGATGAATCAAACAAGGTAATTGGATTTATTACTTCTGAATCTATGAGTAATCCTGTTTCCAAATCACATATGTGTTTCCTCCTCTGCTTTTATGTTCATCAGGAGATGACACTTATTTATTCTTTCTCTTTTTGGCAGAAATTGACTTTTTTTAATCAGGACAGGAGTGGACTTATCAACTGCTTCTGAGCTCAAAATAGAGCTAATTTGTACTTATTCAACATATATCCTTGCTGGAGAAAAGTGAGCTTCAGTCATTCTGCGTAGCTAAAAATACAAGTTAATTAAAAACATATCTCGCATTAATATCTCTAATATGCACGGTACCAGTGAATTAGATATAATGATGTTATGGTGCTGCTTCATAGCAGGGTTCTGGAAGCTGAGATGCCCCTGGAACACATATCCCAGCCTGGTATGTAGGAGATGCCTTTGATGGGCATATAAAGCTACTCTTGGGAGTGGCTGAGCCCATCGTTATTGACGCTTCTCCTCCTTTTGCTTTTTAGCTTGATACTGCAAATCCACCATGCTGAATGATTAGAAGACTATAGATGATCCAAGACATAATAAAAATCACAGAAGATTTTTCAGCTAACCAAATTAGTAAACAATTCATTTTTAGCAGTAATTAATCTTGTAGCAGTTTATACACCTGGATATATCATATAATTTTGCAAGCATTAGGTAAGCTGCTTAGGGTCTGTATTTAAATGCTTAATTTGTTTTACAGGGTTGGTCTGCACCCACAATGGTCTACCAATACAGCTATACCCATTTGTGGCAACCCATTTCAGGAGTAGAAATGCAGCTCACATTAGAAAAACAATACCTTTTTTTTGGATTTGGAGCCTGCTTTGGCAAAGGCATTGGACCCGATGATCTCTCGAGGTCCCTTCCAACCCCTCTGATTCTGTGATTCTGTGATTCTGTGATTCTGTGATTCTGTGATACAATGCAAAATCTGTTCCATACCACCGTTCAACTCAGTAATGCCAGCAAAACTTTTAAGAGTAGATCAAATAATGAACTGAAAATTCTGAAGAACTCATTCAAATTCAGATTTTTTTCCTACCTAAAAGGCAAATGACCCTTGTGCTCAAAATACATTACTTTATTGATGAGGTTCATTGATCAGCATATGCCCTTGGTCCCATTGATAAAGATGCAAATCTGTTACATTCCCCAGCTTCAGCACCTTTACTCTCTGCATCAGTGTTGTCCCCTTGCCTGATGAAGCATTGCTCAAAAATTGACTTCCAGAGCTGAAAGAACATGCCCGTGGAGCTTGAACTGAATAGCCAGCTTCTGTTGTTCGGAAAATTGCAGCTGCTGAAAATCACAGAGTTCTGCTGGCTCTTGTGGTTTTCCATGGGATCTGATATTTAGAGTTTTTTCTCTTGGTCTGCCAACGTAAGCCATGTTCTTTAATGGTGGTCAGCAGTGAATGATAGTGATTCACTTGGGAGTTTCCAGGCTACCAAACCCCGTTGTGGTTTATACTTGAAAAATTTCAATCCAACTTTTCCATTTGTAGATGCCATTTGAAGACAGTGCTGCAGTTTCACAGTGGTTGGGTTTTTTTTCTCTTGTCTTTTTCTTCCCCTCCCCCTCCTCCCCACCCCAGACAGGAACCAAATGTGGTGTTTGAACTGAAATTACATTCTGGGGTAGAAAAGAAGGGAGGGGGGGAGGGAGGGGAGAGATCAGAGATGTGTTATTTGTTAGGAAAAGCATGCTATGAGGTTTGTGGTGCTGTGGGAAAGTTTGATCCTGCTGAGCCTACCCACAGTCACAAATGCCACATCACCATCACCCTGATTCCCACTGCATTTTCCTCTGTGCCTCCTTCCACGTAGTGACCGAAAAAGCCACATCTTTTGGGCTAATGCCATAATCTTTTTCCTCCTCAGTCTCTTCTGCCTCTCCCTGTTGCTTCCAGAAAGGGAGGGTCTATTTCTGTCCATTACAGGGCATCACAGGGCTTTCTTGTATAACTTCCAATGCATTCCTTGCCTTCGTTCACCCAGGAAGAATTTGCTGTGTTTGATTTCTGTCTCAGGTCACTTGTCTCACAGCTATGTGCCAGGTCAGTGTCAGTGAGTTGTCTTGCATGGCAGGGCTTTGTTATACAGGCTGGTGGGTCAAGTTTCACATGTTCAAAAGGAGTCAGTGTAAAGACAAAGAGAAGCAGCATACGTTTCAGTGCCAGTAATGGATAAACTACCGCATCAACTACACAGCATGAATATCTTTATCCAGCTGTGTTTAGATATTATTTTCATTAATTATAGGTGTTCCTAACACTTGACACAAATAAGGAATTCTTTTTTTCTGTTAGGTAGCCTTTTTATTAATCCATTGTTCTTCCAAAGAATAATATCCCCCTATTAACTGGCCAATGATACATCACTTTTTAAAAATAAATCTCAGAATGCAGCCATGCAAACTACTGCTCTCTGGATCATCACTTATGAAAGAAGATATCTTCTGCTATCCACCATGAATTAAAATAAAATTGCTTATAATCCATCTTTCAAAGCCCCATGGTCAAATTTATTCCTGTCATCACAGCGTAGGAAAGAGCATAATTGCTCCACGGATGAACTTAGTCTCATGAGTTTAGCTGTGCTTTGAAAGCTCTTTTGATATATGTGTTGTATTTTATTTATTTAATTTTATTTTGCTTTGTTTTTTTAATACCAATGTTTTTTGGGTGCTGCACGAGTAACATGAACTTCATAACACTGACTGCAGCAGAACCCTAATAAAGCTAATGACATTTTAGCCTTTGTCAAAGGTTAGACACAGTGTATAAGCAGCAAAAAATAGTTGTTTTTCAGAGATATGCATTTTGAGAGTTCGGAAGTACTCATGCATTTATTGACTACAGGGAAGCTGTTTGAATTCAGACAAATGCATTTCACACAATTCATTTCAGGGCTGATTCATTTTATCTGCGTGTCTCCTGTGCCAAGTGGGAACATTAGGCCTCTTTAAAAAATGATGGGGATAATAAATGCTCCAGGCATTTGTTTTGCTGAAATGAAGTAATGGCAAAGAAGCATATGGTGACATATATTTTTAATTACTTTTCAACAATGTCAAATGTTTTTTCCTTATTTTCATATTTAATGTTCTTGATCAAGCTTGCTAAATAGGCAACTCTTATGGAACACACCACTTTGTGCAATAACACATGACTAATTTTATGGGCAATATTATATATCCCTGTGTAACGTCAACATATTAACTGTAGAACTTTGTTTATGGTGCTTTGTGCCATCCAAAGAAGCTGGGCTGGGGGTGTGTATGTTTTGTTCCTAGTTTATTTTTTAATCTGAAACCACAGCTCTCTAAATCTTTTGTTTTGGTTTCGTTTTTTTTTGTATTTTTGTTTGTGCATGTAAAGCAGGAAATATGCTGCTCTTCTGGTAGACTAAACAAAAGGGAAATCCACCTGGGACCAAGAGGAGACACTAGCCTTCCTTTTAGAAACTTCGCTTCTAAATAACCCTTCCATCCCCTGCCTTCATCTCCTCCCCTGTAGCACAGGCTCCACACTAAAGGAAAGGGAACACAAACAAAGGACACCTGTTTCCAGCCCTACTGAAGAGAGAAACACTGCTAGTGCCCAAAGGCTAAAGCTGATCTGAACGTACTATGGCTACAGACATTGTCGGCTGGGCTGCAGATCTACCTGAGCAAGGGAAATCTGAGCCTACTGTACAATGCCAGCAAATAACAACTAAAAACATCACAGGAGGGTGGCAGGGGGAAATAAAGTAAAATTGCCACCACTTGTCTGCTCCTCTATAAATCGTATTATTGGTATGCAAGTGGCTTTTTGAAAGAAATTATTTTTTTTTAAAAAGTAAAAATCCCCACCCTGTTAATTTGTTGTGAATGCATACAGCAGGTGAACACACTCTCCCCTCACTTGTTCCAGAGCTCGTGGAAATTCTTTTTCTGCAGGTGTCATGGGCATCACCAGTGTGAGCAGGACTCTTCTTGTAGCATGCCCTGGGGATCAACAGACCCAGGCTATTTCAGACCAGTGAGTCTTTTCCGGAGCAGAGAGCTCCTCGCAGAGACTGCTCTGCAACCGTCACCTTCTTTTTCAGGTTGAGTGGCTTTTCTCCTTGCAGCCATGGCAGTATGGCAGCAAGGAGATGGGATGGCTCTCCCCTGTGTCCAGCGCTTCCTTTCCCACTGCTACTGATTCGGAGGATTAAAGCAGCAGGATATAAAGCAACAGATGGGGATTTCATTCATTCTCCTTTCTTTGAAAAGACTCTAAGAAATATATCCATTGTTATTATTGTGGCCTCCATCGGGTGAACGTAGCTTTCAGTTTGAGATGGGAAGGGGATGTCTCTGACTCCCCCTCCCATCTTGCTCCGGGTAAGCAAGCACCACAGTGGAGAGAAATACATCTATCCACATTGTTCAGGCAGAAAGAGAGTTTGTAGGCCAGTCCATCAAAGACATATAAGATACTCCTGTTTTTCCCCTTCTCCCTGGGATCCAGTGCAGAAGAGCAGAAGTTGGGGGTGCTGGCAGTGGAGAGGTGATCCCCCAATATGCCTCCCATGGCTAAGTGCTGGCCTCTCAGGCCTGCCCCAACACTGGAAAAAAACCCTAACAAAACAACCCAACAACAAACAAGCAAACAAACAGAAAAGAGAATCAAGAAGGCAAGAAGTTGGTTGTGGGAGGAGGAAAGCCATGGCAATTGATGACCTGGCTCCCATGCTGCCTGAAGCTGGGGAGGAGGAACTGGCCAGTCTGAGCCTCCTCATATGAAGAATTTTCGGGACACGCACATTTTTATGGCAGAGGACAGACAGGTAGTCTTTCCACCCCTGATCAGTGGGGCAGCCCTGTGTGTATGGCCTGTGGAGAGGAAGGAGAGGATTTCCTTCAGTTCCCTCTCTCGCTGGACATTCCCAGCACTGACTTCAGGGCTTCAGTGTCAGTGCAAGGGATGAAGGAAAGAGCCTCCAGAAACAGACTTATTCATGTTTTAGCAGATACCAAAGGAAAAGATTTGTCCCAGGAAAGAGGCTTTTGCTTCTGTCCCTGGTAACCTGGGAGTTCTGTGGAACTTCCAGAACCCAGATATGATAGAAGATGTTAGCTTTTCCAGAGTCTTTGCTTTTAATCTCCACAGGTGAAGAATTGGGTCAATTGAGCATGGCCAGAGACAGCAGTTCCCCTTGTGCTGTAGCTTTGCGTGCTGGAGATAACACTTTCTATAAATCAAGACAGGCTGTAAAAAGTGACAAAAACTGTGAAGTTCAGCTTGCCAGGAAACTGTTATCGTGTATATGTATTCTTTTTCTTTTAAACAAAAAAAACCCCAAAACATTTAATATCCCCATCCCGTTTTGTCAATCTTTCAAAATCCCTGACAGGGATGTGAACGTTCCTTAAGAGCTATTACATGTCATGATTATAATTTGTTCTTTTTGAAGAGGGTGATGTCTAAGTCGTTTCTGATGATTACATTTCCTTGGTCTATATTCCAAAGGCACTTTTCAGACCTGAGAATTGTTTCCAAACAGTATGCATAAATGATTAGTACTGCTTTCAGTCTTGGAGTTTGATCCCTATTCCCTTTAGATGTTAGTCTAGATGTGAAGACAGTGCCTTACTTGGTACAGAAAGATTTTAGCTGCTGCAGCAGCTGAAAGAGTCGGAATGATTTAAAGATAAAACCAACCAGCCAGTTCCTGGAGTCAGTCATAGCATATACTTCGCATGTGCTAAGGATGTGTTGTTTACTAGCAAAATAGTGTGTAAGCTACTTGTAAATACCATGGCTTCAAACACACATTCCTGTTTTGAGCTTCATTCTATCACCTACAAGCAATTTAGTCCCACTTTGTGACTGCTATGCCACAGACCCTAAATAATCTTTAAATTTTTCATATTAAAAAGAAACTCTGCCTATTTATTTTTTTAGAGCCTCTGTAAAGGATCAGGACATTTTACACCAGGCTTGCCCAAATGAATACTTATCCCAGACATCTGCTGTTGAAAAGGAGGCCCTTGGTTGTTCCAGGAAGGAAAATATTTTGTGAGTGCTGTAATTTCTTTACCAGCTTAGTGACAAGGAGCATATGAGTTTGGATAAAATAGGTGTATATATTTTCTTGCTATTATTATTTTTTTTAGATATAGAGTTTTAATACTCCATTATTAGTGTCCTTCACCATCTGCACGTCAGGAAGGAACAACTTTTCTTGAGAAGAGAACAGGCAAACCACCTACTGAAATGTCAAAACCAAAGAATCATTGTGTTTTGATAGCACATGTTATGTAGTGAAGCCTGTATAGCTCTCCATACATTCTCATACATTTTAGACTTGCATTTATTTAGAAAAGAAAAGAAGGAACAGTTGTTGCAAAAATTAGCACATTTTCAAAGGGATGTATGTGAGTAGAGGGACTGATTTTTAAAGGTGCAACCATAAGGTGCATGTGAAATAAGCACAAACTAATTTTATCTTTGTCAGCACTAGCACCATTGTGATCTGATAGCTTTTATAGACTTTGCCAATTTTGGACCAGCATCTTTACCTCTGCAGTTCCTGTTCTTGGAGCTGTTCTTTTTCCTCCTCCACCTGATCTGACACCAGTTTTCAAATTTAATGTGCATTCTGTCCTCTAGCTCTTGAATGACCACTCTTTTATTTTTATCTCTTCTGTTATTCAAGACCACAAAGTATATTAAAACTCACAAGACATTCTTAATGCAAACCAAAGCATAAATGTCTCTGTAATGTGGGCATGTGTGGCTGTGAGCAATGGGAGAGAATTTCTTCAGTTACTGCTGGAACATTAATGTCAGAGGCAAAACATCATTTAAACTTCTGAAATGAAGAAAAGGAGCTGAATTGTGTGTGTTTCCCCCCCACTTTTGGTGAGGATGTGCCTTGAAGTATGCTTCCTGCCTCAGTCCCTTTGCATACCAAGTTGTGGCTGCAAAGCTGGAGGGGGGAATCACGTCCTGCAATTTTACCACAGGTGAGAAAAGAACAAATGTCTCAAATTAGAGAAGTACTGAGGGGGCAATGAAGCACCATTATGCATGGAGATGGGGGATGGCAAAGCTGGAATCATGCATAGCTGGCACTGAAGTGTGTGCCTGGGATTGCTCTTTGGGTGGAAGGAGGCATTGATGTGACTTCCTTAGTGTCCTGATAAATTCATTCTTAGTCTTTCAGTCTTCCCCTTCCTTTAAAGAAACTGAAAATATCCTTCAGAGGTCCACTGTTCATCAGTGTAAAATTATTTGTAAATCCTTTGCCAGATTTGGGCTTGCATCAGCAGTGGGCTGCAAGAAGCAATGAGCCAGAGCTGTGAGACAGACCAGATAGAGTCTGCATAACATGTACCCCCTTAAAAATAGTTACTGTCGTCTTCTAAAAGCAGTAACAGAATATGAGTTGTAATCTTGATGTTCTTAGACTGTCAGTTTGGCTCTAACTAAACTCCTGTTTAAGGCCAGTTTGTACATGGGGTAGGAGTGCTACAAAAATAATCGTCACTAGCTGCTTTCATCTATCGTCTTCCAGTGAATGTTTTTCTATTTCATTCCTGCTCATGTTTGTCAGCAGTTTTTGTATGGATCTTTTTGTTTGTTTGGGTTTTTTTTTATTTCTTTCTTTTTTTCTTTCTTTTATTTCCCTTCCTTTTAAAAAAAAATCTCGCTTTGTTCTGTCAAATTTGTCTGCTAAAGAAACTGCTTAATTTCATGGCCCACGCTGGAAGAACGCCTGCGACTGCCCAGGTGAGGACTTGTTCCGAGTCAGAAGTGCTTTTATATTCAGCTAAAAAAGAACAAATGTACACCCCCAGAACTGCAAATTTCAACACCTCTTCTGGCAGCGCATGCAAGGCAGTATCATTTTTGAAAGCATAATAGTATTTCTAAAATCCAATTAAAGATCTTACTTTCAAGATATCTTATTTTCTGTTCCAAATATTCTGCAGTCTACAGTATAACTCTGTCATCCAGAAGAAAGCCTGAAATTAAGAGAAACATTATATGATCCTAGAATCTATTATGCATCTTTTTATTTGTTGAAGGCTTGCTGTAGAATCTGCTTGTTTCCAAGGAATGAAAATTGCTTATTATCCTGGATAATGAAAGAGAATGTCGTCATCTATAATTGTTAGTTTAGGATACTTACTGTACCCTTCTATTATAAATGGGTTTGCATAAAAAAGGGTTCAGTAAAGGAAGCAGCTTTTAAAAAATTTCTTAAAAAAGGAAGAATTTGTTTGCAAGTGAAATTTATGCTTTTTGACTGTAAAATGTCTTGGAACAAGTTTCTTAATTGACAGAATGTAACTTGAATATGTATGCTATTTACTGAACGCAATTTGTGAATATTACAGTCTTTTTTTCAATGATCATAGAAGTGTGCTTCTATATATACCCAAGTATATAAATATACCCACCTGTCTATGTGTGCCTGCATATGTAGGCGTATTGTATATGCACTTAATGCCTTTTTTTAACACCGTTTTCCAATATCTCGGCATTTTTTCAAGTCTATTCCTTGTTTTATTTCCCCTGATTAATCTCTCGCAAGATAATCTTTACGGGGTAAGAAGGTTTGCATTAACACCCTCTGCCTGAATATGACAGCTCTGTAAACAGCAGCTGTATGGGGTCAGTTATAAGATCTAGAAATCAAAACTATATGGGCCTTAGTCACAGCTCATGAGACAAACACTGTGTGCTGGAAATTGACTGCCAGACAGCCTTTATTTGATAAGTTGCAATAGGCTGCATGTCACACTTTTTGCAGCAGTAGTGGTTGACATACACACAAAAGTACCTATATGATAAAAAAGGAAGGAAAAAAAAAAAGAAAGAAAAATCTACTCCAAACTCTAGGAGGCAGACGTTAAAATCATTCAACTAGAAGGACATTCTCAGATGAACAAATGTTTGTGCCTAAAGGGTTAGAAAACAAGTTGAGACCTAATTCCCCACGAACATCGATAGACCCACACAATGCTTTGGGTTGGAAGGGACCTCCAAGACCATCTAGTTGCAACCCCCTGACATGGGCTGAGATGCCCCTCACCAGTCCAGGTTGCCTAAAACCCCATCCAACCTGGCCTTGAACACTGCCAAGGATGGGGCAGCCACAGCTTCTCACTGTGCCAGGGCCTCACCTCCCTCACGGTAAAGAATTTCTTCTAACATCTAATCTAAATCTACCTTTCCTCAGCTTAAACCCATTACCCCTTGTCCTGTCACTACACTCCCTGATAAACAGTCCTTCTCCAGCTTTCCTGTAGGGCGCTTGAAGTACTGGCAGGCTGCAATAAGGTCTCCCTGGAGTCTTCTCTTCTCCAGGCTTAACAAGCCAAACTCTCAGCCTGTCTTCATAGGAGAGGTACTCCAGCTCTCTGACCATCTTTGTGTCCCTTGTCTGGACTTTCTCCAACAGCTCCATGTCTGTGTTGTACTGGGGATCCCAGAGATGGACACAGTACTCCAGGGGTGGTCTCATTAGAGCAGAGTAGAGCAGCTGAATTACCTCCCTTGATCTACTGGCCACACTTCTGTTGATGCAGCCCAGGATACAGTTGGCTTCCTGGATGGCAAGTGGGCAATGCCGGCTCACGTTGAACTTTTCATCCACCAGCACCGCCAAGTCCTTCTCCACTTGATCCTTTCTCTGCCCAGTCTGTAACTGTGTTTGGGATTGCACCAACCCATACACAGGACCTTGCGCTTGGCCTTGTTGAACTTCATGAGAATCGCTTGGCCCACCTCTCAAACCGGTCAAGGTCCCTCTAGATGGCATCCCTTCCCTCCAATGTGTTAGCTGCACCACACAGATTGGTGTCATCAGCAGGCTTGCTGAGGGCGCACTCAATCCATCTTGCTGAGAAAGATATTAAACAGCTCTTGTCCCAGTACCGACCCCTGAGTAATGCCATCCCTTCCTGGTCTCTAAATCATATATTTAGAGCTACTTGCTCTTTCTGCAGTTGCAGAAGTGAGCTTTAAAGCTGTGACTGCTGTCAGGCAGTAACAGTTTATACCTGTATGGCAGTAAAGAACAGCACTGGAACAGTCACCTCAAAGAACTACAAGATGAAGAAAACAAAAACTTTTCTATTAAGGAAAGTAATAAGAAACTGTTAGATTTGGTATTAACTCTTGGTGTAGGAGTTTGTATAAAACACTCCTCCTGCTATCAGTCTTGGACTTTTCACCCAACCCTGATAGCTTCAATCCACCTCACTGAGGTGTCCTGCCATGTTGGGGGTAACTCAGCCTCTGTTTTGGGTATCTTTGCTGGGATGTCAGATTCAAGAAAGCAAGCTGCAAAATGGTTGCAGTTCATTAGCACGCACACGTGCAGCTCCCCTAGTTAGCAGGTATACTGTGTCCCTGTGAGCACACAGACACAGTTGGGAACCAGCTTTTGACTTCTGTCAGTGCCTAATTAAAATTATGCTAATTCTAACAATAAAATTATGACTTTGTAAAAGAAAACAAATGTGTTTACCATGGTGCTAAGTATTTTACGTGTCTATCTCTTCCCTTCACCTTCTCACAATCAAAGGAAATGTCTACAGCAAAACTGTCCATGGCAGTTCTTCAAACATTTATGTGGGGTCTTCCATTTAAAGAGGTTGGAAAAACACTGATGCTTTGCTGGGCTATCCACATCCCATTTTTTCCTGAATTCCAGTATACTGAAGGTGTAGCTCCCAAAGCCCTTAACCACTCTGTGGCTCCTGCTGTACTCAAGTATCTTTGTGTGCAATGCTTAGCTTTCCAAGCTGTTTCAGCCATTCTTCCCATACTTTATGGAGGTCCTAATTCACTGCTCTCATGTTGTGAAGAAATGACATTACTTTGTGAAGAGCTAGAAAGAAATTCCCCTGATACGGGAGTTGACAAGAATCTTTCCTTATACTTAGAACTTTTGGGTCTCCATCTAATTAGGTTGTACATTGCTAGGAAGTAAGCACCATGCTGTGCTTGCTTGCTTGCATCAAGTCAGACACACTCCAGCACAGCTCAGGTGCTTTTTAAAATACAAATATAAACATACTTCTTTTTTTTTCCCTTTTCTTTCCTGAGATGGTGAGAGAATGAGAGGAATGTTTTGATCCCATATTTTACCACTTTGAGAGAAAAGCAGAAAGATTCATATTCCAGCATTTAAATTGTCACGAGTTGAAAAGCTTGGATACCTTTTATTTATAGTGCCTCTATTGTTTTATTAAGGAATCAGACAGGAGGGATCTTCTTTGTAGTGCGACAGTGGCTATGAAATTGATCTTCAGGGGAAGGTAATCTTGACAGATTTTGCAACAACAGAATGTGCATTCCTTTTCTGAGGCCATTTGGTGCTATGAAAACTGGATGCTGTACCTGGGATGATAGAAAAGGCCATAATTTTAGAATAGTCCCAGCTCACCAGTTGTGTCTTCCAGTATTCCAGCTGTGCTCAGGACTGGAGTCCACAAGTGAGTGGAAGATGGTCTATAAAGCAACTGAAAATTCTGGAATAAAAATCTTAACTTCACCCTTTTCCATATATTTTATAAAGTTTGTGTCACTACCTGCTCCCAGCTGCTGTCAGCTCTTTTGTTTGCTATCTGCATACCAGAGGGCCTTTCTGCTTTCACTTTTTTCCCCAAAACTATAATGTGGTGCTGGGGACTGGGGAAAGTCAAGAAAAACAATCTTTTGTAGCTTGCACAAAAATTTGCATGCACACACACACACACTGCAAGCACAATGTGTCCACATTTGAATCTGAACCTGAATTCTTGGATCCACAAGCCAGCTCTGTGCCTGTCATCTCCCCAGTGGCTGGCCAGAGGTTCTTGTGGGTGGAACAAGTTTGGCAGGAGTCCTTCAAGAGCACTGCTGTGGCTCCACTGCTGCAGGGAGCACCTGGAAGTCCCCAGTTCAGCTGAGAGCTGGAAAACAGCTGATCCTCTGGCTTTGTTTCTCACAAGGGCTGACTGAGTTCCTCCTGCTGTTTGAGTGCTGACATCTCGGAAATACCCACAAAGTTGGTTTTTAGGCTTCACAGAAGTTGTGAATCCCACCTTAAAACACTCCCACATCCAGGGGAATTTCACCAGGCTCTGAGATAGAGGAGGGTTTTTTCTGACTAGGGATGTTCTACTATGGTTTGTGATATTTACTTGCCTTCAACTAAGCACAGGGAAGAGTAGGAGTTGGCAGAGTCCTAATGTTGTGACCTAGAGGAATTATTTAAGAAGAGGGTGGAAGTTTGCTTAAATTATCATTTATGAGACTGACAAAGAACTGGTTCTAATAGCATCAAATGTCCCAACTAACTCAATCTGAGCTGTTGGGGTCCAGGTCAGTAGGTCATCATTAACTGCAAAAGAAGATAATTTCTGCCTTAATAAGGCAAATATGGCTTATTTCCGTCTAACAGATGGCAGTGGATATGAGTCATACATCTGTCTGGGATATCTTTTCCTGAACAAAGTAATTTGACCAGCGGTTTCCAGCAGCTTCATGCTCTTCCCATGGTTCTGAAGTTTACGTATGCTTTATGGGAGAAAGAAAAGGAAGCACATAGTGCTAAAAACACTTCTGCCTACAAAAACATGAACGTGGCCCCTGCTTGAAGTCTGTATGATGCTTTTATAAAATCTTTTTACTGGCAATACTCCAAACTGCAGAAGGAAAGGAAGCAGAGTATGCTCATACAATTTGTATATTTATGGAGCTAATATAACTTTTAACAAGTTTTTCTGAGAGTGCGGGACCTTTTGATAATGGGCTCATATCTTCTAGTTATTCATGATCTCTGACTGGGATTTTTGCTGCAGTGATCCTTCACAGAAGATTTCTTGGTGTCTGATAAGGTGACCATTCATGAAGCAAGTGGTCCTTCAGAGCATGTGGACATTTTCTCTCTGCTGCCTGTTTATGTGAAATCCATAGAAAATTATCTTTGAGGTTTTTGCCTTTCTTTGCAGCTAAGGTGAGCCATAGAATTTACATATGTGTATGCGTGTGGGAGGTGGTGGAACTGCTCAAGCCTTGCTTGCAGAAGGAATCAAGCTAGAATGATACAATGACTGTTGGGCTGCAAGCAATTTCATTCAAAGATAGCGCAAGCTGACAGATTCAGAACCACAATGTGTCATAGAATCATAGAATCTCTTGACTTGGAAGGGACCCATAAGGATCATCAACTCCAACTCCCGGTTCCACACAGGGCCAGCCAAGTCAGAGCATGTGACTGAGTGCATCATCCAGACGCTTCCTGGACTCAGCCAAGCTTGGTGCTGTGACCACTTCACTGGGGAGCCTGTGCCAGTGCCTGACCACAGTCTCAGTAAAGAACCTCTTCCTGATATCCAACCTATACCTTCCCTGTTGCAGCTTCCTATCGTTCCCTCAGGTTCTATCATTGGTCACCAAAGAGAAGAGATTGGTGCCTGCCATTCTCCCTTGTCTCTGATTTGATTTTAGAAGCTGATTTTTCTTCTGATTTTAAGAGCGACTTTCTGAAGGAAGTAGTGGAATTTTTCAAGAGAAAAAAAATGCTGAAAGTATTATGTGGGGTTTTTTTTGTTTGGGTTTTTTTTGTTGTTGTTGTTTGGTGGGTTGTTTTGGGGTTTTTTTTTTAGCAAAATATCAGCCTCCAGACATCACCAAACAGAGGGCTTTCCTGAGAATGCAGGATTAGCCTGGGATATGGCATTAGCTTTTTTTTTCCCCCTAAGCAAATTTGAGCACTAACAAGGATAGTGAAACACCTGTTGTTTTTCAGCCTGTGTAATAAGGGTACTGAGCTTTACTTGAACCTAGTTATGTTAAATTGAAACTAAAGCAAAGAACAGAACAGCAGACAAACCTGAGGTTATTTTGATATGGCTCCAAATGAGAATATGAATCAAGTTTCTATGTATAACCTTGAGAAGGTCATTTCAAGGTACTTGTATCCAGATTTCTAAGGAAATGAAGGTTACATGGCCACAGTATGTACTCTTGCTCTGTCTTAGACTGGCATGGCTGATGAGCGAAGTGCTTTTAAATAGCACCTTTCCTCCAATTTTCCTGGTGTTCCTGGAGCTATGCACTGTGCCAGACCACTTCTCACAGAAAGAGTGTAAGCAGTTGTGTATACAGCAATTTCACACCACTTGGGAGAATACTGCAGATGTAACAAAAAGGAAAAAAGGAAAAATGGAAAAAAAAAAGATTTATTTTAATGTGCTTTTGATGCTTTTCTTTCCTTTAAAAGATGGCCAGTGGATTTATCAGTGGGAGACAGATTATTTGTGGAGAAAATGCTCCAGAAGAAGGGAAATGTATTGTTGTCTACATGGATTCACCTGTTTTCTGGACAGATTTGGCACACAATGAAATGTGGTCTGGAGGCAGTTCTGTTACACTTGATCCTGTATGAAGGCAAAGCACAAGCTCGGTTGTTTAAAGGCACTTAAGCCATGTGTCATAGACCTGTCTGAGCTCCCTGGCTAGACATTGACCAGACACTAGGACATGTGTGCCTTAAGCTTTGAAGTCTGAGTAAAATCTATACAGTCCTAGGATTAGCTTCAGTCCTTGAGATTTGTCCTTGCTTCAGATTACCCTTTCCCAAATTTTAGCTAGTGTGAGCATGCTGAGCTGCGATTCATTTCTCAGGTGCATGTGGTGCTGTAAACAAATTATCTTTATTGTCTGCTAAATAGAGCAAGAAAAATCTTCAAACCTACCTAAAATAACAACTCCTCTTTATATTCCCAGTGTGAGTTTCTTTTCATTCTGCGACAAGCTAAGCTGCTTCTGCAGCTCATGAGTTAACTCCTGTTTGGCTTGTCCCCAGGTAAGTCAAATACTCTCTTTTCAAATACACTCCTCTCCTCTTCTTTCACTATCTCTCTATTTTTTTGGTTTTTTTAATCCCTGTCTTCCATATCTCTGTTTTGCCTGTGGTAACTCTTCCTGGCTCCAAACTCCCCCCTCTATGGAGAAGTGAGCCTCTTAAACTTCAGTTCCTTGCTGTCCCAAGTGTTTTCATCTCAGCAGATAACTATTAAAATTTAATTACTCACTGCTGCCTAGGTCCTGGAAAGGCTGTAATGCAGACCATGGTCAGCAGTACATGTGCATGGGGACATCCCAAAATACACCTGACTTCTTGGTAACAGCTTTATAATATCAACCAGAGCTGATAGATTTTGTGCAGACTTTCCTCTGCTTAAAATGTAAAACACCACTTCCTTAATGCCCTACGATGCAGCTATACAAACACACAGATTTTCTTCTTCCTCTAGCTCATTTGCTCAGCACTCAAGCACCAATTTAGAATGACTGATCTGGTTTTAATCCAGATGGCTTGATGTAGTGGTTTCTCTCCCTCTCACTAACTCACTCCCTCCTTTCCTTCCCCTGCAATTTGTCTGCATTGTTTGGTTCTGTTTTACAGCCTTTGGGTAGGACAGGTATTTTGCTCTCTCCTTTACTGGATACCTGACATTTGTGCTGCCATTGTCTGCTGAGCCTTTCAAGTCACTCCCAGAGACATGGTGTTTAAAGGCAGCTCCGCTGGGAATAGCATTAGAGCGGCACTGATTGTCTCATGATGTGGCATCACTCCTACAGGTAGCAGGTATTTTCCTGGCAGCTTGTCTTAAGCTTAGAGTGGAACAGCATAACTGATAAGGGGTAAAGATGTCTGCAATACATTAGTGGAGTTCTGTGAAGAAGCCTACGCGGCATCTGCCTTGCTCCAGCTCTGCCCGGTATTGTAATCATGATATTGGTAATCTACCAGGCACTTCTGAGAATTAAAAAAAAAAGATACTGCGAACCTGCTCATACTCTGAAGGTGTATGTGTGAAGATAATGAATATTATTATCCTCTCTTTAAAGACTGAGAGGCTGTGCATAAATGATTTACCTAGGGCCCCAAAGGAGCCTGTTTTTGACTAGGGAGCTGAACTTTAATTGTACCTGACTTTAATCCTATGTTCTGTCTGTACCTCCCTCATTACCTACCTGTCCATTTTCATTAGGACTCATATCCATCAGACTCATTAATAAATCTGAGAGGGTGTTTTGTCATGGCTACTAAACAAGACACTCAATTGAGACCTAGACTTGAAATGTTTACTCGCCTCAAACACCATTGCCTAAAATTGCTGTCATTTACACTGAATGCCAGCTACATTATGACATTAACCATGACACAGTTAATGTCAGTCATTAACCTCAGGTTATGGTCACAGAATCGCAAGTGACTGAACTACTTTTTTTAAGATTCTACTGCCTACAGCTGGAAATTACTGTCCCCAGAGGGGACTGTCCTGTGACAGCTTCAGTCAGTCTAATTCAGCATGTCCATGGTTCTCCATCTATTGGCAATTCCTGAAAGATGTTTCCACTCCTTTTCTTTTATTGGCATCAGCACCTGTGCATCCTTCAGGATGAAACAGTTCTGAGAGATAAAATCACCCCAAACTATTTTTTTGTTTGTTTTGTTTTTGGGTTTTGTGGGTTTTTTGTTAAGAGCTGGTTTGCTTCTCTGAATTGTCTTACTCTCTGATCAGTCAAGAAACAGTGCTTGCACATCAGAGGATGCAGGATCAGTGTCTACTGTGGTTTATACTGCTTTAAACAACCTCAGCAGAGAGTCTGGTGATTGCCCACAAGGTCTAGGAAGGTCCCGACTCTTTACCATGCCATATAAAATGGTCTGACTTGAGCATCACTTGAAAAGGGCTAGGAATAGGCATTTGATAAGTGTCTCCAATGAAGGGCATTAATTTCTTATAACTAGCTAACTTGATGATTTAAGGTTGTCCTACCCTGCCTATAGGCTTGTGTTGGACGTGGGGACAGTGGCTGGAAAGGTTATGACCGCAGTTACCAGCTCCTGTTGGTTGATGTGTGGGTTGATCAAGTGGTGTGTTTGCTTAGTGGCTGAAGTTAAAAACCAAAAATTGTGACAGATTAAATTACTTCCCTTGGTTGTGGCTATCTCAGGAGTAGATTTAACGCTTACTCTGCTGCCTCTGTAATGTAGACAGTCTTTTTCAGGGGAGGCAGGCAAAAGAGACTGGGGAAATAACTTTCTCAGCTTACTTTGGAAGGAATCATGTACTAGAATCCTTGCCAATGGTTTAACACAACTGCCACCTGCAGCAACTGCTGGTGAAGAAAACCTCACTTAAGCGGGATGTATCCATGAAAGGTTATTTTAGCAGCGCTAAAATCTTGAAAATACAGAGACAAAAATGAATGAATTTTTATTTGCTGCAGAATATAATTTCAAGTTTGACTGAAATAGTTTATGAGTTTGGATCAAGTTTAGTTAAAGATTTTTTGGCAGGAAAAAAAAGGAGAAAATAGTGTTTACATTTTATTTAAAAGAATTTGATCTTTCTCTTCAGAAGCATTTTTTATTCCATCCTTCTATCCTTACATATTATTGCCCTAACCTTCTACTTAGGGGTATTACAGGGCTGGTTTAGGAGCTCTTGCTGCATCTATTCTATTTCAAATAGCTAATTAAATATTCATTTAAAGCGAAGTTCCTTAACCATCAGGCAATAAACCCAGTCACTCTTCCTTTGGCTCATTTTTGTGACAAAGGGCTGAGCCAGATTTGAATCATAGAATCATAGAATGTTTTCAGTTGGAAAAGACCTTCAAGATTGTCAAGTCCAGCCATCTATCCAGCACTTCTAGGTCCAACACTAGACCACGTTATCAAGCACAACATCCACTCTTCTTTTAGAACTTTCATTCAGCCTCAAATGTAGCTTCTCACCACAGCTAAGGACATCTAAGAAGTGACCAGCTGACGTATAGAGCTCCTTCTGCTCATCTTGTCCCTTATACTAAAATCAAGGCACATCTGCTCCCAAGCCAAGACTTTAACAACTAATTCTACCAATCCAACCATTACTAAACCAAAGGCAATGCTATAAAACCCAGTGATTTCTTGGAGTAGCTTGTGTCAAGGAGAGAGGACTACATGGATAAAAATGGGCCTTCAGCAGCTACAACTTGGATCTACTGAAACTGTTGTGAAACCAGATGTCAGGGCGCAGCGGAACTGGCTGTGCCACAGGGTGTAGAGAACTGGGAGCGGGGATGTCAGCATGGCTGGTAGGGTAGTGCCCTCACCCAGATGGGATGCAGTGCCACAGTACCCAGCACAAAGAGCAGAGCAGGTGTTCTGATGGTATCCAGGGTCAGTAACAGCCCAGATCACCATGAGAGTCCGTAGAGATGGGTCAAGGGCAAGTTTGAAATCAAATCAAAGTCAGGACCAGCAAAGTGTGTCTCCAGCACAGACACAGTGACAGGTAGTTCAGGCAAGGACTTGTGTGTAAATGCAGCTCTGGAACAAAAGTGGAGGGATGGGGACCGGTGAGGCTTCTCCCAGCTCTTTTACAAAGACCTCTCACAGCATCC
The DNA here is from genome assembly GCA_022605575.1 of Laterallus jamaicensis coturniculus. NCBI lineage: Eukaryota > Metazoa > Chordata > Aves > Gruiformes > Rallidae > Laterallus > Laterallus jamaicensis. Next base: position 1,094,409 of record JAKCOX010000076.1, on the reverse strand, counting down.
TGGTCGCAGGTCCCAGGGTGGCTGTGACATTCCAGCACTGGCTCTGAGGGCAGGCAGCCAGACACTGGGTGGGTGCAGGGGCTTGCAGAGCCTGATCACACCTTCAGGGCCAAGCATTAGATTAAAAAAATGGGGCCACAAACTCCTGTCATGCCTACGGGTTTATGTTATTCAGCTGAGCTCCTTCCTTCCCCTGACCATTACGACCTCTCTGTTCAACATCTGCTGCCCTCAGCCATGCTACTGCAGGATAGGATGCCAGATTCTCAACCAAGTCCCCAAAGGCTTGCAAGTTAAAAAAACCCCAACCAAAACAACAATAAATAATCTCCCCAAACTTTCTAAAGCTCCTCAAGCAGCTATACCAGTAACAGAAATTACTGGTGAGAGGATTTTTGGGAACAGGGGAGCATCTTAAGTTGCCTTCACTGCCAAAGAAAACACACAATCAAGACAAGACCTCAGGCACAAGTAAGGCCCACCGGAGATTGTAGCCTCTTAATATGTATAGTTCGCTGCCTGTTGCACTCGCTACACGTGTGTTTAATTTGACAATACATGTTTTAATTTTACAGTGTTCATGTTCTTCTTCAACGGTATTTCCAAGGAGTCTTAATCTGCCTAGAAGAAAAATGTGTTAAATAAAAGAGAAAGCAAAGCAAAGCAGAATTAAATAATAAAACAAAACAAAGCATAGCTGGGCATTTGTGAAAGATCTCTTCCTTCCTCTGCCTCCGATGGTGTTTTCAAGCTCATGAAATGTATTGCAGTACTTCAGGTCACTTTACTTAAGTCACCTTCCATAATGCTACACAGTTAATGCAGAAGACTAATAATAACATAGACTGATGATTCACAGAGGGATGTACCTTAGAGGGTACATAGAAACAAAGGTGCTTTCCTAGGACTGTGCTGAGGAAAAGATTAATTTGACATATAAATCTGTTACATAACTTAAATGTGCTGCATTATCCCCACTAACAGTAAAAACAGCAACTTTTACTGCCTGAAGTTTTCTCTGGCACTGCACAGTAATTATCTGACCCATCTTTAATATCACTGTATACTGTGGTTGTATTTCATGTTGTTTGAGACTACTGTAATTATTAAATGTATTATGGCTGCATAGTCTGTTTTAGTAGGAACTCCAGAAAAAATAAAACCCAAGCGCATTTATGGCCTCAATATCCATAAAACTAACAAAAATCCTTGAAGTTATGCTATTTTAATCCCAAATATCTGCCAGAGGATAGTGAGAAAGATCTAGTTTTAACTGTGTCTTGTAGTCCTGAAAAGTTTTCTTCTTCTTCTTATCAAGGCTGCAGAATGCACACAGCAGTAGATATGCTTGACGTTATCTGTAGGAGGATAAAAGCCCACACAGCAGCTACTCTGTGCTGGACAATTTTGAAGCTGTTTGGAACTGTTTCTGTCCTTTCAAGGTATTACCTCATGCACATCAGGGGCTATGGTACTTTCTGGCCTAATTTAATCACTGCAATGAGGAAGATAATCTTTCAGACTATCACACGGAGTGGGATTTGGGTCTGGCACCTTTCAGTTTTGAATTTCAGTGTTCCAAGATGCCATCACTTACAAAACCAGAACCCAAATATAAAGAAAGAGAGTGAACTGATTATCATAAATTAAAAACCTAAAAATATACTGGAGGAGGGGGGAGGAAGAATGACATTGCCAGGTATTAAGCTGAATGTTCAAGATTTTGCCGGTGGAACAAATGATTTTTTTTTTATTTCTAAGACCCACATAACAGGAAAGCCTTGTTAAATAGTTTCATGAGATACCATTAAGTTATCTTATAATTGCCATTATTTCTAATGTTCGTAAACAGAAATTTGCTCTTACAGAGAATAAGACATTAATTGAAGAAAAAAAAAAAGCTATATTAGCTCACAAGTGCTGAATAATATATGTTGAAACCCTGTGTAGAAATATGTGCTGCATTTTAGTGTGCATAAAGCTTTTAACTTGTGGAGTGGCATTTAAAAAAGCCATATTAATAAACATGGTTCCTGTCGTGGAATGAGTATAATCAGAGTCTTTTAACATTTTTTTATGTAGCCAGCTGAACTGTGGCTAACATTCAGATGCCTGTCTGATGGATGACTTAGAAATGATGTAGATGTTTCTTCCAGGCAATAAGCTTCACTCAGCGTCTTTTTAAGTTTCTTTGTTCAAGAAAACACAGAGGTTTTTGTTGACTCACTGCCACAGCAGCTAATTAGCTAACACCCATTCAAAATGCTGAAGTTGTCAATACAGTGCTTAATTTGGATGAAAACAACCTAAAGAACGTTTATGTTCTCCAAAGCTTTCCTGGGATGTCAGTTAGTGTAATAAAATCCAAAGAGCCTTTCTTTTTCATACGGTTGGACCATTAAGACCGTAACTAAACTACTACAATGGATAAGGAGAGTTAATGTTATGAATTCACCAAATGATTAGGAAACATACATATTATTAACATTGGCACATATAAGACATTAAATATATGCAGAAGTGAAGCAGAAAACTAAAAGTAGCTTTTAGTATTTCAAACATTTGGAACAATGGTATCTGAATTTAGTGTTAACATCTATTTATGCTGCCACTCACGCATTTCAGGGTGGGACAACTCCCACACATTGTGGAAAAAGGTGACTGTGGGTGTTAGAAACAGAGGTGCCTTCTAATTAGAGGTACTCGGGTATATGTCTTGCTGTGAATAGACTAACTCTTCTTGGGGAAAAAATAGAGCCATTATACATATATTGGGGTGATACAGAGTAATAAATGTTTAAGAACAAGGCTGTGGATTCCTTCACTGAAAACTGCATTTAATCAAGATGTTTCAACAGCCGAATTTGTGACAAAGAGACCACTTCTCCTCCAACATTATCTTTTCATGTACCATTTCTTATCAGGCTAATTTCTGATTATTTTGTCAGGAAATTAATTTTCCTTTAGGCAACATTTCCCAGCAGTGGTCAGCACATATCAAATCAGAGCTGGAAATTGTAGACAGTTTACATAAAATTAGAGCTGTAGTGTAATATTTTCTCTGTATTATACCAAGGATGAGATTGTAGCAGACACTATATTAAAACATATAATTATTTTATTGCTAAATCTCCATTCCAAGCAGAAAAAGGGAAGACAAAATAATTTAATTTATTCTAAATATTCAGTATTTTTTCCACTTGATAAATTGTGCCTATAAAATTAATGGAGATTCATCTCGCTTCTGAAATTCCTGGTGTAGCCTGGAATTGTTTATGTGGTCACAAACATTAAGCCAAATTACAAAACTGAGGGGGTTTTGATTCAGAAAAAACAAATGTAATCAGAAATATGTAAAAACGTAATCAATAAAATAATAAATAGAATCTTTAAAATATCATACGTTGTAATATTATTCTTATTGTACCTTGGTGGAATATTATTCCAACTGTGCATTGTAATTGCTGTGTCACAATTAAATGTGAAAACAATTTAGAACTCACCTAGATAAAAATTAAAATGTCCAACCCCCAAATTAGTATTTCCCCAAAAGAGTTTGGATTTGTTTTGACAGCAAGGCATTCTGATGGGCTTTTTTAATCAGCAGATTTTTTTTTGGGTGCATTTGCAACGGGAAATCCCTTACCCAGGGAATGTCTACTGATGCAACACATATGTTTGGGAAAGATGGCAGAGAAGAAATTGAATTCACCATTTGCCCTGTCCCCAGAATTTCAGCTGTTGATCAGTAGAGCTAGCTAGCAGGCACACTCTGGAAGAGATTTAACCTGTGACACCACTGCTATTTCAGACTTCAGCCTTCCCCACAAAAGTTGAACAAGTAAATTTATGTCAATTTTACTGTCAAAAAGAAGACTTTTTTAACATATGCTAACAGTAGCATATTATTAAATATACATGCCGCTATTAATAGCTGAGTTCTCAAAATAACAAGGATATCTTGAATACAGCTCATGGAATTATAGCTGGCACAATTTTTTCCCCTATGCAGTATAATGTTCCAACTGAGCTAGGCTTGCTCATGTGCACACTGTGCATATTTTTTTTTTCAAATTATGACAATATATTTGCATTCCAGTAGCATTACTTGAACTATAAGATATTGTTCAGTGTGAAGAATACCGTATATCCCATATTGAAATGCATAGGTAATTTTAAGATGCATCATTCCCTCCTTTTCCTTGCGAACTTCACATTTACAGGGGGAAAAAATGGGCATGGGCACTTACTGCAGATACGCTGTAAATCAAGACTATAAGTAGGGAAGGAACTCTTTCTTGGTTTATGTTTGAATAAATGAAGGGGTCCTGGTGCAAGCCATGAATGATACTTTTATATTAATAAATGCCCTTTTGTTTTAGCTCTCCCTCAGGAGAATTTCAGAAATGGATCAGAGTTCAGACCCAAACCCTGTCATTTCACAATGCCAAGCACTAAACAGATATTTATGGCCAATGCAGAGTACCTCTCACTGATGTCTGGTTTGGCTGGCACATAGCACTAAATCATTTATATCAACATTAGCTGGTTACCAGAAATTTGGTTGTTATGTGTTGCTAGTGAAATTCACACATTTCCAACTGTCTGCTTTGAGTAAATATTTTTTTCCATCTTCTCTTAGTGGATTCCCATCTTCTGCACAGGGAGCTATTGCTGTCTTTGATAGAGGAGAGATATCGGAGACACAGCCAGGAGAAGGAGAAAAGCAGATATAAGGAAGGTTATTGTGTTGATTTCAGGTCTTTGGGTCAGCGGTAGATGGCATAAGAAAAGGTTACTCCAACCTATCACAACAACTGAGGCAGCTGTAAATATTTTCACAACAGTCCCTCTTTCAGCTGCAAAGAAAGAGCTAGTTGGGCTTAAAAAAAGAATTAAAATTGAAGTATGCTTAAAGAAGTTCAGCAAATCTTAGCTGATGGAAAACTGCAAAAGTAGGACAGAAAGCTGTTAGAGGTATTATCAAAAAGTGACACTATCATGGCTGCGCACTGACTTCTTTTTGATGAAGTAAAAACTTGTTTGATCCTGATGTCTGCAAAATAGTAAAATTTTCAGATTTGGTGTAAACGCAAGAGGAAATATTCCTGTATACAATAGAAGCGACTACACCAGTTCTGATTTGAAGTTAAATACATACAGACATTTTCATAGAATGTACATGCCAGCTGCTGTTAGCAGTCATAGTGACTCATATTGGCCCCTGTGGGAAGACCATTGCATAGTTTTGTTAGGGGAGAAAACACAGGCCATATCTCTGTTTGTGACAATTCCCAGCTGGTCTCTGTTAGTGACAGAAATAATTAGTATAAATAGATTTTTAGCTCTTTAATGCCTCCGACAGTATACTGAAATGAGAATATATTTCCAGAAAACCATACAATTCTTCGTAACATTTTTATGTCTTATATGTGATTTATTACTGCTGATTATTTATTATGCCTTCTTCTATTGTGAATATATTTGCACTGAAATACTCTTTAGGGAAGGGTTGCCTCAAAGTGGAAAATGAAGTAACTGTGAAGTGACTGTTCCCAGCACAGAATATACCTATTATGTAGTCAGACGACATCTATCGCATTTCAATGTATAGCTCTGTGTTTTGGCTTACTTCCTAACCAGTTTCTAACTAAGGAATTGACATGTTCAATGGCAGGGCTGTCTGCCAGCTGTGATGCACAATAAGGTAAAGGTCTGTTCAGATTAAAAGTTTTCACCTGAAATCTTCGTGTGTGTGACGAATGGACTTGTCAAATCATATTTCCCTGCATGAGCAGAGTAAATAGGAATAGTTAAATGGTTACAAATGGCTGATGGAGAGATGGTCAAGCATGTGCAAAATGATGGACTATTTCTCAGAAGGTGACCCCACAGATATAGCCCATATAATGTGTGTATGAACACCCTTCATCATAGGAAGGGCAATAAGTATGGCTTACTAAACCTTCAGCTGTGTGACAGACCTGTTTTATTGTCTCCATCAGAGAACTCTTTGTGATACCTTCACTTGCACAGCCACCTTTTCTGCTGCTGGAAGAATACAGTGTTATGGTGGATGTGCTCTTTCACTGCTGATAATGAAAGTGTGTGTTGTGCTATCTATTAATAACAAGCACTTAAAGGTGAAATCATTTATATATTGGCACCGCTTTGCAACCAGAAGTTCAAGATGGGTAGCTCTGTTTAAATGAAGGGAAAAGGAATTCTTCCTAGAAAAGCTAAGAGTTCAGCAGTGGAAAGGCCAGGAAAACAGAGACATTTGCTCTTTAAGTGTCCTTGTCCATTATGCTACAGGCATTAAAAGGTATGGATTTATTTTCTCTGAAAAATCTGACAGTTAAAAAGGACAATGTTGAGGCATTTGATATATATGGACAGGTTCACTAGTGTTCTCTGGTTGCTTTCTGCTACTCTAGTAATGCAAAACAACCATAAACCCAGCCAGATTTACGACTGCTTTGTTTGCTAAAGCAATGAAAAAGCGGCCAGGGTGTCCCAGTGAAAATGGCCCATATGCTGCGGCCTAGATTCTTAACAATAGGAACCTAAATCCACATTTAGGTGATTAAATAAGTGGCCTGCTTTTCTGAAGTGCTGAGGCTACTTATGTCCCACTGAGCCTTTACAGAAGAAACTTGAGTTTCTTCTTTTTTTGGCGTGCAAGACTCCAGCTGCAGTGGCTGTGGTGTCAGGTTGCATCTGAGTGAGCCACACAGGGTGACTGTTTTGAAGATTGGGCTTGTAAGATGTCATCTGGTATGTGATGTGAAGAGCAAGGGATGCCCTGTAACGTTTGGCAAAGAACTGGGTGAGGTGTGCCTCTACACCCAGGGGTGTATGGAGAAGAGACAATTAGGTGACAGGTACTCATTCAAGACATGATAGTCCTGATTCAAAGCTCAGCAGCCTGGAAAATCAGAACCTGCTTGTGTGAGCCTTAAAATGGATTTACAAGAGAAATTAATCCTAATGGAAAATGGACACATTGTTAACAGCAAATTCTCACTCTTTGAAAGTTGGAGGAGAAAATACAACACTACATAAACATGTCTGTGCTTCTACTGTGTGTATTACAGATATGCTCCTCAACATGTTGATTACTGTGAAGTTGACAAGGATTTCTCTTGATTCTAGAGAAAGCATGAAAGCAACACACCTCACTTAACAGACAAAGAAAGAAATGGACATTACAATGCAGAGAAAAACCAAGATAGATTGGGTTTTAGACCTTTTCCAAATTTGAAAGCAAACCTTTAGACAGGGGATGTTGAAGAGATAAAGGCAAAGTAAAACCAAAACAAAAGCAAGAAACATGGCATTGGTTATTTTAAAGCAATTAAATACTTTAAACCCCTTTGATTAGGGAGTGCAATGCACTGTGGTGTCAGCTTTTGGGGCAAAAACAGAAAGTTGGAGGCAGAGCTGGTTCTGAAATAGATTTCTTACAGCCAAATCAGAGAAAAGTTTGTTGCAATATGAACTTCTTGCACTATTGAGCTTTTCCTCCTACACTTTAAAAGACTACAGCAGACTTTAACTAACTGCAGTTTTTTTATGTCAGCTGAAGATATGATTTTCTATGTTAATTTTTCTGGTTTGTATCAGTGACAATAGACTGATGATCCAAGTGTTCTATAATTTAAGAAATGCAGCATACATGGGGAGTTTAACAGAGGATGTTAATTTAAATTCTCTGATTTTCAATGGATTTCTGAGAGAAGAAAGAATTATCTTCTTTCCTTTCTAATTTTCAGTATAATAAAATCATTTTTAACTGGAAATGTGACCTCTTAATTTGCCAAAATTCACAGTTAAGGAGGAAAACATAAGCACAAAAGCCATGGCTGTAAATTCTAGATTTCATGTATTTCCTTTAGGTATGATTGTTCAAATAATTCTAATGGTAATGTGTAATCTGACTACAATGATCTGATAGACTGTAATTTAAAACATTGAGTTTATCACACTGAAGCAAAATCTGATATGCTTGTTCATATTCAGAAGGTTACAATAAGGGCCACGGTGTTTATGGAAACAAATGCATTATAAAATTGAAATGATTCTTCACTGAAAATATCCTGCTTAGCTGAGAAATTGCAAATAGGAATGTCCCCAGCCCCAAAAAACACCCTCACCCTGTCTCTTCTTTCACACACCTTGAAGCATAGTCTTCATCAGCAGTGAAGTCTGGAATTCTTCCCTTTAAAATGTATGTTCTGGGAAGTAAGGATCTAAAATATTTTATCAGTTTCAGTTAGAGCCAAGAATCCCTTTAGTACCTTTGCTTCGAAGACAGAGTGATATGAGAGTGAAGGGCAGGGGAGCAAATGTACTGCTGTTCCACGTGCTCTCAGTCCCTCTACAGAGCATCCTCCGGAGGATTTTTCCATAAGATTCCTAACCTTAAGCCAGCTTTTCCAAAGGCTTTCATCTGTAGCAGAATGGGGTATCATAAAATGTGTGTTCACCCTCAGGAGACATGGCAAAGTTTACTAGGCATTATTGACCTGCAGTGTAATAATGTCCCTCAAGACTAACCTTTAAAGCTTTCAGTTCTGAGTAAGTAAGACTAGCTGGATCTTTTCTACGTCTCTGGGAATATTATAACTTTTCGTAAAGCTATGTATAAAGAATACTGAAAAAGGGCAAGAGGAAATTGCCACCTTCTCTGAGACAGGCCTGCAAGGCACATACATACTTGGCTTACACAAATCTCTCTTCTTTGTTAAGCTGGTTGGTGAGACTGGTATTGCCAACATAAGTATGATTTTGATAACAGTAGGAGGAACAATCTGGTTGTATAATATCTTAATCTTTTTGCTTCAATAAGTATAATGTGAATTAACATAAATTGTTACTAGACACATAGTTGGTGTACATTGTCTAGCTACTTTGAATTTGATGGAGCAGAAAAGCTTTAAATTAGTTGAGAATCTGGCCTCTACTTTAGATTACAGGAGCAATTTCCTGCATTACTAAAGGCTTATTAAAAATAAGAATGTCCATTATATTGGAAAATAAGGGAAATATGAAATTTTGGTAAGGTGCATCATATTACAAGATCTATCTTGTTTTCTACGAAGGTATATTTGTCAGGCCAGAGATGCCTAATAAGTGATCTAATGGCTTTCATCTCAGTTTAAAAGACAGACAAGCAGGGTTTTAATTTTAAAATGAGACAAATTTTTCAAGAACATGCAAGCCATTTAGAATCAGCTGATAGAAATTTCCTATTTTGAATAGCCTGGTCTTGTGGTTGCACAGAAATGGATCAGGGTATATATCAGAGAGGAGGGCTATTGGGAAGGGTAAATTTATTCTAGTACTTTCTTCCTACAATGTCAGTGGAATTCATTTATTTATAAAGCAGAACCTGGATGTCCCTTCATACTCTTTTGTCTTGAGGTGATACCAACACTTGCAACATGTGGTAGAGGTACTTCTTACATCAACCATCAACTGCTTTACCAGTTACTGCACCAACTTAGAATGTTTATCATAAACTCAAAATCCTTTAGGAATATAATACCTAGTATATTTTACAGAATATGCTTTTGGTGTCCTTAACATAGTCAGAATTTATATTTACAGCTGCTTAAGAAAGACTTCTCTACTTTTTGTTTTTCCATGTCAACATTTCAAAAAGTCTGGGGAAAAATGATCCCCAGAAAACTAGAATAAAATTTAAAACAAGATAATAATAAACCCTCTAGTGCATGTCAATCTCTTTTCCAAACTCTACCAGAAGTAATTGACCTTGAAAAGAACTCAAAGTTAACCCTAACTACAGAGAACAAGAGGAGAAGGGTATTGCACAGAGTATAGTTCAGTATCATTAAAACTTTACCATATGCTTTAGAACATTTTAACTATCAGAAATGCCAGGAAATAAATTTGTGCCTTGAACTATGTAATATATGTGAAAGAGCTTGGTAATTTCCATCAGGTTCCTGATAGACACGTACAAGTATCATGAAACTGCTACCTGTTAGAAAATCCAAGGAATGAAAAATGAATGGGAGCAAGTTCCCTTAGAATTTTGCTTCAGAAGGCTGGCTGTAGTAAAGAGCCGGTGAAGAGCAGCCCTGTATGCATACTGATGGCTCAGTGGCTCAGTGGCACTCAGTATTTGAAAATCATAATTTAGGAAGCACAGTTCACGTTCAGCTACTACTTTAGCAAACTTAATTTTTCTCCTTTTCCATTTCTTTATAAATATTTAGGTGGAGGGGGTGGTTTAGCCCATGTATTGTTTATGTAAGTAGTGTAAAGGGTTTCTTTATGGTTATTAATCTGTTCAAATTTGTATTGCTATAATATTTCTTTCTCCACTGATCTGATTCTATGAATTCCAGTTGTAACAAACACTTTATTCAAAGCTAAAACTCTTTCTTACGAAATGATTTAGACCAGCTGATTTTTTTTAAAAAGAAGAAACACCAACTTTTCTATAACTCCTAATCTGGAGCACCAATAGTACATCTCTCTTTTAGACCATCATCTTCTAGGTGAGGCATTTTAATTTGGCCACATGAGAGGGGTTGAGGTATTATGATGCCATGAAAACTGATCATAATTCCTTTTAACCTGAGTGTCTGGTCTGGTGAGCCTCAAGTTTTGAAATGAAAGGTAGCAAAAGAACCCAACACACCAACCCATTTGCCACTACCAAAACCAAATAGGAAAAATATTGAAACCGAGAAGTGCAATAAACATTTGCATTGGAAATCAGTTACCACTGAGTAGCACTAAACAGGTAATTTTCAACAGGCTAGCAGCTAGATTACCTACCTAAGTGAATATAGGTTGTAAAGCCACATAGCCTTGTTATGTCAATTTTCTTGCTGGCAATGCAATCATGTTGAATACCTTTTTCCCCTAAGATTGTTAACACTGTTAGGGAAAGAGCCATTTTCTTATTACCAAAACTCAGCATCCAAGGCTAATGCTTCAATAACACTAAAAACTCCCCTTACTTTCTGTACATATTGATGTTTCTGTCATTGCAAGGGGAGTGATTTTATCAGCTAAGTTAGAAGTGGCCAAACATTCTCTTGTGAACAAGCTTCTTTATTATGGTTAAGCAAACTCCAGGTCAGTGCAGAAATCAGTCCATTAGCTACAAAATTGTGGAAGGGGAGAATTTGCAATAGGAACTGACAGCTGCCTTTTACTACAGAAATTGAGGAACATTCCTGAATGTAACTGGCAAGGAAACAGGAGTCTGCAGTTTGAGCTCCTTGAGAACTGATCAGTGACAGAGCAAGACTTGTAGAGTGCTTTTTCATGCCTTTTGGCAACTGGAAATGTGGCTTAGCTGCAGCACATGGTCACTAAAATCTCACGGTTATCATGCCTTCAATGCACAAATGTATCCTGCTTATTATTGGTGGTGCTTAACTTTGATTTTAACTTTGAGAATGATACCCTCCAGACCACTACCCAAACCTATATAGTGGCACTTTCTGCAAAGCTAAAAGCATGGCCTCTGCCACTTCTCCAGTAAGGCCCATTGTTCAGGAGGTGACTAGTAAAGTACCAAGATACTCCCCTGACAACATTGCTCCATGCAGGTGAGTGAGTTATTTCCAAAAAATGTCTGTATCTTTGCATACTGAAAAAATATCTGGCCTTTCAGGTCCGGTGTCAGAGACAAGCACTCTTCTGTAGAAACTACCTCTCTGTTTGGCTAAGGCAGCTAAGCAACTACCCTGTCACATGTCATGGAGATGTCAAATTATTATCCATGTAAAAACGGGTCAGCCCAGACTGGACTCCCCATATCCCACCCCAGAATTTAATGTTTAAAAAAAATACAGGGGAATACAGTGTAGTTCTCCCTATGTTATACATAGTCCTGGCTCACAGGCACCAACATGAAAGAAAATTAGGAGTTTACTCCTTTAGATTTGTACATTTGACTGACCGATTCTTTCCCAAGGTGAGGGTATGAGTTTTTGAATCATACTTCTAACGCACTTGATTCTCTCATATTATATAGGGAGCACAGCTTATAGCTCGGAATTTTGTGTGATACGTATGGGGATAGGATCTTTAGAACAGACATTGTACTGTCTAATGTAGATATATCAAAGGTTTTTGGTCAGGCCCTTGGGAAGCCAAAGGCTTAGGCATCTTTGACTTTGGTTGTCAATCAAAGTCAGTAGGAAGCACATTTAAGTCTGGAACAAATACCACTGTGGCACTTTGGTGCTCAACTTGCACACAGGTTCTGTTTCTATCATTACTGAAGCAAAACGTAGTATGCTATCAGTTAAAGACTTTTCTGCAAAAAGCTCAGAATTTGAAGGAGTATTTTTTTCCCTTTCTTCTCATAGCTGCATCTGGTTCAGAGCAAAATTAACGAGTGAGAGGCACACTTGTCAGAGATGCATTCTGCAGGGTGGTACCTTTATTTCAGTTTATCATTAGGTGAATATGCACAGCAAACACGTTTTGCTTCTATAGCATACCATTTTTAGAGTTTGAATTTTGCCTGTTTCATCATATCTCTGCTATGAACGGGCAGGAAAAATGCGTACCCTTCAAAAAAGGTGTGGTGATGCCTTTGGCCAATGATTTCCAGGGACCATAGTTTGAGAAACCCTGAGATATGGAATATTCATACACGGTTCCTGTGGTGTCCCTAGATAAACTTCTCTTTAATGTTTGATGATGCAATTTCCAAATAGTCTTTCAGTGGAAGACAGTTGGTGTTTGGATCTAATTTCATATAAAGAATAGGGGGTCAGAGTGCTTGTACTGGAGTTTGTTCCATCTTCATCCAAAGAAAATTAACCCCTTTTTTCCTGCTAAATTTCTCAGTAGTGTCACTGTATCCATCACAAATATATATCGTAGACGAGCTAGCCTCTTCCTTGGTGAAAGATGATATATAAATACAGTACTTTTATTGCAATCCTAGCATATATATTTAAAAAGCACAGTACTAAGATGCTTAAGTGCAAAATCATTATTAGAACAGAAACATATATTTTCAATGAGCCCTGAAGCCAATATAACAGCAATTGCTGATGAAATTCACTACCATAACAAAGTAATTTATTTATCATAATAAATCATCTTAGAATTAGAAAATAAAGTATTACTCTGACTACAGTCTGTCAGAGGGGACAGATTTAAGTGTTCTGCTTTATATAAAACATTGGAACAGATAAATCAGGCAATTTTATATTAGATAAAGGTCTTTTGAAAACCAGACATATGTGGAAGAAAGAAAAGAATAAGTAATTCCCAATGGAGCTGAGAATCCAACTTTGTCTTTAAATAGAAATATTTAAAAAGTTTTATTTATTGTTTTTTTAGGTGAAGAAAGACTAAGTGTAGATCCCAGATTGTAAGGACTGAGTTATAAAAAGCCCATCAGACTGACCTTCGGTATTTTGGAAGAAAGCCCAGTGTGTAATGGGGGAGTAAGAGAAAGAGAAAGACTGAAAAAGCAACTTTTTTTTGGGTATGTTTACAGTGCCTTCAGGGACTTTATCTGGGTAGGCTGGGTAAACAACACAATGGAATTATACCAGTAGTTTCTCCCTCGCCACATGTTTAAATTATGCAACAAATGTTTGATTGGTGGCTTCTTTGTACTGAAAAGCGCTGATCACTTCATCCCTCTCTGGTAAAAGAGAACATTACTTAAAGGGAAGTGAGTTAGAAAATAAAACAACACCACACACAAATTTGGCAGCAAAATCGTTGTGAGAGGTTGGAGCAACCTCTCTTATATAAGCAGGCAACCCTGAGAATCGGAAGCAAAAGATTTCAGATAGCTTGGGAATTTGGCTGCCTCTGTGGCAGATACAGTAAACAGCTTCAGAAACGATTGTGTATTTCTGCTAATCACTTAGGCCATAAGCTAAGCTGACATTTTGTGTGCAAGAAGTGAAACTGCTTACTCTTCTTCCCCATTTTCTGTCATTTTTGCAGAACAGAGACTGTCAGCAGTGCACCCTGAGTGCAATAACATTACAGCACATTGGCAAAAAGACAACCTTGAGACTTATGTGCCCCTAGATGCAAGTCCTGTCTGACACTTACTTGTTTTAAAATGTAAATGTTACAATATACTCTGTGCGTCACCTAGTTAGAATGCTCAAGAGTGTTCAAAAAATCCCAAGTAGTCAAAGGTTGCCTAGGCCTTCCTTCTTCAGAAATACACCTCGTGATTACTCATTGGTTTGCTTTCTTACCACACTTCAGTGTGTAGTTCCACGATTTCTGTTTAGAGGTAGTTTCATGACTTGGTGTTAGAATTGGCTTTGGTATTAGAATGTTTGTCCCTCCTTGTCATCAGCAGAAGTATATTTCTGTTTGGATGCAGAGACTGTTGCACCCCCAATTTTTCTGATAAAATTATCAATGAGACCACACTGTAATTTTCATTAATGGTGTTACCTTTGTTAAAAACAGCTCCCTTTTGGGAAAGATAGAAGTGCTACAACTAAAGATATGAAGAACCATTAATCCAGAGGACAGACACAGGTTTGCTCTTTACCAAGTGATGTAAGAACTATTGTTCCAGATCTACGTCTGAGGAATTTGGAAAACAAATTCTTTCTTCCTGTGCCCCATTCCTTTTTCTTTACTAAGAAAAGCAGCAAGTCTGAAAAGATCTACTCATGACTTGAAGGTAATATCACAGTCTACAATGTTTTTATCTGAAATTATACTTTTTTTCTAAAGTTAGAATTAGATTTAATGCACCGAATCGATCACAAGTAGCACTTTGCTCTAGAAAAAGAAGCAAGATGTTTAAAAATGCCTGCCCAACCTGTATTTCACATTTCTGCCTGCACATAAGTAGATATTTAAAATTATTACCATGATTAATTTTACAAGCAAAAGTGTGATTTTAAAACCAAAGAGAGGCTGCATATGAGCCTGTCTCAGTGGTGAACATTCATGGCCTTTTTGGAAGAAGCACATCTAAAATAGGAACAGGTTTGTGTAAAAATACTGACAGTCTACCCTTTCCCCTTGTGAAGTTACGAAAATTTTGCCAAAGGGTGGGAGAAAGATTTTCTTGAAATCTTGCTGAATGCTTCCATCAATGATACAGAAAGTGTCAAATCACATAAGGAGTAAATATGAAAAGTATATTCAATTCAAGCATTTTCAGAAACAGAGAAAGAAAATACCTAGAGACATGACAGAGAAGCTATATGGTGATAAAGGAGAGTAGAGGTGGATGTTTCCATAGGAACCAAGAAAAAAGATATTTATCTATGTTCAGAATGACTTGCATGATGTTTAGTAAGGGGTCAGCAAGTTTCTTGGTACAATGCTTCCTTTTCCTTGAGCTCTTGATAAGTCTTTGGAGTAAGTTATTTTGAAAGTAAAAAGAATTTGGAAGGTGGATAGGACTCAAGACCATGGTAACTGCAAAATTAATGGTGTCTGATTTACATAATATCTTCTATTATATCAAACATCTTTAAATACTAATAAATGTATGTGTGAATAAGGAGCTAAGCTTATCAATCACCTACGCTACGTGTGTCTTCCTTGTATCGGTGGGTCTGCAGAAGGATGAGATATGATATGATGCTACAACTGGCCAGAGGAAATATTACTATTTTATTTTTTTGTCCCTAGATATATTGACTAAAAGATTTTTTTTAGTATAAGAAGACACCCCAACACTTGTCTAAGCAGAAAAGTGTAATTTGTCTAGAGAACAGAACCAAAAACCCAAGCCTGGATATTCCAGGGGAAGGCAGCAGCGATTCATTCTGAAAAAGATCTGGGTCTGGAAGCAGGCAAATAGCTAGAAAGGAACTAGAAATGCATTGTAGTGGCAATAAAAGGCAATGAGATTTTGTGTAGTAAACCAATGGAACAATCATTCTACACAGCAGCATTGTTATTGTACCTCTCTGGTCAGATCACATCTGGACTATTGCCTTTGGTTCTATCACTTACATCAAGGAAACAATAAATACAGGACAATGAAGTAAAAGGAAAGGGTAACAGTGATGGAAGGTGGGAGTTAAAGATGAGAAACAATTTAAAATGTCCCTATTGTTTGACTTCGCCAAATAGAAAATATGAAAATGGATAAGCTGTATATAACAAATATAAATATGAAACAAGGTGAGGAAACTATGAGAATAATACAAATTTAGAATGAAGTTATGGTTAAATAAGTATAGACTGCTTATGAAAACAGTGTCTTTTTTTATTGGCAGCATTTGCCTCATGGGAATGCCCTAATTTTTAGAGCAAGCTTGGGGAAAACACTGGAGAGCATACGTCAGAGAGCAATCAGGCACTAGTTGGAAAATGCATTTAGCATGTCTTTCTCATTCTCATTATTATTCTTCTATGAATCAGATTAAAAAATAAGAGGGAGAGCAATATTGAGTTACCGAGAAGTGGGAAAGGTGTAGTTTTATGCTCGTCATCAAGTTTGTAAGATCTAATTGTAGGTTTTAATTCCTTTGCAATCAGGAATAAAAAGAAAAATATCGAAGACAAAGTGTGAGGTAAAGGTCAGTGGGAAGCAGAACTGAGTGCTCAGAGTCCTGCCATGAAATCGTAGGAGCTTTATCAGGTGACTTGGATGGGACATCTCTTCAAAGAAGTGCATTTTCCGTAAGTCTGGACTTAGTTTCCCTACAGTCTGAATATCTGTAGACCCCAGAGGTGAGGTTTTTGGTAATGCTGCTTTATTAAGTCCACATATCAAATAAAAGCTTTGCCTTGGGGTAACTTAAAAGATTAGTGAGAAAGCCAGACTGTCCAGTTTGGAATGTTTCCAGATCATCAGTGACATGAACATAGCCGGGCAGAAGTGAGCTGAAAGCCTAGGTTAATCAGGGAAATTTTGTTACTTTTTCACTTCTGTATAAGCCAGCAGCTGCTAGCCTTGTTAAAATGGGTTTCAAATTGATTCTTGACAAACTCAGATATACTCTCAGGGCCCTTATTCTTTCACCATCATGGACAATATTGTTGTGCAGGCAACCCATAGTAGGATCCTGAAAATGACACACCACAGTGTGTTGGAAAGTCAGTCATGTAAAAATTCAAGAAATAAGCTAGTAAAGAAAATTCACGTTATCCTTACTGGCTTTGCCAGTTGGTTTAAATGAGAATGATAGAGTTATGTTTCCTTCGCTGGCACTGTAGTTCTTTCTTTAGTTTTCTATAAGCCTGTTGTGGAAGACAGAATTTAAATGTCATGGATCATTGCCAACAGAAAAAAGAAACTTTTCTAGGGTGGGGGCAGAGAATGTCAATAGATTGTTTGAGCCTTGGATTCATTTTGCAGACACGCAACTCAATTCAAGGAGATTTGGTAGGATGAGATAAACAAGTGGTGACAAAACGTAGAAAAGAAACAGACTTTCACATACTTATGGAAGGTAGGTAAGCTGCTTCTCTGAAAGAGAGCACTTTAGAGGCTGAGCTCATGCCAGGCTTAAGCTGCAGATTGCAGAGTCGGTGTTTCATTCCTTTCCTTGCGTTAGACATGGTTTCTCATCCTTCCCAAATAAAAGGTGTAAGAGCAGAAAACAGAGGGAAGCAAATTATGTCTTTTTCTCCAGTTTTGATGGTATCAGAAAGAGGTGGTCAAGTGTAGCACCACCACTGATTTATGTGAAAGCTATCCATACACAAATGAAGACAGTTTGAAAATGTATGTAAAGGTAAGCCCTTGATGTTAATGCTGTGCATTTAGTGGAAAATTCAACTCTCGAATATTTTAGAGTACAGTTTTTATTTTTCTGCCAAGACTTCCATACAAAGTTCTGTGCTTCTAGGATAAACCAGACCGTTCTTTTAAAAAAGACTGAAGGATACAGTTTTCTGAGATATTTTACTCCTTGACTTGGTGAATAGTTTTTAATAGTATAATTTATATTATTAAAACTAATTACCCCATTAAAGTATTTGTCTGAAATAGGCTACTATGCATTACCGAGGTAACGTTTTCCTGAACAAGAAGCAAGGTTAGGGCTTTGCAGACAAAATTATCAGTTCTGATTGGGTGGATTTGATGTAATATTTCTTTCTCAATTTGAATTTGCTTAGTTTAAAGTTGGATTATCTTCTTCGATTAGTAATTTTTCACAATTTTTTGACATAAATATTACCTTTGGAATCTGTACATAGGTACTAATGCAGTCTATAAGTTTACCTTTGTTTTGAAATTACTTTTCCCATGTAGCCAGGTTTTGACCAATATCACTGTAGAATAACTCAGTTCAGCTCAGTGGTACTAATCTATCAGGTTTATATTAATGCAAAGGATACTGGGGTTTTTCTTCCCAAGTTGGATCACAACTGGGGAAGCTCGTTCCATCTATTTAGGTTTCCTGCTTTTATCAAGGCTAGTATGCTATGGTTATGTATAGATTGAATATTGGGTAACCTATCAGGGAATAGGAAAAAAGTTTAAAAGTAACTTTTAATACATACATTCTATGCAGTTTCTCACTGTACAGACTTTTGTATCCTTAGTTAAGTCCAAATATTAAAAAAACTAAGGACAAAATCTATTGGTAGACAAATACAGAAAACTCAACCTAAACTGCGAAGTATCTGTGGCAAGTAAATATGAAAATGTAGCAACTGAATTAAGAGATAGATTCTTATATATTTTCAAAGTTATTTGTGTACACAAATGTCCATTTGCATGAGCAAATGGAATTATGTTAAGTGTGTCCGTGAGAATCTATATACAACTATGTCCATGAGAATCTATATATAACTTGACATCTTCAAAACGAAATTATCCATGTGTAGCTATTGCATTTCCCAAAGGATCAACTACTAGGGTTTCTTAAATCTTCAGAGTAGCAGTATAATTCAATCCAAACACTAATTCTCATTAATCGTGCTCACTGTATGTTATAGTGTATTAAAACTATTTTAACATATGTCTGGGAAATAATATTGTGAGCCCTATTTCTGCAGATATTTTTCCATATGTTTTTGACCCAAGCAAAACAAAATGGAGAGAGGGGAAAAAATGGTGCAGGGCTTAATCTTGTGTCCGTGATCAACATCCCCCATGGACGAAAACAGTACAAAATGCTGACTGTACTGTATATGTGAAAAACAACTCAATTCTGGCACAATACTAGAGAAGAAAAGTGAAACAGTTTCACTCATAATGTTAATAAACCCCTTAAATTAAGTACATCTGTAGTTTCTCATGTAAACCTTTCTTAATAAAATTAGTGGGAATGTAACTAAGCAAACAAATACCATGATTATTCTAGTAGTAGTCTGGACTAAAGATAATTCAACAACACATATGCTGTGTAACGGAAGTTGGGGTGAAGGAAAGTGAAGGATTCAGGGAACCCTAGGATACCCAGACCACTACTCTGTATGTGGATCCCAGAGCCACCCATGCCCTTCAGCAAATCTTGAACCAGGCTTTTGTGGAATAAGGATCAAAAAGTAACCAGGGTGAAATCCATAAACCAACCACAGGGCAAAATAAATGTCATTATGAAAAAGAATCTGGATCATCAATTCATAGGCAAAAGGTCTGAACATAATTTTCCTTATTCATTGGACAGCAATGACAACTTCAAAAAATTATATTTCCATTTACTTTGACAACAAACACATTCAGTCTATAATTATTGAAGCTGGTTATTTCAATATCAATTTATTAGCAGCATTAACATGAATGCTTATTATTTTAAAATGTGAAACAATGTCTTTGTCTCTAATTTTAGAACTAATTTTAATTTGAACTTGACATTAATATAAACATGACAATGCTACTTTGCCTCTATGTATTGCCATGTATTTTTATTTTCTCAGGGGAGCTGACAGAATATAATTCATAATGACAATATTAATATAAGCCTATGAATAACAATAAGGATTTATAATAATATTAACATACATAACATCACCTGTATTGAATCTGTCAACATTAATAACTTAGATTTTTTCCCTATGTGGTATAGATTTTCATGCATATATAGATGTCTTCATTAATATACATTTATGGTTACTATTAAGCCTATGCATAGTCTCTTTTATTATGCAAATAAGGGTTATAACATACACTCAAAGACAGTGACTCTACATATCACTTTTATCTTTAATAAGTTCTATAAAAAGCAAGTAGGTTAAAAATTCAGCCCCATTAATTAAATTTGGTTTGTGTTCTTGAACTAAAATTGTTAATAGTAGAGGATGTCTACTGAGCTATTAATTGCCTAGGTCTATTTATCTATATAAAATGTCTCACAGAAAACTATGCCAAAAAGATATTTTTCAGAACTGACAAAAAATAATGAAAAGAGAGAAATTTACAGCTTGGAGTGAAAACTTTATCTCTATACACTTCCAGGCCCAACTGGGAACAATAAGACAGTCACAAAGGTGGTTCTACATGATGCATAGTAGTTGGAGGGCATATGGTACATTTCACTCTTAACTGAGACTTTTTCTATCCTTTTAGTGCTTTATGTTAGAATCTTAACAAGATTTGTTAGTCCAGCTTGTTTTCTTTAAAGTACATTGCTAAAAAAAGCCAAGGAGGAAAACTAGTGTCACAGCCATCTGTGAAAAGCGCCAGAGCAATAAATGTGTTGAATTGTGATGAGATCTACACCAGTAACGCTGAAGGTCTCTGGGGAAATCTTCATATGTTGTTGATCTTCTACTGAACTGGACCATCAAACACATCACTAACATTACATGGAAATAAAGTCTTTTTCCTCATCTTACTTCTCTGTGTTTAAGAAAAATGCTCATCTGAACAGATTAATAAGTAAGCTATCTCAAGACGAGGATGTAAATGACATCTTTTAGTCCCAAAGAATTTCTAAATTATCCATCTGTCCTTATGAGAGTACAATTAGATTATATATTCTCTATTGTCCAGGTAGAGATAAAAACTACCTGGAAGTGAAAGCTTTCATTCAGAAAGTTACTTTAGAGCTCATCCATTCATCTTGGCGCTTCAATTTAGGAGCTTTTCTGAACAGGAATGTAAAGCTAGTTGCTGAAATCCACACAGGTCACATCTAATACAGAATTCCTGAGGCTCAGCACCATATTCCTTTCTCTAGCTTGTGTCATCACTCATTAGCAGATAAATCCTGTCATGTAGAATTAAAAACTTATTAATTAAAACCACTGTGTCAAAAGGTTAACTATTTGATTATGTGTGCCTTCAGAGAAATTTTATGGTGGATTCCTGTTTACACCAGAAGACATGTTCCCATTTAATTCAGAAAGATGAGTTTCACTAAGGGAAAGGAGGAAGAACAAACAAAGAGAATACTACTTTTTCTCTGAAATGGCTTCAAGGACCCTTTGGAAGTAAGCTTGTGTTGGCATGGGCAGGGGGAACCCCGCTCTGGGAACTGGCTTGGCAGTTATTGTTGCATACATGGTGCAAGGAAAAACCATGGGGAATGACTGCTGCTTCTGGAAGGGGTTTCCCTGACCTGCTCTGCAACACTCCAAGTCACCAGGCAACACAACCTGTTTCTCGCCTTTGGTGGCAGCTGTCATGGCCAAGTTCAACGGCCAAGTGACACAGCCAGGTTCTGGTGGGTATAAAGCAGGGAGTGGGATCACTTCCCACTCCTCCGGATCCATCTACTGTTTAAATGATGGTTGATGTTTCTATGAATGGCTTTTATGCCAGGGCCAAATGTGGGCAACTGAGATTCAGTTGTAGGAAGTTACTAGTATGGATGGCTGCTGTCACAACTGTAAATATCATAGTACAAGACACTATTTCAGCAGTTACAGAAAAAAACCCGCCTGTTAGTCAGCAAATTTTTATTTTTTTCCTCCAAGAAATTACCCTCACTAGTGCCTGGATTTTTCGTCCTTTGGGGCTCACTTAGTATACTAATGGGATCATCATTGTTTCACTTGCGTTAGGATACAGTCTCACACCAACGTTTAGGTTAAAGTTGTGCTAGATTTCATGTAATCTGGGCTACATTTCATGCAATCTCTTGTATTTAAGTTTCTTGTTCTCTTGATTCTGTGCACAAGATCTTTGGAGGGCAAAATCAACATGAAGTTGACTAGATAGATGATTTTGGTCCTGGTCAGTTATTATTTCAGCTGAGTTGAGTGGTGTATTTGCTGCCAGTTCAGATCTTGAGATCTGAATCACACCAGGTGAACCCTGGAAGTAATCAACAAGAGTCCCATGCACAGACTGTCTTTCTTTCCAGTTTGTTATTTTAAAACTATGTGAGAGAAAAAGTAAAAGGAGGAAAAGCAGCTAGTGAATGAAAACATAGTGATATGGCAAAGTTCAATGGAAATAATTTTTTTAGTCAAGTAGGTTTGCAAGAGAGATATTTCATCTTTATTTTTTCTGAATTACAGTTTTGGTCTTTGGTATATTGGTTATAGTCCTTCCATGGGAGTCCTGGGATCTGCTACAAGAGAGGGAGTTGGGCCTAACAACTAAGGAAAACCAACTTTTTTTATGCTCTGGGAAAGGCACCTCAAGCAAATCTGTCAGAGAATGAATTATCCTAAGCAGTTTGTTTTCAAATATTCAAAGAGAAAAATCCAAGAACCACCCCCAAACCCAAGCATTTGAGTACTGCTTTAAATCCACAAAAAAGATTGAAGATCTTGAAACCCATCATTTGTGTATGTTCTGTCATATAGAATAAAATAGTGAAAAAAGTGTTACATAGGGTTTCATAGGGATGCAAATCTTGTTTCTGCAATGTGCATTATGTGGTTGAATTTCTGTCTTTTATTTTTGTTTAAGAAGTAAATTCTCCTGCCATATAGTAAGAATTATAAATTCAGTTGAGAAAATTGATTGAATTTATTTTATAAATCCATACTGATAGATTTAGTCATAGGATAATGCAAATCTGCTGTATCTCTATCATACAGTAATACTGTACAAATCTTTGATTAGACTTTTCTTTTTTAAATCTCTATATTATTTTTTCATCTATACAGAATGTCATTTGGATACCACCTATTCTACTACTGTAAATGCTATGTTACTTCAGAACATTTGGAAGTAATTTAATGATCAATGTTTGATTATTTTTGCTTTTTAGCAAACAACCTTATAACCTACTCTAAAACCTACTGATAAGCAGTTTAATTGATTTCAATGGACTGTGACTCTAAGAATTTATCAGAAGGGCTTAAAGCCACACACAAACTGTAAATTATAGCTGGCTGACTGACATAGAAAGTCACTGGAAGTGCTAGGAATGGATTGGTTTATCAAATTGGGATCAACTTTTATAGCTGATTAAACCAATTTAAAAATACTCGGCAACATTTCTCCCCCTCTTTGAATATTGTTTAGTGACTTCTTTCCTGAGGAAGGAGAATTTATGCTTTGGATCTTCTTTATTGTACAGTCATTTATAGAGAGCAGGACCGAGTTGGTGGAGAGCAATTGTTCTCTTCCCAGGAAAACTGGATGATTCTGTTAATATATCAGCTGCAAAATATTCATGTTAACCTTTACATCGTCCCCTACTGGCTTCAGCATCATCATTAACTGAAGTGTGACTCACTTCCCTGAGGATAAATTGTTCCATTTAAGAGGCCACATCAAGAACATGACCTGCACAAGTGGGGAAGAGGGCTGTGCAGTTTTGAAGATGCATCTCAGGAAGTGGCACTGGAGCAGGTGATGCAAATAAGGGGAAGATAATAAGAAGTATTACAACTCCATTAGGTTATACTGCCCAGTTTATTGCTTTTACTCCTATATACCCTACAGAATGCTCATGTGAATAAGTGATATACAGAGATACTGAAAAGGCATGAGAAAGCGGAAGATAGATGAGGTGTCTATGTATTTGCTATGGGGAAGATAGAGTCTGTGAGTGTGAAGATAAATTAAACTATTGGCTGGTCTTCTGCACTATTTTTGCTAATATTAATCTTCCTGATGAAAAGTCTTTTCATGTTCTATCTCCTTTGAGGAGGAACCATGTGATTTGATGCAATTTATATCTGCCCTGGCTATGCTGGGTTTCAGAGCAGCATTATATGTTTCATAGAATCATATAATTGTTTAGGTTAGAAGAGACCTTTAAGATCATCAGCTCCAACCTTTAACCTATCACTGCCAAGTCCAACCACTACACCATATCCTTAAACACTACATCTACACCCTTTTTTAAATACCTCCATGGATGGTGACAACCAATTCTCTGGGTAGCCTCTTCCAATGATTGATAACTCTTTCCATGAAGAAATTTTTCCTAATATCCAATCTAAATCTCCCCTGGCTCAACTGTAGCCACTTCCTCTTGTCCTATCGCTTATTACTTGGGAGGAGACCAACACCCACCTGCCTACATCCTCCTTTCAGGTAGTTGTAGAGGAACAAGCTTGCTCTGAGCAAAGTTTCCACAGCCTCCTTTTCTTCAGGCAAGCCACTCCTCATCAGACTTGTGCTCTAGACCCTCTACCAGCTTTGTTTCCCTTCTTTGGACATAGTGCACCACCTCAATGTCTTTCTTGTAACAGAGAACCCAAAACAGTGTTCAGCATTTGAGATGTCACCTCACCAGTGCCAAGTACAGGGATGCTATCACTTCGCTAGACCTGCTCTTTAGTTACCTTGGGTGAATTGCACCTGGCCCCACACTTGTGTGTATCTCAGTGGTGTAGCAGGTTGCTAACCATTTCATCTTGGATTATGAGACCCTGTCTTTCAGCTCAGAAGGCTGGATACTCAAAGAACAACTGGTCTTACTATTTAAGATGGAGGTAAAGAAGGCATTAAATACCTTACCCTTTTCCTCATCCCTTGTAACTATATTTCCCTTCACATCCAACGAAGGATGTAGATTGTCCTTAGCCCTCTTTTTGTTCCCAAGGTATTTATAGAAACGTTTTAATTCTCTTTAACTGCAGCATCCATATGAAGTTCTAGTTGGTCTTTGTTCCTTCTAATTTTCTCTGAGCATAACCTCATGATGTCCTTGTAGTCCTCCTAAGTTGCTTTCCCCTTCTTCCAAAGGCCATGACATATCTTTTTTTTTTTTTTTTTCCTAAGTGCTACTCAAAGCTGTCTGTTCAACCTGGCTGGTCTTCTTTCCCACTGATTCACCTTTCAGCATATGGGGATGGCCTGCTTCTACACCTTAAAGATTTTCTTCTTGAAGAATGTCCAGCCTTCCTGGACATCTTTGTCCATCAGGACAGCCTGCCAAGGCACTCTGTCAGCCAGTTTCCAAAACAAGGCTACGTCTGCCCTGTGGAAGTCCAAGGAAGCAGTTCTTGCAAGTCCAAGGAAGCAGACCCCCTCCTTCTCTGGGAATTTAAAAATCTTTCATTATTGTTATGCCCACAATGACCTTCAACCTTCACATCACTTAAAAGTCCTACTCTGTTCTCAAAAAACAGGTTCAGTTGGGTGCCTTCCCTACAGGGCTCACTTACCACCTCTGTCACGAAGTTATCTTCCACACACTCTAGGAACCTCCTGGGCTGTTTCCTCTTTGTTTTATTCGATTTCCAGCTGACATCTGGCAAGTTGAAGTCCCCCACAAGAACAAGGGATAGTGACTGTGAAACTTCTTTCAACTGCTTATAGAATATTTCATCTGATTATTCATCTTGGTTGAGTGATCTATAACAGACTCCCACCATGATATCCGCCTTATTGGCCTTCTCTCTGATCCTTACTCATAAAAAGTCAGTCCTGTTTTCACCATTGTTAAGCTCTAAACGGTCTAAGCACTCTCTAACATACAAGGCTGCCCCACTGCCTCTCCTTCCTCATCTGTCCTTTCTGACAAGTTTATAGCCATTGTTACATATCATACTTCTCCTGCTGTACAATGGCTTTGAATTCCTCCTGTCTGTTGCCCATGTTGCATGCATTGGTCTAGATGCACTTATGAACTTCAGTTGGGCTATTGGTCTGACCACCTTTTTGGGGGGGGGGATCAGTCTGTGCAGTTCATTAGCTCACATGGAAAGCACTAAGTCTAAGGATTAGAAAATGATGTTTTAAATTAATTAATTAATGTAGAGAAACACAATTGTTAGCTAGGTCTTTGCAAACTGTACTATACTCAGGGCAGCAGAAAAAGAAACAACCTCCAATAGTTGTCTATATAATACCACAAACTGTGTAATTGATGTAATTTAGGACCAGTTTCAATAAAAGTGCCAGCCTTACCGAGGCTTCTGTGAACTTCTGGACATAGGTTTTACTGAATCTTGACTTTCATAGTTGCTTTAAATTATAGACTTAAGCTAAAAGAGCAACATATTAATAAATACCACTCTATTGCAGCACAACAATGGGGCCAAAGTAATGTTAGGGCTCTGATTTAAACAAAGAAAAAGAGTAGATTTAAGAGAATAAATACTCAGGGTGATGTTATAGCATAAATTTCGGCAATCTGAATTGCAACCCACTGAAGGCAAAGTTTGGCTTAATGGCTATAATTATTTTGGAGACTTCCCCTCTGCAGGCAGTTCAGATTCTCAAAAAACCCCTTGTTTCTTTTGTCCTTCTGCATGCTCTAATCCAAATCTATACGATCTAGGCCACTGTAATATTCAAGTAATGAAAATCACCAACAAAATATGTTGTGGGGTTGTTATTATCCTCAATTTTGCATGTGGAGAATTAAATTCAAGGCAGAAATAAAAGGAATTGACCACTGTTTCACCTAGAAATTCTGTGGCACAGTAGGGAATTGAATTCAAGGCTTCTAAATCTAAGGTTAATTTCCTAATTTCTGACCCATCTAATCTCCATAATTAGTCTCCTTCCCTGTGTCCCAGCTGAGTGTGCCTAAATATGACTGATACTATGTTGATCCTTGATTGGTTTGCTTTTCCACTCGCTTCTTCCCATTATTGCATTTTTCTTTGTGTTTCTTTTATGCAATGTTTTCCTTTTTCTTAGGAGGCATCATTTAGAAAGCAAAGAAAAAATCATTTGGTTTCTGGGGTAGTTGATTATCTTATATATATATATATATATAAAACCCCCAATACCTAACATTAATTAAAATTTAGACAAAAATGTGTGGCACTTAATTTTGAGATGTTTCAAAAACTAATAATACAGATATTATGACAGTCTTGAATTTCACCTTTGCTTTTCAAATACACTATTTCGAATCTTAATCTTCAGTTAGGGAAAAAAAAGGAAGGGAAGGGAAGGGAAGGGAAGGGAAGGGAAGGGAAGGGAAGGGAAGGGAAGGGAAGGGAAGGGAAGGGAAGGGAAGGGAAGGGAAGGGAAGGGAAGGGAAGGGAAGGGAAGGGAAGGGAAGGGAAGGGAAGGGAAGGGAAGGGAAGGGAAGGGAAGGGAAGGGAAGGGAAGGGAAGGGAAGGGAAGGGAAGGGAAGGGAAGGGAAGGGAAGGGAAGGGAAGGGAAGGGAAGGGAAGGGAAGGGAAGGGAAGAGGTGTGTTCATCCATGCTGTGTTGCACACTTTCCCCGCTGGATCTATTGGGCAGCAGGATCTTGTAATGCATTACTATTGAAAGGCATTTTGTATTGAATGCCATTTCTGTCATCTTTAGCTGACCACATTCTTGTTGTCATTGCATAAGAGACTGGTCTGGGAGGACCTCATTTGGATGGAAGAAGAAAATACTCTTTTTCAGATAGAATGAGGGCAAATCTAGTCATCTTCAGCAGCTTGATACACAAGTCCCAGTTATGTCAAAGCAAACTTTTAGTGAGATCAACAAGGACAAAATTTCTTAAGAAAGCTATGTGTCTTAAAAGGTTGATGTACTTGCAGACTGAGACCTCCAAAATAAATTCTTCTACAAGCAGGTTTGCAGAGTTGTCTTATTTGAACCCATATGACCACACTCAAATAGAAATTAATTTATTCCACTTTTTTGTCGATCTCAGTCCTGACTGTAAATATTCAAAATTTTAGCAATCATAAAATATCCAGATATGAAGAAATTTCTGTAGTTAACTGAGGCTGACTTTCAAAGGTATGAGCTTTTTGATCTCCTAAAGATCTGAGAGCATTTTGTAGTTTACACTTGCATAGAGGTGTTTCAAAAGAGCTATGATTGTCTCATGTTCATAAAAAAGCATAATGAGTTATTTTTATTTTTTTAAATATACAAAGCATTTATTTGAACGGTTTTTTTCCCCAGAAAAATCCCAAATGTTTAGGAGACAAAAGATCCAAAAAGCATAACCTTTGAAAGAACATAAGCTCACATGCAATTTTTATATTCCTAGTGTTTCTTTCTCATATAAAAAGTAGAAGCATTCCATTCAACTGAAGAAACCTAGCTCAATGCCTTTTCTGAATGATATTTTCTGTCATCTTTAGTAGAAGGAAATACATATAAAGCTTAAGGGGCATGAATTGACTGGTAATATATTGTAGATTAAGAGGAAGTACTGAAAATTCCTCAGATCTTTATTTTCTGTGTGATGTATTATTTTGGAACAATCTATGTATGAAGAGGAAAAAATGAACTGTAACCATTTTATAAGGGTTTTTTTTTTCCTGAATCATTTCTAGTTGCGTGAATAATCTAAATTACTTGAACTCATTAACAAAGGTTAGGGTACCCACATGTGGAAATTATTGAACTTTTCTGAACCATCAAACATTTAATTTCCACTTAAGTAATTGTTTTCATTGATTTATTTTTTCCAAGAGAATAAGCAGGTCAGTCATTTATATCTAGAATATCTGATATGGAAAGAAGATGCATTCTTCAAAAATTCTCCACACACTGATTTTCTTTTCTAGAAGTGAAGGAATGAAACATTAAAAAAAAAATAAATTGGAATGGATTTGCAAGACTGTGCAAAGTTGGCAATAGTTTCTTATTGTTTTGCCAAAAAGAATGTTGAGAATGTTGATTACACTTGAACCAAATACTGTGATTTATTTTAGAGGCTGTGTTTTTCAATTTGGTGTTTAGCTTCCTTTTCATCATCTGTGTACATATATCCACCGAGAGCAGAAGTTGCCGGGCACTGCTTATGACTGTTTGGTATTTCTTACAGGTATACTATGTGGGTTCCTTTGAGATATGCAATACAAATCTTTCTTGGAGTATGTGTGGCCCAAAACTGAAAAAAACCCCTCAAAGCACCAAACTCTCCCCCTCCTAACTTCTCCAACAACTATTTTCAAAGAAGCTCTCCAGCTCCCTTATCTCATTAGTACACCTGACGGCTCTGCCCAGCAGCTTTCCCATCTCTCTCCAGAGCCTTGGCAGTGTCCAAAATGACTGCTATAAGCAATGTGTTTGGCTACTGTTTCAAGTGAAATATGGACAGAATGTAATGTTCTTTGTTTGAGTATCATATTTTTCTTTACTACAAGCTATTGTCTGCCTGAGCATATGTCTGATGAAATTGGAGAGCCTTATGCTTTCCTGAATTACCAAGTACTGTGTTACTTAAGTAAAACTATTGAACAATACATGATTATTAATGTATATACATATATAAACACATAAAAGGTTATAACATTTAGAAAATGCCAATACCAAGATTTTCTGAAGAAATATGAGGTTTTTTTCTGCATTAAATGTCCACTTTCTACACATTATGCTTGTCCACAGATCTTGCTACTATCATACTATTTTTTGGTACGGTACTAGTCTCATTCATTGGAGTGGATGAATAGCATATATTGAGATATGTAGTATATGGTGTATTTTCAGTATGGCCTCCATATCTTAACCACACCATGGGTAATTCTGTTCTGGTGACAGAATAATTTTCTTCCCCTTGGCTTGCTTGTCTGTATTGTCCAACTACTTTGCTGACTGGAACTTCCCAAGGTTCCTCGTGTGATCAGTCCAATCAGATTTATTTATTTTAAAAGAATCCTATCAGCCTTCCATCTGGCTTTCTTATGTATTCAAGTACTGTAAAAATGTTTTCCTTATTTGTGTAATGAATTTATCTTCAAGATGCCCATTAGGTAATGTAAGAATATAGTAATTTACTCATTTACATATGAGTAAGAAATCTGCCAAGAAGCTTAAATTTTCAAATGGAACACAAAACCATTGATTTTTTCAAATCCTTTAGCATGTTTGGAGCACTTTCTACACCTGCTTCCCATGTCTTCCCAGTTATGAACTTGTTTGAATATTGTTCTCTGCACCTCATAAGAGTTCCAGCCTTCAGATCATGTTATGCCTTTCCCTGCTAAGTTAAAAATCATCCTACTATCAGAAATCTTCTAATTATATTTACATTAATGGTACCTAGAACATTAAAAGAAGGACTAAGCTTAATATCAAATTCCAGTGAGGGGCAATAATTTGGCCCCACTTTAGCTGGAAACATGGAAAATAAAGTTTTACACTCTCTCCCACAATATCCAATGCCGTGTGAGTTCTCTGAGAGGAAAGAATACAGACAGAAAAGGGAGGGAAAGAAAACGAGAGTGATCTGAGCTACAACTTCCATCTTCCCAATGAATCCTCTAGCCAACAGTGAAGTCTTCCCTCAAAGGTCCTGTGATATTCACAAGTGCAACAGATGCTGGGAACTGTTAGAACTCTTGACTTTCATTCAGTTTCCTACTTAGATGCAATGTTTTATGCTGTCTATTGTTACAGCTGGGAGGAAAGTTATCTCTGATTTATCTTAAATGTTCTGAGACAGGCTGAAATCTCATGTGACTATATGGTAGTAGGCTGATTTTACGGCAAGTAGGGTGGCTCAGGGAAGCAGTGAAACAGTTTGCACTGGGGATGCAGCATCCATGCTGTCCATGTTGCAGGGAATTGCTTTGGATGAACTTAAGTTCTATGGGTTGGATGTCTTTTGGTGTTTGGAACCCATTAGGTGCATTCATATAGAATTTTATCCTGAAGACTTCAGGTGCTCCAAGACTGCAACTTTATGCATTCCCTACCTGAATAAAAATAATTAAAAAAAAAAGAATAAGATTTTCTATTTAAATTCTGGAAGGCAGAATGGGGCTAAGAAGGATGTGGGCCTGGCGAAGAGTGGGATCAGGACACTCAACTTTAAGAGAGCAAACTTTAGGCTGTTTAAGGACCTGTTGACCAAGATCTCCTGGGAGGTGGTCCTTAGAGACAGAAATGTTGAGGACAGCTGGCTACTCTTTAAGGATGCCTTTCTGAGAGCTCAAGGGCTCTCTGTCCCTCTGAATAAGAAAGTGGGCAGGAGGGGCAGGAAGCCAGCATGGCTAAGTAAGGACCTGCTGGTCAAACTGAGAGGAAAGAAAGGCAAACACAAGCTCTGGAAGCAAGGGTGTGTAGCCTAGAAAGAATACAGGGATGCTGTTCGGACTTGCAGAGACGGGGTCAGGAAAGCCAAGGCACAGATGGAACTGAACTTGGCAAGGGATGTTAAAAACAACAAGAAAGGATTTTACAGGTACATTGGCCAGAAGAGACAGGCCAAAGAGAACGTACCTCCCTTGGTAAATGAGAAAGGAGAACTGGCCGCAACTGATGAGGAGAAGGCTGAGGTACTGAATGAGTTCTTTGCCTCAGTCTTCTCAGGCAGCCAGGATTCTCATAATTCTCAAATCCTGTAACCTTGCATCCCTGGACCTCTAGGTGGGAACTGGGGGAGTAAATCCCCCCCCACTGTAAGAGCAGAGCAAGTCCAAGACCGTCTCATGAGACTGAATGTCTACAAGTCTATGGGGCCGGATGAGATGCATCCCAGGGTCCTAAAGGAGCTGGCTGATGTGGTTGCTGAGCCGCTCTCCATCGTATTTGAAAAGTCATGGCTGTCAGGAGAGGTCCCTGGGGACTGGAAAAAAGGTCATGTCACTCCCATTTATAAGAAAGGGAGCAAGGAAGACCCAGGGAATTACAGGCAGGTGAGCCTCACCTCTGTACCTGGGAAGATCATGGAACAGATCCTCCTGGATGACATGCTGGAGCACATGAGGGAAAAGCACGTGATCCGGGACAGCCAGCATGGCTTCACCAAGGGAAGGTCGTGCCTTACCAATCTGGTGACTTTCTATGATGGAGTAACAGCATCAGTAGATAAAGGGAAGGCGACCGATGTCATCTACCTGGACTCGTGCAAGACCTTTGACACAGTCCCCCACCACATCCTTATCTCTAAACTGGAGAGATGTGGATTTGATGGGTGGACCATCCAGTGGATAAGAAACTGGTTAGCAGACAGTAACCAAAGGGTGATAGTCAATGGGTCTATGTCCAGGTGGAGGCCGGTGACAAGCAGAGTCCCCCAGGGGTCTGTCTTGGGACTGGTTCTCTTTAACATCTTTATCAATGACATTGATGATGGGATTGAGTGCACCCTCAGCAAGTTTGCGGATGACATCAAGCTGAGTGGTGTGGTTGACACCCCAGAAGGAAAGGAAGCCATCCAGAGGGATCTTGACAGGCTGGAAAAATGGCCCCGGGTGAACCTAATGAGGTTCAACACTGCCAAGTGTAAGGTGTTGCACTTGGGCCAGAAGAATCCCAGACAT
This sequence comes from Laterallus jamaicensis coturniculus, assembly GCA_022605575.1. Lineage (NCBI taxonomy): Eukaryota > Metazoa > Chordata > Aves > Gruiformes > Rallidae > Laterallus > Laterallus jamaicensis. The sequence goes on along the minus strand of JAKCOX010000076.1, from coordinate 1,061,967 downwards.
AGATACAGACTGGGAGAAGAGCTTCTTGAGAGTAGCCCTGCTGAGAAGGACCTGGGTGTCACCGTGGATGAGAAACTTAACATGAGCCAGCAGTCTGCTCTTGCAGCTCGCAAGGCCAATGGTATCCTGGGCTCCATTAGAAGAGGGGTGGCCAGCAGGGACAGGGAGGTGATTGTCCCTCTCTACTCTGCCCTCGTGAGGCCCCACCTGGAGTACTGTGTCCAGATCTGGGGCCCCCAATACAAGGAAGATGTGGAACTGTTGGAGAGGGTTCAGAGGAGGGCCACAAAGATGATTAGAGGGCTAGAGCACCTGCTCTACAAGGAGAGGCTGAGAGAGCTGGGCTTTTTCAGCCTGGAGAAGAGAAGGCTTCAGGGGGACCTCATTGCAGGCTTCCAGTCCCTGAAGGGAGCATACAAACAGGAGGGGAATCAACTTTTTAAAAGGACAGATAATGGCAGGACAAGGGGAAATGGTTTAAAGCTAAAGGAGGGAAGGTTTAGATCGGATATTAGGGAGAAGTTTTTTACAGAAAGAGTGGTGAGGTGCTGGAACAGGCTGCCCAGAGAGGTGGTGGATGCCCCATCCCTGGAAGTGTTCAAGGCCAGATTGGATGGGGCCCTGGGCAACCTTGTGTAGATCCAGGCCTGAGATTGGTGGCCCTGCCTGTGGCAGAGGGGTTGGAGCTCTATGATCCTTGGGGTCCCTTCCAACCCTTGCCATTGTATGATTCTATGATTCTATGATTCTATAACCCAAGAGAAAGAAACTAGTTTGAGTACGTCCTTGAACACCCTGAGAGGTACAGGGAGCTAACATGTAGCAGAGAGCAGAAACAGAGTTCAGACTCCAAGCATATGGAAATGAACATCCCTTTATAGGAACAGAGCGGTCTGCATAAAGCTTGCCTGATGCAAGAAGCTACTCAGAGTTGCTGTGGCGGAAAGAAGGTTGAAAAGATTCCAGCTATCCTGGGATATAGTGGACAATTGGTAGATCTGTCTTCATGCCTTCTATTTGTATCTCTTTCACATCAGACATAAATATTAACCATATCTAGCTTTTTCTGGTTTGTTAGTTCTGTGTTAGAATAAAAACTGTGTAAATAGAAAGACTGATGTGCCCCTTTTTGTGTTTTCAAAAAATGCTAAATGGCCTATGTGTTAGGGTTTCTGGATCTGTCAGGTTAAAGAAGTAGTTTGAGATGTGTTCAGTCTGCTGTCATTTTGTTTAATTTATATTGCTTCTTGTCCCTCTGACTTCAGTAAAAGAACTGGCAGGAACAAGATGGATTTTGAGGAATATTTCTCTATGCAAGTTTTCACACATGATTTCACCCACAGGTTTTCCACCAGAAAAAGGGATGTTCTGTCTTACCCTCAGTTTTTACCCCATCCCCACTGGAAGAAAACTTGCTGGAAACAAATAGCATTTTGTTTGAATGAGGGAGACTGAAAAGTGACATCAGATTTATTCCTATATTTTAAACAAACATCTTAATCTATTGTGCTCTTTCTTGTTTTAATAGTGATTGTATTCAGTTTATCATTCCAGACATTTCTTCCTGCAAACTCCCTCACCAAGAGTGTTTGGAAAAACCTCCAGGTTTTGGAAACACTTTTCTACATGTGGGAGAAATACTTCACAAACCCTCCCCCTATGTCTGAAAAGCACAGTCATGTGGGAACTGATTTCTATTCACTGAAAGGATGTTTTCACTCAGAATTAATATAGCTTTATTTAATTTATGACATCACATAACATGATAAATTATGAATTAAAAATATCATTATTCAGTGTGTGAATGCTTGTCATCCATTCTGATAGCAAATTAATCCTGAAGCTTTTGGAAAAAAGCTTCAAACGGTGCACAGTAACATCATTAGCAGCAGAAGTCCAGAAAGGTCCCAAACATTTGCAAGTGGGCAATCCTACATTGTGTACTGCTCTGCTCTGGCTGGCTTTTGTGATTTACTAGATTTTCATACGTAATATCTTGCATGAAATGCTAAATAGAATGGATTCTTTGACACTCAAACAATAGCTTTTCTGTAGATTGAAGCATTTAAATGAGACACGTGCATTGCACATCAGTTTTAGAAAGGAAAGAGGTATGGATACATCTACTAGGACTCAGTATCAAGAAGCTCTTTTACAAATGACTAATTTGCATATCTGCCCCAGCACGCATTTTAAAAACTTTCTCACATGATTTCTTATAATTACCTGTTATGCAACCGTTTTCAAATGCAGCCAGACATGAAAAAAATATCCTGCATACACCTAGGTGTATGTTTACAAAGAGCCTCAAGGCTTTGGAAAAAAACATGAAAGTGGGGTTTTTTTTCTGTTATTTCACTTTTTCCAATTCTGATTTCACCAGAAATGATGAAATGATGAGCTAGGAAGAATAACACAGCTAATTAAAGTCCTCTGTATCCTAGACTGTCTGAATTTATTTGGCTGAAGTTTCAGTCAAAGATTTGTGCTGCATGTTTAATCCAAACTGATTCACCCATTCCAGTGAATCCAAGAATATATTTTCTGTCTTTATACGATTCTTGACTGCCTGTAATATGAATAATGGAAAGGGAAGGAAATGACTTTTACATTTGCTGTGGGATAGTAAGAATTTGGCTAAAATTCTTTCTTTGATACTCAGTTTTTAAACAAAGGATCCTAGAAGAGCTTCAAGCTTATTCAGCATTCCACATAAACTGAATCAACAGCACCTCTAGGTAGAGATCCTAGCTGTGCTGCATGACTCAAGAATCTCACGCTGCATCTGATTTTCTCTTTTTACTGATTATAGCTGTTATGTTTTTTGTTTAACCTAGGCTAGCTTTGCAGTTATGGGGAAAGCAAATGAAAGCAGGGGGCAAAGATCCAGCACTACACAGACATCATAAACTCCAGTAATATGAACCAGATAAATATGGCTCAGAAAAACATGGTGAAACTTTATTGGTGAGCTTGCCTTTAATTTGCTTTGCAGAACTTTAATAGGAGGCAGTTTTGGTTGCTGTTCATTTCAGACAGGAAAGGTGAAATGTGATTAGAGTTACAGATAATTTGGGTGGTCTATGTATGGCTACAAGTCAGTGTCTGCCTACCTTATTTACGACTAGAACAGATATTTGTGGTGGGTCAGCTGCATATTAGAGAGAAAGAGAGGCAGCTGCAAAGAAAGAAAAAGCAATAGTAAAGAGAAAAGCTTATTCAGAGGTTTCTGCCAGGGGAAAAAATTAATCGAGGAAAGGACAATCTAGGGGACATTCTGAGGGTAACTTGCCAGGGCCCAAGGCTGAACATCTAAAGTAAAATGCATTCACTGTAAACACTGTGTTTGCTGCTTTTTCTGGTGCAACTCGTGAATTGCACCAATGTCTGTGAGAGGGCAATATGTTTCCTTCACTAAAAGTTAAAGAGCAAGCTGGCTTACAGCTCAGTGGTGGGGAAGAGATGGGAGAAAGTAAATAAGAGAGAACTTAAGCCCTGGGAATTTTGCTAGGGTGATATGTATGCAAACACCTCAACGATATTTGTTAACAGTCAGAGTTTGACACTGCAAAAGGCTTTAACATCTCTCTCTAATACACTTGTTCAACAAAGTATTTGAGCTCGTACAGTTTCAGAATCACAGGTAGACTCGTGGAAGACACTGAAACAAGTTCTACAGTTAAATAAAGGTCTAAGTTTAGGTAGCTTGCACTGAATCATTGTATGCCATTCAAAGTGCCATTTGGAAATTCTGGACTCTAAGGAACAGCACATCAAAGGTGCTAAAAGCTCTGATAAAATAAAGATTATCGAAGAAAGATTATTCTTTTGACATACATCAGAGCTGTATAAATTTAGCTCTTTAGTGCAGAACGATGATCAATACAGCAGTTGCTCCAATGACAGTTGAGTGAAACTTTGAAAATATTTATTAGGTATGTATTGCTGTTGTCTTAACTGGATTATCAGAAGCAGCACATAACATGCCATTAATTTATTCTGATTAATGATTGTTTAAACAAAAGGTTTGTAAATTGATCCTGGCTGCTTAACAAACAATGGGTTACATTGCTAATAGCAGAAAGAATGTTTTCTTAAAGAGTTCAAGTAAACGAAAGGAGGCAAGTTAAAGCAAATAATTTTTTTTTACATTAAATATATCAGCTTTTAATTTTTCCATTTTCTAGACCCACAGTAAGAGCAGGCTTTTTACTGTTAAATTTATGAGGGAGAAAAAAGTATCATTACCAAAGCAAAGACTGCTAAATTTATCTTCCATCCGCCCCCACCCCAGCTCCATTTCTTTGCTGTTTTAACAGAAACAGTCTTTAAGTTTATACAAGTGGTCAGTTCAGGCCTTGCCCATGAAAAAAAGGCAGACATAATTTCTTATCAAGAAACAGCTAATGCTATAAATATACATTTCACCCACAGATCCCTAAAATCCAAATAAGTGCTAAGACTAACATACTTTAAAGTAAGACAAAGCAGCATTTTCATGGCAGCCTTAATTATGCCTCTGTTCCAGCACTCATTCTCTGTGCACCATGTCTGTTATACATAAAACATGCTTTTTCAGGTACAGCTAAGGAGTACTCATGACTTCACCTTCTATGACCAATGAGAAATCTGGAAAAAAGAAAAAAAGAAAAAAAGAAAAAAAGAAAAAAAGAAAAAAAGAAAAAAAGAAAAAAAGAAAAAAAGAAAAAAAGAAAAAAAGAAAAAAAGAAAAAAAGAAAAAAAGAAAAAAAGAAAAAAAAAACCTGCTTTGAAGAAGGTAGAAAGCAGCTCAAGGTGGAAGACAATCTATAACCTTGATTATGGATTCACTCGGCTCTCTACATGTGCCAAAAGTGCACTGGAAAACATGGAAACCAGCACATGGAATGGATTAGCACCGGCCTGACTGCTTTTACATTTACAGTTGTTACTGTTGCAGTAACACTCAGGGATAAATAGGATCCTAAGAGTCTGACTAGTTTACTAGAAACTATGACATAAAAGTCACTTGGGATGGTCTTGGTGTTTTTCCTAGTGTTACAGCTACAGTGGATGGAAGACCTGACTACTGTCTACAAAACATATCTCAGTCCCTTTATAACAGCATTTAATTTTTCTGTATACCACTTTCCCACTTACTAGTTAGGAGGGAAGGGGATGTCTTCTGAACCAGAACCAGACCTGAGCTCCCAGTCAGGTCACAGATGCTGAATAGTACGACAACTGTTCAATATAATTTCATTTTAAACATTGCTTATTCAAAATCACTGCTTCATTAACACCTATGGTTCCCATAGTGCAAGACACACTGTTGTACTCAAGGCACAGTCATCAAAAATATGGCAGCCCAAGTACCTGCCTCAGATTTTGTATTGTTTTCATATGTTTAACTATAAATACATGTTTTCCATTATCTGGACAGCAAAGTAGAACCCCAAAGCCTTGTGTTTTACCTCCTGTACAGTCATCCAAATGGTGGGTATGGATTTTATTCCAAAGGCTTTATCACTGAAAAAGAGAGAAAAATATTGTCTGCTTTCCAAGTAACATGTGGAGCTGTAGTACTAGCAGTGCGAAGAATCTTGTTTTGACTTGCAAAATGAGCACATTTGATAAAGAAGTCACTGAGGGAGAATAAATGTGAATCACTGAGATATCATTTTTATAGCATCACTTTTCTGATTATAACAGCCACTTTTAAAAAAAGTAACCTTAGCAATAATTTTATTTATTGTTTACATCTACTTTAAGTAAAGCTGAGACATGGGAATGCAGTAAATAGTACCAACATTTCTGAACAAGCTGAAAAACCTGCATTTGTATTCAGCTGCATAGGACAAATGCAAGGAATAACAGAGCTTTTACTCCTCATATATACATGTGGTCTTTATTTTTTTTATTAATTCAGACCACTTTACATTCTCACGTATAATTGGCTTCATACATCAAATGTGCTACAGATGGAAAATGCAAAAAAAAAAAAAAGTAAAAAATAAGCCAGCTTAAATTATTATAAAAATAGATTTGGAAAGTTGACTTTGATATCTGTTGCAGCCTAGGAACCTGAGGGGATGCAGTAATAAAACACAGTACTGGGACAGTGTAAAAATCAGAGCAACTTTGCCCCTGGCTTCTTCCTGGTGTGGAAGTTTTAGTGGTGAAATTACAACAGTGAGGTAAAGTCCTTTCAAAAGGGAAGTGCAAAACCAGACTCCAGAATACTTTGGAACAGCTACAAGTTTTAATTAAGAATCAAATATTTTAGGAGAAACAAGAATTTATGACAGCTCCCTGAAAACCCAGTCTAAAGTAAATTAAATTTACTTTAATTACCTTTTCTTGTTTCTTCTTCTCCAATCTCTACTGCAATAGATCAGATCAACCAGTGCTTTCCAGGATCTGAATTTGGGAAGTTCTGCATCATGGGCTGCCCTGTATTGTCTCATCATGCTAGCCCAGCCTCTCAACCAACACAAACAAAGCAAACCAAGGAATTCATTCCCAACTTCTCATAGGCAGACAGGTGTTCAACCATCCCCAGGACAGCAGGGCTCCATTACAGTCCTTGTGTGCTTGGCAACAACTGAAAATATCAGTGTGTTATCAACATTGTTCTCATAATAAATTCCAAACACGGCAGTGTACCAGCTATCAGAAAAAATACCCCAAACAACTCTATCCCTGCCAAAACCAGGAAACTCTGTCTTCACTGAGGTTAAAGACATAATAATGGCAGCATAAATCAGGCTAAAAGTAGGGAAAACCTCACACATTTCTGACTCAGGAAGCACTCAGACTGCAGTTATGAAACCGAATCCATACATAAGCACTTTGGTTTTGTTTTCTTCTATGCTTGAAGTGCTAGCAAACGTACCAGAAACAAGCTAAATTTTGAAATACAGAAAAGGAACAGAAGTATTGCTCATTGCTTCTTAGCTGTCATATTAAGGTGGTTTTTTTAGGTTTACCATGATTGAAGAATTGTAAAACGAATCTTATGGTCAAAGTATGGTCTCACTTTTAGATGAATTTATGTTGGTGAACACAGAGGTGGGGAAGGGGTAAAGGAGAGATAGAGAGGAAAGACCAGCTCTTCATGAACATTCACTAATTTCTAACTGTTATAAATAAAAATAAAAGGGAAAAGATTGAACACTTTTAGTTGCTAGTAAAATGGCTTTAGCTTTTAGTATAAATTTTAATGTTTTATTTATTTAGAACCTAATTTTCAACTGAATGAACTGTATTTTTCAGTTTTTGAAAAATAGAAGTTCCAAAGGAAAACAAAGCGTGGGGTTTTTTTTTTGTTTTCTTCCTACAAGCGACTTTTGATAAAGGGGTTTTAATCAGCTTCAACTACAGGCTTCAACTACTTAGCTGTTAATACTCTTTGGCCCCTGTGACATACATTACATTAAGTAACATGAGCAAATTGCATTCCCTAATACGATGCATTGTACTGAGCATCCGTTACCAACAGGAGAGAGACATATCTACTTAAGGATGTATTACTAGCAATTCTCATTTTATGTGGACTCAATATACATTTTCTGATATAGTATGTTTCAAAAGATTTGCTGAAAGTGTGAGGAAGAAGTGTCAGTGCATCATAAAACTTGGATAATGATCCTTTAGTATAACAAAAGGAGGCCAGAACTGCTGCAAACATGAAAACAACTCATGAAATGCAGAAAGCCTAGAACATTGACATGGACACCATGAAAGACCATAGAGACAACAGAGTTGCTTTAGCTAATTAAACAGACATCTTTGAACATCCTGCCTTGAGCTATCATCCTGGGGCATGTAGGTCTTCCAGTGGTCTCATGTCTGCTAGTCCCATGTGGATACCTTTTATACTCTAGGATACAGCACAGTGTAAGACAGACCTATATTTGGGCAACTGAAGCAAGTTCAGAGAGTTCAGGGAGAAAGAAAGTTAATGCGAGACTGGATGCAAACACTCTTTGGATCTGGGGAACAGTGTAACCAGCCTTCTGTGACTGGGGAACAACAAAAAAAGAAGCTTCACTAAGTTCTTGTGACACTGATGCAAGTCTCAGTTAGGTCAGTTCTTTCCTTCCAGTAAATCTCCTCCCCCATTATGAAGTTTCTTTTCCAAGCCTAGTAGCATCGGCCTTTAACCCCTCCCTTGAATAATCAAAAAATTGTTTCTGTAGCATATATAAAAATATTCTTCAAGCATCTCCTACTTGTTTCTCATGTACTTACCCTACTTGATCATCCTTACTTAATTTACCATACTTTTTTCATCTATTCATCATCAATGTCTTATTATCAATGTCTTATTATTGATTGATCAAGGAGAAATAAATAATTCCCTAATTGTTGTATCTTACACTTTATCATTTTTACTCTATTTTGAATTATAATTCTGTTTTGGAAACCATATGTTCATCTTACAAATAGAGTTAACATTAGTTAATAGTTACTGTTTGTTTGGTAAAAAATTGAGAAAATGACCCAAAAAAGATGGGTAAGTAAAGTATGTAAATTAATTTTCAGCACTTTTTGTTTTCTGCATTTTTGTAATTTAGAAAATTTCTGCGGTTTTTATTTAATGATTAGAACTAGGAGAGTAACTCACAGACACATAAAAATCTGAATCAGACCATATTTTGCAATGTCCACAAACATTCTCAAAACTGATGTTGCGGAAGTTCACAAAAATAAGAAGTATTGAGGGAACTAACTCAAGACTTGGTGTATGTGAATAAAAAGAAAGAAATTCTTGCATGGTCATCTAACCAAAGATAATACTGGCTGACTCATCTGGACAGTCACAGTGAGACAACACAGACTAACAGCTGAATTTCAACCAATGTATAATAAAAGGCTTTAAAAATGTTCAGCAAATCAATTCAAATAACAAATGCTGTTCATTAATAATGAACTTCATGACTATGAAAAGAAATGCATTTCTTTGTGACACTCTTTTTTCTTTTCAGTGATAAATGCTTGGCTTAGATTTATCCTCATAAAAGCGGTGGGAGCATTGGCTTTAAATGGATGAGTGCTTAACCACTTTTATGCCACCTCCACTCTTCAAGCTAATCCTGGCGACCAGCTGAGATCGTGGAATAGGTTAACATGTCTCATATGCTGCCAGGTAGCTGTTACTGTCATCCTGCTGGAGAGTAGCACGTGTCCCGCACAGCTGGAGAAGGGAACATTCATCTGCACCTCCCATGTTCCAGTTTAGCCAACAGATGTATGTTGAAGGCTTCTGCTGGTTTAGCTCTACTGATGTTTTTTCTTTCTTCGTCCCCTGGAGGAGTCACAAGCTGACAGCTCCAGATGCAGCCAGTAAAGCTGGAGAATCTGACCCAATAATGGTTTGTACTGGAGTCATCAGAGTGTTTCCAAAACCATGACTAGGAGGCAGTCAGATACATAAAGAGACCCTCGATTCTTGCTTAAACTATCCTGACAACCTTTTTCTTCAATTCTAAATTCTCATTTAGGACATATTTTCCTTCTTCTGCACACACATATTTATTCCATATTTTTTTCCTGTAATCCAAGCATTTTGTCAGAAGGCTTGTCCATATGTTCTTTTAAAAATGTTTTTATTGGTCTTGTTAAATCCAAGGTATTTTTCTCTTTCTTGGCTGGGATTTTAATTAGAGCTGTGACATAAACCTTCCTAGTGCTCGCTGTTTGTTTACTTTCTAAGGAGCCTCTATTACTGTAAAAAAAATCTCTAATTTGTTTATGTCTTGCACAGTTTCCTATCTTATAAAAATGAGGCACTTAATTTCTATCACACTGATTTAAGCCTAATTATATCCACCTTGACTGGTAATTGCTCTTTTTCCTTTTGTTTCATGCCCTGCTCTATGCTCACACGACATAGCCAGCTTTCCAGAAAGAAAAAAGGGTCTGATGAGAAGGTGTCATTTTCTCCTAGAGGACTAATTTCTCTACAGACCATATTCAGTCTGGGGTAACATCACAAAAGCCAATGGAATTGCATTAGGGCCACATCTAGCCCCAGAAATCAACTGAGCTACTCTTGTTATGTGGGTCTGCTTCTGCTTTCATTCCTTGTATACCTCTTAAGCCTGCCAAATGCACACAAAAAGCCTGATTCCAGCTACCCCTGTGGTGCTTATTGTTTCATGCATTCCTGTTAGGTTAGTAACAAAACGGCAGAAAGAAGAGAGGAGGAGAAAGGAAGAATCCATCCTGTTCTGTGATGCACGTGCCACCAGAGGACCTGGATGTGCTTTGTGGGACAGAGAGCTTCTCCTGTTCTTATGCCCTGCTTGACAAGGACAATGGGATGAAGTGGCAAAGTCAGTGAAGGGCTGTGGGAAAGGATGAGGTTGGGGATGATGAGATCATGCGACTGCACAGCAGTGCCCAGATCCTCAGAACAACATAGATTTCCTTTTCAAATCTCAAGTTGTCCTTGTGACCTCGGTTAAGTTAGGCAATCTCAAGGCAATGAAAAACTAAAGGGTTCATTTCTTAAGAACCACATACCCTCCCCCATCAAACCAAATGGAAACAGACCCTAAGTAATCCTTCCTTCTACATTTTACAACAATAAAAAAGATTTTTGAACTCATAAAACCAAACTCTCCATATTACTGAGGGAAAGATTGATGGATAGGAAGAGATTTCAGCAAAAGAATCTTCCATTGCAAACATTGCCCTGACTTTTTTCCCCAGAGCAATTAAATTTGGAAACAAGTAACCTGCTGTGCTCATTTATTTAGAGAACTGATCTATGCCACTCTATTAGTACTTCTTCCTGCATTTTATCCACTAAAATCTCTTACAAACGTTATAAAATTCAACTGCATTTGCTCTTTTCATTCTGCTGCAGTCACTCAGCAGTCATTCCTGTATGATAATAGGGTTAATTCTTTAGCATAACCACTAGATGAGAGTATAACTGTGATAACTGCCCTGGAGGAAAGTAACATTAGACCCATTTTCAGAGGTCTTCAAACACTTGCTCAGAATTGCCTGCAGACCTTGTGCAAAGATGATCTTCGAAGTATGGGGCTTGTCTGAGGATGAAAGTGGACACTGTTATGCATAATTAAAGAGAAGGTCAGAATTATTTAAATATTTGGTTTTAATGGGAAAAATATTGTTTGCATATATGCTTTTTATGCACTACAAAGAAAACTTTAGACCATGTGATATTTTCACTGGTATTTACGTAAGAGTGGGACCAGTTATGCACTACAGTAAAAGATATTAGGTATAATTCATTTATGTAACATTATTCTTAGCTGCAAATAATAAAAATAATGCAACAAATGGAACCGCTTGAGGTTCTGCTGGCATCCTATCTCCTGAATATTGGTTTTATCTGTATGCTGTCACCTCAGCAACATGAGCTTCTTTCTTTGCAGTTGAGAGACTTCCTAGGGACTTCAAACTACACAGACTTGCTTTTATTCACTTAAAACTGAAACGTACAAACAACAGAAGAGAGGAGTGCCATCTCCTACTGCACAAGTTTTTGTGTCTGTAAAGTCTGTGTCACCTGGAGGAAACTGAGTTTTAAATAGACATTCATTGTGTGGGAAGAGAAGAGTGCCGATTGTGGAGTGTAATGAGACCATTTTAATGTTGCGGGGCATCCCAGTGCTAAGTCTGGGGTGGAAGAGTACTGCCAGTGACTGAACAAAGAAATTGGAAGGGAATTTTCTTGTGGGAGTTGCAGACCTGCTGTTTTTTGCTAACCTAAATTTTGTATATGCACTTGTCTGGAGATGACAGTGTAATTAGCAGGCATTGTTAAGAATGATAAGGAATTGGGAAAAAACCCATATATTTACATTTTTTTTCTGTCATTCTTTAAAATGAAGGGCCTAGATAAACCATACAGGTGCCAGTCATGCAGCATTGAGAGGGAACAGCAACTGCTGGAAGTGGTATCACAGGCTTATGTCTTTGGCTTTGCTTGCATTATTGGACACTGAAAGAAGTGTTAGTGTGATACCAACCAAGTAAACAAAGAGACTAAAAGAAACCTGTGCTGGGGTTTAGCGACTGATATCTGTGGATCACAATGGAGAAGTAGAACTTGGCCCTCAAGTACCCTATGGTCTGTGCCACATCACATCCGGCAGTAACATACCTAGCTATGTTAGTCTGATAAACTATTGGGGTATGATGTGGTCATTCAAAAGGTAAAGGGAATCAGCAAAAGAAGGCAGCAGCAAATGTTGTTGCCCTCTCTCCTTGCATCGAGCTCCCTTCTTATATTTAGGAAGTTTGTTGTACTTCAAGCAAGCATGCTGATTTAACATAAATACAGAGTAACCAGAATAAAAAGATTAAACAAATCTAATAGCTCCCTGCGCATTTTTTCATGGTGAAAGCAGGCGACTAGCAGCTCAATGACACTGTAAAAATTATTTACTCCCTGAGTGAAAGGGCTAGTTGTATTTGTGCCTGTGGGATATTCAAACAATGCTTTTGAATGTATGAAGGGTCACATGCAGTCCTGCAGAATCAAGGCTGTCCCTATTGCTTCTGATTCATTCTGTGGTGGATATGATGAAAAGCTTTCACGGATGTCATTTTCCCCCTCCGTTCTAACAAACTGTAATTTTCAAGCTTATTTACATCCTTTGAATGAACTTGGCCCACTGAGTATGTAAATCATACCAATATTTAAACTGAATGCTAGTGTTCAGTAAATGGCACCAAAATGACATGGATACATACAACCTCTTGTGAACTGCAATAGATAGGGACCTGCAGTTCTGTGAACACTTTTGATTTACTTTAAACAAATCACATTCTGTTTCCAAATACCTATCGCAAGAGATCCTTCTAGAAGACTGTCTTTTACCTTCAAAGGTCTCTCAGGATGCTTGATTTTTAAATGGAGCTTTCCATTACCTTTATACAAAGAGCAGGTCTCAAGCATTTTGCTTCTTTTCAAAGTAGCACTGTTTTAAATAATGAACAGTTGCCAGAAGCAATGGGACAGGCTTATTTGTGGTTGTGTATTTGTATGTCTGATCATTATTTTTGCTCTTTGGCCATCTCTAACCCGGCAGGTACAAATAAATCCTCAGGGCTTAAAACCTTCCAACAACAAGATATTTTCTCCAGTCACCTGTCAACAGCATCTTTTTTTTTTCTTCCCTTTTTCTTTTTTTGTTCTGATGTACACTTTAAAAAAAATATAAAAAGACCAAGCTACTGGTATACAGTGACTTTCTGTCTTTCTTTGACTATCATTTCTGTGTATATGACTTGATGTTCCACAGGTAGGGGAGTGGAAAAACATGTGGGGAAAAACATGTAGGAAATAACATAATGCTCAATATTCTTCAGAACAAAGAGAAAAGGGAGTAGCACAGCCAAAAGATGGCTACTTCTTTTAATTTTTTATCTTTCTAAATATTGTGGCAGTAAAAAAGGAAAGGGTTTATACATCAGTGATGAGCAATAATAAAAAAATTTCATATGTAAACACCATGCTTAATAATGGCACTTCTACATATCCTGAACCTGATCTGCAGCTGGCGCCAGTAAGAATAGTTCAATTTAAATCAACACATCATTTTCATTCCTCACAGAAATAGCACATTCCATGAATCAGCGGTAGATTGTGTATACTTCAATAAAGACTTGTCATTATACAAGTTTTAATGCTACCGTATTTATACTTTGTGTGGGTATTAAAACACTGAAACTGGGGGAACAAATCCTGCAGATCTGACCTAAGAGTGAGTCTCCACCACTCTCCTGGTAATTGATCCCTTGAGCCTAGGATTCTCACTAGGTGGGACAGCAGACTCACTGGGTTTAGCACACATTTTAATATGTATTAGAAATAGAGGCAGTCTGTCTCCATTAACAAACTTCCTGAGCACCTGGGAAGTTTAAGTTGTTTGGTGTGATGGGTTGTTAAAATGGAAAGTTCTTATGAAAATGCTCCTTCTTTGCGTTTCATCAGAAAAATTAATTAAAACAGAAGGAAGAAAATAAGTCAAGTCTGTAGCATATTGAGAATGCATGTCAGTATGCTGCTCTGGACTTTCACATCCCCAATTCAGAGCCCTAGCAAGGACTCTGCTATGTGCGTTCCTTCTTTCTCTACACTTGCTTTTTAAGAATTTGGTTTTACTTCAGAGGAAATGAGGAGATTTCAAAACATTAATCAGATTTCATTTTTCTGTAACTCAGTTGCTACTATTTCAGAGAAGCAAAACTGAAAAGGATCTTTCCATCAGCAGTTGCTGCACTGCTGCAAAACACACTCGCAAGTCATCTTCTCCTTAAAAAAAATCTTCTGAATTTGCCTTTCATTCGGATTCAGTACCTGCTCTGTGAGATTATGGATAGATGGCATTTGATTTTCCTCAATAATCTGTGAGGTTTGCAACTGTGTTTTGTTTAAAGTTAACCTTTCAATGTTTTCTCAAAACCCTGCAGATTTTAAGATCCAGTGAATTTGTCACACAAAGCATGACATAACCTGAATTTAATTCTAGAAGTTATTGATCAGTTTTCAAACACTTCATCTCTATGTACTTAGAATCCTTTTCTTTGTAATGAGATCCCATGAAATTACTTTTCCCTGAAAATTTGCTGGTAAATGACACAGCAATTTCATTAATTTAAATATCCTAAATATATTCTAAATCCACTAAGTAATTACATATCTTAATTGAAGCATTAAAAACTTTTGGAATGGCTAAAATATTAATTAGAGTAGTACAGTTTATGCTTGACAGACTATGATATTTATGTGATCGGATTTGATTTAATAAGGAAAAAATCATGGCTTCTTACAAGTAAACTAGGACAGTTAGAAACACATTAAAAATAAAGGTCAACTTTCAACAGAAATAGAGGAAGCTACAATCAGTCAGGTGATATAACTAGTTCAATATTATTGTCAATTACTCAGACAACTGCCTGACAGTTCTGGAAATGCGCAAGGATATAAAACTTTCAAGCATGCATTCACAAAATTATACTAATTTTGAAAATTCTCCTAGGGTAGCCTCGTATGCTGTGAATTGCAACTCTGTAGTCTTTATTCTCTAGCTTTAATGTTTTAGTTATCCAGGTGAAAGAAGAAATATTATCCTATGACCAAGCCACTGACTATAATGAGTACTAATTGTCTGAAAAGAAGACATCTTGAAGAGATACTATATTGCGCACTGTCTCAAAAGTGTACTAGGCAGGATATAAACTTACAGAAATCAATTTAAAACTTCATAATCTGGATTTTTGTAACAGTTCCTTAGTAAAGGAAAAAAAAACCCCAACAAAACCCCAAACAAACCAGGAGGTTTATAGTTTGGAGAAAAAAGGAAAAGTGTGACCAAATCTCCCGGTGTACAATATTTTTAATACTGCAGCAACTGGGTAATATTTTACTTGTCTCAATAGAAAAATTCCTCCCTTATAAACTTTCTAGTGACTTCACAGAGCATGTCAGGAAAAACTTGGTCTTTCCTTTTTTGTCTGGGTCACATGACAGTTCTGCACATTAAACTGTCAATTCAAGCAAAACCATTCCAGATCTCACCTACCCCAGCTTTCCTAAAGTGTCACCTTCATGGCTGTCTGTTTTGAAGCTTCAGATTTTGTTCTGGGAAATAAAAAATGGCTCAGAGCTTGAGAACAGAACAAATGAATGAACAAAAGAAAGAAAGAGAGGATTCTGTTCCTGCTGCTACTTCATGAGATCTGGGAGATGATTTTTAGAATTTTTAAAATACCAGGCAAAGATTTTGCCGATAAGAACATGCTTCCTCACTCTATTTAAATAAAAAAAAAAAGTAAAATAAAATCACAGCTTCATGAGTCCCAGAAAATTCTAATAGAAATAAATGGTAATATTACTGAGTTAACAACCAGGAAAGAAGTGCCCTTTAATTGCAACAAACCAATCTACTTCTCTTCAGCTATTGAGCACATGGTATCTGAATGAGCATATCAAGAACGTCCTTGTTCTATTGGAAGTAGCAGACACTTGACATGGGCTGTACAAAAGGAGGAAGAGTTTCCACAGAGTACAACATTTAATGTTCTTCCTTTTAGATTCCTCTCTGAACACAGCCCATCTTAGAACATACATATGTGCCAGTAAGAAATAGTGTGTTTTTATCTAGACCCAGTCAAATCCTGCTGATTCTGCTAGAGCTGGGTATCATGTTAGCAAAGGTCTGTGTATGAGTATTGGCAAATGACTATTCACAAACTGTAGCCACACTTAAAAATGGCATAAATGACTAGTGCAGACTTTATCAGTTCAAAAATGAATCTATAATTTATTTTCCTATCCTATGTGTAATTATGGCAATATTCAAAAGCAAATTCATAACTCCTCTCTGTGCTCTGTTCTCTCTACATGATTATGCAAAGTTTATATCTGATGAATTAAAATTAGAAGCTGCAAAATAACCTATTTCTAGGTTAGATTTAAATGAATGAATGAATAAATCAATTAATGAACCAACATCTGGAGGAAAAATAATTAAAAAAAAACAAGGGACGATTGGAGTGAAGAAAAAGAATCTGTAAAATTATTGCCCTACATTGCTATATAATGAAAGGATAACCGAAGAAATGACTGCCCAGCTTCCATCTTCTGTCTCAAAGTGACTATTTAGTTTCCTACAGCTACTGTTCAAAATGCTGGATGCAAAGGCTTGTTTTTAAAAATGCACTTCAAGGTGAAGGTGTATCATGATGTTAACAAATAATACGGTACAAGTCCTGCTAAAGAAACTAAATGGCTCTATTCTTTGAGTCAGATTTGCAACTGATTTTCACAAGGCAAAGATCTTTCCTCACTTATGCTACTCCTTTCCCAGATTAATATTGCTGTTGCCAAGGCATATATCACACCAGTTGACATAAATTTTGATTATGTCAGATAAAGTGAACCACCTCAGCACATGCAGGATGTTTGCTCTTCAATTGTGGAGAGGCAGTGCATTTTTCATGTATTTTTTAATGCTGCTGAAACTTCTGACCCCAACAGTAACTAAGAATAGTTAGGTATCTGGCAAGCGATCATGATTAATGGGTTTATTTATTACATAACTTTATTTTTTTCCCCAGCTATGCAATTTTTATGAAAATATTCAGCTCCTCAGTAAGTAAGACATCTTGCCAAATTATGTAAACCAGGTGTCCCGTGAACTGTGTTTGGTTCTATAGCTGAGGAGTCATTTACAACCACAGATTTTTGAATCTACATAATTCTGATGGCCTTATCATGAAAGCTGGTGTAAAGGCCTCAGGATCATAAGGTCAGTGCTCAGAAATTTTTCCAAGCATGCCTGCCCTCCCACATGATGGTTTCTGAAAGATGTAACCCTTGGATTTTCATGCCATTTGAACTGGGAGGGTGACAGTGACTGAATATGGACTGATGTCAGCCCCCATTAAATGGTTACCTGGGAAGATAAGTGTCCCTACGAAAATGAGATGACAGTTGAGCTTTACTCCAGAGTGCTAGAATTATTACTCCATTCAGAGTCACTGAGTGTGCGATGTGTAGGTACTGAAAGAATTCACTGTAGCGTGGTACATAGTACACGGAGCTGCAAATAGGGTCATTCTTCTGTTCAGAGCCCCAATGCCCAGAGTAATTAACTTCACATGCCATGGCTGAATGCTGAGGCTGAGTTCAAGTGAAGTGGTGAGGAGCCCAGCCCTGAAGGGCATGGTTGCTTGAGTTCTTTATTACAAATACAATGAAAAAAGTAATAGTTTTTGCTATACAGTGTTGCAGTGCCTCTGCTCAGGAAATGAATTTTTATGTGTTTTGTATCTCATGAATTCTGCATATTTTATTCCCTAGAGTTTAGTGTAAAAAGCACTTTTTGTATTGCTAAGTAACGTGAGTAATTGCGCAAACAAAACAAACAGGCCTTGTACATTATGAGGTTGAAATGTCAGGAGCCATCAGGAGGTCCCCAGGAAAGAGTGCTTATGTCATTTTAAATAGTCTTTGCACAGCATTATCTTAAGGCAAACAGAGAATGTTTTAGCCAATTTGTGTTTTAAGATGAATAAGAGCAAAAACTATTTGGCTTTAACTTTATTTTTTAACTATCCCAGGCAAAAGATCTTCAGCACTGCAGGTATGAGATTTTTACGCAGTAATTTGTGCATATCAATGTAAATAAAGTTCAAAGCAAATAATAAATGCTGAGAACTCGTTCCCTTCTTTAAACAAACCGGCAATCCTCCCCTCAATACCAAACCATCTGGAATGCTTTGATTTGACTAAATTATAGCAGTCTAGTCTGGATAATACAATGCTTTCCTCTCCCCCTCTCTCCAATTGTTGTACTGATTTCAGTCCTGAAATTTACATTATGTTTGTTGAATGTGGTTGGGAATAAATAACTTAGGCACCAGCCACAGGCAAGGCAGTCCCCCCACAAGGGGCATGTCCTGAGGTTGTGCTTTATTTCTTGTCTTCTGCTATTCATTCTGCTGTCTACCTAAAGCGGGTCATCTCCATGTTCCCTTTCAATTTGTACACTGATAATAATATCTGTGGGTGGATATTGAGTTTGAGCTGGTTGCTGCCTGAATCCAAGCTTTGGGAGCAGGCAATTTAGAAATCCAGGGCTTTAACATCCTGGATTTTGTTAGACCTTTCCCGGCCTCCTTCTCTGTAATCTAGGGGCTCCGCTTACATACTGGAAGGGGAGTACGTGGGGAAGTGGGTGAGAAATAAAAGGGAAGTTATGCAGACTTCTTTAACAAGCTGTTTGTTGTAAGCAATTTTGTTGTGCTGCATGTCTCCCACAGGTTTCAGTGAATTGATGTAGACAATCAGCGTGTAAGTAGGCATACCTGTTATTTCGTCTCCTGGGGAAGTTTCATATCAAAAGAAATAGAAGTGGCTCACAGCAGAAGTCATCTACAGTGTGTGGTGAATGCATGAGGGTTTGTCTTGCAGATTATCTTTATTACAGGCTTCAAACCTCTGGTTAGATGCCCTGATGAGTGTGATAATTGGGTAGCATCTTCCAGTTTGAAAGGAAGCTGCCTGATGAATATTTTTACTATTGGGAAACTGTAGGCTTTGAAGTTCTGTATGGGCAAAATATACTGGATGAAAAATGAGTAAATATTTTAAACAAACTGTAAAAAGGCCTTCAAGAGGCCATCATGTCCAGCCTTTGCTCAAAGACAGAATAAATTGTATCTGTACTTTGTTTTCTGAAAATCCTTCATTCCTGTGGAGAACTACTTCACATACTGTGAGTTATGATTAAAAAGCTGTGGTGAATTACTGAATAATCTGTGTGTGTTGGGGAATTTAATTTGTAACCTACTGAAAAGAAACACACGTCTGTAAGACAGGTTGAAGGACAGAACTCATTGTCCTTACTCAACCAGTAGCCTCTTAAAAACTCCGAAAATCAGAAATTTCAAGACAAATGTCTTTGAGGTTTCCAGCGAGGAGGGTTCAGTCACTACTCTCTGTAGTAGAAGTGAAGTGACCTGCAGAGTTCTGGGTCTTTGCCCAGGGCTCTGTAAGCTGTTTAAAGTGGATGATGGCTGTGAGCCTGAACAAAATTCACTCTGTCCTAGGATTGATCCACACACAGAGCTGGCTGTGAATGTCTTCCAGAAAAAATCCTGTAGCCTCTTCCTTAAAACTTCTTATAAAATGCTGGAGTCATGAGCTGTGATACAAACCACTGTCTGAAACCCTCCAATCTTCTGTTGTAAACTGTACAAGTGGATTTACAGGGCTGCAATCTAGACACAGCTGCTAACCTGTTCCTTTCATCCTCCTGTCAATAAAATGCCACTTTGCTCTGCAAATAGGATCAAGTCTTGACAAAGGGTTTGTGTAAGCAGTGGAAACAATAGTTAGCATTAGTCTGTCAGGCAAAACATATCAAGTAACGGAGCCTCATGTGTGTGTCATGCAAATAATTATTAAGTCTAGAATAAGAACAACGCTAGAAATACTGCTATGCAAACTGAAAAATTAGGTAGTGCTGGTCATGAAAAATGGGAAAAGGTCAGGAAAAAAATCTGCACCTTGAGGTGCATGAAGGGACAAGGAGAGAAGAGAAGAAATAAATACTTCAGGAAAGATCTATGAGGAGTCTTGTTGGTGACTACACAAAATTTGAACTTTATTTGGTTGATCAAGCAGAGGGAAGGGCCTACATAGTTACCATTTTTTAAAAAAAATAAAATAAAACCATGTCTTTTGAATGTATTAGATGGGGGAAATTAAAATATTGGAGGAGAAATCTTGATGAGTCAATTAATTTAAACACTACTGACCTTCTCTCCCATTTGACTATTTACTGCTTGATAGGTACTTTGTATAATTTACAAGGCACAAATTAGTACTCCCTAGAAGATCAGAGAAATATGTACTCCCAAAATCAGTTGCCAAACCCAGGCTGTTTCTCCTGAATGAATGAGCTCACTAAAGATATGAAGAGTGATTTGAAATCCTCCGACAGGCAAGTATGTGAAGTTAAGCCAAACTGCTGCTTCCCTGCCAGTCTGTTTTTTGTCTTCAGAATAAGTGGCAGCCTCATTTAGCAGTTACACAGATAGCACAGTACTACCTAAAATGTTACTTATTAGATTAGTTACAATGGGAGGAGGATTCTATCAAATCACAACTGTTCATTAAATGACCTCTAAAATTATGGAAAGCTGAGAGAAAAGGTATTCAGCATACAAAGAGACATCTCTATATATATTAATTTAAAGAAGGGAGAGCAGACATTGCATGTGGTGTCAGATTTGTAAATCTCAAAGGGTAATGTATGATTTCATTATCTTAGATACATTCTCACTGGATGATAAAAGAGTTACCAACAGTACAATTTTCAACAGCTGAACTATGCCTAATGGCACAGATACAGTACAGTATATCTTTTTATAATTTACAATGTAGTGCTGAGAAAGCTCTGGCCCAGTTGGGAGATTCTCACTTATTCAAGCGGTTCTATTTAAGTCAATGAAATGACTTGTGCCAGGGCTTCTTTGCTTTTTCATGGGAAAGAACCTCTTGAATGCAGCTGATTGGCACATTTGAATTTCAGTGATAACAGTCTAATTAAATGTAATTTTTTTTTCAGAAGGGTTATAGTCCTAGGAACATCCATATATATTTTTGTCATCTTGTACCAGAAAAAGGTCCCTATTTTATTTTAGAATTGAAAGACTGAAGAGACTAATTTATTATTTGCTTTATGCAGTTTATATCAAGGCATAACAAAATCTCCCTGGATTAAGTTCAGTAAATTTCCCAATCCAAAGTTCGAGACTGTTACCAACACTAATTGCGTTTCTTGGTTGCTATGTTATTTTCCCCAGATTCATATATTTTTTTAAAAGTTCATTTTATATTTGCTCCGGGCTTTTCTGCCTACTGGGGATCCTAGCATGTGTGATAGAGGTGCCAAGATTTATATATAAAAAAAAATTAAAATCAGGAGAATTCTTAGATTTAACAACTGAAACAACTACATTTGGAAAGCATGGTAATAGCTCTTGAGAGACAACAGAGTTGTACATTTATGTTAATCAGCCAATTTGCTATTGCTTTCCTTAACGGTGAAAGGTGTTTTTAGTACACAGAGTTCTGCTCCATGAATGATAGATTGAACATTAGGATATTAACTCATGTCAGCTTTTCCTCTGAAATTTGAACTGTGTGCCTATACACAAGTACATCCGTATTATACAAAGCAGGTAACTGATCATCCTGCTAAGTTAATGCAGGACACAATTTTAAAGGCAGTTTTGAGAAGCATTTGTCTTTGCCTTTTTAATCATTCCTGGTACGTTCTCCTGTGGAAATCCCATCACTGTGTTTACACCATAAAAAGGGTTCTGAAATTTAGTGACTAACCTGTTGTGGGACACATGGTTGCACGGCACAGGAACAGGTGGCAACACGTTGACAGAGTGGCCCACAGCTGTTTCACACCTGTGTGGTGCTCCGGTAAGGCTGGTACAAACAGAGAAGGGAGCACTTTGAAACTAGGCTACTGTGGAGATGAGTCACAGGTGGTGTGCAAAAGCCCTGGTTCAGTGCTGAGCTCAAATGAAGTGAGAGTATTGTCAGCTTTTTGAAGGTCTACTCATTTGTCATTATGAGATTTGGCTTTCTGCACCTTGTCCCATACTCACCCACAACTGCAGTTTCAGACAGAGTAGGTGCAATAATAAGAAAAGACACAGTCAGGACCTGTGGGTTGTCTCAGCTGTTTTACTGGCTTTAGGCTGCTGATGTGGTTGCTCCAAAAGAGCAGAGAGAGCATAAGGTGAATGTCTCTCACAACTTGCTGTCTGTGCTGGAGGCAATTACGTGTCATAGGTGCTGCTATTCCGGCATGGATCCTCTGAAGTTATCTGATCCCTAGGAAAAGGCCTTTCTTAGATACCTTGTGTGTGGCTTTTATCTGGTCTTTGCTCCTGATTGCATCAAGACATAACTACTAATGAGAGGCTACCACTTAAAGTGACCATATTTGAGAGGTTAATAATCAGTAGGGAGGAACAGGAGAAGAAGCAGACTTACTGAGAAAATGGAGTTTCCCTCTCCAAAGAAAAGTTTAAGACAAGCTAAGACAATTTAACTCAACATTTAGAAAAACCATTATGCTTCTACAGAGAAATGCTTATGATTTTTACAAATAACTCTATTGTAAACATAACTCATAGCAAGGTTATTTACAGTAGAAAGTACTGATAAATTTTTACAATATGCCTGCTATCTGCTACTCTGGGAATATGTCTTCTGGGTTTCCTAGTCACCCATTAGCAGAGCAAACCTGCTCATTATTTTAATGCAACATGCTTTCAGCCATGCCTAGCATGTGTCCTTCTACATGAGGCAAAGAAAAACAAAAGCCAACAGCCTTTTCTCCATTTTCTGGAGTCCCTGCACTAATGCTCCAGATGCTCAGGGAGTAAAGACTTGCTCCTGAAACCAGATGTTTGTTATTTATCTGACCAAGAGCTGGGACTTGTGAGAAGCTGAGTAGTTTCAGCTCTCAGGAAAAGCAGTTATTATCTCACACCAGTCAATAGGCTGACAGGATCATAAGTGCTATACTTTCAGAAGACATTTTACTAGTCTTACAGCATTATAAAATTTTGCACTTACTTTACTAATCTTTATTAGTTTAATAGACCATTGCATACAGTGCACCTGTTGTGACAGTTGCAAACCTATGTTTTGCTCAGGTACCTGTGCTAAAACTTTAATGCAAGCTGAAAAAATAATGGTTATAGTCTGGCCTTTCAGTGGCATGCAGTAATTGTTGCCATTTAGTGTACAATGCAGTTTTACTGAAATAAGAATGTTGGATGGAAAAGAAAAGCAAGCATTTCAGGGTTGTGTTTTTTTTCCCCTCGCTCTATAGATTGCAAGCTTTTAGGAGAAGGCGGACATAATTGTATAAGTGCTGCTTCCATTAAAGAACAGCTGATAAGGCTA
Organism: Laterallus jamaicensis coturniculus; assembly: GCA_022605575.1. NCBI lineage: Eukaryota > Metazoa > Chordata > Aves > Gruiformes > Rallidae > Laterallus > Laterallus jamaicensis. The sequence continues at coordinate 1,038,491 of JAKCOX010000076.1, read as the reverse complement.
ATACTTTTGAAACTATGTAATAGGAGTTTGTAATATCTAAAAATAGTGGCGCCTTTTAAAGACTTGATGCTTAACTCTTAGAATACCCGGGTGACAGTGAGAAATCTGTTCTGGACAAACAGTTTAATGAGCTCTGGAGAGGAGATAGACAACTGGGCTTTGTTTTGGACCTGATGACATTTTGCAAGATACTGTTTGGAATATTCTAGGAATCTGCCAGAGAAGGACCAAGAAGGTCTGAACACTGAAGGCATAAGGCAGTAATCAGTATTTATATGGCTATTCAGTAAACAAATACTTTATCATTTGCATTTACAGCTGTAATGGTATAAAGGAAATGATATCATTATAGTGGTATTGGAGGGATTAGTTAAACATTGAGCTATCTGGGGACAAGCTACTTCCTTCCCATTTAGAAGCATCTGATATATATTCCACTTGACCAACATGAATTTGTTGTAGATTTCAATGCAACAATTTTTTTTCCAGACAAACTCTGCACTGCATTAAAGTGGACAGGTCTCAAAACCCAGTTTCAAATGTCCTACCTTTTAGGCAGGAAGTTTGGATTTTAATGTAAACATACGTATAACTCATTCTCCTGTTCAGATATTTATTAATCTGTCTCAAGAATGTATTCCAAATTTAAATATACATTTATATAATTTGAATAAATAATGGGTAGATAACACCTTGATATCAAGTCTTGTGCCTTATTTTGATACTGTACCTGGGTATAACTCTGGTTGACTTTTCTTGATTGGTGGAAGAGACCTGATCAATTCCCATTATGTAACTTCTGTAATTGCTCTCATCAGCAAATATTTGGATTTTATCCAATAGTGCATTAAGCTGTGTGACTACTCTGTGCTATAGGTAAAATGGTTTTCTTATTGTCTTTGCAAGAACAATTGTATTTTGGTAAGATTTTAATTAGAGAATGTTCTTTTCTCATACGCATTCACAGGCACACCCTTCGGCAGTACAGGTCTTGTTAATTGTTAATTTTTTAATGCACAGTATGAGAAAGGGCTGAAGTGTGTACCTAGCTCAAGGAGAGGTAGATTGGCAATAAAATGATCATAAGTGATAGTTTGGATACCACCTCAAAACCAGATTCACGTGAAGAAGCAAGTTACCCACAAGCTGTAGGATAGTAAGTGACTTTACAATTTCTTAGTTGGATGTATTAAGCTCATCTACTGCACCTATGTTTTCTGAAGTCCTATTTATTTCTTGATTGGGGTAGAGGGTAAATACTCATATGCTGTTTATTCAGGAGTTGCCATTCTTATTATTATGTGTTAGCCAGCTATACACAACACTTCTGGTTCGAAAATATGCTGTTTACAAGAAATATGTAAGCTATTTTCTGTAGCTAAATATGGACTGATACAATCCTTTGAAAAGAGGCATGTGGCACCAATGTGGCATGGTTGGCACATGATAGGACACTATCAAAAAGATATTTTTTTCTTTTCCTGGCATGCAACTTATGCAAAACCATTATATTTTATGTTAGGGTTAGGCATCCGAGCAACCTCTGAGCAGGCACCTTGCCGCTATTATGAAGGAACTGGAAGGAAAAAAACTGTGGATGTCTATTCTCTATTTCTGTAAATACCATGTCTGTTTTTCAGGGTCATTAAACTGACTGTCCGTTGTGATTATGTCTAAGATTCAAAGGTATTTAAGCATAAGTGACAATAAGTATTTATGGCATTGTGATTCATGGTCTTTCTTCATATAGATTTGGGAGGTTGTTGTAATTAATTGCATTGTACACTTTGTCCACCTATTTGCCTAATGTTAATTTGGATAACTCATAAGGTAAGAATGATGAGCTGGTTATGCTAGTAATGTCAGTTGTCAAAGAACATTATAATAGTATTGTGGTGAAAGCCAGAAGGCTCATAAAAAAGAAATGCATTCCTGTCTGTGCATTTGAGGGACTTAAAAAAAGCATAATCAAGACCTCAGCTGTTTGAAAAGCAATGTCATTTTTCTTTATGAAAGATGTGGTCCAAAGGAATTAATTAACTTGGCTAGCCCACTTGAAACCCTAAAATGCTGTGAGGACTCCAAAAGCCCCAAACGTCTGTTAGTGCAGGTGATCTTGAAACTCTGTGAGTGGTTTTAGCCTTCAGACAGTGTCATATTGCTTTGACAAGATTCTGAGAAAGGGACTGGCTCGTAGCTCGCTGCATGTCCAAGTGAATATTTCAGTACCTGGTAGGTGAGTTTTCCATAATATGCATTGCCTAGAAATGTTTTCCACAGTACGCACCCAGACAAGGTTATTTTTGTCAGTTATTTCATTCTTTTTTCTCTTTTGCTATAGAATTGCCAAAGAAATGCTGTTTGATTTAAAACCATCTCACAACGAATTGCAGGGCCAATCCCTGAAGAATCTATTGGAACATGCAGTGTCTAGGGGAACACAGAGCCAGGAATAGGTTCTACGGTGGGGACCAGCTCCAACGCACAGAGGAGTTTGTGATGAAGCTGTCAACTTTCAGGAAAACCTAGTCAGCAGGGAGTAAAACTCTGTCTTTCCTCAACCACAGAAGTTTCTAGAATGATGAACCTTTTCCTTGTCTTGAGACCAGGATGTCAGAGAAAGACAGGCCAGGTTGCAGGTCCTGATCTTTGCCACAAGCTTCTCTGTGTCCCAGGCCTGCCAGCCAGAGAAGTTCTGCAAACACTTCAAAGTGGAGATAGCTCTCTTTCTCAGGCACATAGCAAACAGCTGTCTCACAAGGCAGTGAAAGAAAGAGAGGAATTAAAGCAATGATCAGAAGATGGGCACTGCCATTCTACTGTAACTAAGGGCTATCCCGGTCCCACACTTCGCAGGAAATATGGATGTCATTCATAATAAAATTGGTCTCAGGAAGTGTCACGAGCTCTGAATGACTGCAAAGACATGTCTTAGAAAGTACTAAATCATGGGAACTGCAAGATATACTGACCTTGTTTACATAAACGTGCCTTGCTTTCCACAGTAACTGTACTCTGATACTTTCTTATAAGTAGCAATATTCTTTAATTCAGCTGGCAAGAGAGGGGTGTAGTAGTTTTGCTGGCAAAGGTTCATCATCACTTGGGACCAGAGGCTGTCAGTATAACGAAGCCACAGATAGGTTGGAACTATTAGTGGCTAGGGTCTGTTGTACTGCTTAAATATACAAGTTGCACTGAACAAAATAGAGTAATATGAGAATGTATAAGAAGAGAAAGAAATTGTTGTCAGGCTCAAATTTAGTCTAGAAGAAGTTAGATGTTAGTCACTGTAAGTTCTATTAGTATAATTGTTAAATGGAGAAATTATAATAAAAATTGTTACAGAAATCAGTACTTTTTAATTAATGTTGATTTTTTGGAAAATCTTGGCAAAAACATATTTTTACTTTTATTTATAGACACCCCACCTCCCGAAATTACCAATGTAAATTGTCTTGACTAAGAAGGTACTGGAAGAAATTAATGTATAATAAATAAATTCCATACTTTAGTTCTCTTATGTATTTTGTTCAGATATACATTAAATTGTTCAGAAGGGTAAATATTGAAAGAAATTTAATCAGAATATAAAAAAAATACCAGTGGAGAAGAAAGCAATGTAATACAAAATCTTTCTTATAAGAAGCCTATTATAATTAAACCTGTAGATAAGAGGACCTCGAATTTTGAAACAGGTTTTAAAAATAAAACGCATGAGCTTCATCAACAAATAATAAAATCAATAATCTGAAAATAAATACATATCCTACTTCCAAATACAATATTGGACATACCATACTTGTTCAAATCAGTCTGTACTACAAAATGGACACTATAAAGTGTTTTAGAGATAAGTCTAAGAACTTGCATTGCTAAATAACTTTTTACAGGGAGTCTCTTTTCTGATCCTCACCACTCAGTTGATGACTAGGGCTTAGAAGCCTGAGGATTAATAACATCAAGGTAGTTAAGTTAGTCTTAATTAACTGGAAGTGTGGCTGTTCATTGTCCTAACTGTTAATACTTAGTCCTGTGCTGGATTGCTTTAAGATTTTTACCTCAGTGCCACACTTGTGACAAAGACTTCTACTGGTGAATTTTGCGTACAGAGAGGATTTCCTTTCAACATTTTAAAAACTGCTTGCTCTCTTCACTTTCGTTGTATGCTTCATTGCTGGTTTAGTAAAGTGCTTTATGAAAAAAGACTACTAGGAGTGTTTCTCTCTACACTACAACTTGCTTTGTTGTATTTATCATGATCTTTCCTTTTCTTTCTACTAAGGCTCTGCAGTGAACATTTTTCTGGGTTTCTAATATTTTTATACTGCCTAGTTACAATTACACTTATAGAAAGGGACTAAACCTTGTAAACCAGTGGAAGAGACAATAGTATGCATTTGACATTAAAATAATATGTACATTATGTAACTGTGAATATATTCATTTTACATAAACACATGTATTAAATACTGTTATTAGTTTTGTGTATAACTTTACTGGTTTGATTTTCAAGAGTTAACATTTCAATTTTGGGTACATTCCTCTCATTCTTCGTATGATGAGAAGTATCACTGAGCTATCCCAGGCAATTCTTCTTTTCTTCTCTGTCCCATTGCAGTTAATTTGATGTGTATTAAATTTTATGAGCTGAAGAGACAAGTCATTCAACCCAGATCCACTAAAATGTTTAGATGGCAGGTATAACAGGATATCTGTTGCAGAGCATGGATTTGCAACAAGGCTAGTACCAGCTTTCTCTCTATGGTTTGAAAGGAAAGTGCCTATGAACTTAATTGGAAGCTTACGACACAAATATATAAAAGACAAGAAACAGACTTGATTAAGCACAGAAATACTGGACCAGCTCTTCTCCTATGCTGTTCTTTTAAAAACCAAGCAAACAAAAAACCCCACCCCCATCTCCAAACCCCAAACAAAGAAATAATCAATAAAGTAATTAGAAAAAAAACCTATATTAAGGTTAAATATAAGTTCAGCTGGCTTACTTGAGGAATTGTCAATACTTTCTTATCAGAAAAATAAAATACATGTGATTTAATGATTGTATTGATTACATTAACAGAATCCATCTGCTATCCAATCCTGCAACCTAGAGTTTTGTTTTCTAGTGATGGCTCTTGAAGGCACAAAGAGAAATAACTGGCTAAAATCTATCTGAAAATCATTGGCAGCTCATAATCTACCTCATAGGTGCATTCTTAAGTCGCAATACTATTAAAAGTATCTTCTTTAATAATTATTAGTTGGCAGACAATTGTCCTTTGGTGTGTGATAGCATTTGACATTAATATCGTGTACAATGATGAATTACTACTGCAAATGTGAAATATAGGAGGGCAGGTATAAATTTATCTGATGCTGAACATATTAGAATAAATTTAGTTCTGATAATGTTTTAGGAGGAGCAGATCAAACTGAATAATTTCCTTTTATAGAAAATGTTTTGCTTTAGGGGACTTAAAGACAGTCTCAATTGCCCTGGAACTGCTTTGTTCGGTTGTTTGGTTGTCTTACCAACCTATTCTGTTCTTCTTAACTTCCCTCTTGAGTTTCAATATCTTGGCTTTTAGACTGCTTTGCAGTCATTTTGATGCTAAGATTTCTGTAGGAGGAAGCAGGGATTTGCCTTATTGCATCTAAGTCCTGACTTCCTATTAGTATTAAGTTCCATCTTATAAAAATTTCTGGGAGGTCAAATGCTAAACAGAAGTTAAAAAGTTGAATGGGATTCAGATACTTGCCCATAACTGAAGCCACTGACTGTGAAGGTACAGCCACACAATTGCACATGGTGAGTGAAATGTATTTCCCTCACATCTCAGCTTTTTTTGGTTTGTATTCTTTTGCAAAACTGTTGATGCTTCCATTTGGTTGACTCGACTAACTTCAGTGAGTTAGAAAACATTAGCTTGCTAATCTCAACCGTGATTATAATGCTATTGCTTATCGCACAGCCAATATACTAAATCTTTTATACACACCACTGTTGTGATCTTATTCTGTTATTTTTTGTTTTATTTCCCAAAATAAATGGTTTGCTCAGCTTTTTAGCCTTCTTTACGTTTCTCCACTCACTATCAAACTTCCTGGGAAAGAAGGTGTCTGAGGGAAGGGTTTTGTCTTTCTTTTCCCGTCAAGACCCTGAATAGGGTTGCTGTTATGGTAATACATATACTAAAGGATGACAAACGCGAACTATTACGAATGTACAACAAAAAGGAGAAGAAAATTTCCAGCGTAAATAGATCAACCTTGATGCATTTCCATCAGCTTAGTCTTGCACACGAACCTATAAACTGGGGGTATTACATTGGAAAAATTTCAGAAGAAATCAGTGCATGAGGCAAGAAAAAGGTGCTACTACAGTCTGATCTTCCTAGTTATAACATAATATGAAAGCAAAGAAAAATAAGATACACTGTTCTTCAAGATGTTTTACCAGTATCCTTAACTCATTAATATCTTTGTGGTGTGGAGACTGTTATGAGCTGGTTACTGTATTATGTCAGTTAAGCATAGCATCAGCTGTAAACAAATTAAGAAAATTCAATGCTGCTTATCTGAATCCAAACCAAGAAATTAAATTGAATGTGGGCAATTTTAAATTTGGTCATACTGCTGATAAACTAAATATGTACAACACTTGCAAATATATGCAATATTTTAAAACATTTTATTTTTAAAACCCAAATATTTGCTCTATTCAATAGCTATGTGTTTATTTTTGCACATGAAATAATTGCAGAATTCCGTCTTTATTAAACAATTGCTTTAAAAAAGATGAGTTTATACAAACAAAATCTCAGCTTTGCCTATACCACATTGAATTATTTAAAATGGAATCATGCCCTCTTCATGATTTGGTAGTTTATATTTAATTCTTTGTACATAACAGACACATTAGTATGGTTTAGGAATATTGAATGCTGTCAAAGTGTATTCTGTGAGCTTTTAAAACATTTTGGAACAAGCCTTTTTTCTCATTTTTATTTGATATTTCACAAGCATCATATTTCTTCCTCACCTCTTTCTCTGCCTCTTTCTCTTCCTCCCCAAATACAGTCATTGGATTATTGAAGAGAACTTACACAATAGAGATGTTGCATTTTGAAGGTATTTGGAGAAATAACCAGTACTTTGAAAGGTCACATTCAACTAAAAGTAAAAATACATACCATCTTAGTGTTTTCAGATCTTTAAACAGTATGTCCTGAGCATTCACATCAGACAGAAGTAAGTATATCTTTCTTTTTCTTTACATGCATATCTTAGGTAAGTACTAATGCATTTATGTGAGAAATGCATCTGACTTCCTAAGGACAAACAGGCAGCTGAATATACTTAAGAGAGGTGTATTCATTTGAGTAATACAGCAAAATACTGAAATAGCAATAGGATCTCTTGGGACAAACACTTCTTATGAAAAAAAAATACACTAGGCTGTGCAGTCAGATTCATACACTTGCAGTTTCCCAGCACTGACAAGACCTGTCAAGCTGTTGATTTTGTTCTGAAGATCATCTGTTGACTCCAACACTTCTTTTTAGTAGGAAGTGTCATTGCTGAGGGCTGGGTTTTGCTAGTGAAGTTAGGAGGATATTATACAATGGTAAGTATTCATGTGGTTAATCCTGTTCTCCCTCTTTGTTCTCAACACAGAAACTTATTGGGAAAAGAGGGGGTATTGCAGAAAGAAAAGGGCATAGTAGCGATGGTATAACATACTTTGTTAAAGGACAAGAGTTGAGTTCTGTTCTGAGAGCTTGGTGTCATAGCTTTTGTTTCTACTCTATGCAGGCTCAGAAAGACGGAAAATACAGTAGTGTGTATCTGCGAGACAATTCTGTTCATGGTTTACTCTGGCTCAGTGAGGAACTGGTCTAGTAGGAAAGGCAAATTCCTTCCACCAAATTTTTCTAAATACCAAAATAAATGCTGTAAACACATTATGTTTGCCAAACCTTAGTATCCATTACAAATATAGGACCTTTGATGAAGTGCTTTTATTATTGATTGATGCACTGCTTTTTGTCTAGAAGATACTCAATATGGATCTCTATGTTTCTTGGTCTGATCACCAATATAAAATTTACTAAGGCACCTTGTTTAACACAACATTTGTGCTCAATTTACAAAGGAAAGTTTAATCACCTGTTAAATCTGAGAAGCTTCAAAGAGTTCTGAAGGTGGGGGGAAAAAAAGGGGGGGAATATTGCACCTTTCTTGCCCTACACAAGACAATGATCACCCAACTGGGAAAAATCCCTCAAACATGATGAATTGAGGAACATGCACTCTGTCAGCCTTTGAGTGATCATGGCAATCTTGTACCTTCAACTCTAATTACAGCTGAAAGCAACCCACAGTCATCTGATTTTCACAGCTGGTAGTAAATTTCCTTATCCACCTATGAGGAGTAGGAAGACCAGTAATTTGAAGCTGTTCAGTCCAGATGCTTCACCTTTGTCCTCAAATGATGGCCATGAGTTACCCCTCAAAAAGACAGACTGGTTTCTATATCCATTTAAACTATCAAGGGAGCACAGTGGTGAAACCAGAAACAGGATGCCTTTGTTTATCACCATCTAGAATCCAGGTACCTTTGGACCAAAGTTTATTTTTAAAGTATTAAGATGTGATCAGTGGACAGAATACACATGTAACAGGAAAGGCATGCCTGTTGTATGTTTTGTGTCTCTAGGGAATACAAACATAAGGAATGATATGCATGGAACTATTTTCTTCTTTGATTTTCATAGCATGATTTAGAAAAACAATGTATTATTTTGTGTGAGAAAATCACTTCATGGCAGAGCTATGTGAATCTGTGTACATTAAATAAGGCTTGCTGTGAGAAAGAATCGCTTTGGCTCTCTGGGGGTGTGTGTGAAATAAATAATTAAAAGAGGCTGATTATATAGCTAATATTACATTATGCAAATACGTAACCCAGGGAGGTTTGCAGTACACTGCATTGATTTATATGCTGTTTAAAGGCACCTGATCTTTCTGCTTTGTTATTTGTAGGCTGGACTGTGTGTTTGTTTATGTGGCTGCACATCCACAAAGAACTGAGGAGCTGCTTACCTTGCTGTCTCAGCCCACATTTTGGAACTGCTTGAAACAGGGATCTGGTCAGAAATTAGGGTTTAACACGCACTCATAGATACCATGAACTTTGGCCTAAACCAAGAGCCCTCAGGCAACTTTAGGAAGAAGAGATGAATATTTCTCTCTTGGAAGTTTTATTTGTTTTTTGGGTGATGGGTCAAGTGAAAGAATGTTTGACAAGGAGAATTTTACAATAGATTTCTGTTAAAGTATGGTGGTGAGTCACCATATCTATTTACAGCTAAATGATAAATAGAGGTACTTTTCAATGTAGAATCTCTCTCTCTTAACAAAGAAGACTGAATTTAAAAGACAAGGAAGTCCTCATTTAGAACAATGTCAGAAGACATAATGAGATGAACTAATACAAATTGCTTAATTATGAATTTGCTCCAGTGGTTTGTTGAAGAAGACAAAATTTAAGCATAGAAGTTGCATCACCAATCTAGGTTCCACACCTCTGCTTACACTAGGAATATGCAGGAAGTCACACAGAAACCTAATTCTGGAAACATACAGAATTAATGAGTACTTCTGGTGGTAGCCCTGGAGGCTAGCAATGTGTTTTTGATCTTGCCTTTGATTTGCTAAATTTTTAAAATGTAGTTTTCATCCTAGTTCATGCTAGTGTCGCTGCATGTGAGAACTAAATTAGTGTTTGTTCATCCAGTGTTGATTCCACCAGATGGAACTGGTGACGTTCAGCCTGTCCTGGGGATATAGCTGTCATAGAAACAGTAAAGAGCCATCAGTTGATGATGGCTTTTGGATATTACTGACATGGATCAGATTTGATCTGTGAGTTCAAGTCTTATATTTTGTGTCATTAATTTGTAACAAGTTACTGCTTTTTAAAAGACTATATTAATCTAAGCTGTTAATTTATGCAAACTCTTCTATGCATGCTTTACTTTTCTGTATATGTGCATGAAAAAAATTAAAAGCTCAAATACTAAAGAGAATTAATCAGAGAGCCAGCTCCATAGCTTTAGGAAAACCAACAGCTCTCCATATCTTCTCATTAGTTCAAGAAAATAGTTGAGATTTATCATACTGTCTTTCACAAGGGCAGATGTTATATCACAGTGGACTGAAATGCCAGCAAAGAGTAGCTGGAGACTGTACTAGTATCTTAGCACATGTTTCTGAAATGCTTTGTTACCAAACAGAAATGGCTCGTGATCTGTTGTGAAGCCACTGATGGATTTTCTATCAACCCCCTCTACCATGATGACTAAAAGCTCTGGAAAACAGTGATAAATTACGAGACGGTTTCCTTAATAATCAGTACCAGCAGATTATCTTTGAAGTGAACTTTCCTTAGTATTTTTCTGATTTTATGTGACCGGGGAAAATTCTCTCTTTATCAAAGGTCATTTACCCGAGAGCCAAGATGTTGATGGCTGATGAAAGTGTTACAGACCCTTGTTACATTCAGCAGCCAATGAAAACTAATTTTTGCCTTGTCGTACTCTGTTTTTCTTTTCCTTCAGAGGTCTTTGCTATTGGCTGGGTAAGCTATTAAATGCTTCTTTAATCTGAATCAGAAGACTTTTCACATAAGGTTTAATATTTTCTTTTTAAGTAGCCTGTTATCAGTTTAAGGAGGCTGAAAACTAGAGACGCTTCATTTATCTTACCAATGACAAGAGCCAAGGGAAAAAAATAGCCATTTCAGTGTACTATTGACGAGTGTTACAGCTTCCTGTGATTAAAAGCTGCATTACATGTGGATAGCGGTAGTAGACACTATTCTTTGAAAACTATGGCCATATACAGTACTTTAATTGAACTGTAAACATGAGTGATCAATAAGAGGTAAGATTTGTTAGAATTAAGATTTCGAGTGAAAGAACATCTGGGTGGGAAACAAGGGGACCCTTGCATCTTATTTGGGAAGAAAACAACAATTCTCAGACTTGCATCACTTCATCATTGTCCTGAGGGATCCAGGATCATCAGATGGTGATCAGCAGTAGGCTTGGAAAGACTTTTCTGCTGTAATTTGTGAAAATATGTCATTGTACTTCTCTCTCCCCCTCTTCCATTAAAAACAATTTATAGTGAGGCAGGAGATTGCAAGTTGAGAATTACTTCCTCCCTTTGTTCAGGACTTATGTTGCAGTGAACCGCTGCACAACAAGATCCTCAAGCCCTTTAGGAGCTCCTATGGTCACTGCTCCTCAGTGTCAGCTTTTTAACTTTCCAATTTGAACTAATTTCCCATACTTCCTTGCCTCCACTCCTACCTTAAAGACGACAGATGCACCTCTGTGACCTGCTTTGACAGACATTTAACTACTCCTTGTGGCTTTTTCACATGTCTTGCTGTTCTTACTGAAGATGCAATCTGAATATCCCAGCAGAGAAGTTGAAGACTGATAGGCTGATACAACAAGCTAATGCTATCACAAAATTAAACTATAGTGCTGTGGTTTATGTGGAAGAATCTTCTTATATTATTTGATAACATTAAGATTTTTTTTTCCTATACAGGCTATATTAATACTATTTTCTCCTTGAAAAATACCTGCTCTGTGTCTACATTGCTTGTTTCCTCACTCATATAATCACAATCAGTTTTCAGTTGTGTTTCAGTTACAGCCAAGAAGCTTTTATTCTACCAAGTATATTTTAAAAAAAAGTACTTTAAAAAATTTATATAATGAAGATGTCCTGAAATGAATTAACAGGTTGATAATTTTCCCTAATATTTAGACAGTCTCTGTCAAAGCACAAGTTTCTACTTTCTTTCACTAACACCCTACCTCTCTCAAAAAAAAAGTATAAATTAGTCCTTCTTGCCTAATTTAGTCTTGTGTGTGTTCATGTCAATGCACCTTTTTATTTTTTATACTCTTGTAATAAAATGTATCACTTATGCTCTACCGATTAGTTTCACAGCCCTCCTCCTACCTTTTGTAGACCCTCAGCCCTGATTTTTTTTCCAAATCACAAAAGAATAAGCAACTTTTGCACAGGATATCTCATGGAGATTATTTGATTTGGGGCAAAGCGTGAAGATGGCTGCAAACTGGATCTCTAACTTGACGGTGATTGTAAGCTTAGCTGTCAAGTGACCATAGTAATTGGTAATATGAGAGTCAGATTCACTGGCTACCTCTCACTGTATTATTAACCCAAGTGAAAAAAAAAAACCCACTAATGAAATCTACTCATCAATTTGGAGCCAGATTTGAATAATGACAGGGATCTCACTCTCTTGTGCTATTGCAGGGGCCTTTTAAGTCATTCTGTGTTCAGCAATGTAGCTTTTGTGGGCTAATTTTAGGCATTAGCCACATGGTTGAGATTAGAGGAACTTCACTTGCAGCTCCTATGGCAGTGTGTACTGCTTCCCCAAGTACTTCCTATTGTAGCTATTATCAGCAGAGGTGAACCAGTTGGAACAGGAGTGAGAGAGCATTACTGTTGTAGGCCTGAGTGTTTGCTGTGTGCTACTGATAAACTGCCGGTGTTTTGAATGTGTGTTGTCTATCTCTGTTAAAATCAGTTAGGTGCAGTATAGTGGTGGGAATGCCAGAGGTCATCAACGCCAGGTCAAACCTGAGCATTTTGTATCCTTAATTGCAAAACAGGGCACTTTTGGCAACAGCTCTGTAGCAGAGAGGGCACGACAAGCCTGTGTTTATTGTGGCCTCCAGATTGCAGATTTTCCAGCTCTTTGAAAGCTTGGGTCTTGAGGATAGTGATATTTTCCTTTTGAGCAAATCTGCTGATAATGTTTGGGTTTGCAAGCTTATCCTTATTGTTTTTTATTTCATGGTGATATAAACCAGCTGTTAAAACTATAAGTTATCTAAATGATATATATTGGTTTATGTGCAAGTGCCTATATAAAGTAAAATAATGCATATTATTCATACTTCTGGTGGTATACAAAGTTTCTAGAACTGCAGCGTTGTTATCACATATTCTGAAATGAAACGGAATTACAACCAGAAGGGAAGTTACCTTTCTGAACATGACTTCTTCAGGTGCTCTAGCTGCATATAAGCAGTAAGTTATTTCACCAGAAAAGAAACTTCTTGTAGAAAAACAAATGTAGGTGCATAAACAAAACACAGCTGTGCATTGTCTTGTCTCACTTAACTACTTACAGATATAAACGTAAAGACCAGCAAAACAGGTCCTGTGTGTGTTTTTGCAGATCCAAATGGCTATGCATCCCTGAAACAATGACTTATTTTGGTTAGTTCTCTAGGATAATCAAATTCTTTAGTTAGTAAGTCACTGACAACTAATTCAAATAATTTGATTAATATCAGGAATAGACTTAATTTTATTTAATAGATTTCTAAAGACAGCCAATGAATATTTAAATAACCTTGAAAATTGGTTGGAATAATATTGAGGGCTGCATAAATTTTCTGTGCATGTTGGTCAAGTTGCAACTTTGGCATGAGAATGCCTTTTTGAAAAGGTAAACTACAACAAAAAAAAGCTTGCCAGTTCATGGTAAGGTCCTCATCACATTTAAAAGTAAGTTAAAAAGGAAAAAAAAAACCCCAAACTCCGTCCCTGCTCCCCCGTCATGTTGCAAGGGTGTATGGCATTGTTGTGCTATGTGGAATTTATGATTGAATCACTTTGGTTAGGATATGGAGACAAGGGTTAATATGATTGTCTATGTGACCTTGCGGCTCTGTTCGGACTGTTGGGAGACATTGCACTGCTGTTCCACACAAGGAGCTGGGAAATATCAACTGAATAGGAGCTCTAAATACCTCTCCCATCAGCACAGTATGGATGTTTCACTGGGAAATATTTTGAAGATATTGGATTCGAACATAAAAAGCAATAAAAGTTTGCTACATTTGTTATATTGCAGTGTCCTAAAAACCCAGGTGTCCAGCAGCCCTGGGGATGACGCGAGCACAGTAGTGACCTGATTTCATCCATTTTTCTCGGGAGATAATGGAAAGGATAAGAAATGGACTCTGAATAGGCTAGAAATAATGAAATGACACATACAGATCTGAAAAAGTATTGTGAACTGTATGGGGACACATTTCAGACAAAGACATGGTCACAAGCTGCTTATTCATGGTTAGATTTATACACTAACACTTGACAAAATGCACAGTTGAATAATGCAGTGTGTGTTATAGCTTATCTTTCCTTTTAGTGTATGTAAGGACACAGGTGTTTTCTATGTCTTCCAGCAATACTGATGTTTGGTAGTATAACACGTAATTCCTGACTTATAGCTAGGAAGAAGAGAGCAAAAAAGTGTGGAGGAAAATGTTAACTTTTTTTAAAAAGCTAATAAATCTCAGTAGAAATTCAGACCTGCTCTTATTTTAAACAATCTAATTAAAATATATATAATAATAATAATAATGTTGCTTCTTTGAAGTTCTTTGATAGTTGTCTGATCGTCAACACAATGCCAAGTTTTGTGTACTTAAGCACGTATGCTGTTTGCTTTTGTATTTGTAAAAACAGTTTCCTGGAGATATGCAGTGCTCCCACCTCTCTCCATGAGTTTCCTTCAAGTCTGTGAGGACTCCCTTATGGTATAGCTTCCTTCCTGAGGAACAGTGCTCTTGAGAAGAATAAGGTTTGACTTCCCAAACTGATGGGAGGTTTAGAAGAAAAACAGTCATCTTAAAGAAGACCCATGTTGGCTTAGTGTCTGGGCTTCCTTGAGAAGTTGATCCCAGAGGGGTAAGACTGCAGGTGCTTAGGGAGAAGTTTGAGTGAAGCTTGATAAGTCTTCTATTTAATTTTAGACAAATTGAAGAATAGAGAATGAAATGTTTTTTGGTTGTTGCTCACCCCTCCTCCCTGGACATTTTTAGCCAATGTAAATATCTACTAGTTTCTACCAGAGCAGCTTAGACCTCTGAAATGGTAATGTTTTTGTTTTCATTTTTTTCTACCAGTGGTGAAATCTGACATCTAGGTGGAAGGTGAGCTCCCTGCAGGAAAGCTAGCAAGAGGATTGTGCAAGCCATGGGGAAGATTGCTGTGTTACCTCTACACCATGGATGCAAGAGTCCTTCTGTGCACACTGTGGGCACTTCCCAAGCCTGGTGTGCCACTGCCTTCCAATTTCAGTCACCCTTCATCCACCTCTGGCAACCACAGTGTGGTGGATTGATCCTGGCTGAAGAACAGATGCCCCCCAAAGCCTCTCCATCACTTTCCTTCCTCAGCTAGACAGGGAAGAAAACGCTTGTCAGTTGAGTTAATGACAGGGAGAGATCATTCAGCAATTACAGTCATGAGCAAAACAGACTCAGCAAGAAATAAAAATAATCTTATTTGTTACCCAATCAAAACTGAGTAGGATAATGAGAAATAAAGTTATATATTAAAACCCCTCCTCCCACCCCTCTCTTCTTCCTGGGCTCAGATTTATCTGGTGTCAGTATCTACTCCCTCCAAGCAGGACGGGGGACGGAGAATGGGTCCTGTGGTCAGGTCATCATGTGTTGTCTCTGCTACTCATTCCCCCTCAGGGAGAGGACTCTTCACACACTTTCGCTGCTACAGCATGGGGACACAGTGCTCCATGAACTTCTCCAATGCAAGTCCTTCCCATGGGCTGCAGTTCTTCGTGAACTGCTCCAGAGTGTGTCTCTTCCACAGAGTACAGGCATCCAGGAACAGACTGGTCCAATATGGGTTCCCCATGGGATCTCAAATCCTGTCAGCAAAGTTGTTCTGGTATGGGTTCTTCCCTTCATGGTCTGAAGGTCCTGCCAGGAGCTTGCTCCAGTGTGGGTTTCCTGTGGGGTCAGTGCCTCCTTCAGGTTTCTTCATCTGCTCCACCGTGCAGTCCTCCATGGGCTGCAGGTGGAATCTCTACTTGCCATCATCTTCCACAAGCTGCAAGAGAATTACATGCCTCCTCCCCAAACACAAAAAACCCAACAAAACAAACAACCCAAACAAACCCAACCACACCAATACCTTGCCATGCAAAAATGAAACATATAGAAATGCAGGGAGCAAGTATCCAGAAATCATGCCAAACAGGTACCATATTAAGATGATTTCTGGATCATAAAATAAACTCAACTTTCCTGGATTTGCTACCTAGTTCTTTTCATGGCAAAGATTATAGTTATATATCCTTCACGAATCATTTCCCCAAAGCAATCACAGTTTGGGCTGATCCTGAAATGTCTACTGCAGCTTTTGGTAACACAGTAAGGTGCATTTTGTAAAGAAAAAAAAAAGAGTTGGTTTTTGTTTTAAGCAGGACAGATACAAAAAGTCAATATTGTGAATGACCACCAGGTATTTTTAAAGTGTTAAATTAAATTTAATTAATTTAAACCTTTAATGTTTATTAAAATAAAATTCTCTATCTATACCTATTAAAAGACACAGACTATTTTAGGATTAAGTACGGTCATTTAACATCTTGTAGAAGGTCCTGTTAGTTAAAAAAAATCAATGAAGAATTTTTAAAGAAATGCCCTCAAAACATTGAGAAACTCTTTATTTCTCACTTGATTACACCAAAACTTTTATATATACATATATAAATTTGCCTATAAATGTTTTGAGAATAAACCGGTAAAAAGATTGTACATCTGGAATGTGAAGTTATATCAGCAAAGACACAGTGCTGCCACACTCTTTGTGCGAAGCCCCTGCTAGCATAAGATGTGTTAGGAATTCAAGATACAGCCTCAGATTTCAACAGGACACCAATTACTGTGTATGAGTTATGAAGCACTCCTATTGTTTCCCTCTGAAATATTTTTTTGTATGAGTTTAGTACACATGAAAGATATGAGAATGACAGCTCTGGAGAATGAAGTTTTCTGTTTATCTGTGTAACAGGAAAAAAAGCAGGCAATTGAGGCGTGAGTTTCCTCAGCACAGTTCTGGAAGGAAATTTCTATGAGTGGGAGTACAGTAATGTATTTTGAACTTTATTAAATAATCTGAAGAAACCATACAGGCACCGTGAGTCTGAATAATCACATTCTTGAAACATACCCTGCATGCAAAGTTATATCTAGTTACAGGTATTCATGGTTGCTTTGACAAATTTAGAAAAAAAAGACACAGTGGTCCCTGTAGATAGTCACAATAACCAAAAAGGATATTGTGCTCTTTTTTTTTACATACAATAACACTTCAGGCTTCATGCTCCACCAGCCTTCCACCTCTGTGTTTACACTGCTACAGAGATATCCATTAATGCCAAGAGTTGTTTTCTAGTTTGCAGAAGCAGCCACCCCAACACCAACTCCAAAAGCACCGCAGCCGAAATGCAACCTCTGGGCTGTAACAATGACACAACAAAGCAACAGGAACTGGGCAATAGTTCTATTGTCACTAGAAGTCCATGTCACCACTTTAGAGTCTTTCTGGCTGTTTTGGTAACACAATGGCAGGAAGACACTTCATTAAGCAAGGCTGTTTTCTTTTTTGTTTTTATTTCTTTTTTTTCCTTTTTTTTTTCCTTTTCTTTTTTTCTTTTTTTCTGATTTACAGCAGCAGAAGCAGGAACTGAGTGCTGGTGACCAGATTACTCTCTGGTCTTCGTTTCATAGCACTTATGTACACGTCTAACTGAGAAAATTAGTAGTCATGTGTTTACATGTAGGTATTATCTTAGTGCAAACTAGTCTTTCAGTCACCACAGTCACCCTTCTTTATACCTAATTCAGAGGTTTAATGGAGAGTGCCAGCAGCTAGAACACAAGCTATTGTTCCTCAGAAACCCTCGGATAAATTATAAGACATGAACTCCAGTCTTTGAGCAATTTTGCAAACAAGAGTAAGCAAAAATTAATGATCATCACTGGAATGGCTCTATGTTGTCAGCAAAATATGCTCCAGGGTATATTGACAATTGCCAATTAACAATGAATCACCCTGAAAGACCCCAGTGTGGACAGAGAAGAGAAGGATGGCAGCACTCCCACAGTACAGCTGTTGGAGAAATCTTTAATTATCCATATCTCTTTGAATTATGGGCACTGAGCAAGGGAGGGCTTATCCTGCTCCTTTTTCAAATGGGTGCTTTTAGATGACTCACATTTTCCACCACAACTTTCTTGAAAGACACCCCAGTCCCCCTTTCATCATCCTATTTTATAATCACTAGTCTTGTGTTTCATTATATAGGATTCAGGCATCTCTGGACAGTATTGCTATAAATCTTGATGGATGACAGAACATTAAATGAATTGCTGTAAATTTTAAGTGGCTGTATCTTGGCACCGCTGAGGAAATTCAACAACATGTAAAACGAGATGGCAAATGCTAAACAAAATTATAGCAATAACTGAAATCACAGGTCTGATTAAATAATAGACATACTTTTTTGTGTTGCTAAAATTTAGTTTCCCAGACCAAGGAAGGGAAATGGAATAGATGGAGAGAAATATTTACATTTTGTCATCACGAATGTGTTGTCTTGCATCACACCAGATTTGTTGCAATAAATTACTTTCCTTCCTTTCTGGGGTTTAGACATTGTGATCCAGGAGCTCTTTTGCACTCCTGTGTTTCTCTACTTCTTCCATATTTTCTTTAAGGGAAAAAAAACCCCAAACCTATTTTCATTTTAGTTGAACTAATCATAAGTAAACTTCAAGCTGTCTTAAAATTAAGCTCTGATTGTGTTTTAGTGTGATTTTTGGCAATGATCTTTCGGTGCGTAGTGTGTGATTTAGATGCACAAGTTTCAAGTCTATGATTATAAGTGTATGTCAGTCTACATAAAAATATTTATCTTTAAGCACACAAGTAGTTAATCTGGTTTCATTTCTTATCTTTAAGATTAAAGCTACCCTTACATAGAATAAACATGCACCTTGTTAGACTAGGGCTTGAAGGTCTGTTTCACAGGAATGAATGTAACCTGCATCATTCACAAAGATGACATGTCATTTACCT
Organism: Laterallus jamaicensis coturniculus; assembly: GCA_022605575.1. Classification (NCBI taxonomy): domain Eukaryota; kingdom Metazoa; phylum Chordata; class Aves; order Gruiformes; family Rallidae; genus Laterallus; species Laterallus jamaicensis. Next base: position 1,019,462 of record JAKCOX010000076.1, on the reverse strand, counting down.
CAAAATAATGTATTCAGTGTTGTCTATGAAATGTTTATGGCACTTCTTGCCTTGGGGCTTTTGCTTCTGCTTTCCCACTCACCTGTTAAGTTCCTCTGCTTGGGGCCCACCTTCTGTCAAACCAGTTATTTGGAAATGTCACTGTAACAATGACATGAGGGAGGTGAGAAGATGTCATCTGAGGCTCTGTGTACAGCAGTGCTGTTGCTCACTAGTTATCTGTGATAGGAACATCTGAACCTCTCTGTTTTGAGTAGGGTAGGATCAGTTCATGCGAAAGGGATAAGCTCATAATTCCAGATTTATGAATGTGACAATATATTCTATTGTATCCATCATCCCACACAAAGATTTGGGTTTGATTTACCACACATTTATTGCTTTTTTTATAAGCCATTATGGCTGTGGATTTCAATGGCTCGGCCTTATTTCAGATATCATCACTAAGCTGTTGCACCAGTTTTATGCTAATGAATCTGACCTTAATCCTTAAATGATATCTGCCATCTTTGCATTCTACTGTACATCACCTGGCAGCTGCATATGTAGCTGCTATATAATTTATGCTTTGCAGGTGTCAGTAACTCTATGTCAGAAAACAGAAAGATGCTTGGATGTATTTGGTAATTACTGTGTTACTAACAGGGTAATTGCGCACTTATTTCTGTCTACAAATTACATGGTAGTCACACTTAGAATAAGCATTAAAGACATCTTCAGTAGATGCCAGCGAATAATTACTTTTTAATTACAATATAATTACATGCTTATTACTGTCTGATAGAATAAAGCATTGCTTGATTTTGTATACTTTGTGGCATTGTCACAGCAGCCAAAGGTCCATGGATCTCACTCACACAATTCCTGTCTGTGGCACCTCACCAAAATATTTGATTGTTTATATCTGAGAGTAGGAAATGGTTATCTCTAAGGAAGTGGTGGTATAAAACAAAAAAAATTATCCTGTTAGCAAAACCCTTCTCAGTTAAGGTTAAGCCTGCATGGTTTTCCAAGATGATTGTGACTTTTCTGTGTTAAGCTGACAGGAACGTTGGCCACGGATGGATCAAAGATAGTTTGCACAGCAGCTTCCATACTGAAAATTCCAGGTCAAAGCTCAAAATAACTGTATGATGCTTTCCCACTGACAGAGGTGAACTGTCATCCAATGGTTGACTCTAAGCTGCTCTATCATAGCCTGTTTGCCTATGAATTTTAGAGATAAGCTAATATAAAGGACCACCTGCCATCAAGTCCAGGGTTTTACAAGATGTAAGCAAAATCCTAAGAAGTTTCTCAGGATTGACAACTTCTGATAAATTGCAACATGTAAACCTTAGGGATCTATACTATAGGTGTAGAAAGCAGAGTATTTTGTTTTCCTAAGTGTGGAATTAATAATAATAATAAGCATTATTAATCTTACTCTCTCTGTGTTTATAAGCAGTGGAGAGCAGCAGAGTATTCAAAAGGTAGATCTGGTTTCAGGGAGGTCCAACAAAACATTTTTCAGGGAATCCAAGAGAATTGGGCTACACATCATGCCAGTAGAAAAGCCTACTCCAGACCTCATGGAGAAACAAGCCTTTCACTGATTTGAAATCAGATTCTGCTAAATTTTCAGAACTTTCTCAGCAAGGGGTACTTGCCTGGCCTGGAGGAGCTACAAACGTTTGGCTACAGGATCATCTGACCAAGAGCCATGGCCTAACTGAGATACTGTTGATCATAATTAAATATTTTACTGTAAGATTTTAGAGTCTGTTTTATTGTAAATACAATAGGCAAATTAAATGAGGTTCAATTAATCATCAAGAGTTGGATAGCCTGAGTTCTGCAGAGTGTTAATCACAGTTTAAACAAATAGGTAGCATTTTCAACCATTTAGAGCATGCTGTGCTGTTCAACATACTTTACAAATGAATGAAATTCTTCCTGTGATTCTGTATGGAAAACCAAAACAAACCAAACAAAACCAGGCACTGGAGAAACTCAATCTCTGTTTTGACTTCTGAGTTGTAAAAAAACCTTTCTGATTGCTTCTTTGTCATTCTCCCTAGTGGCACTTTCAGGCAGTGCTTATTCACATACCTTGCCACTTTCAATAATGCACTGATTTGCAGATAATGGGGAAAATATTTTTTTATCTCAAGTTTCAACCTGAAGCTGATCTTTCATACAGACAGAAAGTGAAATGATTAAATGTAATAAAGATGTAAAGGTTTCAGCTAATCATGGATATTGAAAGAAAATAAATACTTTCAGTTAGCATTCAGACACAATTTCATAAATTCCTTCTAGTTGTCCACTTTATTTGCACTTTCACCCCTCAAGCACAGTTTGTAACTTGCTCACAAAATCTTCTTTAATAGATGAAGCTGAAATTCGAAGATCAGTCAACAGATACTGTGAGCAGTTACCATGAGCAGATACACCCAAACTATTTCCTTTTCCACACAGTTCTTTGATTTGAGTTCATTTAAACTAACTTGAATGGCTGGCAAAATAACAGTAAGTTAAAATAATGGATTTCTCTGTGCTTAACTAATAATACATTTTGTTTGAGGTCAGAATTATCAAAATGATTTAGAATGCATGACATATCAGAGGTCTATATTTTCAGAGACTTCCTTTCTAATCTGAAATATTGCAGTTTATTTTTGAAACTGAATTGCTGAGGTGGAGAACAAACTGCAGACCACTCAGTGGTATTGCAAATAATTCAAAGGGAAATGCAGTGTTTGAAAGCAGTATCGTTTGCTAAAGGGCATTTGCCAACAGACAGGAGCATGAGACAGAGCTACTGTCTCAGCTGAACTCTGCAGCACAGTAAAGGCTAGAGCATGTGTGAGCTGGGATTTAGAAATTAAAGACCTTCTACTGAAATATTGTAATGAGATTTGAGTGCTTAAGTAAACAAGGAACTGTTGGACTGCTAGTATTCTCAAAAGCCAGCATTAAGTGGATGAAACAGCGCTTTCTTCATGGCCTTTGGGATGCCTAGTGTGATTTCACTGAAGTGTGTTCATGCTTTCTGTATACTAACTTTTCACTACTTTTTTGTCTTTCTAGTGTTGAAAACCTACTTTTGATCTTTTGCTTATGATCCACCCAGTACCTAAACCAAGGTGAATCTGCATCACGGAAGGCTTACCTGGAAGTTCTGACTGTACTGGCAGAGACAGAAGCATGGCTGGGGGTGTGTGTGTGTCCCAATTTTGGAATTAGATCTACAGTTAGAGGGTACATGCTCAAACATACCAGGTTCTCAGAATAAACTTTTTCACCTTCAAAGCTTTTTGCTGAAGCAGCAATCTTCTGTCAAGAGCATTGAAGCAGAGGAGTGTTATATAGAGTGGAGAGAAGCAGCAGCTGATCTGGAAAAAGGCCCATTTAAACTTGATGCATTCATCCTAAAAATATCAACTAAAACTTTCATCCTACATGCTCTTGATTCATGCATGCTCCATTACTGGAATAATTGAACCTTGAGTAGTTCCACTAATCAAAAGAAACATAAAATGAAAACATAGGAGAAAAACAAAGAAAAGGATGAAAAATCTCATGGGCTGAGGGAAAAGGCTACGAAGCATCAGATCTGAGTTTGCACCTTGTTTCTGTCTTACATTTATGCCATTTGAACAAGTTGTTTAAGCTTTCTGTACTTCAGTACCTCAGATACAACATAGGAATAGCAACTGTTCCTCTGCTTCCCTTTTCCACCCCATTTAGCCTGTCAGTTGTTTGGCACATGGGCTCACCTTTCCGTGTCTGTTCTGGGTTTGATGGGGATATCTGGCTAACACATGTAAATTATGCCAATAACACAAATCAGAAATGTTTTATATAGGCCTTTCCTGTGCAGCCAAGATTTACAGCAAGTGTTTCTAGATGGCAAACACAGTGTGTTACCCCTTTGTTCCCTTTCTGCACAACTTCTGAGGCCAGTTTCTGTTTATTTGCTGAACCATCCTAGCATGTGGTTAAGAGCCTCCTTTTTAAACTCTACTTTTGATTTGATCCTGTTGTGCCTCTGAACACAATTATAGGTTCAGGGTTTCCTGAAGTTTTTAAGCATATAGACCTGATGTTTAATGGACATAGTATTGCAAGCTTTCCTGTAGCCCCTTTAAAAGAAACAAAAAGTGTATGATTAGCCTAGTGTCTTGTATACAGCAGGTTTTGGCTTTGTTATTATTAGTAGTAGAGTGTTATTCACTTAATGGCATCTGTGTGCATTATCTGTGCATGGTCTGAACATAAAGGCTTAGGAGGAAAGGATATTCTGAATAAAGTTGATGTGAATGGACTTCTCTGTAAAGTAAAGATGTGCTGCTCGGATTTGTTTTATGTGTCAGACACTTTATAGGGGGAAGTTGAAAATGTGGCTGGAGATGAAGAGCAGCATGGACAAGAGAGGGGTGTGCGTAAAGCTGCAAGGATGGAAAAGCCTGAAGAAGTGTGTGAGGAGCAGCTAGTCTGGTGCGCTGAATTGTCTGAATGGGCAGTGATTGGAGGCAAGAGAACAGGAAGGGACAACTGGAGGTGAGGATGAGTAGTTTTATTTTTAAGTGGATGGGGAATCCAGGAGAAAGGTGCCAGCTAGTGTCACCTGGGAAGCCATTTACTTTCGACATGCTCTTCTCGCCTTTTTCAAAATGCTACAAATCTTGACCAACTATTCAGAATTTCTTTCACAGACTTTGTCACAAAGACATGAATGATCAGTTATCAATAAATTGAAGCTCGACTATGATATTTTGCTGTAACTGGGGATCATAGGGGAAAAAGATGCATTACATGTACACACTGTACAGAAAAATCTGGATACAAACAACTGGAGGCTGCCTAGCAAAAAGTGTTACATCATATCTGGAAAGAAACAAGAATTTTGAGCTGACAGCATAACTTTAATTTTATTATAACATGCCTCTAAACCGTGTTGTGACTAGTCATCTGAAAAGTTAACATTTATTTTTTAATGGGTGGACTTAGGTAGGCATAAGAAAGAATACACTCTCAACTAGCAAATCATTTTTATATTAGCCAAAGCAAAATCTTCACAGTGAATGTATGTAAATCACTAACTTTCAGTGCACCGAAGGGAATGTACTTCATGCTATAACTTAAATACTAATGAAATCAAGTGAAAATGATCGTCATTAGTCAGCTGTGCCTTGATAGGGTTCCCTGTGGACTGATATAAATTCACCATTAGAAATGGATTCTCTCACAGTCCACAGTGAGCATTTAATCTTTCTGTAAAGCATATTTAAATTTGATGTTTAATATGTGTTTTTTTCATTTCAGGCCTCTTATGTTTCCATATTTGCAGCTTGTGTTTAATCTTTTTTAAGTCACTCTGAGTTTTTTATCAGTTTTATGTGCATATTATTGGCCTATGCGAATCATACAGCCACAGATATTAATGATAATCAGTGGAAGTGAACTAATTAGCACACAGTTCAAAATAATGATGTCTCTCACAAGCCAAATGACTCGCTTTGGTTTTAGTTCATAAAAGGAATGTGTTACCAGATAGAAATTTAAGGCTAGCATTTTGAGTGGTATCCAAGAAAAGCATAGCTATAAACATCTCTCATTTCTTTCCTTGGATGAAAATAATTTAAAATGCTTTTCCAGCACCTGATTCTGACAGATTGTATGAAAACAGGTCAATGGAGTCTCATGTGTGTGTGCACACACACACATCCATGCAATCAACTTCTGCAACCTTAGCTGAGGTAATTTCAGAGGCATGAGGAGCAAGATTCTTGCCAGTGTTCCTGCAAGTTAAATCCTGCTGTGTGGCACCAGGAGTAGATGCTACCCACCGAAGTGCTGTACTAATGCAAGCTCCTCATTCCCTCACACTTTTGTCAGATCTACATAGGAAACACCAGTGGAGTGGCACTAAGCCTTGATGTTGACCAGGATCATTTTTATTCAGAAAAAAAACTCCCGCCGAAGTGAATGGGAAGCCTTTTTTATGAAGAAAAAAAATGCATAAGAGAATAGAAGATGCATAGTATTTCTTAGGAATATTGACCTATCTCAATGTTTTCTTAGCTTACTAATATCTCTATGTAATATTTAATATTAGACAGTTGCCAGGCTATGGAGGAAACAAAGCACAGTAGCAGTGTTCTGTGAGTACTCTGCCCTTTGATAGTGGGAAGGGAAATCTCTTAGGAGTGATGAGAATTACTTTTGTCTCTGTGTTATGTAACATTATAAATTCTAAATCATAATTCTACATAAGACCAAACCACAGAATGAAATCAAGCACTGTTTTGTGATTGTCTGTATGCTTAATAGTCAGCATGTTCCTTGTCTAGGTTTTTGCTATGGCCAGCTAGCACTTTTCAATAGAAGAATCAGGCATGGTTCAGGGCATGGCTGTATCATTCCCAAAAGGCAGTATGGATAAGACAGCACAAAACTTGGTTCTCTCCAAACGCTCAGAGTAAGATCCAACCCCCCAAATGCCCTTCCACACCCACATTTTATCCTTAGGTATGCAAAACATGCTCTTCTCACCCATCCATACCCTTTTACTAAACTGGCCCTTTTCCTCATTTACAGATTTATATTAATGTCCTCTCCCTGTTCAGTCTTTACATAAATGCCTCAGATTCTTAAAAATAACTTAGGACAATCCCTTTTGGTATCATATTTGAAGCACACCTCGGTGATGTTGATGTTGAAGACACTATTATGGCTGACAGACATACAATAGCTGTTTTCTGCTTATTTCATAAGCATGTGGACCTGATCTGACACCCCATGGCAGCTCTCCTGCTCTGTTGATGGTTTTCAGTTCCTGGTGATGATGCAAGAAGTTGATGTGAGTTATTTTCCTCCTAGATAGCAAAACTATACTTCCTCTTCAGTTATGCTTTTTCAGTCCAACTACAAGTTAAGGCTATTATTGGTCTAATCAGTCTCAGGAGTTCTCCAGTTCTGCTTAAAATTAAACAGTTTATGCTGACTATACTGGACAGGAATTAAACTGATTCCTATTTCTATATTGTAGCAAGATAATCTAGTGGAAAAAACCTTTATATATATAACTCATGAGATTGTTACTTTTGAACTTTACCATAATGGGAAATTATTTTTTTTTTTTATGAATCTGTTGATTTAGACATTTTGGATTGAAATTTCATTGAGTTTGGCCTTTGACCTATAGGACTTGTGTGCAAAGATCTAAACCTTAGACCTCCTACTTTCAGTACTTAGCTCAGAGAAGTACGCAGTTTGCATGTGAAATCCAGCCAGTAAAGAGAGAAAGAGAACAACTTGTCTCAGCCAGAGTTTTCAGCACTGCTCTGATTTACACAAGACTGGATGGGAAGCTGTGAGCTCAACATGCAGCTCCTCCTTCCCATCCCGAGGTGTGCCGTTTGGGTCTTGCTGTGCAATCTGTCATCTCACTTCCCCAGGCCTCCATCTTCACGGTGTTTGTTTCCCACTCATCTTTCACAGTGGTCTGGCCTCTGGCCTGAGTAGAGCTGTTAGGTGGGAAAGCATGGGATAAGGGAGAGCAGTGAGTGCCTTTGAAACATGATGAATGTGCCACTTACATTCAGTTTACAATTAAATGATGTTGAGGCTAAGTATGCCATATTATGCCATATTTTGTTTTCACAGTTACTGAGCAGGGGGTGAAGTGAAATTAGTAACTTACCCTCTAGATCCAAAACAAATGAAAAAAAGCAAACTTAAACTTTTTTGGTTTTATTTTTTGGTTTGAGGTTTTTTGTGTGTGCAACTGCCCTTTCTAACAAATATGGATCTACTGTCTCATAATTTATACTGGCCTGACGTTAGTTTGTTTTCTGGATGAGTTTGTTGATCTAATTCCAGAGGCATCTGCATGCAAAGACACACAGGAAAGAGAAAAGTGTATTAAGCTTATCCACTGCTTAGCAAATACTTGAGGGGGGAATCTTTAAGTCAGACTCTGTTCAGTGTTGTGAACAATTAAAGGACTAGCTTCACTCCTAGAGCTTGAAGCCCAGAAACAAAGCATGAACTCAGGGAGTGCTAACAATAATTCCTTCCTCAGAAGAAGCTGTGGGGTTTGTGAAGAACTCAGTCCTTGCTATGGGTATGTAAAGAACTTTAGGGAAATTGAAACCAGTAGATGAGAAAGCTTTTTGTAAAAAAACCCCAATTTTATGTGGACTATTGATCTTTTAAAATAAGACACTGACAAGACAGGTACTTTGTTGCTACTGATGACATTGTATACATTTTGTTTTAAGAGGGTTTCCAGATGAAAGAAATACAGATTCCTGAACTCCAACTTATAGATATCTGCTTTTGGTCCAGACAGGGCACTTAAATTGTGATAATTTTAAGGGTTATGGAATAATAACTTTGATGTTATACATATATTTATTAAGAATATTCATCATAATATAGTCTTTTTAACAACCAGGAATTCAGGTTTGATGCAGTTACTTTTCTTGGTACATTTCAGCTTCTGATGTGATCTCTGACTGTCAGTAATTCCAATAAAATGGAGAAATCAAAGGAAATGAAGTCATAGAAAAAGCCAGTCTTTTAATGTCAACTGTAAGACGCAGTCCCTTTTTAACTAGCATATCTACAGCAGGTTTGGTGATGTCTAAGATGCCAGATATCAGCCTCAGTTTCTTTTCACAGTATGATTCCTTCATGGAGAATTGGTCTTTCCACCCTCACACGCCTACGACAACCAAGGTGGCAGCAGTAGTAACATGAAGTTACAAGAATCACATGAGCACCTGGACAGAAATGCTGAAGCTAGGGCTTGCTGATGAGAGGTTTATGGCCTCTAGAAGATGTCTTCCAATAAATTTGAGTTGATGAGTTAAAAGGGCTATGTCTTTGGCCTTTTTCACAGACAGAACAAGTTCTCCTTGTGTCTGGACTCAATAAAAAGGTGGAAAAAATCTGATGGCTAAAATTCTCAGGATTCATCTACAAAATGCTTTCTCTCCTTGCTGTCCTTCTTCCCCTCAGGCCCTGCACACAGTCTGAAATCAAAATTTACTGCCATTTTGTTGATGATTCAAGAGGTAGTGACCTTCTTTCCCAGAAAAATAATGAGTCATCAGTACAAAGCACGGTAAAGCGTGGTCTTTGAGTGGCCCTTTTTCCGTGCCTGGCTATTTATCTAAGGACTGCAAAATACATCATGAGTATTAATGCCCATAAATTAGCTGGCAGAAGGTGTGTTGATACTTCTAATCCAGAACAGATTCCTGGTGTCTTCAGTGGGATCAACTCTATTTTAACCCTACCAGCTTTCGGTGTGTTTGTTTAGCTGATGAAGACACATTAACTTAGTAATATTCACAAATGTGCTCAAGGTCCTGCATGAGCACTGTGGCAAATCCAGTAATGAACACCGAGATTTTAACTCCCACACCTGTACTTCAAATACATTTTCTTGGTATGCTCCATGGATGTTACTCAGACAACTCATAGGAAACAGATGTTTTTGTCAGAACCACCACTTTTCTGGCAATAACATCATTTCAATGCAATGGTTATTTGAATAGCACAAATGAGTGGTAGCTGCATGACCTTTTATTATATTATATTTATTATATTGTTATATTTGTTTGAGAGTTTCATTTCTGAATTTTAGCTTGAAATTGTATTTTAAAGACACCTTCTGACACCATTCATACTAGCACAGGAGCTATTAATTCTGACTGCCCTGATTCTCTCTTTCTCTTCCCTTTAACAAGTTTTTCACTAGCTTTTGTCAGTGCAGATGAGGCCTGTGAACCTGGCAAATATAAAACGAATCTCTGAGGCTCACTCTTTAGACACATTTTGCTTAAATGGGGGTGCTGCTTGCCAGGATGCCAAACCAGGCAGTGCATGCAAGCGAGCTGCACGGCCAGCAGAGATGGGAGACAGGGTTTGCTCACTGCTCTGCCTTGTCCTCACGCTGCCACAGGCTATGGCATTTAACCTGCGTTACTCACACAAGGCTAGACACATGGAGTAAGCTGTTTGGTAGGTAGGATTCAAACATATAAGTTCTAAAGCTTTAACTTGGGCAATGCATAGCTAACCTTAAAGCATAAAACATTTGTTTAGGTGTACAGCTCAGGATCACAATGTTTTGCTATGCTTTGAGGGTCAAAAGTTTTCTCTTTCCTTCCATGGTGATGTAGTTTGATGCATAATAAAATGTTGTATGTCTGTACATGTAGCTTCAGACAAACACCTCTTTGCATATTCTGTAATATGCATGTGTGTCTGTGTACATACAATATCTCTCTGTGTGTATATGCAATCTGTGCAAAGTTTAGCAGATCTCTCTGAAGCTCTGTGAAATGAGTGTGCTTTTCTTGATTAAACAGAAGGAGAAAAGATGACCAGTATGATACCTATTTTCTCCAGCATCTTTACAGTGAAATAATGCAATGTGAATGTTGCTACTGGTTGTCAAAAATCCTTATGCATCTGGTTTGTACCATCTGGCAGCCAATAGTGTATATCAGATCACTCTCGTTTTAACACTCTTCATCTGCTTGCTTCCTTGTTATTCCCATATATGCAAATTATTTGGCATGCTAGGAAAAGGACCTGGGTAATGACCTTACTAGTGCTAATGAAATAGAAATGTTTCCTAGAAAAAAAAAATTAGGCATATAAGATATTTTATAGATATTGGAGGAAGAAATATATCCCTTATTAGGTATTAGGTATTTTCTGCAATCCTCTAAGATGTCTAGTTTTATCTTTTGTTTTGTTTTTGGAAGTTCAAAACTCTAGACCTTCTTTGCATCACAAAGACTGAAATACTATTAGGGAAAGTTGTAGCATACCTCTATTCCCAGATCAAGTAAACTTAAAATTTGATTAATTACTTCTCTTTTTACATTAGATCTGCTTAAAAATTCTATTCAAACAATAATGTCATCATTAAGGCTCTTTCAGCATGGCAGAACTGACAATAGTTAGTTCCAATATGTAATTAGGACATATAAAAATCTTCACTATAAACAGAATTTTAATACTTGCGACATCATCAGAGGAGAGATTTTATTTTATGGATTGCTTTTATCCTATTTCAAGCATCTAGCCTGAGCTGGTGTCTTTGTTAATGCGCAATGAAACAATGACAGGATCAAGTCTTCTGGCATCCAAATTGTCTCATGTCGGGAGTAGCTGTGGGCTTTTTTAACCCAGCAGCCTCACATGGTTCTTCAGTGCTAAGGCAATGCTGCAGCAGTTCCAATACAGTATGCAAGATTTAATAGCCTAAACAATATTGCAGTCTTATTTAGCCAGTTTCCATAATTTATTTTCCATTACTGATTTATTTCTTTTCACTAGATGTGAAGATAATAATAGAGCTAACTTTTGTTTTGAATAGATAGGTATTAGAAGGGTATTCTTTATCTTTCTGTCCATACGGATTTAGCTAGCATTAATTTTCATTTGCAGTCGTGATTGCAAAAGACACACACAGAAATCTCATCCTTATGTTGCTCAGTGTTCTTACTGGAGTACAGAGGTGTCAAATACTATCAGGTACTAAATTAGCAAGGACATTTTCACTGAAATTGATTTCTTGAGTCTTTGGAATCCTTGAAATCACTCAAAGTCCTTGTTGCTTTTCAGGTACCCTATTAATCTTTATAGGCTTGTATTGACATTGTTGGCTGTAGCTTTCCTGCTTGGCTCTCCGGGCAGATGTGAACAGACCACAAAGGGGCAGGGAACCACTTCTAATTCAGAAGAATCCACAACAGGTGTCTTAACCAAACAGAAAAATCGTATTAAAAGCAATCATAATCATAAAGTGTAAATGAGACGCAGGGTGCTGAATTATTCCTGGATAAAGATAGCATCCCTGTCGATCTCACTGCTGACTTACCTTTGCTTGTCTCTAAGTGTGATTTAAAATCTAATAAAGGAGTGGTTCAGAGCTAGGTGAGTGATTCTTATCAAAACTGAACATCTACAAAAAAAATTAATAGTAATAGTGGAAAAAAATAAAGGTGGAAAAAAAAAGGAAGAAAAAGGAAGAAAAAAAATCTTGGAACAAGGAGTAGGGAGTCTGGTAGAGGGAGGGAAGGAGGTGGACTGCAATTGTAAGACCCCATTTGCAGGGAAACAAAGAGCAATCAATGTAATAGCAGTATAAAGCAGTCAAAAAAAGGAAAAAGGCTGCAGTCTGACATCTTTTATTCCTGAGCCCAGGTGGAGCTATAATTGGCAGTCCCAGCTTGGAGATGAATACAGTGTAAAAGAGCCGTCCCTTGGAAAAGCAGACAAAGAAGTGTCTTGGGTTTTTAGGAAAGTCAAAGAATATCTCTAGTTCTTTGGGGGGGAGGGGGGGGGGGGGGGAGGAGGGGGGTGAGGAGGAAAGGGAAAGGGGGAGAGAAAGAAGTCAAAGTGGTTGGAGGTGGGGGGGGGTGTGGCACATGGGAGACGTTATGAAACTTGTGGCTGGAATCTGTGAATTCCACAGCTACTTGAGCTCCCTTTACCTCCCCACTCACAGTCCTTATGGAGCAGCAAGAGCAGTCAGCTAAAGCGTGCCTGACATCCTCGCAGGATGTTGCTGGCCATATCTGCTAATTCAGGTGCCAAATGCTGACCCCCCCCCCCCATTCACAGTTAGCAGGGGTGACAGCAAATCTGGGCAGGATCAGTCATGATCATTGACATTTAGATTTAACTAAGGCAGAATGGCTGCTTTCTTGCTAGACAAACAAAACAAAAAAAGAAGCATTTTGTCAGTGAATATTGTCAGCCACTCAGCCTCTGCTCAGAATTACAGCTATAAGGCTTCTTCCACAAAGAAGGACACACAGCCTTTGTGTCAAAATGTAAAAAACCTAAATATAGGCAGATAGATTATTTTTTCCTGGCTTCCACTCTTTTTTTTTCTTTTTAATTAAGTTCATGAAGTACCTCTGAGGTACAGACCCCAAAGTACAGAGAGTTGGTGATAAACAGCCCTTTATTCCTTTTCTGAAAAAAAAATCCCAACCCAACAACCCAGCAACAGACCACAAGAAAAATATATGAAAATATATAAAAGACAACATCTGAGGAAGAAAAACAGCATTTACAGCCTCTCCTCATAAACTAGTTTCTTAGGGAATAACTGCATTAAAATTAATCAGACACCTACACTTCAAATTAACCAGCAAAAAATGCTCATTTTCTTTTCAGACACTATATGCAAGTGTGCGTAACTATCATTTACTCAGCAGGGGACATGGACTAAAAAGGCACATAATATGAATGTATTGGTTTACTCTTTTCTTCTGGCCAAGAATAGACCAGAAATAAAGACTTAGTTTTCTGAGACTGTTAGTTTGTAGTCATTGACCTGTTTCAAGTTTTAATTTGAATTTTGGGTCAAAATTCTTTTGTAACCTCTAGAAAGTTCAGCAAGTAGTTGTTGACATTCCAACAGAAAGTCTGCATATTTATGACCTTAGAAAACCTGTAAAAAATATTTCTTTACATGTACGTCTTTCTATGATTCTGTGTCTGTGTGTGCATGCATACATATATAGGTACATGGCACACCTTAAAGCATTATATAGTGACCCTTTTCATAGAATCATAGAATTATAGAATGTGTTAGGTTGGAAGGGCCCTTATACGGGTCATCTAAGCCAACCCCCCTGCAGTAAGTAGGGATATCTTCACTAGGTCATGTTGCTCAGAGCCCCAGCAAGCCTGACCTTGAATATCTCCAGGGGTGGGGCCTCTAATACCTTTCTGGGCAACCTGTTCCAGTGATCTACCATCCCTCATATTGAGGAACTTCTTCCTAATATCCAACCTAAAACTACCCTTTTCTAGTTTGAAACCATTACCATTTGTCCTGTTGCCACACGCAATAGGGTCTAACCCAGCCAGTAGTGGCCATCAGCTGATGCTTAGAGGAAGTACAGTATGTATGTGATGCTTACATCTATTATTTTCCTAACATGTAAGTATTTCCAGCTGAGTTGGATGTAGTTGCTGAGTGTTGAATAGGGATCAAACATTTGTCTGGTATATTACTGAACTCATGAAAATCTTTAAAACTTAGAAAACTCTTTCCAAAAAAGCTCGCTGTCTTTTGGAATTTAACTCATGTGGGTTGCAAGGCTATGCAGAATTGTTCTTAGGAAGCTAATCACTGGTTTCCATTTAGATAGAAACCAAACCCTCTGTCAAGTCCAAGTTTGAGGTACAGTAACTGTGAGGAATAGAGTTCCTTGGCTTGCCTTATTTCCTGACCTGCCAATCCAATTCTAATTGCTGTTCCTGATCACTTGATACAACTTCCTTCCCCACAAGCCTACCCTGCTGTGAATCCCTTATGCTTCTGCATCTTCAGCCTGATCTCTACATCTCCCTTTTGGTCTATTGTTTGTGGAGTTCATAGTTAAGGTTCTGCACAGTCTTATAGCCGCAATATTTGGTGATCTATATAAGTAAAATGAAATCCCCGTTAGTTAATTTCAGATCCCCGTATCACATGATGAAGTCAGCAATGATCTTTTTGAGATCCTTATCTTCAAATGTATCTTGTAATGTGTAGTTTTTCTTCTGTAAGAAGTCTTAAAAGGAATTCGCTATGAAAAGACAGGGATGTTAGTTTCATGTATATGTCCTTATAGTGAGGAAACCATGCACACATGTCCTGCACCTCAAAAAAAAGTGTGGCTAAGCAGTATATAAAATGCTTCAGAGACTGTTATGTGCTCCTGAGGGTAGACTATATAGACTGGTTTGTGTCCATATAGGTTGCATCTGCTGAACTCAGAAGACAGTGTGACAACTTTCAAACTGCCTAATAGGAATAGATCCTGAAAGTTGCTGTCCCCCAAACCACATCCAGACATTGTCTAGCATGTGCCAAAACTGTGCTAAGGTGTGTGATAGCGATAAAAGAATGCAATGGTCTTGGTAAGGCACTGAACTGTACTTCAGACTGCCCTGGCCTTATTTATATAGTAGAATGTAGGCTAAGTTGCCTTCCATACGTATGGGCTCTTTACAAATTTCAGTCTACAAAAATATCAACATCTGGAAACAATGTTTTTTTCTGCCTGAGCCTCTCTTGAGTGCAGCAGTAAACTGGGTGTCAGCACATCTTCAATTCTACTCCTATTTTGGATTGATCCATATGCATTTCACCATGTGTAAGAAATGGGATGTTAAATGTTAGTATCTAATAAAATACATAAAGTAGGTGTTCGTTTTGCAAAAAATGAGAGAGAGGATGGTAACAGCTGCGACACATGGAGGTGTGGTGAGCAGCATAAGCATTGCGTGTATATAGATCACAGCCCTTGTTTTCACCTCAACTGCGCACAGCCTGATTTGAAGGGTCAGTTCAATGAACACAATAAGACAAATATGTTTTGTATTCCAGGGCATTTTACAATAGGGTAGTTGGTTTTTTCACTGACTCACTTTGCTACTGGGCCTGCTATGATTGCTAGGCCTGAATGTCAGCTTGTGCTTGTTTGCTTAATGTCATTCATCAATTATAAAATGGCATCTCTCATTGAAATCAATAAAACCAGGTCAGTGAAACGTACACCATAAACAACAATTATGATAAAAATTAAGGAGAGTTTTCTAAAGAGTACATACATGGACAGTGATTTAAGACTGTCACTCTGTCATTCATTTTCAGTTCTGCTCTCTAAGCTACTTTTTGCAACTCATATATCCAGACTTTTCTCCAGTTTCTTTTCCATCCTTACAAATATGAGAGATGATGAAATATGAGAATAATGATGCTGAAGTCAATATGTATACATACAGTGAACTGAGAAGTACAGGAAAAACATGTACATACACTCATGATTAGATGCATTGTAATATACACGCAAAGCCTTGTGACTGCTGATAGTCTTTCTCACTAATTTCTATCTTTTTGTGTAATGCATATACATATGGTATCTGAACATACATAAAATTGCTATTGTATTTTTATGCATGGAATTTATCTGCATGCAAGCATGAAGTTTCTTACTGAAAGGGCTTAAAAATCAACCGTTAGAGTTGGATGTTGAAGACAGGACAAATAGGAAGGAAGGAAGGTAGGAAGTTGGGACATTTGTCTTCTGATAAATTTTATGCATTTTATTTTTCACTCATCCAGTCCTGTGCTATTTATCACTTGTGTTTACCTGCTGTACTTGCCACACAGACTGCAACTGCCTGAGGCAGGGACTGTTTTCTTTGTTATATGTCTGTATATTACATAGTAGAATCAATCCTCAATTAGGTGCCTAGGCAGTAGCATGATGTAAATAAATAATAATAACTTTCCAGTGCATGGCCTTTTGTGACTGAATTAATAACAGAATGGGATAGTGAAATAGCTATATAGTAAATTCAAGTCAGTAAGGACAGCAAACAATCCTTGTTGTCCCTGAATATATCATAAGAGCAACATGTAAGAGGTTAACATTGAAACTTTATTTTGGTTCAGAAGAGACAATAATTGGCAATGACTCTATTTCTTCATTCAGTTGGGATGATCTTCCATACATGTCAACCAGGACCCAGCTGGATTTGTTGCCAATGCCTTAGAGAATGACAGGCCTGAGCAGTCTTCATAACCTATAAATCCTGGTGCTCTCTGCCAGTATAGACAAAATACAAGCATTGCAAACAGTATATGAAGTAAACACTTGTGCACTTGGAAAATATTTGTAATAAAATACTCATGGGAAGAAATACTCATCATAGAAGTGTACAGCTACAAGGTGTTTGCGGTCTTGTCCTAAAAGTATTCATGCTTTTAAAAGAAAATTTGTTTTCAATTTTATGTGAAAAGAATGTGGAACTACTTAGTAGTTGGCAGCTTGAAAGGAAAATCAATGGGCATCAGCCTAGGTGTATGGCTGGGCCCTTCCTTGATGGCTAGCTTATCCAGCATCAAGTAACTGGAATGAGAAAGAGTTAAGGCTGTGAATATCTGGTTCAGTTATCGTACAGTTTCTGCAGCCGCTGTTAGTAAGCGTGCAATAGTTGGACTTGCCTGCCATAGGGAAGGATGTAGCTTTTGAGACATTTAAGAGTCAGCAGAAATTGGAGATTTAAAGGGCCATATTAGTCCTTGAGAAGCTCTTGAAAGTGGCTTTTAGGACCTAATGACGTCCCTGTAGTCTGTGTGATGAAGCTGATGGGACACCATAGTCCCCACTAGACAAAGCTTCTGCTTTGGGGATCAGCATATGGAGGTGCATTTTACTGATCTGCTCTGTAGGTCAAAGTGGCACTGGTAGCTGGGATGAGCTTCCCACCTGAATGAAATTATTGAAACAGTTCTGTTGACCATAAAATTAAGACAGGAAAACACTGCAAGGTGGGAAAACCTCTTAGGAATAGAGGGCAATCAAGAATATCATAATACATGAAAATAATATGCTGCAAACTTTATTTCTAAAATTCACAGCTACCAAACTCTTTACAAAATGTCTGCAGTAAACTAGCCTTGCATCTGTTGTACCTTGAGCTTGACTTCCCCTGCTTGTTCTTATCCAAGTCCATATTTCAGGAAAAAATTAAGATGAAGATCTTGTGGAAAATTAATTCAGAACTACCTTTATCATGGTGGTGTTTTCACCACCTTCACAATGACTTGGATAAGCTTATCCATTCCACTTGACTGAGTATTGAAAATGAGGGAAACCACAGAGCCTTATGGCATTGTGGGGCTGAGCAATTGCCTGATCTCATTCTTGCAAAATTCCTGGAAGCGAGAAGCTGGGCCAACCTCTGAGTAATCCCATCCAAGCCAGACACTGTCCGACAGTGTAAAACTTGCCCAGTCTGGAGTTTCACAGTGACATGTGATCACTTTCACTAGGAGGCTTTTTAACCTTTCCAGCTTGATCAAACTCTTACTCTGCAGAATTTTGATAGCACAGGGATAGATTTGGGTCATTATGACAAAGCTCTATTTTTTAATTCTGAGAAGTTCACTTTAGAAATCAAAACTGTGAAAAAAGCAAGCAAAAAAAAAGAAAAAGGCAAAAAATTTGAAAAAATCTGGAGATGTTGTGAACACTGTAATATCTTCCTATAGTACAAATGCTTACATGCAGCTAGCAAGGATTGAGCATTTTTAAACTTGTGTTAAATTTTAGGGCAGAAATTCAGAAAGTTTTCTGTAGCAATCTGGGACCACCTTAAATAAAGTGTGCAACTTGCCTGATTTAACCTATGACAGCTCTGAATTTGCTCAGCAGACCTAGAAGTGGATGTAGACATGTGGGTCTCAGCGTGGAGAAACGAAAAGCAAGACAGCAGGGGAAGTGGTAAAGCTTGCAAATAAGCATTCTAGGGTAAATATTGTTGTCTCTGGACTACATTGTTGCTGCTGTGGTTTGAATTTTTGCAAGCCTCACAAACTAGTTTACGAGTTCATAAGGTTCACAAAGCCAGTTGATGCTTGGAAGAACTGGGGTTTTTTCTGTAATATATTCCTGACAATTGGAAAGATGATTGAACTAATGCAAAATGTACCTAGGCAAAGAGAATCATATGCTGCTTAAATGCAGCATTTTCTAATAGTGTGTCTGTTATATATGTATGTGGGCAAGTATATATGTGTATGTGTGTGTATGTATTATGCATTTAAATAGGATTTTCCTCTCCCCTTCTTTTAGCCTCTTTATTCACAGTATCTCAGTTTTGGCTCAGTTACTGATCCATTTTTACATCTTAGGTAACATTTTCAAAAGTGCCATTGTGTGTAAGAAAGTAAATGGCATTCAGGCTCTGAAGGCAATTTAGGTGCTTTTGAAAATGAGGTCAAAGTTTCCTTGTCATTTGGATGCATAAAAATTTTTACTTTCTGTGCTTATAACAATTTATTATTAGTATCACAGTAACATAGAAGAGGCCCAGTCATGGGAACAGAACTCCATTGTGCTAGGTTTTGAATAAACATATTCTAAATAGACAGCCTCTGACTCAGAGGATTTAGGATGTTTTTTCCCTGTCTGTCCCTCTGTTTTCTTTTTATTAGTTGCTTTTAAGCAGAGTACTAGCAATGTCAAAATTTAAATCTACAATATTTGAGTGGTTTGGAAGGCAGAACAACAGAATTCAACCATCCGTGATCTTTAGTAAGGAAAATGATAGGTTGCAAAGCTGAACTCTTAAGAAAAATAATGAAAATCTGAAGAAGCAAGTACTTTATTGAACAAGAAAAAAACCTCTCCTGTTCACAGATAATAAATGTGAGCATTAAGAAAAGCATATTTAGAAAAATGGAAAAAAAATTCCAATATAAATTGTGACGGGATATTTCATAAGACCATAGTTTTTACTATTTTTCTGTTCCTTCACTGTGCCCATGTACGAAATGAAAGGGATTTGCGAATTTGTAAGATAGTATGGCTGAGCCCCTTTGATTCCAAGTCAGTGGAGCTATCTCCCTCATTGTCTTGGTTTGCTTTCAGTGAGGATAATCCAGGGAAATATTGAGGCTTTTTGCTATGAGAACAAAAAGACACATGTGAACCATACAGTATATATCTTCTTTGTATTGGGGAGGCCTCATCTGGAATATTGTGTGCAGTTCTATGCTCCCCAGTTCAAGAAAGACAGGGAGCTACTGGAGAGGGTACCAAAAAGTGCTACAAAGATCATTAGGGGTCTAGAACATCTATTTTAAAGAGATGCTGAGGGACTTGGGACTTTTTAGCCTAGAGGAGACTGAGAGGGATCTTAGCAATGCTTATAAATACTTGAGAGGTGGGTGTCAGGAGGATGGGGTTAATCTTTTTTTCAGTGGTGCCCAGTGACAGGACAAGAGGTAATGGGCACGAACTTGAATATAGGAACTTCCACCTAAACATGAGAAGGAACTTCTTCACTATGAGGGTGACAGAGCACTGGAACAGGCTACCCAGAGATGTTGTGGAGTCTCCTTCTCTGGAGATATTAAAAAACCACATGGACACTGTCCTGTGCAACCTACTCTAGGTGATGCTGCTCTGGCAGGAGGGTTTGGACTAGGTGATCTTCAGAAGTCCCTTCCAACTCCTAACATTCTGTGATTCTGTATTCAATCATCAATTTCATATCTCCAAAACAAATTCTACAGGTATTTCCAAATCACATAGTTCCTTTAATCTAGATGCTGTTCAGTGATCAGAGTTACTTATTTACTAAGGAATAAAAAAATGAAACATCTCCAAACACAGAAGATGTTTTAGGAACCCATTTTGTACCATTCATAGTATGACATTGCAAATAGCATGCAATCACATTTTATTCTTTCATTGTTTGAATAATTTCCTCTTTTGAAGCCAAGAGTTGAGTTCTCCAGCAATTCTGATTTCACTACTTTGTCCTGCTGTTAATGATCCAGAAAAACATTTACTAGTTGTTAAAATTTCTGGTTTATTGGTTAAAAAATGTATTAGATTTTCAGGTATTACACATTAACTGAGACACCTACTGACTTACAGGAGTGGGACTATGTTAATCTTGAAGTACGAACCCCATAGGCTTCACTTAGCTTCTAGAAGCACTTAAAGGACTCTGGCTGTTAGAGTAACTGTGGTCAGTATGCTTTGCTTACGTGGATATGTACACTTGTCAGAAGGGTATAAGGACTTCCCCCCCTTTTCCGCTTTGCATGGACTGCTTAAAAGCCAGCAAAATTGTAGTCCATTATGGTAAATTGTTTCTTGGAAATGGCAAGAAATGAATGATATTTCCTTCCCTACTATACTCTTTGGTAGAACAAGTCATTGATGTCAGAAAGTCTGAGCTAAATCCTGAGGAGATGGATATGCATCTAAATTGAGATACTTCTTCTGAACAGACTAGCATGTGTGTGCTGTGGTGTGCTCAGGATCTCACCTTCTGCCATCAGCAGAGCATAAGGGACTCATTCTTTCTCCATATTTCTGAATTCTTCATCACAGAAGCCAGTGTGTATGAGTTGACATTTCCACTGATTGTCTCACAAAGTGAAGTTGGGAAATGGGACATAATTCTGCACCTGAGAAGGGACACCCCTGTCTACAAATAGAGACTGGGGAATCAGACACTGGAGGACAGCCATGCTGAGGGAGATTAAGGGGTCTTCATCCACAGCAAGTTAAACATGATCAAGCAGTATGCCCAGGTAGCCATGAGGGCCAACCATAGCCTGGGGTGCATTAAACACAGCATTGCTACCTGGTACACTGTGCTCTGTGGCCTCATCTCAAGTACTGTGTGCAGTTTTGGGTGCCATGGTACAAGAGGGACATAAAAACATTGGAGAGTGTCCAGAGGAGGGCAATGAGAATGATGAAGAGTCTGGAGGGGAAGTGTTATGAGAGGCTGAAATCCCTTGGTTTATACAGCCTGAACAAGATGAGGCTGACAGGAGACCTCATCACTGTCTATGGCTTCCTGATGAGGGGAAACAAAGGGGCAGGCACTGATCTCCTCTCTTTGGTGACCAGCGATAGAACCCAAAGGAACAGTATGAAGCTGCGACAGGGGAGGTTGGATATTAGGAAAAGGTTCTTCACTGAGAGGGTGGTCAGGCACTGGAACAGTCTCCCCAGAGAAGTGGTCACAGTACTGAGATTGGTTGAGTTCGAGAAGCATCTGGACGATGCACTCAGTCCCATGCTCTGACTTCGGTACCTAATTTTATTGTATTACACATGTAAGAATCTCAATTCATTCTTAAGTTTAAACGTCTGTGGGCAAATAATAAATAAATTTTGTCTGATGCATTTCTGAGTTTCCCAAATTGATTAAAACATTACTGTAGAAATTAAACAGTGCAATTGAACTGTTTCGGAAAGGAGAAAAATAATATATCAAAATTTTTTTTTTCAGGGGGAGAAAGCGGGGCAGTTTTTGTTTTTTAACGTGGAGCTAGTTATAAACTCACTGAATTGAGCATGACTGACCTAGAAGTAGTAGTGAAAGAAAGCATTTCAAGAGCATTTTGGCAGAGTTTAAACAAACATGCAAATAGCAATATATTAATAAACGGAGTCCATGTCCTTCTCCATTCCTTTCTTTCCCTCTTTCTTTCATCTCCTGTGTTCTTTTCCTCTCCCTAAATATTGATTATTGAAATAATCTATACTCTTGCTCCATATTTAGATTTTCAGTTGCTAAATGCTGAAGCTTAACCATTTACTAAGTAGTCTTCAATGGCCCACACCTTCTCAAGCTTTTTTTATATGATTGCTACAGAAATGCTACACGGAATGACCCATACACAGAGAAACCTGCTAATCAATAGAAAACATTAGTATTAATGACTAATAAAAATGCCCTGAAAATCAATATACAATAAAGATTTGAAATGTTAGTGGTTTCACTAGTGTTTCAAGATCGGCTTTATAGTCATCTACCAATGTCAGTGCCACCTCAGCATTAATGTAATTTCATTTGGCAGGAATCAGTTCAGTGTTCTAATTTTTAAAATGATAAGAGCATTTTTGCTGAAAAAGTGTTGTATCTGAAATCAGATGTTCCACCGACCCACATATATTACACACACTCATACACAAAGGGCAAGATTGTTGTATTTGAGCTCTGCTCCTTACAGAAGATATAGGTGGAGCATTAGGAAACCATCTATAACTACCTAATCTATAGTCCTTGTCCTGTCAATATTTATAGCAGTTACTGTGCTCACTAAAATATGTCTGCTTATATGAGTGCAGTTATGGAGTTCTACTTCCTCATGCCCAATTACACTACAGCAGATTGTCTAGGCAGGCTAGAAACACCTGGAAAAAAGTGGCTAGTACAGCCCCTCAACTCAGCCTAGCTGAGCGATTTACTGGTTCATCAGTGGTATTGCACTGGAATTTTCCAAAAGCCTACTTTTTTTTTTTTTAACCTTGCCAGGTTGATGTTTTAAATCAGTAAGTTTATTAAAACAAACAAACAAATACACAAGACACACACACACATTTTGTATGTGAAAGCCTCACATTTGTTTGCATGTCCTGTGCTGGAATTTTAAATGAATTTGTGATTTTGTTTCCTTTGCTTCTTTAATTTTCTGTTCATTCAGACTAAAAGTTAACTGCACCAAAAAATAAAAACAAATCCCAAATCCTTTTGAGGAAGATGGAGGGACTTTTGTTTTGCAAATGAAGTAAAAAAAATGGAAATTGTGATTTCTTTTCAGAAAATCCATTTCTCCTCCAGATCTATTTCTCTTTGTAGAAGAATTCTTTGCCTGACCTTTGCAGCCAGTTTCTGACCTCTCTGCCTGATTTTAATATGTGTGTGTACATGTATATTCAATGCCCAAATCTATTATACAGGTACCTTTTTCCTCATCTTTGTGCTAGATGAATAGATTGCATGCTAAGGATTTTCTTCTCCCTACTATGACCACAGTGAATATGTATATACATACACAGAATTCCATCTAAGTCCCTTGCTTCTAAAAATGTTTAGACCAGAGATATAGCCATAAAAAATATATAGATTGGAAAGTTGACCTACATACCTGGGAGATCCAGCTGGCTTATCTGTAACCTTTAATGTCTTCCTATTAACTCGTGTACATTTTATTGGTCAGACTAACTTAGTCAGCTAAGAAATTTCTGAAATACAGATATGCAAGTTTAAGTAAGTGATCTGCCTTGTTTTTTCTGTGATTTTTGTATTCTTGCCACAAGCATCTGCTACTAGCACCAGTCATAAGTATGAATGAATAACAAAAAGGTGGCAAGCTTTCAATGAACATTTCTTCTATTTTAGTAAAGATAGTGATGCATCTTGATTTCTCTTTAATTAATCCTATTACTTCCTAAAATAATTCCTTATGAATGAACAGAACGAAATCTAAAAGAAGCAGCAAATGTCACTTAGGTGTCAGTCTCATCCTAATCTGATGGTAGACATGATGGTTTGTTTCAACATGACCTTTAGATGTTTCTTTGTTCTTAAATGACTAATAGTGTTTACTTCAACCATGTTATATTAAATCTGGAACAAAAAAGTTAACCTTCTTGTTTTAAAGCTTTAATAGACGTAGAGAGTTCCCAAACCAAGCAACAACTTGAAATACGGCAGTCGTGTTTTTGCAAAACATGGTTTATTTTGCATAGAAAAGAGATAGAGAGAAATCAACAATAAAGCTGGCTCTGACCCTGTTGAAAAGCTGAGGTAGTTTAACACTGAGCTTCTTTGAAGATACCATTTTAGTTTCTAGAGCTAGTTGAAAGAGAAAGAAATATTAAAAACTGATGTGACAGGGAAAAATCTATGTAACTGATGAAAAGCTATAAACATTTTTACTTTCATAACTGGCTTATATTAATGGAGTTTTCAAATCTGAATGAGTTAACTAGTCATATGTTTAAATAGGATTAGCCAAACATGACCCCACATATTAGAAAAACAAAAACAAGGCAAGGAACTGTAAGATCATAAAATCACAGAATGTTTTTTGTTTGAAAGGTCCTCAAAGATAATCTAGTGCCAACCCCACTACCATGGTTCCCACCTTCCACTAGACCAGGTTGCCCAAAGCCCCATCCAACCTGGCCTTGAACACTTCCAGGGAGGGGACAGCCGCAGCTTCTCTGTGTAACCTGTGCCAGCATCTCAGCACCCTCACAGTGAAGAATTTCTTCTTAACATCGTATCTAAATCTGCCCTCCTTCAGTTTAAACCCATTACCCCTTGTCCTATCACTACTCTCCCTGATTAACAGTCCCTCTCCAGATTTCCTGTAGGGTGCTTGAGGTACTAGAAGGCTGCCATAAGGTCTCCCTGAAGCCTTCTCTTCTCTGGGCTGAAAACCCCCAACTCTCTCAGCCTGTCAAACAAATTAGTGGATGAGCTGGAAAAATGCAATAAACCTATCTAGACTCTAGTGTATGAGCATCATTTTCTAAATCTTAAGTAAACAGAATTAAAAAAACATACCTAGAATTTAAAATACTGATATTCTATTGATATTACTAGTGATTGTTTTAATCTGAAAATTTTATTTGAATTTTTTGGTCCAAATTTCCACCATAGATGTTGTCATTTTAGCAGCATAATTCTTTCAACATTGATCATAAATTTCTTGAAATAATTTGAAACTGTTACCTGTTTGGTTTTTGTTTCTGTGTTTCCTTTTTGTTGTTTTTTCTTCAAAATTTGTTAACAGTTAAGATGAATAGCAGTATAGCAAGTTATAATCTTCAATTTTGTGTTGAGCAATTTCCACTACATTCCCTTGCGATTTTTTCTTGAGAATTTAACAGCTAGAAGTGATAAAAACTATTAAAATGCATCTGAATATTCATTGTAAGTGCCCTCTGTACATAAGGAAGGAAAAAAGTATTTTTGAGTGGCTTTATAGACATAAACGTGACTTATATGAACTATGCATAAGGCGCATGAAATGACCCTACTACTTTTTTTATTAATTTCAGGACTTGGTCCCAATAAAGATTATCTGGTGACTGAAGCAAGAAAAAACATCAACAGTAAAAACAAAAATCTTGTTTTGTTGCCCAAAATGTATATAATATTTTTTTCCCCACAAAGCCCATAACTGCTTGCTGATAACACTAGAATTAGTCATCACTTCCTGCTTCTAAAATTCACACACACAATAACTTATTTCCATACACGTGAAAGACTCTAATGAATTAAAACTAAACAAACTAGGTGATGGCTGATGGGGATACCCGAACGAAAAGTGTATCAAATTAAGTCCTCAATGACACCAGAATTTGCATTCCTTTCATAAAGGATTTTTAGGACATAACTGTCTTAGAGAAATCAAAACAAGCTAACTAGCTGCTGTCATTTGATCCTTGGTGTCAAACCTGTCACCTAATTAATCAACATTCTCCTTCAAGGCCACTTGATGTTCTGACAATGTCCCAGTTTTCCTTCCCTCTGCTTTGGTGCCCCTACTTCCAACAGTTCAGTGTTAATAGGGCAAGAGTATAAAATGAACTATTTGGGGAGCGAGAAGTAGTGTCCTTCATTTTAAAACTGAGCAGATCGTTACTCATTGCTGGAGGTATTGGACTACTTGGTGCACAATATTTTTCTCTGTGACCCATTTGCTGCATTTCACATGTGGGCTTAGCATTTAATTCCTTTTTGGATCACTCTAATACTACTCATAGTGGAACTGGGCAGCTTCGGTGCCATGCAAATTTGCCGGGAGATGAAAGGCCACAGCAGTTTTCAGATTTGGTGGGAATTCTTACTTGCTTTCTAATGAACTTTGAAATTAACCTTCTTGGTGGCTTTAATTTGTAAGATAAACCAGTTTCTTTTGTAGGTTAAAGCAATGGAATCCGGAGTCCAGAGGAACCTGTAAATTGAGGAATAAAAAATTGAAAATACAATTCCTCTAATGTCACTATACCCATTTGAAAAATGCCATAAACTGTGTGCCCAGACTTAGTTTTTGGTTTAGTATGGTGAAAATGTAGGCCAACACCATCAAATCTATGGGGCACTAAATATGTGTGACTAATCTTGGCTTTACTACAGGATGCCTCCAGTCTCTACCTGAATGGCATTCAGCATTAATGTTAGGCAGACAAGTCAAAACTCTCCATACCATTGGGGTATTCAGATGTATGATCTCCACTTCCCAGTTCTTCCATAATTTGAACCTTTGTGCCAGAAGCTCAGGAGAGTTGTGAGGGAAAAGACTGTTGCTGTGTTCCTCTAAGATGTGGAGGTGTTATCGTCTACTGTAGGACTTACATACAGGTCTCAGCTGGCAATGCTCCCGTCTTACAAAGGGGCTGTGTCAGGGCTGGATGCAACACTGGAGGGACAGCTGTGACACCAGAGGTATAAAACTGCCTGCTTCACCCTCAACAGAGTCATCAGGGTGTCACCAGGCAGCCCTCCAGGCCATCAAAAGTATAGGGAGGTTTTTTGAGAGCTGAAAGTAATGTTAGGTTGGGTTTTGCCCCCCACCCCCCCCCCTCCCACCCCAGTGGATGTACTGGCACTAGCCTAAGTATTAAAATATCATCTGTACACTGTTTCTTACGTTCTGTCACACATGACCTCCTCAAGAGTTCAATCACTCTGGAGCCTGTAAGGAATTCTTTAGAAGAAGGATTCTTGCACTTTATGTTCTGGATTCACCTGAATGGTATAATATATCAGAAGGGTAAATCATGTTTCAAGTGAATTAAAGTGTAGGTTTGGTATTGTTAGGGGGGGAGGGGGGGAACCCACAGATTGTTGTTTTACTTGAATTTGTAATTTTTCTCATTATGGATATATTTCTTCCACTGAAAATTGATAACTATATTTTACCTAAATCACGTTTTTCTATGTATTTTTGAAATGTCATTCTAGTCACTTTTGTAAAATTAGAAAATTACCATAGAAACTGTTACATTTTTAAAAAAGACATCGTTATGGTAAGGAGAATGTAAAAATTATGCCCACCTTCCAACAGAAGAACATAGAGCTATATTCCATCATTTACCCAGTTAATTTTGCTTCCTATTAAGTGTTCTTGGTAGATTCATTTAGTGTTCATACTATGAAATAATAGCAACTTCTGATTGTAAACTGTGGCTCTCAAGCAACAGTGCTAGAAGTGACCTCCAGAGGTCATCTGGTCCAACCCCTCAAGCTCAAGCAGGGCCAGCCAGAGCCAAGAGCCCAGGACTGTGTCCAGATGGCTTTTTAATATCTCCAAAGATGGAGACTCTCCAACATCCTTGATCAGCCTGTTCTTGTACTTGGTCACCTTAACAGTAAAAGACCTCATCCTCACAAGGTAAAGTGATATTTTGAAAGAGAAACTATTCATTTGGAGACTAAACACCTCTGTGGGAATCTTAGGATGTTCTACATCTTCACTTCCTGTTCCATTCAACAGAAGTTGATGGAGCTGATAGATAATCAGAACCTCAGAAATGTTTTCCTTTTCCTGCTAAACCAAATCCTCTGTATTTGATACCCTTGTTTGTGTCCACTGCAAGGTCCTGAGACCACATAAACTCCAATTTGCACACGCAGGACCTGGGGCACCTTATTCTTATTGTGCACAATTGGAAGCCAGGATGCATCTAATTTTAAAATACTGGTTTTGGAGTCAGGGTGAGTGTTTAATGTATTAAAAGTTCATCGTCTCCATGATCTCTTTTGCACTGGTGGCACAACAATTATTTTTGGAGAAACAGCATGAGATGTTATAAACACAGGGTTATGACTTCCCTCAGCTAAAGGAAAAGCTGATTTGTGAGGGAGAAAGCTATTCAAACACTAGCATATTTAATAATAGCAGGGGGAATAAGGAATGCTGCTATCTAAGGAAATTGCTTTTTATATGAATGTGTTTAGGTTGTGTGGTTATTTTTAATGCACTCAGATTGAAAGGCTTCTTTAAAGGAAACTGAAGGAATTTCTTCAGGGTTTTTTAATTTTAATTTTTAAGGAGTTCTGCTTTTTCCTCTTCAAGGACAGACAGACATGGAAGGCAACTCATTATACCAAGTCCCCATTACTCATTATATGTTTGGAATAACGTAATATTGACATCATCCACTACTCCTGAGCACAACAGTACACTTTGGGTCTAAAATCTAAAGACAAAATCCTGGGCTTTCCAGTCAGACAGGGCTGTGAGCTATGGCTAGGAGTTTCCTTTGAACAAGGACTGAAGCAAGATGAGCTATTCATGATAAATACTTCATTTGGTTAATTTAATTCAGTTTCTAAAACTGTTTCCTTCAGCTACTTAATGTTTATTTTTGTTAGTAAGCACAAAAAGGCACCAAAAAGCATTAGGCACAGTATGCACTGCAGGCAGAGGAGTGGAAAGGAATTTTAGTTGCTCCATTGGCTGGTGAGGTACATGCTCTCATGCCTGCCTGCACACCTCAGGGTTCACATCAAGGTTGTGCCTACACCACTACATGGAGGGGCATGATGGACATCGCCAGTATTAAATTAGGGGAGAGGAACAACACAGCTGAGTAACTACAGTCTGAAACAGGGATAAACATTTCCATCTTGTCATTTTCTCTAGTTATAAGTGCTAATTTTTCCTATCTGTCTTTTTAATCAGTTCTTAGAAAATGGGCTGGTATCTGAGACATCTTTTTGGGAAGATAAGGTTCAATGAGATATTTACTCAAACCTGCAAAGGGGGAGAAGAATTTAGCTGGGAGACAAGAAGCTAATATGACTGAAGTGACAAGAATGCTTGCATTTATATTGATAAAGAAGTAAATAGCTGGCATATAGATAGAGATGAGAAGGTAGTGCATTTACTTTTGAAGAGAACAAGTTCCTAAACAAGGAAAACCTGGAGCTATGAGATCTTTGGCAGCTGAATTTTCCAGGACAAATGGTTTGGTACAAATTGAAAGTATCAGAGAAGTAGTCTCAGAGATATAGTTATTGCAGTTATAGACTGTGGAAGAGCATATCTAACAGACAACACCTTTCTTCAGTCATTTAAAAGTAGGCTGTAATAAATAGATCAGAAATGATTATGTATTTATGTAATATAAGTGAAAACATAAATAAAAATACACATTTATATTATTTTCTGCAAATGAAAAATAAATATATAATACATCTTTTTTTTGTATATATGTATTCTTAATATAAACATATTTTGCAATTCTTATAAAATTCCAGAGCAGAGCTTATTTAGATTCAGTGGTCAAAACGGAAAGCTGAAATTCCCCACCACCACACTGAAAGCTATTCATCAATGTCCAAAAATTGTCAGTATCTGTGATTTTGGTGCTGAGAAGTACTGGGAAGGCATCATATATCACCCCATTTTGATCAGTGGTTATATTGCCTTCAGTTATAAACTACAGCAGTTCTTTTTCCAGCTGCAGGAAGGAACTTACCACAAAGCAACTGCTAGTATAAGATTTTCATCTGAATTGTTGCTGCTCCCATTTTAGCACGCAACCTTTGGATAACATTTGGATAATCAATCATTTGGCTGCTTTTCCAAACCAAACTTAATGTGTCGAGATTTTTCCTTCATCATTGATATGAATTTATTAGTCACATCAGTTAAAGCACTTTTAATTATCATCATTATTTAGTAATAACCTCATGTCTGACGAGAAGAGATACCAGTACATATTGAACCCCTTATCCAAAAGTAAGAAGGTTATTGAGTGAAATCTATTTTTGGAAGAGGAAAAGAACAGGTGAAAGGCAATATTCAATGCCCTTCATAATAGATTTATAGCTTAATAATAGCTATTAAGATAAACACTGATACGTGGGACCTGAATTCTGATACCACTTTCCCATTTGCGAATTCCATTTAAATGCGCATCTTTATCAAACTTTAAAAAAGAAAGCTTTTTTTTTAAGGCCCACTTCCAGTACTTCTGAAGTTTCACTTGAAGCACTTGATTAAAAAAACAGTTACTGAGGACAAGCTTTCTCCATGGGAGCACAATGAAAGAATTGACCAAACCAATTTCACTCTAATTTGAGAATGCAGTTGTAATACCTCTCTGCTGAACCTGATCTGTCTCACCTTGTACCCTACTGTGTTAGGGATGGGGAAAGAATGTGTTTGAGCACATGTCTAATGGGCCTGAAGAGTGTAGGATTGAAACCTATTCTGGTAATGGAGCTTTATGAACGGTTCCATGGTCTTTGAACCTGGCTCTTTTCCAAAGTAGAGGGTCACTGTTGCAGCTTGCTTGTCATTTCTGCACTCTATATAAAATGAAATCAGACTCCAAAGTAGCTCCTTCCTAGCTCACCTTTAACAATCACCAAAGCATACTAGCAGGGAGTAGCAATGGAGGAAATTAGGGTCTGAAAGGTTTATCCCAAATGAACTGCAGAGCTCCCATGAGGAGTAGAACGGAGCAGCTGAACTATCGTGGGCCATAATTGAACAGTCAGTGGAATGGAGATCTTTCAAAGAGTTAATGTTAGCAGTGAACAAATTAAGACTATGTAGGCTTGTATGTGGTGAATTTCCCTTCTGTTTGTGAATTGTTAGCAAGAGGTTGTCAGAGGTTGGTATTTCTTGCTGCACACAACACAGATTTGTGTAGCTGAGAAAGAATGGAAGTCCAGTCTTTGTATGTGCATTGAAAAGGGTACATTTTTGTTTGCCATTCCATTTCTACCTCTAAGAGGTTTTGAGCAGCTAAAAAGGCACACTATCCAAGACATGGCACCTTGCAATGATGCTTTTCACTCTGCTAAGCTTTGAAGTTACAGTCCTGCCAGCACTAAATCCAGTGGAACAAACTATTCCCTGAAGCCAGTTTTGTAGGATACACACCTTCACCATCCCACCATGTAAAAGAAGAGAATCTCAGTACCTCTTCTGAACCCATGGCTCCCTCTCCTGATTTAGAGATGATTCCCTGAACTTCTGGAATTTTTCTTTTCACATACTTTCTAACTGCAAATCTGGACTAAAACAAGTGTTTTAGAATGTTTTTTAGACAGCAAAACAAATCAAGCAGCATAAGATAAGGGTACAGGAAGCAGAAAGTGATCAACAGTCCTGTACCTTTGCCTAGAATGTTAAATCATTAATTACTTCGAATCATGTGGAGCATGGACTATAATCAGTCACCTCCAAACTAGCCGAAGCACTTCACAAAATAAGTTTTTCTTCAAGCCAATCTTTTTGTCTTGTTCATATAAACTGGCAAGTTTGTATGGACATCTACTGCATTTAGGCGTCCTACTAATTGAAAATGACATCATCAGGGTACAAAACTGAGTCATTTCAGCCAAAATGGCAAGAAAAAATTGGCTTTGTTTTTGAAAAGCTAACTACTTCAAATATTTGAAATGATTTTTTGGCTTAATATATTGCCATCATTTTTTAACATTAAAAACTTGAATAGCTGAGTTACACAATTTTGAGTCAACAAAACAGAGAATTAATTTTTGTTTTTTCCTTCCCTAAACCAAGAAAAAAAGTAATATTCAGAAAACTCCAGTGCAGCTGTAATACCAGACTCTGTCCAGTGTAAAAGAAATCACAGATCAAATGACCCCTCATATAACAAAAGATAGAATTTTATACCTACTAGCACTAGGTTGTCCCTTTATTACAGATGGAGCTTAATGTTATAATACCATATCAACTTTCTTCCTTTTGTCCTGTCTGCCTTAATTGCAGAGCCCTTTTGAAGAAATTAGTGTGGTGCCAATTACTAAGAATAATCTGTGAAACTCTGATTCATACCTGTGATTCAGGGGACCATGCTTGTGTTCAATTTCTCTGAGAGCAGAAATCAAGCGGAGATTGACATTTCATTCCCCCCCTTTTTAGATGCGAGTACATTAGTACAATATCCACTTCTTATCTGACTCATAAAAGTCATATTTCAAATCATATTGTTGTGCTCTTTGTGACAGAGAGAGGGTTATTTTCTACAGGGCTCTGTGAAAAAAATTAATGAGCAAACCCTTAACTCCACTAAGCTTGCCTGCTGTTTCTTTTTTTTTCTTTTTTTGTATCATTTGGCAGTTCTGACCTTTCTAAACAGAGTCACTAATCTGCATGAAAATTAGTGGGGATCTAGGCATGATCCCCATTCCATAAGTCATGTCTGAAATTTTAGTGCACCACTGACTTACAAGTCAACAAGTCATTTTCTAAGGTGATGAAGAAAACACCATTACAAGAGACTAAGAGTGGGACAAAGGGGCAGTGAGTAAGGTTAAGAGACCAATGGGTGGAGAGCACATTCATTTTCTAGACCACTTCTTCTCATTGTGAGTCATATCATTAATCCTATTTTGTTCATAAGCAACCATTAGCATTTCCTGTTACTGCTTGATTTTAATGACCAGGCAAGGATCATGTGCGTGGGGGTTCAAGGCAGATTTGAATGCTGCAAAGGAATGTATTTGGGGCTGTCACCTTTGTCCTTCTCCTCTCCATTTTTATTTCAAATGTAGATGCTAGAAACAGTCAAGTCATTGAAGAAACACACAAGCACAAAGGAAATCCAGGGCAGGAATTAAGGTCAATGATTATTTGCTGCTTCTACAGTCATTTTCACCTTTTCAAAATGAGCCCAAAGTGGTGTTAAACCACTATCAAGGCCAAGCAGTATCAATTCACATCCACTCTTGTACTCACACCAGCCTCTGCACAAGGTGGAAGGTACAGGAGGATCAGAGCCCTAATCTCTTTATCCTAGTCAATTCATGACGTGCCTTGGACAAATTGCCAAGCTGCGGCCCACTCCTGCTGAGCCCGCAGAGGGCTAAGCCATGCTGTGAATGGAACATATGGCCCTTCTGACAGCACTTAGGCTGTAATCAAGTCTCAGCATGACAGAAGGATATCTCTTAGATCCATTATATATAGACTTCGGCTCAACCGTTCCTGTTTGTTGCTCTGCCTTTTATAAACTAGGAAGGATTTTCAGTTCAATAAGCAGGATGCACATCCCCGCGCGTTATGGTCTGAAACATGCTATGTGTTTATATTCACAGCGAGGCTCTGCAAGCATGGCAGAGCAAGTAGCTAAGCCTCAGCTTTCTGCAAACACAGCGTTACTCATAAGGTGCAGACACTACCAGCTCTTCCCAGTGCTAAGAAGTCCCCAAGTCACAAGGAAAAGATAGCTTTGCCTGTGATCCTATGAAAGTCACAGAGCTGCATACAAGACAAGGACTCAAAGATTAAAAAGCCATTTGAAAATCTTTAAGTTGCAGATATTGTCATACCTTTCCTGGCCATTGGGAGAAGCATTGCTCAGACTTCAGCTTTACACAGTACTAAGCTGATCTGATGGCTAACAATTATTGAAGTGTTCTAGGGCTTGTAGGAAACCCTTAAAGACACTAGGGCATGAGGAAGGGTGAAAGTCTCTTCTACACTGACTCAGGTCCTGGCAGCTAGACATTAAAATGGCCTGCCTTCTCCCTTCATGAAGGCTCTTAGGGTTCTAGTTGAAGCTCATGGGCAGTTCTGATGATGTTTCCTTTGGTCAACAACCTGAAGAAGAATACAAAGGAGGTCCTAGATGTCTTGTCAAAAGAGAGATAACTGTAATGAATGTACCAGGGCATTTGAAGAAATGTGACAAAATGTACTTCCAAGGCAGCTTGATGTCCATTCCCTATGGGCTTCAGTTTCCTGCACACGATAGTGCACCTTTGTATTGTCTTTTGCTGTGGGCTGTAGTCAAAACCACAATGTAGTCCATAAATACTGTTTCCCTTTTAGTTCTTCTACACAAGTCTACACTGGCAGTGTAGTTCTCCAAAGTACTCCTGAGAGTTTTGAAAGATGAAAGAAATTATGTCCTGTCCAAACATAATAACAACGGTAATGATAACATGCAAGCAGATAAGACTGTCAATTTAGTACAGTAAGATATCTGCTCTGAGATATTTTCATTTGGTGATCTATCTTCACAAGGTAATCCAAATGGGAAAGGGAAATGTAATAAAATAAAGGGATTGGAAAGGAAAAAAATACAGGGAAGGAATAAAAACCAGCAGAACTTAGGGGATAAAATAAAAGAAAAAGATGTAGAGGGACAATCTACATTGATGCCATATGTCAGAAAAATCTAAACACAGACATACCTGCATGGTGCTCTCTGCTTACAGGTTGAAGTCTCACAGGACAAATTAGTCAGTGAAAAGCAATTTTGGAAAAATATGTATAGGTATCTGAGAAAATAGTATGGAGTGAGGAGCTCCTTGCATGTCCTTTAGTAAGAGCCACTTAGAGTGCTAACCCTAACTAGTACCTGACAGTAGAAATGGTTCAATTAAGAAAATTTGAGCAAAACCAAGTGCCTTGTGACACAAAAGTTAGATGTGGTGTGATGCGTTTGCCCATGGACGCCTGTTTAAACCTGGACTTGAGCTAGGAATAGTAGGTGCTGAAAGAAGCCAAGGAAAGATCCCAAGAGTCCTGGGAAGATCACAAGAATCTGCCCCACATTTTCTGTGGCCACAGGCCATAATGCAAAATGAGAGTGGCTCTTACTCATTGGCGACTGACACAACTGATGTAGATATTGACCACATCAAATAGTAATGATGAAATGTATCACTCATGCTACTGGGCTCAGGCCAGTTCCTCTCTTCAGTCTCGAAATATGACCTTATGGAGAAGGTGAATGTGCAGGGCAGTGAAGGAAGCACAATTCATATACAACCTATTTATCTGTCCTAGCTGTCCTAGCTTTCTGGGAGACTTTAATGAAGATTGCTCTAGTTCTCCAGGGGAAAGAGCAAGTGAATAAAGCCACACTATCCAGCAAAATAGGAACAGAGACACTAATCGGTTTTTGTGGGTTTTTTTGGTTTTGGTTTTTTTTTTTTTGGTGGTGATCACAAATGACAGAGCTGACCTTTCATGAACTTCAGTTATGGGCAGGTCTGCAGAGCCTAAAATTGGATTGGACAGCGTGACTGCTCAAGCTAATAATGCTGCTGGTACTTGTCAATGGCCATGTCACTCTTGTTCTTGTAAACTGTGAGCATAAATTTTGGTCTGGGGAAGTTTAGTGATCGTCAAAGAGACAACTTCATAAAGCTTCACCAATATGAGATGAGTGCTGGTGAATTTTGATCTGTTGAGATCTCTTGGAGCAACAGTGTCTGGGTGAAAATGCTGTTACATTAAGTCATTGAGAGTTATGTTGCTGAGGACTAACTTTATCAAAGAGGGACCTGAGCCTTTGTAGAAAGAACAAAACTTGAAAGAATAGGTTAAAAACAGACAGTTGTTTCTGTATTTGACAATTCAGATTTTTCCAGATACAGTGACGTTGAGAAGGAGATAACTGATGTATTATCAAAAGGATGAAGGAAATTAACATCCCACGTTGTATGTGAACCAAAATATTTCTATCAAAAGGGGGGAGATCTCCAAGGGAGAAAATGAAAAAAAAAGCTATTAAAGAAAATGCCTTGAAGAAAATAATTTACAGAACTTTGAAACTATTTTCTGCTAGGCAATAACTTTCCACTTGTGAATTAGTTCTATTTTTCATTACAAGGCAGTACCTTTCCCTATACTGGCATAATACCAAATACAAAATACATACCTCAATGTATTTCCAAGGATACAGTCTTTGAAACTACCTTCAGCTTTGTAGGGTGTTTTTATATATGACGGATTCCAAACCTCCAGACTGTATTTGAAGAAGCTCTTAAAGAGATTCAGTATCTCACAGCTAAAACACCAGAGTGGAGTTTGTCTGCATTCATATGCTGGAAGAACTGTATCAGGAATCAGCAACTGCTTTTAAGAAACCTGTTCAGGCTTTAGACAAAACAGTGGGCATGGAGTTCAGAGGTTGAATTGCTATCCCTACTTTTGAGAACTGCATAGAATTTTAAGACTACAAATCACTGATCCTGGCTTGATTAAGATGTCTTTTTGCAACTGTCTCCAGCAATTCTGACAGATGCAACTGTCACAAGATTTTGCTGACTTATGCATTAACTCTTCCATCCCTCAACAGGATAATTATTTCCATATAGAACATCAATAGAGTAATTCACTATGTATCAGACTTGGAACACATCAGGTACAGTTGTCTCAATACCATTGCCATGTCTGCTTTTGATCACATGATGAATTATACATCTTTTTAAGGTGATAAATAAAAAACAAACTCAAGATATTTATATTCACTAGCTAAAAATATGGCTTGGCTAAATTTTCTCAACATTGCCTGGTAGTACTGTGCAAAGTCTCTTCCCCAGGCTGGCATCACTACATTAGTAGAACCATTATGAGATGTACTTATGCCAATGTAAATTTGTTTTGCTGGCTTTGCTTATAACATTTGGAATGCCAGTGGGGAAAAAAACAAGCAAGCAAAAACTAGCTGTTGGTGGATGCCATATTTTTGCTGGAGCTAGATGATTGTAGAGGAGCCTTTGAAAGAAATCTTACCAAAAAAAGGTGTATGAATGTGTTTTTACTCTGGAACACAAAGGAGTACTCCCATCCATTCTAATTCTGCAAATGCGTAATGCTTCAGGAGAAGAGACCATGATTTCCATAAAATTCTTTTCCTTTTGTGACTGAGCAAATTTAGGCCTAAAAATGTTTGCAATAATAAAGTAATTGGAAATTATAAGGAATACTTTTACATATTAAAGAATTTAAAATAACTGGTTTTATGAAACAGTCTTAATAAATGCTGCCCCGGGAAGATAGGTATCTTCATTCCCATGCTACATTTTGCACTAAGGGGAGGTGATAGGTGCTACCAGGTCGATTTTAGATCACGGTTCTGGAATACCTGACTGCTGTCTCTATGTTAATTCCTCTAGACCATGCTGATTTTCCCCACACCGGTACATTCAGTGAGATACCCATTTGTGATCCTTCGTCCTAACCATTACACCCAAAAGTACATTTCTATCCTTTTCAAAAAGACATATGTGCCATATGGACCAAGAGAAACATGGCAAAGACTTGAGCAGGGAAAAGTGTTCTTTCTCTGGCAGTCCTCCACATCTCCATTAAATTATTAAAGACCATATTTTAGACCCAAATTATTAAAATAATCTGTTATTTATGTTTTCCCCTTGGAGACAAAAGTTTTTCCTATTTGTCATTGTAAGTTTGTCACTTGGCTAATTTTGACACGGCTTCAGTAGGCTGAGATCAGCAAAATTAAGCCACTGTTATTTGCATGCTTCTAATGCATTTCTGAGGGAAAAGAAGTAGCTTGTTGCATTAAGTAGGTGTTCCATTTTTATACCTTTTCCCCCCCTCTCATTATCAATTCAGTGGTTAGTTTTACCTGCTGAGGTGTTGATTACCTGAAATGCAATTCATCTTTCTTGAGTTTAGCTGTCACAATGAAAATAAATGTCCTGGCAATTGTTACCTTTTTTTGGCTGTGCAAAACACGGTCTTATTGTGCACTTTATGGACCGATGTGCTAATTTCCATTAATTTGGATGGAAGAAGATACTTTGGTGTGTGGCCTCTGTGGTTAGGAGCCAAGTTATTTTAAGTTTAAGAGAACACAAAGATTATGGCTCATTTTTATGTAAGTCTGGTCATCTAGTAGTATTACAGTGCTTTCTGAGGTGAATGCTGAATATAATGCTGAGATATTTGGGAAGGAAAGTCTACATTTTGGATGGTTGGTCTACTAGCTGTAAAACCCATGTTTGAATTAGCCCTGGGTAAGAAATACTTTGCTTGTTTATGAATATTTTCAAGACGAGCAGAAAAGTATTTCTTTAAGAAATGTCCATGAAAAGACAATTCTGAGTGGTGAAGTAATGTGTGATAGTTTGGAATAATGATACAAGTTTGTTTTGATAAATTCAGCTTGTTTCAATTTGATTTTTCAAAATATTTTACCATTTCTACCCTACGTTATATTTTGAACTGAAAAAATATTTTGACCTGAAAACTGTAACTAGTTTTTGAATAAAAACCAAAATTGTCAGGCTTTAATATATATTTTTCATTAGAAATGTTGCTTGGTTGGATAAAAAAAAAATTCCCAATTTCTTCTATTATGCCCTATTACTTCTACTCTGAGGAAGCCATAGACAGTCATTAGGAACAAGGGCCTGACTACCTAATTTCTAAATGTTCTGACAGATCCTTTTAAGTTAACATCAGCCATGAGGAAGTCTTACTTTTCCTTCTGAGATGATCCTTGCTGTACCATCTGTAACTGAAGTTAAAAAAATGCAGCAAGTGGAGATAGAGTTCCTTCACTGCTTAGGCACGTTACCCTTTCTGCATCATCTGAAAGTTGTCATTCTGCACTGTCTGACAGCACCATCTGGTTCAGAATATAATATCACAGATATAGCCATTTCTAGAGCTAGATGTGCTGCCACCATATATGATGTGAGTGGTTTTTACCTTTGGACTCTATCTTCTGAAATTGTAATGCTGATGCTGTACCTTCAAATGGTCCAAAAATCCAGACTGTTTAAACAGAAGCAATAAATAATTCACATTGGAAACAGAGAAAAGCAAACTAACAAAAGTCAATGGGCCTCTTCTCATTTGCTGAGAAAGGAGGATACACCGTATGCGCTGCTGTCAATTTCAGAGAGTTTAGAATAACCTTTGCCAGCTGTGGAGAACTCTCGGGAGCCCTGCTAGCAGTGGAAAATCATTTAGAGGCTCACTGGCT
The DNA here is from genome assembly GCA_022605575.1 of Laterallus jamaicensis coturniculus. Taxonomy (NCBI): domain Eukaryota; kingdom Metazoa; phylum Chordata; class Aves; order Gruiformes; family Rallidae; genus Laterallus; species Laterallus jamaicensis. The sequence continues at coordinate 980,361 of JAKCOX010000076.1, read as the reverse complement.
CCATACCATCCAACCTCCCCTCCTTAACGTGTCACCCAGGAGTGCTATCACATGCAAAGATCTCTCTCTAAAGGTGCAGTCTTCTGGGAGTAACAATCACTAAATATAAGGCCAGTAGTTTTTGGTAGAATTGCATGATGCTTTTCATATTAGGCCAATCTGATCTAATTCCTCTAATTAGGAAAAAAATATTTAATACTCACAATAATGATTCCTCCATTAGCAGGTGGGAAAACTTTAGAAGAAATTCACTGGAACACTCAAACTGCCTTGCACCACTTTCTGACAAAAAGCATTCATAAATCTGATTTTATGTGGTGGTAGCAATAAGATTCTGACTGCTTTGTCTCATTAGAGTTGTGGAAAGAAATTGGAATATGTCCCTAGCCTGGCAAACTAGGCCCTCTACCTGTAAATTATTAAACCTTCTGTGTGTCAGGTGTGCTTGGAAATGAATGAGATAGAGAACAGGGAGAAATAGAGCCTGCATCGTTAGGTGCAGGTACCAGGAAAGAGTTCTGATGAAAACAATCATGGTTTGGTTTGCTTTAGCTTTATTTGCTTATTAAGAAGCACAGAACACCAAAACTATCTGTAAAGGGTCATGGTGACACAGGGGAAAAAAAGCATGGAGTATGCACACAGCTGAGTGAACTATAGCGTTTGTATTGACTAATATGGGCATCAATTTTGAAGAAATACTTATTGATAGGGAGTCATGCTCAGTCCTAAGACATCATTTTTTCATCGTACTGGAAACAGGAAAAGATGCTTGCCAGAACTATACAGACAAATACAGCATGATCCAGATTTATGTGTGCTAATACTAATTCTTCTGGCACAGTGGATGCTCAGCAGCAATGAGTTTTCCACAGTGTTGCTGTGTCCTAATGGCTCCACTGAGAATAATTCTCTTGGCAAGTGTCATTCTCTACCATGAGTTGCAAGAGCCCTAGACCACTCTTGATTTGTTGGGGGTGTCAAATTGACCCTGGCACCTTCATGCATCAGAGAGCGCCATGCACAACTCTTCTTCGGGTTTTATTTGGAATGATTTTAGGCAATCAAAACCTGACTTGCCTAGGATCCTTGGTACACCTTTGACTGTAATTCTTTCAAGTTGACTGAACAAATGCTTTAGTACGCAGTATGTGAGGGGAAAAAATATGAATCAAGCAGTTTAAAAAATAGAGGTAGTTAAATGTGAAACATTTGAATATCTGTAGTTTCTCAGAAAAATGAAACAAATGTAGGCATCTGATATAAAATTGGATTATACTCATTGGACAATGAAAGGCCTGGACTATGAGTGCTTCGTAGCAAAAGTCTGAACAAGGATGTGCCCTTATATTGTTATTTTAAGGGTACTCCAGAACAATGGCAGTCATCTACAAAGATATGAGTCTCTATAGCATAATATCACAGATTTAGCCATTAAATGCCATTGGGAGTGATGCTGTTACTCCTAGGAAAAGTGCCATTACCGCCCATAGATAAAACAGTAAAAATCTCCATTTATCTTCTGCATGGTGTTATCTAGCAATCAGTTTCTTTTCTACTTCAAAATCTGGAAAAAAAGGAGGCACAGCTGGGGGATAGAATATAGGGACTGGCTGTTCTCAATCTTTTGGTGAGAGGCATGGAAGAGGCAGCTTTAAACTGCTGGGGAGTCAGCCTGCTCTGGCGGGCAGTGTTAGCTGGCCTAGTTTCTGGCAGAAAATGGAGGGTGTTTGCACTACATATACTTGTCAGCTCAAGTTTGAAGCTCTACAGTCTGACTGAGATTTTGCTTGCTACAGTTCCACATGCATTTTGTTTATTGAAACAATAAAACCAAGTCAAACTCCTGCCATTATAAAATTTTCATTGACACAACAAATGCAGAAATATTCCTTTAATATAACAGCACGCAATGATTTGTAACGATATGTGAGCACACAAAGGATGACTGACCAGTGGCAGAGTGAACTCTAGCAGCATGATTCATTCCAGACATTAAATCCTTATAGCTCTCCTGCATCCTCAAATCAAAACCCCATGCTTTCCGCATTGCTCACTAGACACTGAGAATAACATGATCATGTTGGAAGTTCAGTCTCGCCTGCAGGCAAGAACTTGTCCCGTCATAGCTGAAACAAAAGTAGCACAGCAGGACCTTCACTATTAGGAACAGCAGCAGGAAATGTCCTCTTGAAACAACAGCTCTCTCATGTGTGAGCTTAAACGTGGATATTTCATTTCTACGAATGTCATTCTCAACTGTCTCTATATCAACCTAGATACATAATGAGCATAATCATTCCTGGCAAATAATGAGAAGTATAATTCCAGAGAAATACTGACTATTTGGAAATGTTTCACACAGTTACTGTGAATAATAGGGAACAAAGAAATGAAAACGCACTGATTTTCCCCAAATTAATCTTTTTATTACTTAAGTAGCACCTCTAACAAGTGTTATTTCAGTGTTACTGAAGGGGTACCTTAAGTGATAAGAGAGACACAGCAGCTCACACAATGATCTGGGATGCTTCAGCTCTTCCCTCCAGTCCTCCCTGCCCCCCATGCCCCATCCCAAGCTATTGCTTGCAAAGATAAATGGGCCAGTCCAAATGAAAAGACTATAATGGGTCAGAATGTGAATGAACATAAAATCTTAATGACAGAACTGTGTCTCTCAGGGCTGCAGCAACAAAACCAATTTGTCAATAAATTACCTTTACATTGGTGGCATCTGGCTACCAGTGACTGGGTGCTTTATAAATATAGAGATAGATAAATTAGCTAGATTAAATAGATAGATGTAGGATGTTTGGGCTGAATAGCCATGAACCCATACTTAAGGGATTTATCCTCTAAATTCTTGCATAGCAGAGTACTTTGTACTGATGGCTTATAGCTATCCAGGCTCTAAATCATAGAAATATTGGCTTGCATGAAAGACGAGGCATGAATCATATTGTATTATAAAGAAACACATGAAACAGAGCTGTTCATTTCTTAATTTGCTACATAAGGAAAGAACCCTTCATTCTCTGTCTTCGATTCTGTAATGAATTGCAAAATGGCAGAAAGAGGTATAAAGATCTTTAGTCTTTGGCATTAAATAGGCTTTAAGGTCTTCCTGATCAACCATTAGTACCCGCAGGCTACATGCTGTCTCAGTGGGATTCTGGTGCACTCATTTGCTGTACTACACTCAAGTATAGTAACCCTTAGGTAGTTTAAATGCAGCAACCACTCAGCAGGCAGTGGGATGAGCTGATTTGAGCCCAGTCCTATAGGAAAAAGAGAATATTAGAGTAGCCTGGTCAGAAATCACCGTATTATGCATAGTAGTAGCATGTCTGCTGTCTGAAGAAATTACTTCCATGAATTTTAAAAATGAGAGCATTTTAAACACAAAGACGACTAGAGAAGAAAAGGACAGTTGTGGAGCTGTAGCAACAGGCATGAGATCTTTGCAGGGAATGCTATGGAATATTTGTTTATTTCTGCAGTTTAATTCCTCCTTCCTTTCTCCCTTTACCGGAAAGAGGGGTTGCAGGCTTTGGCCCTCTGTACTCTACCTTTTGCAATAGGGTGATGTGAATCTTGTGATATGCAGTGTATTGTTGTGGATCTATGAGAGGATGAGGACAGGCTTGCCTGTTATGACAGGGGATGCCCCATGCTGCCCTCAGGTTATGCCTTCCAGTTCTGTGCTCCTGTGCTCCTTGCCCAATCTGTCAGCTTCTCCGGGACTCACAGCCCTCCCCCCCCCTTTCACTCTCATACAGGCATGTTTTGCTCTGAACTTGTGATTATAACCTAGCCACCTCAGGTGTTCTGATGCTAATTGTGTTTTGTACTTATCCAGATAGAAACAATGCTTGAGGAAGTGTCTCATCTGTGGAAACAAATGATTCACCCTATCCAGTGCTTTTGCAGCCCTTAGGGTAAAATAAGTCTTTGCAATATAGGCATAGCTAGCTGGAACAGCTAGGACATAATGAGTGAATGAAATGTACTTGAGTTTATTATTTAGGGTCTGCAAGTCTGCTCCATAACATTACTGTATATTCAAATTAATATTTGCAAGCAAGTTGATTTCTTTCCTTGAAATAATTTTTATTCATTCTTTTGCTCATTATTCTTAGATGAAAAATATGCTGATGATTTCATAAACGATTAATTGCTCACATACAATTATTTAATATTTTTGCTTTTTCCCTTATCATATGCCTATAGCTAACCTGCATATATGGGGTCCTAATTTTCAGAATAAGCTTTTAGTTTGTGAATTTGTGTTATTTGCACCAATATACTTTGTACATGTGGTCCTTTATTCAGTAAAGCTTCTTAAAGAACATTGCAAACATTTGTTATTTAAGCACCATAACCATCTCAAGCCCACAAAATTAGCAATATGTAATTAATACAGTGAGCTGTCACTCATTTTTGAAAGCTTGATATGAAGCATAGCAGCCATATAACAGGATATTGTAGTATTACTGTCCAGCTCAGAAGAAAAAAACCAAACCTGTCTTGCTGAACTGTGTTGGTAACCAGGGTAATAGAACCAGGCACAAACCCTATGTTTGTCAAGGATACTGGGGTTGACTCTACCACTCACTCAAATATCACAGTGTAGTCTTACATGTTGTCTAAAAGACAATGAACCAGCTTCTGTTCCCTTTTATCCCCATGCTAACTTGGACTGATCTTATCTGAATGTCATAAAGATGTTGATAAAGGTAGTTTCCACATGTTTCACAGTTATTACTTCAGTTATGACCTAGGTGGCCATGATAAATGGTCTCAAAGTAATCTTCAAGACTCAGCAATATTAAATCATCTATCTGACAAATACTATTAAAATTGGAGATGGTGACATGAAAGCCAGATTTTCAGGAGTGTAAATTTCAGCCAATTCACTGAGACTGGTGGGATTTTTTTCGGCTTTAATTTCTCACCTATCTCCCCTGTTAGCATATGCACAATTACTCTGTATGATCTAAGCACTGTTACTCTGGAAGATTAGTAATAGCATGCATTATAGTAACATATTAGATATGCACAGGTTAGAAATGTGTTCCTTGAGGAGGAACGCATTTTCATCAGTTCTTTTGCATTTCTCTTATATTTTTCATCAACTTTAAAAGCATGAGGAATGTGTCACATAATATATTACATATTTTCTCTGTTCAGTTATCAAGATCTTGATATGTTACATACTGGTATATATATTTTTTTAAAATTTATTTTAAAGATGGCATTAAAATTCACAGCTGTTTCAAAAGGAACATAAAATCCACGGAAAGGACAGATTTACAGAATTTTAAAGCAAATTTCAAATGCTCAGCTGTCATCATACCATCCGTTGCAATGAGTATAAATAACTTCCCTTTAATATATGAAGAATTGGGAGAGGAAAAGAAAAAGATATTTGCATTGCAAGAAAACTCCAGGTGCTCCTAGAGTTATTTGGGACATTTTCCAGTTGACAATATGGAAATACTGTCACTCAGGCCAGAAAGCTTGTTGCTATGGGGACACAATAGCAGCATCATTTGAGAACTTGGCAGTTGTTAGAGTTGGCAGAAAGAAACTCAGAGAGGGGCTGTTGGATGATTTCAGGTGGGTGTGCACTTGGGATGGATGGGTGGTTAGGCAGAAAAACCACTGAGAAAGTCTTTCAATCTTACAATCTCACAATCTCTCCTTCACATATATCTTTTTTTTGTTTGTTTTTTCTTTTTTTTTTAATATAGTATACCTGCTTAGAAGCTTAACATCTTTGAAACAAGGAGAGAAGACCCATATTCAGACATCAGCTAGCTATGCATCCATCCTGGGGTGGATATATATTGAACCACAAAAAAATTATGCAAGAGCTGGCAAAGAGATAAAGCTGCAGAAAAAGCCGATATGATTTTGGCTGTTCCCTCTGAGGAGTCATATCATAAACCAAGAAGATTATAGTTCCTCTGTAGTTTAGATGTGGTGATAGTTAAAATATTATAGTGACTGCAGCACAGTACATAGAAAGTCAGAGATTAAGTAAGGAGAATTTAAAAACAGGTAGCAGTAATTATCAAAAACTGGAGACTGGTGTATAAAGATGAAAGAACTAACACTGTTTAAGTTGGCTGAATGTCAAATAAGATGCATGTCACTAGTTCGCTAATATTTCAAGAGCATGAACATCAAAGCAGTTAAAGAAATATTTAGTCAAATAATAGTATTCTTGAAAGAAATTGGGATGGAACTGAGGGAATTAAAATCCAAACTAGATATAAGGGAAGAAATCCTGCTGCTGAGTCTATTACGTTGCAGAACAGCCACAGTTTCTGAGGAAGAGTATTCTTCGTTTGGAATGTCCCAAGTGACATTGCATGGAAAAATGTGCATTAGGGCAGAAATTGTGCACTGTGTGGCAGCTGAGAAATATATGTATCTTTTTAGTTCTAATATTGGGAGAGGGGGGAACAAAATCTGGTGACTGTATTAGAGTGCTTTTCTAGCTGAAATAAATAAAGGCAACAAGGATTGAAAAATGATTCTGTGGCAGTGCATGAAGAATTAGAAGTGTGCTATATTTGAAGTGTTCTCTATTTGAGTAATGCACTTATATTCACAAAAACCTCTGGGTTCCGGTGCTGCAGGAGGACACAGGGTGAGAAACAGTGTCTCAACTCAGTCATAGATAAGAAACAGGGAAGTTTCCTAAACTCCAGTGTGGTCTAAATATGTTAATGGCTTTGGGATTATATTACTGAGGGCATTTGGGAAGATTTCATGGTTTTTAATAGTTTTCCAGGGGAATACTATCTTCTCTGTCTTCACTAGACAAATGAAACAAAGTGATGAATGTTTTCTATGCTATTATGTTACAATATAAATATTAGATGTGATCATAGTTTTTAATCTTTGTTCCTACAGGCAAACTGCCTCTGTTTCCCTTCTGGTCTCTTATGATCATGCCACCCAGACTGTTTCCCTTCCCTGAGCAAATCAAAATCAATTAAAAGTATCCCCACAGGACTCGATTTTCAGAGAACCTACATATCCACACCTCTAATTGAAGTCAATGATAGCTGCAGGCATGTGGCATCTCTGAAATTCAGTCTCTATAGAGCTAAGCAACGAAAAACATATGGATTTTGTAGGTAGTATACTACAGGAGAAATCTCTAAATAGGCCTTGAAATAATGAACCTACATGTTTTATGCTATAGCCCAACTTACAATCACTAGGCCATCTCACCACAGGGGAAAAAACGGATATTGAGAGTTATTGAACATTGCCAATTTTTGCTGTGTATCAGCTTGAAGTTATTTAGCACAGATGTTTCTGTAATTGTGACACACTGGGAAAATCCACATGCTCAATAGCCCTCAAACTTGCACTTCCATCTGTGCAGTGTGATGGTCTACAGTTACTGCACATGGCTGCAACACAAAACGTAGAAGAATACTGTCTGGCTTAAGATCTGCTGAAAGGGTTTTTTCTTAGCACCATCTGAGCTTTTTATTTACCTGTCTCCCTATGGGTGGGTCTGTGTTTGTATTTAGTACAATTACAAGACAGTAAAACACGCGTCTAGTGAAAATAAGAGCGTGTAAAGAAATGCTAAAAATTCAACAGTGTGGGTAGAAAGCTCTCACAATGTGAAATGGGTGACAGGAATTTAACAGTATACTGTTAAAACCAGCAGTATTTCTATTTCTATTCCTAGGTCTAGGTCTATTCCTAGTTTTGAGCTGCATTAGTAGCAACAGAAAGATACGATTCTTATATTAGAAAAAGAGCATGTTTTTACCCACAGTGGTGAAAAAATGAGTTCTGGAAAACATTTCCTCTTCCTAATACCTTCTTAGCCTTTGATCACATTCCAAAAAGTACAGGGAAAAAAAACCCACCTCTTCTGATTTAACAAACATTTTGGAATCAAAACAGTGTGTACCAATCCAGAAAATTAGAGAGAAAGACTTCCAGTACCTTTGAAATTTAAATAGGCTTGAGTGTTAATTATTCATAACTTATTTGTTCACTCCAGGCTCAGGCTAGAAAGGAAAAAAGAGGGTAATACCTCAGAATTTAGGCACATGCAGCTCAGTGCAGAAGGACAGAAATTGTTGTTGGTACTAGCCAGGCAGGGTGAAAGCTCTGCTGTTGCACCATTTTTCCCCTGTCTTGCGGCTGCCATGGGTCCTATTATCTATCCCTATCTAGAGAGAAAGTGGCAGTGTGACCCTAGCCCTTGTTTTTAAGGGTGGGCTAATAATTTACCTTTTTCCCTACAGTGAGCTGCTACATCTGTTCTGCAACTTTTCCTTACTTACTATCTCCTGATCCAGTTTGCTTCTATAGCTGGTTGTTGAACTGGGAAGTAAAACCGTGTCTACAAGAAGAGAGAGTAAAATGTTTCCCATCATGCAGCCATGCTAAATAATGCAAGAGAATTTCTGGGTTCTTGCATTTAGCAAGAACACTTCAGAATTTGAGAGATTAAGGAAAACTCTCTCACTGTCTAAAACAGTCGGTAACTGCGAATGATTTTCTGGAAATGTCCTTGAATTCTGTCCTGCAGAAACCAGGGTTATAAAGTAGCAGACTACAGTTTTCCTGGAATATTTACATGTGTGTTCTGAGTTTTGCTAGAAATGCCATGGGACCTTGATTTATCAGAACGTCTATTTTACATCTTCCTTTCTTCCCTCCCAGGCTTTTGCTCTGGGAGCTCAGCTTCATCATGATTTGTTTTGTCCAGCTCTTGGATGAAACTATTTTTATTTTTTTAATTGATCTAGCTTTACAGAGGGCAGAGCTGCAAGTAGAACCACAGTGTCCAGTTATCCAGCACTATTGCACATATGTTACTGTATTTACATAACATTTTCTTTCTCTCTAAAAGACAGAAAATAACTTGTGTTGTAAAACATAGCATTAAGGCACTGCTTTTCCAGCCTGCTCCTAAAGTGTATCAGGAGAATCTAACAAACAGATGTCTTGAACAATCCCCTGTCCCAGCACTGACTAAACTTCATACAGTAAATTTAAAAGCTACAGAAAGTTTGGAGAGGAGGGCGGCGAAGAATGCTATGCTCTCCATTTTTGTATCCTTTCTCTTATGATACTTTCAAAGTTAAATTCATTATGTCAGCCTTTCCTTTTCCTTTTTCCTTAGTTATTTTTTTTTCCATTCATACTTTCTTTTGCCTTTTTGGAATGACTTAACAATGTATGTCAAAATGTAAGGGCTGCACTGCATTGTGAACCATTTCTCTGCTGACTCATCTGCCACAGCTAATCAAGACTTTTTGGTCTACATACTGCAACATTTGAAACCTGTTAGCAGTAAAGAAATGCTCTTTGCTCAAAAGCTTTTAAATTACAGCACATGGTGGGTGGCTGATAAGAACTTTTTTTTGCTAAAATGGAAACTCTTTTCTTGTTATTGCTATCAGGTCTCCTGTTCTATTTATCAAGTCACAAGGTTCCTGGTGTCTATTAACATTTTTCTGAGCTGGGGAAATTGTTTCCTATTTAGATAGCCTTGCACATTTTCAAGTCGATTTCACCTGCACCTATTAGTGACACTCAAGCCTAGGTTATTCTTTCTTTGTCCCACCATCACATAGGAAGAGGAACATGGGTCCTAAGCCTGCTTGCTTTGAGAATGAAGTAGACAGGAAAGAATACCTAGGTTTTGTTGGTTGTGACACATTCAGTTCAGTATATCTCCTCAGCTGGTCTGGCGAGGAGGCAAAAGACCACAGCTTCCAGATTTGCTAGATTTTATGCACTCCCTGTTACCCATTCTGAGTTTTCTGTATTGTGCTCTTCTGTCTGAAGCAGTTTGCAACTACTGTCTTCTCCAGAAGGTTCTACTAATATGACTCAGACTCACTAAAGTTCCTCACTTGGAGGTAGTGGCTGAGGAAAAAGGCAGTTTTCAAAGGAAGAATCTGTGCAGATGATGAACAACACGGTCTCTGTATGTTGTTTCTAAAGCAGAGCTCAGATGCTGTATCCCTGCTTTCTGTTCTCAGTAGATTTCCTTTTCGTCCAGTTAGTATCACTAGGCAGCTCCGTCTTCCCAGATGAAGCAAGATGAATAACTTTTCCTTTGGCTTTCACAAAAAGTCAGACAGAAGCAGAGGTGTCTAGGAGCTATATTTAGAGAGCTCCTCATTTTGCAGTGACTTTTTCCCCATGAATTTTTCAGTACAAAACTTTGACACTTCATTGCCAATTAACTTTTTCCATTTTGGGGTTCTCAAAAGTAAAGTATGCAATACAGAGCCGATTTAAGGATGTTTTAGAGATATATGTGTAAAGAGATATAGCACACAACCACTCAAGATTTTTTTTTTTCAAAGAATCTAATCTTTGCTTCTGACTCTGTGATTACAAAAAAATTAAAGTGGGAATCTTACAGAGATAGAGCATTTAAATTTCTACACTCAAATATATTCCTTTTACCGTGGTTATATTCATATAGAAACTATACCTTTAATAGACTTCAATCTCATGACATTTTCAAAATGATGGGGAAGTCTAGATGATTTGCAAATAAATAGAAATATCAGGTAATCCTGTTCTTTACAGAGATTTTTAATGGTGGGACAGTCATGAACATGTTGAAATTGGCGGACTATAATTTCAAAGTTCAATAAACTTGCAGTAAGGGTCAGGCTTCTGTTTTCTTGAAATATTTCTTGGGTAGAAGTAAGTTATAGATGGAACAGTACAAGTAGACCTTAAAATGTTCTTACCCAATGAATTACATTGACTGTGCACTGCTACTTAATGGCAATGTATCCTTCTGACTCAACTGCACTCTTTTATCTCCATAAGTTCCTACAATAAGAATTCTGCAAAGGTAGAGATACCTTTTCTTTCTTTTTTTTTTTATCTTGGAGGTATTATATATTTCTAGAGGGTGTCTCTGCTCCACAGTACTATAGTCGAATTTACTTCAGTGGCCAGGAATCATGAAATCTTAGGATCAGAAAAGAACTTCAAATCACCTCATCCTTTTGTTTGTTTAACTGTTATTTAAAGCAAATGCCATCCTTTGGTCTTCTCTACTCTGAATTAAACAACTCATTTCCTTCAGTCTTTCCCCATAGGCCATGTTTTTAAACCTCTGATCTTTCTTTATCTTTTTTTCCCCTTATACTCTCTGCATTGATGTATGAGTTTATTGAAGTTTAGTACCCAGGACTAGACACAATAGTCCATCTAAGGCCATAGTGTTGAATAAAACATTGAACAGAGCAGAGGGATTACCTCATATTTCCTTCCAGTCATACTCTTTCCTATATATCCTGCTATACATATGCTGAGGCATTTGCCTTTTTCAGAACAGCTTGACACTGTTGACTCATGTTGACTTTGTGACTCTTTACAACCCCTCATTTATTTTTTTATAGAACTATTTATAACTAGCTATTCCTCATCGTGCATTTATGCAGTTAATTACTCCTGGCTAAGTATGGCATCTTGCATCTACTACTATGAAATGTTATCACATTTTCTGTCTATATCTCCAGTTTATTAAGATCATCTTGAATTCTGTCATGTTCTCGAACATTCCTTACTCCTTCCCAGCAAGTGATATCTGTAAGTATAATGAGCATGCACTCTACTCCTTTCAGGTCATTGATGAAAATATTGAGTAGTACCAAACCCAGAAGAGAAAGACCACTAGAATTCATTCTGCTACATGTGTATTTCTGATGAAAAACAAAATGCAGATACAATTCCATTTTTCTAACATACACATATAAATGTTGACTAAGGACTGATGATATGATTTTATTATAACAGTTTCGTTTTTGTAATTTTAATTCAAAACAAAGGCAATTAATATGTCTCCAAAAAGGAATATGCATTGGTGTAGTGAAAAAATTAATTTTCTCATTTCTTTCTGCCTATATACACCTTTTTAGAGTTGTCACCAGCTTCACATGTGACATCAAAAATCTTACCGTCAAAAATTATGTTGAAACCTATAAAATTTTGTGGAACATTTTGCATCAATGAACTTATTTAAAAAAAACAAAACAACAACAAAACCAACAAAATGTTTTTTTGAGAAGTATCTAACAACTCTAATATCTGTAGCTGAACCACTGAGTAGCAAAGCTGCAGGCCAGCTACCAGCAGGTGAAAAGTTACTTGTACAAAATAAGATGAAATTGAAAAGGGGAAAAGGTAGATTGGATTCAAGGGATGATCTGACAAAAAAACCCAAGGGAACTTGTGGAAACTTCTTCATGTTCCTGCTCATGGCAGGAAAGTTAGACTGGATCATCTTTAAAGGTCCCTTCCAACCCAAACCATTCTATGGTTCTGTGATTCAAAGAACATCACACTCAGGATCTTTCAGACTTAAACATGGAAGTATACCACAGGGACCAGCTCTGCCCTGACAGGCAAATGAGCCCATCTTGGGTCACTCAGAGAATTAGTGCAGACACTTCAGAAATCTATGGCTGCTGGTGCCAAGGGGCACATGATATCCATTAGACACTGCAAAGGAGGAAAGTGGGTCAGTTGTTCTGAGCTCACCATTGTTCAGTGGAGTCTACAAGGTTTTGTACACTGTGGATACTTAGGGATTTTTACTGGTTTACGAATTTTAGGAATTTAAAGCAATTGTACTTCATTTGTTTCCTTGTGATAGTCTAGTTCTTATTATATCATGATCATAAACTCTAACAGATAAAAATATTCACTACCTAAGTTTAAAATAAAATAATTCCTTTTTTTTAAAAAAAAAAAAAAGAAAAAAGGGCCACGAATACTGTATGTGTGTGTGTAGGTCAAAGGATCTACCTTAAACTTGTGAAAGAATAGAAAGCAAGTAAGATTTTATCATAAATGTCCATTACAGGTTGTTTTCAATTTTTCGCTTTATTTACTCCGTGCAGCTAACTGCCCTACTCTTCCTACTCTTTATATGATATTTTATACGGATAGTAATAAAGTACAAGAGAGAGAACAAACCACATGTGACAGATGGTAAAGGCACACTTAATGTGCTATTGGGAAAAGTATTACAGAAATGAGTACTATTCAGGAGCATACAGTGAAAAGTAGTACATTACACATAGGAGTACAAAGTTTGTATGAATTGAGGAAGTGTGAATTTAGCCTAGCTCCAGATTAACCACTGTCCCAGAGTCACTAATGTGTGTTAACACTGTGCTGATTTCTAGAGGGAGGTCTTGCAGGGTAAGAAATCTGCAGCTTGAGACTGGGAAGAAGGTGGTGAACTATGAGAAACACATGCCACTGGCCTATTTCTTAGCCCTCACACTTTCCAGCTGCAGAAAAACTGGCAGTCAGATATATTCATCAATTTTGGCAGAGTTCCTCCTCAAACCTCAGGACTCACCTTTAAGGAGGGAGACTGAGAACCCTGCTAACTGGAGGCAACTATTTTTGGTCAGGCTGAGATTGCTGGGGACCTACACAAAGACTGTTTCCACTGGTGGGTGGATGTCTACACCTGGACCTTGTAGATGGGAGAAATCCCTTGCTTTTCCCATCACTTTTGTGTGTGATTAGTCAGTAACTGTATGTCTCCTGTCACTGTGATAACTGTGTTACCATGTAAGGACATGGAGCACATGAGGGAAGAGCATGTGATCCGGGACAGCCAGCACGGCTTCACCAAGGGAAGGTCATGCCTCACCAATCTGGTGACTTTCTATGATGGAGTGACAGCATCAGTAGATAAAGGGAAGGCGACCGATGTCATCTACCTGGACTTGTGCAAGGCCTTTGACATGGTCCCCCACCACATCCTTATCTCTAAATTGGAGAGGTGGATTTGATAGGTGGACCATCCAGTGGATAAGAAACTGGTTGACAGACCGTAGCCAAAGGGTGGTGGTCAATGGGTCTATGTCCAGATAGAGGCCAGTGACAAGCGGTGTCCCCCAGGAGTCTGTCTTGGGACTGGTTCTCTTTAACATCTTTATCAGTGACATTGATGATTGAATTGAGTGCACCCTCAGCAAGTTTGTGGATGACACCAAGCTGAGTGGTGTGGTTGACACAACAGAAAGAAAGGAAACCATCCAGAGGGATCTTGACAGTCTGGAAAGGTGGACCTAGGTGAACCTAATGAGGTTCAACCTTGTCAAGTGTAAGGTCTTGCACTTGGGCCGGAAGAATCCCAGAAATAGATACAGACTGGGAGAAGATCTTCTTGAGAGTAGCTCTGCTGAGAAGGACTTGGGGATTCTGGTGGATGAGAAACTTAACATGAGCAAGCAGCATGGTCTTGCAGCTTGCAAGGCCAATGGTACCCTGGGCTCCATCAGAAGAGGGGTGGCCAGCAGGGACAGGGGGGTGATTGTCCCTCTCTACTCTGCCCTCGTGAGGCCCCACCTGGAGTACTGTGCCCAGATTTGGGGCCCCCAATACAAGAAAGATGTGGAACTGTTGGAGAGGGTTCAGAGGAGGGCCAGAAAGATGATTAGAGGGCTGGAGCACCTGCCCTGCAAAGAGAGGCTGAGGGAGCTGGGCTTGTTCAGCCTGGAGAAGAGAAGACTGAGGAGGGGACCTCACTGCAGCTTTCTAGTACCTGAAGGGAGCTTACAAGCAGGAGGGGATTCAACTTTTTAAAAGGATAGACAATGCCAGGACAAGGGGAAATAGACTAAAGCTAAAGGAAGGAAGGTTTAGATTAGATATTAGGGACATTAGGATTCTATGACAAGTTGGATCTGATTTTGACTTTTGAAGTTAAGTTTAATTTGAATGAAGAAGAAGATGAGAATACAAGTAGGGAAACTAAGGAAAGATTTCATTATGAGGAATTAATAGAATGGGTCATTCTCTCATATTTGGTTTGCCTGAAATATGCATTAATTTCCTTCAAAATTATGCTTGGATTAATTCGTGGCATTTTTATTTAATATATATTTTTTGAAGTTATAAGAGAAATTCATACACGTTGAATCAGAAGTTGTTCTTCTTGACCTTTGCCTGCTTACATGAGAAGCTTGTTAGAAAAGAGACTGTATTTTACTAAGTGTACACGGTATGACAGAATGGGTTTCTGAGCTCATGTTGGACCCTAGACGCTACTGTAAGGCAAATAATAAGAAAAGTTTTTGCCAACAGAGAGCCTATATATATTTCTATATCAGGATTTGTCTCCCATCTTTTATTTTTTCCTTTAGAAGTTTAGAGTGTTCTTTGCTAGTCACTCAAGTACTAAATATTTAGCATCAATTCATATGAAAGTTGCTTTGATCTTCATGTAAATAAACAGGCTCTCTTTCTCCCATAGGACTCTTTCTTAAAAATGATTTCTTTCATCAAGTAGTTTGTTGCATCTCTGAGAACATCAATACTGTTTCCTTCAGAACTTCAAACAAGTATTTCCTGCACGTTTACAGGAAAAATATTAAACGCTATAAATGGCAACCTGCCTTGCACCTGATTCAACAGTTAGAGACAGACTTGGGCAACTGAATGACACAACACTCTCCTGACAATCTGCCAGACAGGTCTCATACATATATGTTTATATTTTTATATATATGTACATACACTCACAAAAATATGTATTTATAGGAATATACATACTCATATACATTTACAGAGATAAGAATTCTTTCCTTTAGCCGATGTTTAAATACTGATGGTGTAAAACTTGCAATCATTTTTTTTTGTGTTTAGTTAGCAGCTGTTGTCCTGGAACATCTCAAAGCACAACGATAACAACTCTAACACTGTTATTTGAGTGCAGATCCATTAAAGACAGTAGGGTAAGCAAAGAGAAATGTAACAAACTTGGATAGAAAGCCTATCAGTCTAAGAAAATTTCAATAGGGTATTTGGTTTCTCTCTCCAAAAGAAATTCTAAGTTTTGAGACCTCATCTGCAAAAGAAAAAGATAATACTTTTCGTCTCCCCCCAGAAAAACCCCAGTACCTAAGCCCTACACGGATCTCAGCTTGCTGCCTACCTCATGGATAAATGTTTTGTACACTTTGGACAAGATTTCAATGATGGAATCCACTCTTAAAGTTTGTCTGCTCTTTTTAAACAAGATATTCACTGATCATTCCACTGTAAAGTGCTCCTTATTTATTTTATTGATGTAACCATGTGACCAGAATCTAGTTTTTGGTGTCTAAAACCTGATCTATTAGTCAGGAAGCCATTGAGGAGTCAATCCCTAGAAGACATAATTTCAAAATGTGAGTATTTTCTGCAGAAATACTAATTTTTTGAGAATATGAGAAAGAGTGAAAGGTTCAAATGAGTGACTATTTTCCCTAGCCAGTTTCCTGGCACTAATTTGTATGATTGTCCTCTTCACCTAGTCATCAACTCTGCAAATTTTGACCAAAAAGAATGTAATTTTGGAAATTATTTGTAGACCTCCTGCTTTCTTATAGAAAAAACCCAGTCCTCTACAAAAACAATTTTTATAGTTTTACTGGCCTTGAATGTCCTTTTTT
This sequence comes from Laterallus jamaicensis coturniculus, assembly GCA_022605575.1. Lineage (NCBI taxonomy): Eukaryota > Metazoa > Chordata > Aves > Gruiformes > Rallidae > Laterallus > Laterallus jamaicensis. Next base: position 963,880 of record JAKCOX010000076.1, on the reverse strand, counting down.
GCTCTTAGAAAGCTCTGAAATAATTTTAATTTAATCAGACTCATGAATTATAATATCTGAGAAACACTGCAACATAATTGTCTCTCTTCGTGATATTTACATTCTAACTTGATCATCCTGTCTGGTGTCCTGCTTTGGAGCTCCCTTTTGACAAAGATATGCATGCTGCAATTGTATACTTCACAATCAGTTAAGGCCCTGCTATGTAATTCTAGTTTTGTTAAATGATATGAATATTGAACAGCTAAGCATTATTCTCTTTGAATGAAGGCACTTTATTCTTCCTGTCTTAAGATTCATTTAATATTCCAAATAAATACACAGCCTCCAAATAGGTACACAATTGGCTTTTAGTTAATCTTCAACCAAAGAGATGAGGGAAACTCAAGCCTGTTTGGCCCCCCACAGTACATTTGAATCTACAAACAGTTTTGGTGCTTTCCAGTTTATCTTTACAAGAAGCAGCTTTTCATTTGTCACTGTTGGAAAAGGAAAGTTCTCTCATTCATGAAAAAGCAGACACATAGAGAATATGCATGGTATTACAGCATTTACATAGGTAATGAACATGGCTTATATAAACCTTCTATCTTTTATTTTCCCAGGTTGCATAGATAATGCCTGTATCTCATGGCTGCCATTATCTCTTAGTTAGATTTTGCTGTTCAAGTGCTGTATATTACTTGGATCATGAATGACTAATAGATCCCCAGGGCCTTGAAAAAGTGAAGTCAATTCTCAATAGACTGGAGTGTTATGGAGACTGAACCAATATTGGCTCTCAGACCTCAGCCCAGGAGTAAGACTTACATACAGTAAGTTTGTGAAAGGAATGTGCTAGATGTGCTATTCACAGACAGATTATTAAAGACATTAGAGAAACATTTCTTGGATGATCCCTGCCTCCAAAGCAAACACTTGCATTCACCGTTATTTGGATCACCACTAAGTTGGGACAGGAATGAGGTGTAGTCAGGACTGCTGTGGGAGCATAGTGAAGGCATGACAGCTCAGTAATAGCTGAAAACCTTCAGTATGTAAATACATTGTTAAAAACCTGAAAAAATGTTAGTGTTTTTTAGAAAGACCTCTCTCCTAGAGGAAATTTGAATTTAGAACCATTGTCTCATTGAAACATTTTAAAAAATTTAGCTATGATGTCACTTACCAGTTTTGTGAATCATAAACTCTTGAGTTTTATCAGGACCAGGGCACATCGCTGGAAGAGATTTTGAGTTGATCCAAATCCTCCTACAACCATGTAATTCAGTGTCTTATCCTCCTGGAGTTTACCTCCCAGGTTTTGGTTAGAGAAAAAATTAAAATGATCTCACTTTCTAGAGTTGAGAAAATATATTAATGAAACTATGTATCTATTAACTTGTCAGTTCACAACTTCTCATTTTTCGAAACAATCTCCTTTTGAGGTTGATAAGCTGACATATTTGACATTTAGTTGAATGTTTTGAGTTGTTTCACTTTCCCTCCAACAAACGCTTTTTTAAAACCTGAGTTTTCTATTTGCTCATGTTGAAATCTGTGACTAAAATTGGGTGTCACTGATAGTATTAACATGTAACTAAAGACATTGTCATTGTTTGGATTCTGGTCAGTTAAATTTCAGGGACGGTTTTGCAAATATTATGACTGTACCACACATTCTCATTCATCAAATGCACATTATTTATTTGTTCTTTAAATACAAATATGAAACAGCTGTAATGTTTTCTAAACTTTTGCTTTTTTCTATATATATTTGCAGTCTTTCTCTTACACAACATTCTCTGTTCTGCTTTTGCTCAACTGCAAGTATGGAAGCAGTTTTAGTCAGATCAGTAAAATACAGTAACAATTTACTTTTCATGGGAGGGAAGGAATGGGTTGGCTGGTTAGTTGGGAGTCTTTAAGTGAAAGATGAGTTTGTTTTATTTTTTTTAGTCTCCTTTGTAAAACAGTCTTTGTTAGGCAGTAAATCTCCAGTTAACCTGGATTCTGAAGCCACTTAAACCACAGCAATTACAGTGATGGGCCAATGCCTTCCTTGGGATAACTCTATTAAGAGCAGTTGGTTTACACCACCACTGGATAAAATTGTGGTGGATTAATTTATACCAGATGAAATAATCTCTCTGTGTACTTCTGAAAAGGTGAAACTCTCTCAACACACTGGGTTCAGGGGGTCCAAAACAGCAACAGTTTCAAAAATACGTGGTGAGAGAGGGAAAGGACCCTTGCTTTTCAGCCTCCTATGTCCCTGCTGCACCCTCCCTCTCCTGGTACCTTCTCAGTGCCCCTGTTCCTCCTCTCCTGCTGCTCTAAGCCCAGAGAAGTAACTAGGTCAAGCCAGTGGGTCACTGACAGTGCAGTATGCACCTCGCCATGTGATGCCATGAGCAATACAGGATTACATGCTTAAGTTTCTCAAAGCCTATTTTATAAACCCTAATAAAATTCTGCTCTCACTTCCACTGAGACAGTGGAAAGAGGCAGCCAGTAAAAATGTACATATTTCAAACAAGATACTTTTCAGCTAACACATGTAAACAAAATATTAGAGATACTTCTAAGAGCAGCTCTTATGACAGGACTTTCAAACAAAGTGTTCCTTTGTTCTGTCTGTTTAAATGGAAAGAAAAGACCCTCCAAAGTCCAGCCGCTGGTAGCTCAGGATCCTCGTACTGAAAGGGAAAGAGATCAAATCTTTCACATGCCATTTGGTATCAGTCACATCACGTTATGCAACATGACTGCCTTGTCACAACATAATGCGCTGCGGAGGAATGACAAAAGGCGTTTTTCACAGCTACGTTTGAAGAGGCCACAACACTTCAAACAGGCAACTTAATATATTTTCTTGTTAAAGGACCTGCTCTAAGCACAGACTGAAAATGCACTCTATTCCTGAGTCCATCTCCGGAAATACACACACCCATTCTTCAAACACAGCTGCATTGTATATATGAACATGGTACATAACCTATTTATGAAGGAAAAAATGACCAAGTGTAGGTACATAGATCTTGTTTTTTAACAGGCTTATATAACGAGCAGGATGGTACATGCAACATACACAGTTACACATGCTTGATATCAATGGGTTAACATCCACAATTATTTCATTTGGTGATCCTTAGTGCAACAATTGGTTAATAGTTTTAGCACAAATTTTCAAGATTCAGTAAATTATATGGGGTTTATTATCATCATAATGAAGTGCGAATGCTTGTGTCAGTGGGCATTTTATCCATCCCAATTGATAAATTGACAATTGATTTTTCCTATCCATCAGAACCCCCCTTCTTCTTGGTTTATGCCAAACAGTTTTGCTCTCCTTTTCCCTCACCCCCTCACCTGCCCACTACTAGTCCTATTGCTTTTCTCTGGTTGCCTTCCAGAAGCTTTAAAGGCTTCAGTAATGGCTTTTGTGTTAATCCCAGGCAATGCATACCACAGAAATCAGATGACAGCGTTAGCAATGTTGGTTGACTTGAGTCTCCATCAAGACTCCCAACACTTCAACTCAGCTATGTCTAGCACTGATATACCAAGGAGTGCCTGTTCTTTGGCAGCTGCATGGTCTTGTCACCTTTGACTTATCTTCCCAGCAGTGTTGTGTCCTTTGCCACGCTGAACTGCCATTTCTGGAAATGTCACCTCCTTAAGCACAGCAATTATGGATATAACATATCAGTGCCAAGAATGAATGATTCAATAATTCACTGGTGCTTGAAAATGTCAGTTCTAGAAATACTCACGCTTTCCTAAAGTTTGGTTGTGGCTTGTGCATGTTAGTCCAGAAAGAAGGGATTCAAAAAAGTGAGAGAAACTGCTTGGCTTGTTATCCAAAGTCTTTCCTCTGGGAAGTGCTTGTTTCTCTGTTGAAACTCCTTTGCCTCTGACCTGGAGAGTCTGAGCGGAGAAGGAAGCCCAATTGTGCAAATTATCAGCATCAGGTAACGATTCTGCAGGATATGGATTATATCTGCTAGACTATGATAATGTTAAATATGATCTTACAACTGTAGAGGATGACCTCAATTCACTGGCGTTTGACTTTATGGTATGAAATCAACACCTGCTATTAGTTTGCAATGCAGTGGGATTCAGCTTTCTCTGGATTAGCTTCAGATTTATAAGAGTGTAAATAAAAAAAAATAAAAAGAGCTCATGTTGTAACAGTAAATGGAATTTTTTGATATTCTTACGTGTGACATCTCAGGAAAATGGGGTATTAACTTTACCAGACAAATGTACATTAATTTCATACAGCTTTGACAAGAGCTACATGAAAACATCCAGTTTGATAGTTATGATAAAAAACGTTATTGTTGTTTACATATGCCTGAGGTTGCAGATGTAAATAAAGAAATAGACATCAATTAAAGTTGCCTTACAGAAATACTGATTTACATTTTCCCTCATGAAAGTGGGGTTAGGACAACTACTATTTAATTGGATTCAGGATTATTTATTGCTACAAAAAAAGAAAGGGTATTAATTCCAAACACTGACATAAAGGATATTTTTCATTTTGGAGTGAGAAGAAACTAGAGAAATATTGAAAGTTCTCTATCCTTGGATTCGATCAGTATCTTGTTTTTAAAAATACACAAAACCCAAGGATACTTGAGGCATAGTTTGTGCTTCTGGGCTTAAAGAATGAAAACGAGCGAAGTTAGAATTGTTGAAGTTTTTTCATCATGATTTTTTTACAAGACTGAAGCTCATTGCTATTGAAGTGAACTATTCCAATAGTATTAGATAAAATTTTATATTTCAACTAGTTTAAACTCAACGTTGATTTTCTTTCCTTCAAATGTATTTGTGATTCTTTTGCATCAAGAAAGTAAATTTTAAAGTGAAGACATTGTCTATGGTCCATTTTTTAACTTACAGTATCAGTATGACTGTTAAAATAAAAATGTAGTAATAAAGAATGTCTCCGTATTTTCTCTCCAACAAGAGGGGAGGGAAGGAAAAGAAAAGTCAATACTTGGCTGGAATCATGAGCAGCTTGTGGGCTGAGTAAATCAGTCAGGAGCCCTGCAGCTGGTCAACTTCACCTCACCGATAAATGTCACAACTCACTGCTGTCAATATGAATTACCAGAAAAGGTTTCCTAGAAACTAGAGCTGAGGGAGCTGCTTTCCTTTGAATGAATTATATGGGCCCAAACAATACTGAAACAAGAATATAATGGGTTGCTCTGATTGACTAGGCAGTTATTTAAATTTACCTTGGATGTAAGACAAACCATGGAAAACAATGCAGCCTAGGTTGCAGAATGCGGGAAAGTTGTGACTTTAACAGAGAGAGGTTTAAGAGGTTATGCTTAAAAGCTCATGTATTAAGTCATAGGCAAGTTTGCTTTAGTTTTCAGTGCTAGGCAGCGTATTTGAGGAAGCATGAGTTTTCTGTATAAAACAAAGGAAAGCAAAAGCTGTTTGCAGTTACTCTGGATAGATTTATTTCTGAATCTCTCACAAGGTGCTCTGTGCACCTCCAGTGGACTTCCTTGCAGGAGGGGGTAAAGGCAGCTCCCCCCCCCCCAGCAAGGCTGGGCTCTCAAGACCTTTACCCCAGGAGCAGAAGGCATCCAGTGAGCACAGGGCATTTGCATTGCCCCTTGGGGATGAAAGGAGGTCTCTGAAAACATACAGTGAACCCAAATTAGTTTCAGTCACAGAGAATAAGAAGCACCCACCAATCTGTGAGCCGTCTGGGCGGTAAGCACTTCTGACATTTGTTACCAGAAATAACAGTGAGTGGGTAGCTGCCTTAAAACATAAAAGCGCAGATTTTAATCGCTTCGTCTACACGATGTCCTCGTGTGCTGCATGTTAGGCTGCACCCAGTTGTTGCCATTGAACCTGACAGGATGTTGACATGGCAACATGTAATTTGGGACAAAACAGTAAAATGGTAACAACCAGAAAAAGAAAAAAAAACCTGTTTTAATGTATCTGCAAAGCACATGTCCGTGTTCTATCAGTAGTTACTATGCCGGTTGAAACATGGAATCCCTTTTCACTGAAAATCTGGACATTCTGACTGAAGAAGGTAATGACCACAGCAAAACCCCCCTCAAAATCAAACCAAAAAGAAAACCACCCATGGAAACCTTCCTACCAAAAGAAAGACATTCGAAAAACTGAAACGGGATGTTTATTTTAATTAAAATATTTAATTTGGCAATGGTGATTATTTTCATTTCAATAATATCAGTTATGTTTATTCAGTGAGGCAGAAAATGGAACTGAACAGAGTAAAAATGTATTAACAATAGTGTAAATATGAGTCTTTTGTATTCTGAACAGAACCCGAAAGAATTTCTAACCAAAATATTAATTCATTTGTATGTTTAAGAAAAACTACTTTGTTACTAAGCATTAAAAAAATAAAAATAAATCAGAGACATGATTTCTAAAGGAAGAATGTCAAATGCCTCAATGCAAAAATGTAAAACAAAAATGCAAAACATTACAACATCTTTTTTTTTTTATGAAAAGGTTTCTTGAAACCTTCTGACTTCATGAAGCATTTTGATTTTTAGTGCCTTAAACAATGTCAAGTCTTTCAAGCATCTCTTTATTTCTTTGTGTAAAAAAACCCAGATAATGTACTTAAAATTTAATCCAGTATACTTAATCCAGACATTTTCTTAAAAAATTCAAATTAAACCCCAAATCAGAAAGAATATTTCTACTTTATTAAAATAATGTCTTTTGACTTTATTCAAATGAATCAAGGAAATAATAAAGTTTTCGTCTTTCCAATTGAATCGAGCACCAAAATGGACAAGTACATTATTTTGATTATAGTAAAATTGCATTTCTCAGTGGAAATAAATGTTCCAGCACTGCACAGAAGATAACAAAACAACGAATGCAGAAAATAATGAGTAGTAGGGCAATTTACTTGACAGTGTATCAGGTTATGGTACACTTAGGCCATTTCCTTCATTATCTATTAAAACTATCTGGATAACACCTTCTTGCCTTTGAAATACATGGAAATAAGATAAGTTATAAACTAGATATGAACAGAGCTTCTGCTTAGAGTCCTGGGGCTTTGCTCTGCCTGCATTATTGCTATATGGCCACTGCTTTTCTCTGTGGTTTCTGGGAATCTGGCAGTCCAGTCAGGGACGTAACACCAACTGGACTGGGTTGGCATCCTGAAGCCCCTGGCACACAGCCACTGCATATGTGTGTTTCCATTGAGCAACATAAGCAGTGACATTCCCCAGCAGGCATCAGATATTTTGCGGTCCTGTAACAGAACAGGATGGTACAGGTTACCCATCAGAGCTGTTGAAAATAACAGATACAGCACCTTCCTGACTGGCAGAATAACCTTGCATGCTCTGTAGAACCCCAAAGCCTCTGTCTCTACCTAGTTTTTCAGGCAGAAATACAAGAGCTCAGCCTGTACACTTCACTGGCCCATAAGGTGGTAACAGCTACTCAGGTGCTCCTTTTGAACTGAGTTTTCATACACCACAATCTGATAATGCAAGGTATTTAGAGATATATTGACAGAAATACTGAGTAGGCAAATATTGTGCTTCCTTGGTGCTGTAAGGTAACCAGAGCATACCTGTTAATCTTGCTCAATATCTTGGCATAGACATGAAACACCCTACAGAACTTTTAAGCTAGAGAAGCTGTATGTTGCTGAGCAAGTAAGACCAGGTACCCATTATTAGGGAGCTGCAACTGAAATGCAGTGCTTTATCTGGGTTTATTCAGCTTTTTGTAGGCATACCATGAAACCAAGAATATATAATCTCAGTCAGAAACCAGGAATATATGTTTTTGCAGAATAGGTGAACACCTGCTCAGATATTACATCAAGAAAGAGTAATCACTAGGGAAGTTTTGTCTTTCTCATGACATGCTTCAACTTCCTCTGTCATTTTTCTGCCTTTTCTCACACAAAACTTACTCCTGCTGTATGTGCATTGCTATCATAACTGGCTTGTGAAATCCTTCCTCCAGCAATTAATTTGTTGGGAAATCTAAGTTTTGTGGGAGTCAAGGAGACTTCCCAGCATCCCTGTTGACAAGGATACCTTTTTCTGGACATATATGACTACAGGTTGCATGTCCTGACATTGTAAACCAGCTCAGTAGACACCATACTGGAGGCCATCTGTTGGTAAAGTTTGTAATATCAGAAAGCACACTGATGCGATTTAGTGGTCATGTGAAGAATTGATTTGTGAGGACAGATTTTACTGGTGTTCGGTTCTGTATGCTTCTATTTATTTTAAAGTAAGGTATATACACTAGTTTTATAATAACAGAAGTCAGTTCAGGATCCTGGTCTTTATGTTCCACTCTTATTTTCCCTTACATTCCCCTTAAAAGCACAGAGTTGCTTTCAGCTCCTTGAAAAATAATAATATCATTGCAAAAGATAATTGTGTTGAAAAAAAGGTTAAAATTAGAAGAACCCACTTCCAAAAAGTGAACACAGTTGAAATCATTTATGAAAACAACTTATCATGACTGTTAAAAGGAATGTATTAACGATAAAAATGGATTTGATGGATCTTGTCTGGATTTCTGTTTTTAAATTGCTGGTGGCTGATAATATTCCTGAATGTATTAATTTGCCAAGAATATTTCAGATGCCTTCAGGATTTAAGTCAATGTTTTCAAATAAATCACGAGTGTCTTGTACTATGAGCTGTGTAAACCACAATGTGTGCATTATACAATGTTGACTGTAAGCAGTACATTTTCATAAACAATTGCAAAATGTTTTGAGCAACTTTTGTATTTTAAAGCTAAACCCCACATTTTTCAAAAATATTTGTATTAATTAGATGAGATTCAAATTGATATTTAGAATTTATCTGTATTTAAAAAAGAAATGTTATTTTAATTCTCTTTATGCAACAATACAGAATAAAAAGTTAAGAGGGAGTAAAGTGGAAAAATATAAAACTTCCTTAATGAGTCTCATAACCTCGAAGATAAAATGATGAAAATATCACTTTTTCCCTCAGTGGAAATAACTGTGTGAGCATTGTGGGGTTTTGTCTCACTTTCAACTGAGGGATTATAGAATGACTATCACCAAGGAAGAATTCAGATCTGCTGTGGTAGCACTGATTTAGATAGGCAAGTTCAGACAAGAGAGAGAGGGAGACTCTTCCCTGTGTCTAGACCTGGCTGGTGTTAATCGGAGCTGTGGAGAATGCAGAAATGCAGCAGAGACAGACAGGAGCCAAGTAGTAAATTGACCCACTCATCTCCCTGCTGGAACTCTCCCAAAGAGCTTTTATTTTGTACGATAAACACCTCCATTGCTCACTTGAAGGTCAAGTGACTGACGATGTCTTACCACTTCCCAGCCCCTCACTACTTAAGAATTTCCAAGTTACATTATCTTTTCCTTTTCCCTTCACATCATCAGCTTTCCTTTTTTAGCAGAAGTGGCCATCAGAAAACTATGGCTACAAACAACAGTCTGTAAAATTCCAGATAGTCCATTCTTACAAATTTCAATCTAACACTGCAGGCAATAAATCAATGCTTTGCCCTTATGTAGCATCATTTATCAGCAATGTCAAAGTTCCACAGCAACATTAGCCTCCTGCAAAGAAGAATCTGAAGCCCTAGAGACACTCCTGGGAGACTGCAAGGACAACATTCATGGAATTGACTTTACATGAAATAAAAAGCAAACTTAGATTCTCACCTCCTCTCAGTCCTCCTCCAGGATGGCATGAGCCACTTGAAGAATAGAAAGGAAACAACCTTCATGTATCTTCAGTGAGAAAAAAAGTTTCTTTATGTTTTTCTTCACAGGACAGCCAAGTAGCAGGCAAAACAATTACAGCTTTTGAGAGCTGTGTGAAGTGGAAATTGACATCTATACGTAAATCATCAAGATAATGCTTGGACCTTAAGTAAAAATTGAAGTCACAAGATCTGACCTTTGGACAGTAGTTATATCTCATTTTCAAATTATCATATCCCATCATGTGCTGTGTCAGACACTAAAGAGGAACAGGGTATGATATGGAAGTACTGCTTTCAACCAGTTGCTCTAAAGACATGGATAAGAACACTGAGGGTATTCTAAGGACAGTCAGACATAAAGATCTAACGTGTGGCACCTTTCTTCCAGGGACCACTGTAAGAGCAGAGACTTCCAACTACAGCCTGGAGAGGAAGAGGGGCTGGTTTGCTGAAGGCCACACAAGAGTTCCAGCATTCATGCAAGGATCCAAGAATGGCACTGCACTGCCTTCCACATTACATTACCACTATGTTCACTAAAATGTACAAATGATCTAAGTACTAAAGATAGAAATTCATGAGAACTACATTGATGTGCCCTAAATTAATGCAGTAAGAGTTCCCTAGGCTGAAATACTAAATACCAAACACCACTGCTTTACACATGTGCAAAATGAGAAGATGCTTCAGTAAGTGTCTTCTGTCAGTTATCTCTGACACTTTCAAATTAATAGAAATGAATAGCCACTTATTTAATGTACCAGGCCAGAAGGAAAGAAAATCTCAGTGTTATAAAAAACATCCCATAATCATGCCTCATAGGTTTGACTTACTCATTACAACGTATTAAATTCTAATAGAATATTATCTTGGCACTATGAAAGCAAGGTTAGATTGAATCATGAGTCAAAATATATATACTTACAGCTACCTGTGGTGCACACAGTAAGTGGTCCATTAACATCAAGCCAAATTGACAGCCCTTCCGATTTTACTGTATGAAGGTGAAGAAGTTGGTGATGACTCCAAAGTAATACAAGAGAAGAAATCAGAGGGGAGAAATGTGACAAGTGCTTATTTGCATGTTTGTCTGTGTTAGTTTTTTCAGTAGCAGTTCCTTCACAAACTGTGTGTCCCTAAAAGAGGTCACTGATACAGAGCTCCTCCCTTCCCTTTGTCATCTGAAATATCTTTTTACCCAACACACAGCACTAACACCAGAATAGCAATAGATTAACCAAAGCTGTGGTCTATTAATATTATTTAGTTGCTCACCTGCCTGCCTGCTGTTCTGAGTTACAGGGTTAGACATACAATCTGGATGTGTTTGCAGTATTCAATTTCAGAAATGTGGTCTGGATTCCCCTTAATTGTTTCTTCAGTAATACTACAAGTGATAAGAAACACACTTTGCCTTCCAGTCAACTCAGAAGAAATCAGTGAACGATCAATTTATGCAAAAGGTATTTTTATCCCTGCTAGAATGAAAGAATTCATTAGCATTATAATAGTGGTCTTAGATATTCCAGAAAATAGAACACGTTTGTGTCAAAAAAAGATATTTTTTTAAAATAACCTGTCAGATATGGAAGAAAAGATTTTTGCTAAGAGAAACACAATGCAGATTCTACCAGCAGAGGAAGACTCCATTTCAGCTGACACAGTACAGGTTCTGCCAACAAATCATAAGGGTCGTGGGCTTAGAAACAGTTGCAGCAAAAGGCAATATACACATACTGCCCAGTGAATGAACAGACGGAGGGATCTGTACCTGCCCTCAATCAATCCTGCCTTTGATTGATCTGCATCTCAAAGTTGCAACTTCATGAATTTCACAATTAAGGATTTTGCTTGTTCTTTGAATATAGAGGTAAGTTTGTTGCTGATGTTGCTGTAGAGCTGTTCCTTTAGTTTCCACTTGTGAACAAAGTCCCTTTGATTCAGGTAAGGAGTCTTACACATCAGAGAAACTTTCTGGGAGAAGGAATAAGCTTTATAGAAGCTAAAAGTGAACATACTAGTACTGGGTTTGTATTTATTATTGTGGCAACAGGACTTTTTCCTGGTTTTATGGTTCTTTTCCATATTTTTCAAAATTTTGCCTTCCAGATAGCATATCAATGCTATAGCTCTTAAGTGATCATCCTCTTCCTCTTTTGACTGATATCTGCAGGCAATTTGTGTAAAGGCCTCACTGTAGACTTTCTATATGAGGGTATAACAATGTCCTACTGATGATTTCTTTGTGTTTGCATTCCTGGAAAAAAATGCTGGAAGTGAGACACGCTGCATGAAAACGATCCTGATTGAAGTTTTCTGGACATTTTGGATGAACTTGGTGTTAGACTCCATTCCTTTGTCAAACTTCCTTTTCTTTTGTTTTATTTTGTAAGAAAAAAGAGTATTACATTTCACCCCTGCTTCTCCTCTTGTCCATCAGAGTCTCAAATCCTACGTTGTACTGCTTGGGCCATTGCTATGCACCTCTGTTAACACCAACAGAGAGGATTACTCCTTTCCTGTAGAAACACCTATCTTTGGAGATTGGAAACTTCCTCTTTCTGTTAATAGAACTCAGAACTGAAGGTGTACTTTGAGCTCAATGTAATCCATCTGCAGTTGGTTTTTCAAAGTAATGGTGTCCTCATACCTCAGATAACATGCTAACAAAAGACAGAGGAAGAAACAAGAAAGCACTTGTGTGTTTAAACATGCACATGTACACAAACTCATTACAGAAGAGCGAGGAGTTAAAAAAAAAGATTTTGGTGACACTTGGCTCCTGCTTCTAATTCACACAATTTTCAATATCATAAACTTCGTTCCAACACAGAAAAAGCCCACATTACAATCCCTTGGAACAATAAAGACATCAAACATGTTACAGCCTGAAACAAATGTTTCTCAGGATAATTACTTTAGCATGTGTAAAGAATTGCTTTTTTAGTTCACTAGCAAATTGAAAATACTAAGAGTTTTCTTATTGACTATCTCCAAAATATTTAGAGTTGTTCATAAAGCTGGTAAAAATACTCTGCTTTGAGACAGATAAAGCATTTAATTTTGGACAAAACAGTTATATTTGAATGTTTGCTACAAAATAATTTTTGATCTGAAATACCAACAAGCTATCTTTTTGACATGAATTGTTCAAATCCTGAGAGCTAACAATTAAACAGTTCACTAGATTTAAAATTTTTGGGATGTATTCAGTCTGTACATTTGCCACTTGTTCTGTCTTCAGATAAACATGAAACTACCGGTTTTTGATCAGTATCAGCTACTATGGTGAGTTAGGTATAGTAATACAACTTGCATTTATGTACATATAATAATGAATATATAAAAAACGCATCAGCTAATTGTTATTGCTTTACTAATATTTACTATGCTACTTACAATATTAATCTGATATATTAGAATGCTCTACTGATACTTCTAAATAATAGGTAGGTAGTTTATACGCTGATTGGGATTGTTCCTAAAGCCGAAAAACTGAGTACCCATTTTCAGTATTACAGTTTGGCTCAAAAACCAAGGAAAGTGAAATTAAAAATAAATAAATAAATAACCCCCAGAAAGTGTCCATTCGAGGATAAAGATGAACTGAAAAGGAATGCAGTGCAAAAAACATATGTTTTAATGATGAGAAGAATTTCTCAGAAAGAAATCAATAGAAATTTTGGAAGGAAAACTTACCGGAGGTAAAAATTTTGTGGACCCCAAGTAAGGAAAAGGTAAAATATTAAAATTTTTCTTTTTCCCTTAAAACTTTTATTACTATTTGACAGTTTGGGTGTAAGAACTGCAATACATATCTATTCCTATCCATAATGCTGGTATGTGTTGATGTTGACCTAGGTAATTGCTTGCAAAAAATGTGTTGAATTTCGGTTAGAAAACAAATCTAATAGCAACCATAAAATCATTCTGGTTGGAAGGGACCTGAAAAAGTCAGATATACCAATCTTCTGCTCAAACTAGAGTCATTTGTGAGGTCACATCAGATTAGCATTTTCTCCATTCTAGTCCTCAAAAGCCTCCAAAGATGGAGATCCCACAGCCTCACTGGACAGCGTGTTTTGTTACTCCACTTTATCAATGTCTTTTCTGTCCTGAGGTTCTCAAGCCTAGATTCAGTATCCTTGATTTAATCAAGTGCCAAGTAAATAATCACTTTCAGTGACACTCTTGCTCTAGTCCATTTAACACTGCTCAGGATGCCGCTAGCCCACCTTGCTGCCAGGGACTGTGTCTTGCTCCTGCTTATCTCACTGTCCACCAGTGTCTGCAGATCCTGTTCAGCTCTCCAGCTGGTTGATCTACAGCACATACTGTTGCAGGGGGTTAGACTGTCCAAGGTACAGGACCATGCATTTATCTCTGTTGGTCTCTATTAGGTTTCTGTGTCTAGGTCCTTCTGAAGGGAAACTGCCCTTGAAAAAATTGACTGCACCCCCTAGTTTAGTGGATGCACTTCACCTCCTCTTCAGTGTCACTGATATAGAAGAGGAGATGTCCCAGTACCTTCACTTTTCGATACTGTCTCCCATGACATCCAGATAGAAAAGCTGAGAGAATATGGGATAGATGAATGGACAGTGAGGTGGGTGGAGAACTGTCTGTCGGACCAAGCTCAGAGGGTTGTGATCAGTGGAGCAGAATCTGAATGGAGGCCTGTGACTAGTGGTGTTCCCCAGGGATCAGTGTTGGGTCCAGTCCTGTTTAATATCTTCATTGACGACCTTGATGAGGGAATAGCATCCACCATCAGGAAGTACGCTGATGATACAAAGCTGGGAGGGGTGGCTGATACGCAGGAACACTGCGCTGCCATCCAGAGAGACCTGGACAGGCTGGAAAGTTGGGCAGGGAGAAACCAGATGAGATTCAACAAAAGCAAGTGTAAAGTCTTGCACATGGGGAGGAACAACCGCATGTATCAGTACAGGCTGGGGGATGACTTGCTGGAGAAGAGCTCAGTGGAGAAGGACCTAGGGGTCCTGGATGACGACAGGTTGGCCATGAGTCAGCAGTGTGCCCTGGTGGCTAAGAGAGCCAATGGGATCCTGGGGTGCATCAGGAGGAGTGTGGCCAGCAGGTCTAAGGAGGTGATCCTCCCCCTGTACTGTGCACTGGTCAGACCCCACCTGGAGTATTGTGTCCAGTTCTGGGCTCCCTGGTATAAAAAGGGCAGGGATCTCCTTGAGAGAATCCAGAGAAGGGCTACGAAGATGATAAAGGGCCTGGAACATCTATCCTATGAGGAAAGGCTGAGAGAGCTGGGGCTGTTCAGCCTGGAGAAAAGAAGACTGAGGGGGCACCTAATCAATGTTTATAAATATCTTAAGTATGGGGTGCAGGGGGAATTGGCCTGCCCCTTTTCTTTGGTGAGTGGCGATAGGACAAGGGGCAATGGCTGCAAATTGGAGCACAGGAAGTTCTGCACCAACATGCAGAGGAACTTTTTCCCAGTGAGTGTGACAGAGCCCTGGGACAGGCTGCCCAGGGAGGTGGTGGAGTCTCCTTCTCTGGACACATTCAAGACTTGTCTGGACGTCTATCAGTGCAGTATGAGCTAGGGAGCCTGCTTTGGCAGGGGGGTTGGACCCAATGATCTCTTGAGGTCCCTTCCAACCCCTACAGTTCTGTGATTCTGAGATTCACAGGTATTCCATTCATAACTAGCATGCAGGTACAGTACCACACATAAAACACCCTCTTCTGATCCAGAAAATCCATTTGTCTAGTCTACCTATCTAGACCTTAATGTCCTGATTTAGATATTGTGGTGTTGTAGTTTTACGTGGTGGAGTTCTGGTGGAGAAGGGGGTGCTGTAGGGGTGGCTTCTGCAAGAAATAGCTGGAAGCTTTCCCTAGGTCTGACAGAGCAAACACCAGCTAGACCAAGGCCAGAGTCATTGACCAAGGCCGAGTCCATCAGTGATGGTCACAGCGCCTCTAAATCACATTTAAGAAGAAAAGAAAACACAAGCAGCTGCTTTTTGCCACCAGAGAATGGAGTGATAACTGTCACGATCCACAACCTAGACAAGACTTAGTTTGGCAGAGGTTAAACCCCTTTGTGTTCCAACGGAACCTCAGATCGCTCTGGGTGGCTGGGGGTGGCTGAGCTTAACCCCTGAGTGATGTTCAATTACTAGGTGTTTTATCGTGATAAGCTCTCAATTTAATTCTCAGAGAACAGTATTAAGACTCGAAACAGAGTCAAGGTGAAGGTTGTTTTATTTGGAACAAACGTGCAGGAAGAGGGGGGAAGAAAGAAAAAAGGGGGTGAAAAAGAGAGATAGAGAGATGGAGAGAGAGTGGAAAAGAGGAAGGGGTGGCGTGGGAGCTATATCTACCACCACGAGGCTACAGCATTCAGTCCGATGGCAGAGTATTCTTCAGTTTCTCCCGGTCCGATGGAAGGGGGGAGCGTTCCCTCGTTTTTCCCTCGATGTCTCTGTTGCTTCCCTTCCCTCATGTTTCTTCCCCCTTTTTCCATGGCCGAATGCTTCATTTTGTAGCAATACAGATCCTTTGTCTTGCTACAAGCTACCACCTGGCCTGTGGGAACGCTTCAGGGCGGATGATGGAATGTCCGATGTGTGAATGGCTTCCGAAGTGTGCTCCTGATAGTGGAATGCTCTCCTGAATTGTGAATGGTTCCTGATGTCTCTCCTGATGCATATCTTGAGTGACTTGTTGAATAATCATTAGGTCCTTGGAAGACTGAGCCTGACCGGTGGTGATGTAGTGTGTTAGGAATGAGGTTTGGTTAGGTGAGAGGAGAAATGAGGGGGACTGTTCTGGTAAGGCATACCTTACAGAAAACATGTGAGAAACTACAGACACCAAAGTCAGAGAAGAAGGTGTGGACGGAGACGATACAGGCGCTGGAGGGAAAGATTCCCCTGCATTCCATGGAGAAGATCATGGTGGAGCAGGTTGTCCCCCTGCAACCCATGCATGATGACAGGGAGTAAAGATGATGACTGGCGCTACAGTCCATGGAGGACTCCATGCTGGAGTGTGTGGAGACATCTGAAGGATGCTGTGGCCCCATGGGAAGCCCATGTTGGAGCAAACTCCTGACAAGACCTGCAGCCCATGGAGAGAGAGACCCACAACACAGCAGGTTTGCTGGGGGGACTTGTGATTCCAATGGAGGATCAGGCTGGAGCATTCTGGGCCTGAAAGTTGGCATCCCATGGAAGGAATCAATACTAGGGTAATTGGTGAGGAGCTGAAGCCCTGTGGGGAAGGACTCATGTTGGAGAAGTTCATGGAGGACTGTCTCCAGTGAGTGGGACCCCACGGTGCAGCAGGGGAAGAGTGTGAGGAATGCCCCCTGCCCGGCTAAGAAGGAAAACAGCTTGTGAACAGTTGACCAAAAACCCCATTACCTCTGATGGTCCATCTGCTCTCCCCCACCCATGGCACCCCAAGGCATAGAAGGGAGAGAAATAATGAAAAAAGTGAGTCCATGAAGAAGGGAGGAGCAGGGGGAGGTGTTTTAAGATCTGGTTTTATTTCTCATTGTCCTACTTAGGTTTCACTCAGTGTGTGTGTGCTTAGTATAATAAATTAAATGCTTTTTGTTTTCTTTTTAGTCTGTGTTGAGTCTGTTTTACCTGTGACACTAATTGCAGATTGATCCCTCCCTGTCCTTTTCTCAACTCCTAAACCTCTGAATACATATTTTCTCTCCGTCCAGCTAAAAAGGAGAGTGATAGAGTGACTTTGGTGGGCATTTCACAGAATCACAGAATCACAGAATCTTAGGGGTTGGAAGGGACCTCAAGAGATCTTCGGGTCCAACCCCCCTGCCAAAGCAGGCTCCCTATCTCATATTACATAGATAGGCGTCCAGACGAGACTTGAATATCTCCAGAGAAGGAGACTCCACCACCTCCCTGGGCAGCCTATTCCACTGCTCTGTCACCCTCACTGTGAAAAAGTTCTTCCGCATGTTGGTGCGGAACTTCCTGTGCTCCAGCTTACAGCCATTGCCCCTAGTCCTGTCCCCACTGACCACTGAAAAGGGGCTGGCCAATTCCCCCTGCCACCCATGTCTAAGATACTTGTAAACACTAATTAGGTCCCCCCTAAGTCTTCTTTTTTCCAGGCTGAACAGACCCAGCTCACTCAACCTTTCCTCATAGGGGAGATGTTCCAGACCCCTAATCATCTTTGTCGCCCTTCTCTGGACTCTCTCCTGAAGGTCCCTGTCTTTTCTATACCAGGGAGCCCAGAACTGGACACAGTATTCCAGGTGGGGCCTGACCAATGCAGAGTAGAGGGGGAGGATCACCTCCTTCGACCTGCTGGACACACTCTTCCTGATGCATCCCAGGATCCCATTGGCTCTCTTGGCCACCAGGGCACACTGCTGGCTCATAGCCAACCTGTCATCAACCAGGACCCCTAGGTCCTTCTCCATAGAGCTCTTCTCCAACAGGTCATCCCCCAGCCTGTACTGATACAGTCGGTTATTCCTCCCCAGGTGCAAGACTTTACACTTGCTTTTGTTGAATTTCATTAGATTTCTCCCTGCCCAGCTCTCCAGTCTGTCCAGGTCTCGCTGGATGGCAGCGCAGTGTTCCTGCGTGTCAGCCACTCCTCCCAGTTTTGTATCATCGGCATACTTGCTGAGGGTGGATGCTATTCCCTCATCAAGGTCGTCAATGAAGATATTAAACAGGACTGGACCCAACACTGAGCCCTGGGGAACACCGCTAGTCACAGGCCTCCATTCAGATTCTACTCCACTGATCACGACCCTCTGAGCCCGGTCTGACAGCCAGTTCTCAACCCACCTCACTGTCCACTCGTCTATCCCTTGTTTCCTCAGCTTCTCTATCAGGATGTTGTGGGAGACAGTATCGAAAGCCTTGCTAAAGTCGAGGTAGATGACATCCACTGCTCTCCCTCCATCCACCCAGTTGGTAATAACATCATAGAAGGCTATGAGATTGGTCGAGCACGATCTCCCCTTGGTGAATCCATGCTGACTATTCCTCATGACCTTCTTCTCTTCCAGTTGTTTGGAGATGGCATCCAAAACAAGCTGTTCCATCACCTTTCCAGGGACAGAGGTGAGGCTGACTGGCCTATAGTTACTGGGATCCTCCTTCTTGCCTTTTTTAAAGACTGGAGTGACATTGGCTATCCTCCAATCTTCAGGCACTTCTCCTGTAGTCCAGGATCTGTCAAAGATGATAGAGAGCGGCTCCGCAATCACCTCCGCCAGCTCTCTCAGCACACGTGGGTGTATCCCATCCGGGCCCATGGATTTGTGTGCATCCATTCCTTTGAGTCGCTCCTGGACCACCCCTACCTCTACTAGAGGGGAGCCATTCGTTCCCCAACCACTCGTTCCCCAACCACTCCTACTTACATCTGGGATATGTGAGTCCTGAGAAGCCTTCGGAGTAAAGACCGAGGCAAAGAAGGCATTAAGTATCTCCACCTTCTCATCATCTCCCGTCACCAAGACACCCGCCTCATTCAACAAGGGACCTACATTATCCCTGGTCATCCTTTTACTATTTACATACCTGAAAAAGCTCTTTTTTGGCCAGGGTCAAACCACCACATGTATATAAATCTCAAGTAGTTCACATCCATTGCTTTCCTTTAGTTCACTGATCTAGTAATTTCATCATAAAAGATCATCAGGTTGGTCAGGAATGGTTCACCCTTTTTATTCCATGTTAAGCTATTCCGAATCACCTTCCTCTACTTCATGAGCCCAGAAGTGGCTTCACAGAGGACTTACTAGATGGTTTCTCCAGGGATTGAGGTGAGGTTGACTGGCCAGAAGTTTCTTTGATTATTTTTTTAGCCTTTTGTGAGTGTGGGTATAGCATCTTCCTTTCTCTGGTCATTAGGGCATTCTCTGATCTCCAGTCTTTCAAAAATGATTGGCAGCAGCTCCACAATGGCATTACCTCAATGTCTAAACACCTTAAGCGTGTCCCATAAGGATTTCTCAAGGGACACATGGTTCAGTTCTTTTCAAGTTGTGGAAGGTCTTCTACTCCTTTCCTGGGCAGATTGGGAATTGAGTACTTTAGCTTTATCTGTGTCTGCTGACAATAAATGAACTGTCCTATTCATCAGCAGGTCTGTGATGAATGAAACCTCCTAACATCCAACTCCACTTGATGAAGGGATATACAACTGTCCACAAGCAAATGATAAAATCTGCATGAATAACATTCCCAGACATTCCATCTTCAGTTTAATTTTCATTTTTAAAAATCATCAGAATAAAAGATAGAAGAATTTTTTTAACTGCTAATGATAGGACAAGTTTTCTCAAATGTTCCTCCAATGTGTCTCATTCCAGGCCTTTGGAAATCTTTTTAATAGCTAAGACAGTTATCTCCTTAGACTTTTGGGTTTTGGATAGTCAGGCTAATTATTGCAGTCACAATTTCTATAATGTCTAGGCTGAACTGAATTCACTAACTCTTTTTGCATAAGCTAATAAAAGAATTGAAAAGAAAAATGACAAAGTGTTATTAACATGATATATTAACTAAAGAGATGGAGGAATGTTCACAAAGTTCACCATAATTTCCTCTTTATCAAAACTGAAAAATGAGTAAGTTTAACTTCAGATATTCTTAATGTGAGCATAAATGCAACATAGGATCCTGCTCTTCAATTTCAAAAGGACTTCCTACATTTCAGGTGCTATTCTGAGACTCTTGGAAGGAGGAAAACAACTGTTGGTATCTGTCAAATTCATAGTACCAAAGTGAACATTCACAGTCATGAGATCTTTCCATTCTTTTCTCATATCAAAGTTGAAATAGCAACTGTTTAAATGACAAAGACTGTAGTATACAGTGCTTTTTTTCTGGCACCTGTTGTTGATGCTTAACGGGGTGCCAAGAGACTTCCTAGTTTTCATTTAAGGATTCCACAGCTTTCAGGAGTTAGCAAAAGAGTTCCTGAAAACAAACAAAACAGTTTAAAGAGGGGAAATGGAAGAGGATGGATGAGTGACTCAGCTGTATTTAACCTAATGATTTTTAGGTCAATGATAAAACTTGGGCTGACTCATGAATTTTGAAAGCCTGAAGTCTGCAGTACCAACATATGTGTTTATTACTGGCTTTCCTGAGATGAAAAGAAGGACAGCTACCATTTTAAGCTTCCTGTAATTTCAGTTAGGCATCCATGGTGGCGTAGACCCCTCAAGATTTTTGGTTTGTAAAAACCTATACCTTTTTTTTTAAAAAGAAAACAACTTACATGTAGTTATTAATGTTTACTGTAAACTGTCTGGTTTTACACTTACTCCTATGCATCCAGTGTTTTGGACCTGCATGCATAGGGTGTATCATTTGAGACATTGTAGTTCTGCCCATCTTCTGTTCATCCTGAACCTTTCACATGTTCTGAAGAAATAAATCCAGAAAGGCCTTAAAGATATTCTGCAGTTTATTTAAAACTCAGAGCTTGTATTTTGTATTTTAAATTCTCTATAAGCAGCTTGTAAAGTACCATGCAGTGTACACATGCAAAATACAACCGCAAAAAATGCTTAGATTTATTGTAGCAAATGCCTAACACTTTTCATCATCCAGCATAATCTGCCACCATTCCCATGAAGTACTTTTCCTACTCTGAGGAAAGATTTTCTGATTGAAGAACTATTCCCTTTTGAAAGTTTTCTGGATATGAAATTTACAAAAAGATTCTCTTATAAAATATAAAAATAATGAGTAGGGTCTATTAATATGGAAGACTAGAACATAAAAAAAGTTAATAATCCTGGTTAAAAGCCAGGGTCTACCGAATACATTACTTATTTTCTTAGCATAGTCAGTGGAAAATCCTCTATCAAGGACATGCAGAGATAGTAAATATACAGTAAACCTCCTTCTGACACATCTTTCTGGGTTCTAGCATTGAACAGCTTAAGGAGTTTTCAGAATTAAAACCCCATGAAAATCGTTCTCCTGAGAAAACGTTCCTTCTTCTTCACTATTCATATTCATTGTGGCCTTTTTATAAATTCAGGAAGAATTCAAAAATCCCAGAGGTGAGCCAAACAATCCTACTGCCCACCCTAATTAGGTCCTTACAAAACTGGATTCCACTGCCTTCCATTTCTTCATTTACTGGCTATGAAGCTACGGTGCTTATTTTGTAAGGACTGCTTTGGGGATTGCATTTAAATGTATTGCTTTTAGGGAATGCTTCAAGTTTCTCGTTTTCTTCTTGTTTCTGGTACTGCTCTTGATTTGCCTGATCATGTCTTGGATTTTAAGGGGATGCACTATTAGTCATGAGAGACAGACACTGCAGTAAATTTGTTGGATGCTGTTTGATTTGAAATCTAGAGTGTGATGATCCTGTTAAGCACATGAGTACTCATAAGCAACACTTTAAACAAGATTATAAGGCTAAATTCTTCTTGACGATCAGAGAGAAATAGAAATAGTGCAATTGCTTGTTCTCACAGCTTTGGGTTTTGTATTAGATTAATTCTTAAAACAAGTTGAGCAAGTTCAGATGTTTAACTTCCAACTTAGCTTTTAAATGATATCTGCTGTCTGTAGGTTTTAAGACCTCAGGCTAAGCTGTAATGCGGTCTGTCAGAAGACCAGGACAACACCCTTTCTCCTAGTTCCAGCATGCTATGCTACAGAGAGTATCTGCATCAGTATACACTTACCACAGGGACATCTTTTCTAAATAAAGCTTTAAGTCATGAAGTTGAAAGACCTTTTATTTTCATTTCTGAACCCATATTCAGCATTTCTGCTCCTTTATTCCTGACAGGCTGGCTGACTGACACCTTACCTAGCTAACTGGTTGTCTTCTCCCACAGGCATGCTCACATCTAAAGCAGAGAAGAGTCATGCATCACATACCTATCATTCAATCGCTATTATAAACTAAACGGCCAACTGAGCAAACAGCAGACCTCAATTCACCAATGTAACCCCACACAACCCTTTTCTTTCATGCCCTAATCCACCAACAGGAAAGACTTGCCTCCATTATAGTTACTACTCTGCTTTCAGCACCTGCTGTGGGGTGCAGCTCAAGCCTGAAGCCAAAGATAGGACATCAGTATAGTCAGGAGACTTTGAATTGCTGTGATGCTTCTTTGCTTCCTTGCCTTGGTAAGAGTGTGACAGTGATGTTCCATGCCATAAGATGGAACTGTGGGTGAAGCTGCTTTGACGCATCTTTAGTTGATGCCAATAGGTGAACAGGAAAGTAGATTCCTTATTTTCCTCCTGCTTAGAAATAAGTGCAACTACAAATGTGATATTCAAAAGAAAGCAGGATTCCAGAATGAATTTTTTAATAGGTTGGCATATGTACAAGAAGTGTTTTATGTTTAGTGTGCAAAATGCTTACTTGCTTTATGGGAGTAATTTTGAACACTACTAACATTTCCTTTTTTGGTTTTTTTTTTTTTCCATTTTTATTGCATTGATGAATTTCATGGAAAGGCCACAAAGCAAAGTAAAGAAAACAAAAGCTAGATGATGTGCTGTTATACATGGAGTTTCATATCTGGCCAGATGAGATTAATGGACCTGACAGTGGCTTTTCTATTACTCTCCCTAGCTAACCAGAAATGAAACGTCATGTGCCTCAACTTGTACTTTATTAATTTGTCACCTATCTTTGGAAAGGACAGAGAATCAGTGTCATCCTATCAGGCTCTGCCTTTTGTTTTATGACTATGAACCCTGGCTAGTCTAGTCTTTGATGAAACCCTTAATGTTAAATACTTAGTCAACAGATGAGAACATGTCTTCTGCGTGTAAGGAAGAAATGACAGAGAGTAAATAGAGACTATATGTAGATCTTAAATCATTACTGTGGCAGAAATGCTGCTAGAATTCTGAATAGTGAAGAAAAAGTATAAGAACTAATATAAGAATGAATTTTCTGTCTTGAATAAACCCACAGGTAGCAGTTGGTTAGTGAACGCCAGCAATCTGATGTCCTTATAACTCATGATTTTCTGTTGGTTTTGCCTGTAGGTTCACTGTGAAGGTGGGAAATTACACAGTTGTACAGAAATACAGATACACAGGTCTGTATGGAGCAAACATCTATACAGAGTGAAAATTATCATCCTTGCAATCACAAGAACCAACAGAACTTCCAAGCTGATAAGGTAACAATTGCCACTAAATCTGTGCTTTGTGTGGAGTGCAGGGTTGGAGAGAAAGGCGGCTTCTGTGCACATAATGAGGTGGAGAACAGCTGAAGGACTAGGACCATAGGAAGGAAGTGAGGAATATGAATAGGACCTTAAAGGAACTTGTGAAAGTGGATATTTTTTTAATTCCTTGTGAGCAGTAGCAATGCCAGAGGGAAGAAAAATTAAACAGAGGCTTGTACTGAGTGTGAAAGAAGTAATTTCTAAGGGCTTTTCTTTTTCTTTTCTTTTTCATTGAGCATAAGAGAAAGATTTAAATGATACAACCCTTAGGCTCATGAGCTTGGCAAACATTATTAATTTTTTTGTAAAGACAGTCTTGCTTTGCCAAATAGATTTCACCAAGCTTTCACAGCTCTTTCTAAACGACTCTAGGCAACAAGAAACCATAAAGGAAACCAAAATAGTAAAGATATAAAACATGAATTAAACCAAAACAATGGAAAAATAGAAAAAAATTGGTAGAAAACTCAAATAAAATTCAAACTGAAGGCTCTTTGATGAAAAAATTCTAATGCAGATAAGTAATGGAGTTTCTGTTTTCCTGTTTGCATCATTAATTTGCAATAAAACATGAATTAGGAACAGTTTTCTAAAAGTGCCTTCCCCCCTGTTTTGCAATATGAGACTTATTAGTGAATGTAATCTGTCAAATGCTTTCTTTTTAAAGATCTGCTGCTTCTGGCTTGCATTTGAAGTAAGAGTAATTTGTGAGGAATTGCTATGCAGTCTAGATGCATGCTGTTATTTTTGTGTACAATGATTTTTCCCCCCTGCTGTCCCATTCCATTTTACAAAGCACAGCATTGTCTTTTAGATTTACAGAATAAAGGTGTGATGAGAATGAACAAGTTGAATGTAGCAGAAGAGACCACTGGTGATGGAGCAAAGGTTAGTAATACCAGAAATGAGACTGCATTGTTCTGAAAACCAAAAGAAAATATGTTCTGCTGTTGACATGCAGGCAGTAGACCAGAGAAGGAAGTTAGATTTGCATAATCCAACAGGAAGAACACAAAGCCAATGGCTGAGACTTTCTGTCATCCTGTGGAGATTGGACTACTGAACTGAGGAGGTCAGCAGGTGCCCATCAGGCCCTCGTTCCTATTGCCCAGCCAAACCACACTGTCAGCCTTTTGATAATCGCCGTAACAGTGGCATTCAAATCATTCAAGGTGAAAGTACCCATGTCATCATTATTTTCCCTTTTCTCCCTTTCTTGTTATGTTAGTACATCTTTAACCCTCTCCTCCAAGGCTTTTGAAAGCAAACTAGAGTGAGTCACATTAAGCATTGCATAGTGCGTGGTGTGTCTGTGCAGAATGCACCATTCTCTACTTCATTGTGACTAACACTTTATCGCAAGGTTCCTATTGTAAGCATCCTTTCTGACCCTCCAAAAGTAATCAGAAAGATTTGTCCATTCCCATTAGACCTGCATGGAGGGAAATAACAGCATCAGAGGTGAATTATAGGGGGAAAGAGGAATGGAATCAGAAAGTGCTGGTTTCATTAGTGTCTTCTTGTAAAAAGAGAAAGGCTACTATATACAATTGTTAATACAGAAATAGACATGGAATGATGCCATACATCAAATGGCATTACTTACATCTACTTAGGAACAATGCTACTAATAAAATAAACCTGAATGAAACCTTTTTATGGGTTATTCAGATAAAAGGGCCTGATTCATTGAAGCTTAAAAAAGAAGACAGAGTAAAAGGCTTTTTTTAAGAAAAGGAGATTGAGAATGATGTCTTACTTGTCTTCATAGGACAGCAGAGCAATGACTTGATATGGAAGGTATTTCATCTGGAACAGATCTTTTTCAAGAAAGGCAAAGACTTTTAATTGTACTGTAGAAAGAACAGGCAAATTTAAAAGACTGGGTCCACACTAAAAAGTGACTTAGAGAAAGAACAATTATGCAAAGGATTTAAAGAGATTAAAAAAAAAATCATTGGCTATCCAGACTACTCAAAACTGAAGGCTCATAATGTGTTTCTTTTCCCCTTTAAATTAATTACTGTTCAGATTAATTTAAATTGTGCTGCTTAGCATTAGCACCAGCATGATGTACCCTGCCCACCAGAACTCTCTCTGCTCCAGCCTCCAGCTGTCCCCCTGTGAAATGTTATCAGCACTCATAAGGTACATTGATTTACACCTATCTACATGACATGAAATTCATCTTGGTCTCTTCTCTGAGTAGTTCATAAGGAGTTAAGTTTTCTGAAGAAAAACACTGAGATTATTAAAACAGTTTCTTATAGAAATTATTCACAAAAAATGAGACCTATTGTAAAATGTAAGGATTAATTTATTAATCAGAGCTTTCTGAACTCTCACATTAAGCAGCTTTGTTATGCTAATTCCCTTATAAATGAATAATGGACTTATTCTCCCATTATTGCCTATCATTTTAAAAGGCCCATTTAGAAAATGAAGATGTCCTTTTCGCTTGAAAATTATGATGTGTTTTATGGCACAAGTTTTTTAAAATTGAATATTTGCTCCCTATACCCTTCTGTTCGCTTCCTGCCCAGCTTGCACTCATCAGTCAATGCTCAAATCAAACACAGCCGTAACCATTTGTCATAGAGATGCATACTGTGTGGAAAGAAAGTACAATGGAGACAACAGGCTTGGAGGACTGAGACCTAAATCTACAAAGCTATTTACTTCTCACATATCTGTGAATGTAGCCTTAGATCCTATAGACATTTTAAATCCAATTCTGATGTGAAAAATAGCATAAAAGAAAACAAAGATGGTGCAGCTGTGGAAAACCAGCACGTTCAGTCACAACATAGGATTTATGTGAAACAAAAAGAAATATTTATTAGAACATAGTTTTGCCACACATTTTCCACATGGCCTTGGAGATGTTATCTTCTATTGCTTGTGTATGTCAGTGCTGCCAGTCAAACATTAGTCTTGGGTTTCTTACACTGTGTTCTGGTGCTTTCTGGATTAGGCCTTGATATGTGTTTTCTCTTGTGCACTATGCAGGGATTGGAGAGGAGTGAGAGAACAGGGTGAACAGGGAACAGTGTTGAACATGCTGCAAACAGCTTGCAAGCAGACACGCTGACACTCCTGTGTCATAAACACATGAGAAGTATTCATTTTCTAATAATTTGCACTCTTGGTTGTTCAACATGAGTTCCCTTGTTCCCAGATCACTGTTAATACGCCTTCTGAAGGGCAAGTCCTTGGGACTTGCCATTTACTACATCGTAAAACAATCTAGTCTGTTCACTTTTTCCTTGCACTCTGATGGAGGCCAGAATTGCCTGAGGTCCTAAAAGGTCTCTGGCATCACCCGTGGAAAGGGCAGAAGAGATTTGCATGCAACCTAAACTGAGGCTGAGTTTGAACTGCCTGTAATGCAAATACTGGTACTTGTATCTCCTCTAGAATCACAGAATCACAGAACTGTAGGGGTTGGAAGGGACCACGAGATATCATCGGGTCCAACCCCCCTGTCAAAGCAGGCTCCCTAGCTCATACTGCACAGATAGGCATCCAGATAAGTCTTTAATATCTCCAGAGAAGGAGATATTCCCTGGGCAGCCTGTCCCAGGGCTCTGTCACCCTCACTGGGAAAAAGTTCCTCTGCATGTTGGTGCAGAACTTCCTGTGCTCCAATTTGCAGCCATTGCCCCTTGTCCTATCTCCACTGACCAAAAAAAAGGGGCAGGCCAATTCCCCCTGCACCCCATACTTAAGATATTTATAAACATTGATTAGGTGCCCCCTCAGTCTTCTTTTCTCCAGGCTGAACAGCCCCAGCTCTCTCAGCCTTTCCTCATAAGATAGATGTTCCAGGCCCTTAATCATCTTCGTAGCCCTTCTCTGGACTCTCTCAAGGAGATCCCTGTCTTTTTTATAGAACTTGCAAAGGAAAGTATTACCAGTTACACGCGGCCAAACAGTTATCACTGTGCATGAAAACAGGAGATTTGGCTTCCTTAGGCCTGTCTTAGAATACTTAGAAGTCTGTTAGAATGGAGATTGTCTGAGATCGCAATTCCCAATCTGAAAACAAGAAATAACATGTGCTTTGTTCTCCATTCACATCTGGGGCTGTAAAGCCTTCTGAAGTAGAGGTGCTTCTCAGGGTGTGAATGCCTGGTTCCTTAATCTTTTAATACCAACACAACAATGTTTTCTTTTATTAGCAGCAATCTTTAGAAGATGTCAATTATGATGACATGGGTTGAATGAAGGATAGTGTTTCCTACTTCTAAAATATCAGGAGATTAACAGGGAGATGCGCATGGATCTCTCTTCAGATCCATACCCTGTAGCTCCCATGATCTGATGTGCTGATGATATAAAACCCATTTATTTTGCACAGATTTGAACTCATGACTTCAATACCATAAGTAGTAATAAAAATGTAAATGCTTCAATGGATGATTGTATATTAGCCCAATTTTAAATAACATCTGTTTTTGCTTAAGAAATTGGTTTCCTAAGAGCAATCGAACTCTACTTGATTTTCCAATTCAGCTGTTATGATGTTTTTATACCTGTGAACTCTTAGTCCCTTAGGGCTGAAGGAACAGCAAAGTCAGTGCAACTTTGGCTTGACTCTTGCAGAGATGTGAACAGTTCATCTTCAGCTGGATGTTGCTAAAGAAAGTGAAAACACAAAGAAAATAGGGATAGCTTGGAGCCAAGTACACACTGTACCTTGTGCTGGTTAACAGGCTGCGATCCATAATGACAAGCAGTTAAGTGGTTAAGGCTTAGAGAGAATTGGAGTCAGAAGAACACAGCTCTTTTTCGAACTCCAGTGGTGCTTAGGCACATTTCTCTGTGCTTCACCTACCATTTGGGTAATGAAAAAGAATGACAGAGTTTGTAGGAGTTGGAGTTGAGACTCTTATTGTAAACATAAATTTCCCAGGTTTATGTTAGCTCCCAGAGTGACTTCCAATAACTGGGTCAGAGAATTTTCCTCAAGTTAATAAATGAGGGTACAATGGCTTTGATACCTCATGCTCTACTTTGAGGACAACTACATTGAAGTCAGGTGTTCTTAAACCACTGTCATAATGGTTGTAACGGAAAGAATACTTGTTTTCAGTTATTTTTCTTTGTGTCTACACTTGCTTTTTTTCAAACATATCAGTATATGAGTAATTAGGGTGGTAGGAAAACGAACAAGTATTTACAAGAGGCACAGATTTAATTTAGTCTCCTAGGTGAACCGGAAAGAAGAGCTAAGGAAAGGAGAGGTCTTTGGAAAGCTCCTTACTTAAATGGGGAGACTCAAGCAGACTCCAGGGGAGAAGTTTACTTTGTTTCCTTGTGATATCAAACCAACGTGTGATTTAGAAGAACAAATATATGGACTATAGATTCCTCACAGAGTGTACATAGAAAGCAATAGACACCTCCAGAAAGTTGAGAGAGGGGGAAAATTCAAACCGCTACTATTACAAGCCAAATTGTTTTCATTGATGATAACTGTCACTTTGAGCCCCTCTGTGAGAAAACACAAAACATAAACCTTTGAATGCTCTTCGGAAGGTGGAAATAATGCCCTCCAAAATAATCCTGTGGCTGCCTTTTGGGCTGTTCCATTTTGCAGCTAATCTCTCAGCTGTCAATTGTCCTCCCTGTAGCCCAGAAATACTAACACACACTTTTCCTCTTGTCCCTGTGAGCACTTCTGTTTGCCAGATTTGCCCACACTGCTCCTACAGTGTTCCAAGGCTGGGAAATTTCCTGGTGATTGGCCCTGCTCTCCGCTGAGAAGGCTGTGGGAGAGCCACTGCTATCAATTTAACTGCTTGTGAAAAAACATTAATGAAACGGTGTAACAAACTGGCTGCAGTGAAAGTGGATAAAAGTTCTAATAAAATTATGTAAAATATAGACCTGGGGAAAAGTGGGGGTGTTGGATGATAGCTGGCTGAACATGAGACATCAGTGTGCCCAGGTGGCCAAGAAGATGGCCTGTTACAGAAATTATGGCCAGCAGGACTAGGGAAGGGATTGTCCCCCTGTACTTGGCACTGGTGAGGCTGCACCTTGAGCAGTGTTCAGTTTTGGGCCCCTCACTACAAGACATTCATTGAGGTGTTGGAGCATGTCCAGGCAAGGGTGGGTCTAGAGCACAAGTCTGATGAGGAGCAGCTGAGGGAACTGGGGTTGTTTAGTCTGGATAAAAGGAGGTGGAGGGCAGATCTTGTTGCTTTCTACAACTCCCTGAAAGGAGGCTGTAGGCAGCTGGGTGTTGGCCTCTTCTTCCAAGTAACAAATGATAGGACAAGAAGAAATGGCCTCAAGTTTCACCAGGGGAGGTTATGATTGAATATTAGGAAAACATTTTTCAATGGAAGGATTGTCAAGCATTCGAAGAGGTTGCTCAGGAAAATTGTTGAGTCTCCATCCCTGGGGATATTAAAAAGATATGTAGATGTGGTGCTTAGGGACACAGTGTAGTGGTAGGACTTGGCAGTGCTAAATTAACAGTTGGACTTGATGATCTTAAAGGTCTTTTCTAACCAAAATTACTTTATGATGCTGTGGTTTTTATGGTTTTATTAAATTAAGTAGCTTGATCCTCTACTTTCAAAAGTCTCTACTCCCGGGGCTTTCCAGAAGCTGGAACACATCTGTTTGGAAACCTGTAACAGGGAGAGAGACAAGCATTTTATGATTGTCAATCATTTATGAAAACAACATATTTTCCGGACAATTATCCGAAAATACTCCTAGGCAGCTGATAATTTTGTGCCCTTTCCTATTGTTCTTTTTATTATAACACTGCTGGTGTGTGCTTTCCACAATGAAAGTTAAAAATACCTTGTATTTTCCCAGTCGCTGTGCTTCTGAATTTAAAATAAATTAATATCCAGAATTTCTCATAACACAGGTGTCCTTGCTTATAGGTATCAAATATATGTACCTATCTATTCACATTTTTGTAAAGGAAAAGAGAAAAAATCAGAAGAAAGATAAAGAGCATGAAAATGGAAGGTATGGTTTTGGTGGGTATTTAAATAGAGAGTTTGAAGTGGAGGATTTCGCAAATTCTGAAGGACAATACATAGTAATATTTTTTTCTCAAAACTACTACACAGTCACTGTATCTGTTTTACACCACTACGATGTGCCTCTAAAGTCACAGATAATGCATAATGATCACCCACAGAGCTGGTGCCATGCCAGTTCTGTTACTGGGGACTTCAGAGGGAAACAACAGAGGTGCTACAGCAGAGAGGACAGCATGCACAAACTGTACTGGGGAATTTAAAGGAAGAACCAGAGCTCAAGGAAAGCTGGAGACTTTGTAGGATCTTGGGTGCACAATAAGGCAGGTAAGCCTCATGTTCAGGAAGCTACAAAATGCTATGTTATGAACCTAAGCTTTCCTTATCTTTTCTTGGTAAGTTTTAAGTTGCACCTACAATTCTCAGAAGAAATTAAGCCTAAAGCATTTCAGTTGTTTTCTAGAGTATTTTTAAAGCTTTTTTTTCACGCCTTTGCCTCCCAGCTTACAGAATAGATTTCTAATCCTGCTAGCTTTTGGCCCTTTTTTTTTCAGGGAGTATTCAGTAATTATTTTTCCTTCCTCCCCCTCCACACATTTAGGATTAATATGCTTAAGGATTCTTTAGTCAGACAGCAAGATGGTCTGTTGTTACAAACAGTGTTTGATTTCAGACTGTTATACTTTTCAGCTAAAAATACAGACGTTTCACATCCTGTTTTTTCCATTTCACTGTGTGGTATTTCCACCTGCAAGACACAGGGCACTGCCAGCATTTCGGAGTTTGACCTTTTTCTGGCTGATACAGCAAGAAGGTTGTTTAGGCTGACAAAGAAAGAAGAAAAAGCAAAACCAAACTGCATTTCTGTGTCCATTTAGGAAGGCAGGGATTTAATGCATATTTAGTAAAGAGTTAAAGAGATGGTTTATAACAAAGAGTTCTGTAAGTACTGACTGATAAAAAGACATTTCCACATGAAGTTGAAAAATAGATGTTTTTTTAAACCACAGTGTTATTATGAGTATTAGAGATGGCTGACCTGTATTTTCCTCTATGCTTTTCTTCACAGTTAATCTCTGTTTGATTTCTCTTCTTGTGATGAAATCATAGTCTTTCACCAGTGACAAACCAATGTAATTATCATGTTATGAAAACAGACTGTAGAAGAAAGTGATATGGACAAAGAAGGAAAAATGATTTGGGTACTTGACTGCTGTTGACAATTAACTGTTACTCCTCATTTTTTTCTGGAATAATTAAAATGATGTTTTCAGACTTCCCCAGTATGTGAAAGGTGCTCCTCAAATAAATGTGCTCATTTTAACTTATCCTGAGGTTGTAAAACTGAAATACTATTATGTTTTTATTTACTGCCTGCTGAGAAACAAAATAAAGATGAATTCTTACTCCATTCCATCTTTTTGTCACACTGCATATTTTGTTTATAAACAAATAATACCACACAATCTCTTTTGTAAGAAGGCTTCATTCCAAGCAGGATACTGAAGCATGTAGTTAGAATGTGCATCAGCTTTGTAGAAATTTACAGATACTGAAAAAAAAATAAATTCCTTGAATATCTTGAAAAGAGAGAGCAAATATAAATGATCTTGTTCATTTGTTATTTATAGTATTTTGCAGAATAGAATTGTATTTTGGAAGAAGGGAGAGGAAGTATCGCTTGTTCTTAAGCCTTCTCAGTTTCTGATACAGTGATTGGGAAAAAAAGAAAGTTGTGGAATTGTTACAAAAAACATATAGAATAATTGTAAATATCCTCCAAACAACTTGCTTATTTTAGCTGCTAATTTCTGCATTGCATTGACTTTGTTATCTTTCATTTGTTCCTCTGCCTACCTAAATTAATATTTCAGACATTCAACACCAAGAGCAGACCTTGTGATCAAGACTTGCATGCCATCAAAACATTCAGTCACCTCAGTTCATACTTCCACCCTAGGTGTAGATACACAGGAAGGATGAAGGGCCTTTAGGAGGATTTAAACATGCCACAGTTGAAGAGGGATGAAAATAGGATAGCCACTGAAAACTCTCTGATTTTCTCAATTTTCCAGCTAAATTGATAGTACCTTGGGACCACTAGTATCAAAGGTAATCATTGGATATGACAGCTCAATATGGACATCTGGATTAAATATTCATGCATGTGGAAGACTAGGGTAAGATTTCCTTTGCTTGTAAGGAAGCCAACATTTCAGCTTGATGTTCATCCTTTCCGGAGGGAAACTGTTGTGGCAATGTGTTCTGTGTTATGCAGGTAACTAGTATGATACAGGTCAAGGAATTTTTGTATTTTTCATTTAGCCAATGTGAAGACAGGAGGTTTCTGATTAAAAATCCATGCTGGATCAGGCTTTGCAAATGCAAAGGATGGGCACAAATTAAGACCTGTGCCCTTTTCTGAATCTATTTTCAACCTCAAGCTGCTCTATTTTTTTTAGTTGTTTAGACATTTTCTTATGGGGATTGCCATAAATTAGATATCCCGTGTTAATTTTAGCCACATCACATGAGAAAAAATGCAAATTGTCATAAAATAGGTAATTATGCCTCATGCACTCCCTGATTATTCTTTTTTAATTGAATAGGCTAGTTGAACAAATGGCCATAGCAGATGATGAAATAAAAAATAATAATATTCTCCACATATATTGTACTTTGCATGTTCAAAGTGTTATACAAATTAGCTAATTAGTGCAACAATCATTCTAATTCTAGTTTTTTGCTAAAGCACATACTGATGAAAAGCAGTGTCAACACATAGGTTATTGTCACCAGGCATATGGTCTATATCAGTGTTAAATAAGTAAGATGTAGTAGAAAATAGTAGTCTAGTGTGAAGTTAGCAGACTAAAAAATTTGTGGGTTATTTTTGGTTTGTTTTAATTTAGCTAATAAAAAATCTAAGGAAACAGTTATGAAGCAAAGGCATTAATGTAGTTTATGGAATGGCTCGTGCAGACTTGATGTCAATATTCAGAAAAGAAATCACTAGCTTGTTAATAATTTTTAAAAAATTAACTCTTTTTCTCAACATCTTTTCTGCAAACCTTACCAGTTTGAACAAGGGCCTGAACTCTTATGAGAATCAGGATGTTGCTTTACTTTTCATTTGGGAATACTCAGTTAGAGTTTGAGTTCCCCTATGTGCTCCCTTATGTTGTTTTCTTATAGTTATTGAAAGGAAAAAAATCCCTGTAGTGATCAGAACAGCTGTATCATCAATAACATGTACAACATTGAGTTGTTCTTACATACAACTCCTGTTGATGTAAAGGAGAGTTTAGGGCTTAACTGGCTGATATACATGAAACTGCACAGTTATCCTCAACCTCGTGTGAGTATGAGAACAAGAGCAAATTTAAGGGCCAAATTCACCAATAGGTTCTGACTGCTTTGCATTGCCACAGCAATACTAAAACAAGGATTAAGCTGACTTTGTAACCAGCTAGTTAAAGAAAAAAAATTATTGACAGTCTCTGAGATGGAAGCAATCACCAAGTCTGACCTTCTGCACTACATCAACCTTAGAATTTTTTTGAGTCCTGCATCAAACCTATTAAGGTTTCTACACATTTACTAGAGCAACATCTACATGTCAAAATGATCCAGATAATCCTGTAAGGTAATATGAGTAGTCATTTAACCCTTTCCATCCATCTTGTATTTGCCCTGTATGCAGCCATACAGTCCTACCAACTGCAGTGTCAGGATTTGACTTCCGGGTTTGGTGCTTGTTCAAAATCCAAAAGTGATGTCAAACGGAGAAGTTGGTTTTTATGTTGGTATCAAGAAAATATATCTTTTTAACTTTCTATCTTATAGCATTGTGAAAAAGATTCTTATCATTAGTAATATTTATTGATGGTCAAATGGTGGTACATTGGAGGATTTGATCTTTGCTGAAGGACTCGATTCCATACAAAAAGTCACAAGCTATCTGTGTCAATTTCCAAGGTGGCTAAATGCATGAAAATGATACTCCTGAAGCTGTATAGGATTTTGTCATCTATTTCCAGCCTATTTCAGAGTGCAGCTTTGTTACGATGATCAGGGGCCACGCTAATGAAGAAGTCTCTGGAACTCTGGGACAGAAGCTGTTTTCCACCCTGCAGTGATTTACATAGACACAGTTACACTTGCCAGTGGAATGGAAAATTTACCAATTCATCTTCTGTTTCATTTTTAATCTCTCTAGACCATATTTGTTGAAACTGAAACTTTTAGGCACAGTCTGGGTGTGAATCAATCAATCTCCCTCTCCCTGGAGCTTGGAATAGAAGCGGCACATATTATTTCATACTTTGACAATTTTAATTTTTTTACTAATATTTTTATTAGAAATGCCAGTTACTAATTAATGAAGCTGAGACGGAGAAATGAACAATAAACCACCAAATTTCCAGATGACATTTCATTATACAATTGAAGGTACAAGAATTGCAGGTAGTAATACAAGATGAAAAGCCATTGAAAACAAACTATCAGAATCTGTCAGAAGAACCGGCTTTAAATATTTTTCTGTTCCCTAAATTCTCTACAAGTCTTGTGAGTGTTTAGTAATCTTCAGTGTTTGTAATTTATGTTGTGTTTATCTTCTGTTTAGACTTACCATAAAAACCTTCAGTGCAAATATAAAATCCTTTTGAATTTGGCACATTTTAACCAGTTCTCCAGTTGGTGTGCAGACAGCAAACAGTGAAGTGATTAATTTAGGCATGCTTACAAAAGAAATAAGTATTTCTGAAGAGGGAGTTTCAGCTTACATGTTTATATTGGTTATGCCGGCGTATAGTTAAGCAAAGTCTATCATAAAATTTCCATTTATGTAATCCATCTAGTTAGTCCTCCATGATTTATAAATTTTGGAAATGCCATCCTTAAAATATATGCCTGATAATTACAGTTTCTTTGTTCTGAAGCCTAGCTACTTCGAAATCTTTGAAGATCTGAGTAGGAAATTTTGTTATCTTTCTGAGATTCTATTTTATTTCTTCCCAACAAAGGGTTCATTAAATTCGTCAAGGAACATCTGTTGATGCCAGTGGAACTGGAGTCAGGGAGCCAGATCTGCCAGAAGGTACACTTAGTGAATTCTTTTATTAACACCTTTAAAATTCACCTCGTTACAGTCCTCCCTTCCATGATCAGCTGTCACATTTGATACTGGTAACTGGAAACAGATTTTCCAGTTATGAAAATTAATTTCTAAAAATGTTGCATTGTTGAAATCAAGCATCCCAGAAAAGCAAATATATATCTGAACTGTCTTATGTGAATCTCTTGGTTCAGAGAGAATGTATATTTCATGTATGTATAAATTGTTCATATATGTGGGGATAAAACAGGTATCGAAAGGTAAATCTGCTATAGCAATATAATCAGAAAGGAAGTAAGATGTACACATAGCAAGATCTCTTTCGTGCTCAACCACATTCCTTTCTAAAAAGATGCAGGTGTTCACCGCATGAGAACAGAAAAAAATGGAATGGAGAGCATGCTCTATGTCTGCAATGAATTTAATACAATGTATATGTGCACATCTGTTACATATTGAAGTATTTTTGCCAGCAAGGAATGTAAGAAGATAAAAGGAATGTAGTTTAAAAGGGAGAGATGGGCTTACATGAAGAAAGATGTGAAGGTCTTCTGCTTTCAGCGAATGTGGTAATCAGTTCTAAAGCTAGTGAAAAAGTAGGGTCATTTTAGGAAGATAAATGCAAAGGGTATCTTCTGTTGGTTGTACCAACTTCTCACATAACTGCTTTATGATTCAGCTGAAGTGACTTGATTCTCAAACTGGAGACCTTATCTTGTAGATGGGTTCAGAATCAGCAGCCG
Source organism: Laterallus jamaicensis coturniculus (assembly GCA_022605575.1). Lineage (NCBI taxonomy): Eukaryota > Metazoa > Chordata > Aves > Gruiformes > Rallidae > Laterallus > Laterallus jamaicensis. The sequence goes on along the minus strand of JAKCOX010000076.1, from coordinate 927,037 downwards.
GGAAGGATCTGATGACTCCTTCCTGGAACTCCCTTAAAAGTCATATAATTTTTTTTCTGGAAGTCCTCCCACTTTACCTAAAAGTCCATTACTTTATTTTTGGAGGCTTAATATTTTTCTCACCATTTCTTGAAAGACACACTGCAGACAAAAGAACGTAAAAAAACAAGGATAGGGACGGTTCCTTGTGAGGAACATGGTATACTTCCACACATGCATGGCCAATTCCAGAAACGGTACTTTGATTTAGAGGTTGGACTATGATTGATTAACATAAAACTACAATTCTTTTTCATGAATTTGAGCGTCGATGAAAAATGGTGCAAACTGACAGGATTTTTTCCTTAAATTCAACAGATTCTGATTCAAACACTGAGAGTTAAATGGAAATTTCACTAGTTTTTCACAGGGTGTTCTCTTTGGACCTCCTGCAGCCTGCCTCAGTAGAGAAAAGGATAATTTTTATTTGATGTTAAAAATTACTCCGACTCAGCAGTACTTATAGGTCATTTTCTTTAATCCACAAAAATGTATTAATTCTAAATAAACATCCCAAACCACCTAACAGAGAGAAAAACACTTGAGGACTTAAAACTGTTTTCCAAGTGGTTTAAACAAATGAGGGTAGCATAACAAATATTTCTTTGACCTGGAGTCTGCAAAGTATGCTAATAGAATATTCCTTGTAGCTTTCAAGAAGAATGAGCTCATTTATGACCCCAGCTTTTTTATATTTTTCCATTATGTAGATTGACTATTTTGATAGGCTAAAGTGGCTGATGATAGTTGAGTTCCAAGGTGGGAATGGATCTGATTGTCTGTGAATTGGTAGAGAAATGAATACTCATAGCAATTGTCAGTTACATTATTGACATTGCTTAGATGAAAATCACATATAACTTTGAAGAAGCTAATAATTTTCAGAATGGTCATTGAATGACAATATTGACAAAATTAAAATTATAGAGACCAAAATACTATAAGAAAAAAAGGAAAAAGAAAAAAAACCCCACTGAATATTGTCTTTCTTTTAATTTGTTTTCTTAGTTCTGAGAAAAGATGAAATGAAATGATCTCTGTGGCAGTGAAAAAAATGTCTCAGGCAACAGCAACAGACTGAGGTCACACCAAACAAAATGGACCTGCTTTCTTAAGGAGCTTCATTCCTTTAGGAAAGCTGTTGTGTCTATACTGCATTTCATAAGGTGTTGAGTGACCAGTTCTAGTTTATTATATGACCAGGAACATGTGTAAAGCAATCCTGATTTAGATACATAAGCCCTAAAGATAAGATATGAGATATACTCTGGTTTTCAGCGAGTATCATCATGTATAAAGCAGTGAAGAGTCCTTTGGGCTAGTATTGATTCAGACATATCCATACAACAGGCTGCAGATTCTTGTAGGGTTAGTGATGTAGCTTTAATACATTGGTCTGAAAACTGCAGTCTTTTAGGAGTAATTAAACCTCAGCTGTAGGAGCACTGTGGATATCTGTGCAAGGTAATTGTACGCTCTCCAGGTTTAATTTGCCACTGAATTTGAATCAACACCAGCCCTTTAGATAAAGATCCAATCTCAATCTTTTTGATAGATTAGTCCACAGAGAGGCAAATAATCTGTGATTCATAACCCCGTCAAGTTCTTTAATGTTTTTGGAAGGCCAACTGTAAAATTATAGTGGGATACTCAGTATTAAAAGGTTAGTTAAAGAATTTTATGGTGTTGGAAAAAACACAGAACGCAGTAACAAATGTTTAAAATAAAAGCTGTTTTAATCATTTTACCAGGATGCTCTGAAAATACAAGCAAGGCACTGCACTCTTAAAGTGCTTCTACCCAGCAACAGACCCTCACTCTCTACTTAGTAAGTTAATCAAATTCATGCTAAATAACTTGTAGTATCCCAGAGACAGAGCTTGAATTTGAGGGGAAAGAACTATTGCAGCCAATGCTGAGAGCCAGTGTTGTTTTAAGGTTAATCCATTTGTTGAAGCAGAAGTTTTGCTTCTGAAAATTACTAGAACCAATGACACATCTAAATAGAGAACAATGTTTACCAGCAGAATGTGGAATTTAATGGTAATAACTGCAGTGAATTACTGTGCACTAGAAATCTTCCAAGTCTTGTATCTTTCATCACACACCTTTTTGTGCTCCGTAATCCCTAAACTTACATAATACAGAGAAAATGGCATTCAAAGTGATCTTTATGAACGTTTTTTGTGTTTCATAGCTTGAAGATAAGAGCTTCTGTCTGCTGTGGAAAGTCTCTGTCAACAGAATCTGCTTGATCAAAGCATCCTTTGTCAGTTATTAGTAGAAGGAATGAAAATCCACTAAATTGTGATTCTCTGTTATCTGTAGCATTTTCAGCTTGCAGGTTTTGCAATTTTCATGCTTCCCAAATTGTAAGAATAGTTTAACATTTCAAATATGTTTCTGGCATGCAGCTAGGAGTACATCAGGGGAAGTATTTGTTTCTTTTCTTTGGAAAACAATTGAGAGGGTTTTGTTAGTTTGTTTTAATTTTTTTCCCCTCCTGCAACACATTTCTGCTTCTTGTTCTGTTCTCCATCATTTCTGGACTGCTAATGCATGCCGATATGAGCCATTAGCCATCATAGCTGAATGGGTCTCTACTTAACCTTTCTGGTAAACTAAGTTACCATTAGATGCAAGACGCACATGAATGCAAGGTAAGAAAAACTGAAACTAAATCACTCTTTCATTGTAAAAGCAAATGGTTTCTGCAGACAAAGTTGATACACACAAATGCGGTAAGATATGAGATAATGTTGGACTCATTGTTCGTCCACCTGTTCCTGTGAAAGGTGACTTTCAGGCATACTCTCTTATCTCTGGTTATTCCTTCTTCATTTTAAAATCCTAATATATTGTATTTCCCCCTTACTGTTTCCAATATTTTTAAACAATTGAATCACTCGAGTGACTGACTTCCTCCACTATGCCTCATTAAGTAATTGAGTTAAATTGATTCAAAATAAAGTGACACACTTTATTTCACAATGATTGGTTTGAATCAACATTTGCCTTTTTTCCATTGCCTCTTCCTCACAAGCTTTTTCTCTCTAATGTTTCCAGAGTTCCTTTATTGTCTTGAGTAAGGCAAGCAGTGAGCATAAGCATTGTTCAGAGATATCTGCAAAGAGTACTGTGTCAGAAGTCCTGTGCTCCTATACGATACCTAGGACTGGTTTTAAAATCCGTATTACTTTTACACCACTAAATTTTTTTTCAAATTGTCTAGGCAGATTTTCATAGAAAAAAATAATAGTTGGAATAAAAAAAGACTGAAAAATATCCAGAATCTCAGAAATGTTCATCACAGAATAAAATGAGATCCTGAGAATCTTCTCAAAAGACATCTACCAGATAATGCATATTAAAAAATAATAATTGGAAAATGATTGAAAACATATGTAGGAAATGGGAAAAAAATTATTCCCTTTTTCTATTGAAAAGTTGGAAAAGATAGTGGCCAAAGTAAAAGAAAATAAATTATTGGAGGAATATAATAAAAAAATAATTTAACACAAGGCAATCAAGTCTTTCTGTAATGTCTTTCTTTGTGCTTATGATTCACTGAAAAACACATTTTTGTGAGCTTTAAACCACAGCAGTAGGACAAAATGCCTGAAAATTTAAGGATAGATCACTGTAAAGAGATTCCAGATGAGTCTCTGAACTTGTGCTTTATTAACATATCAGTTATATTATCTCTGACATGAAATTACACTAGATGATACTCTTCATGAAATAAATAACAAGCCTGAAACCTATGTAACTGTGATACTTCCCCTTCTGATAGCTGCTGGCAACAGCAGGTTACTTTACTAATAGGAAAAGTGTATTTCTAAAATGTCAGTGATTGCAATCAGATTTTCTTTGAATGTATTTGCTTAATATAGCAATGGAGAGAAAAAAAAAAGATAAGAAAATCTGTTTTTCTTTTCTCTTTGGTCTGAACTTATCCCAGTATCATTAGAAAAACACCAATGCTTCATTGGTTACGTTGCTCAACCAGATTAATGTTTGAGTGCTTTTACCTGGAGAATAGATCTAGACATTGTAATGTAGCTAATGATCCATTCCTAGTCTTTCTATTGTTGGAAGTTTGCTATTCATAATTTCTTCTAAGTGCAATGTACATTTTAAGGAATATTACCAAGGGAGAGAATGCTGACTCTATACCTTTAATATTCAAATAACAGAACTATTCCAGTCACCAAGGCTGCAGTAATATTATCTTGTATAAATAAAAACAATTCAAAAAATATATACATGCTATAATTCTGTGATTGTGCTTTCCCATATTTTAATTTTTATCACAGTTTTTGAATATTAAATGTGTTTCATTCTAAAGCTCTTAAAATGCAATAAGCTACTTTTATGCCTATTTGCATGTATACAATTGAGATTGAAATGAAGGGCATCTAGGTTTATTGCCTTCTGAATTAAATGAGAATCCACCAGTACTAACCTCACTGATGTTATTTTTCTGTGAACTGGTGTAAAGAAACACAGAATTGATTCTAGAATGCACACATCAAATTAAAAGATTTGGAATCTATAGCTCAAATTAATGGCTTTGGAGGAACTTTATAATATTTAGTCTATAAGTATTGGTTGCAATCAGGAATGACTTCAATTTGTATTTGCTTGACACAGAAACCTTTAAATTCATGGACACTCATATGAATGAGGAAGGTGGGCATGGAAAAATATTTCTTTTTATGGTCATATGACATAGCTTTTCTGTAACACTGATAGACAGGGAGATAAGATGTAATTATAAGAACCGTTTACCCACAAGTAAAGATCAAGAAATCAGAATGCTTTCCACAAACAGGAAGATTGTAAGTTAGGAGTATTTGGAAGGCAGTCAAAAACAAAGGTAAGATGAGGCAGTCAAAAAGAAGTTCAGTACAACAGTTGCTAGGTATATCAGTTATCAAAAAAGTGCCATTTTCATATTCATTCCTATAAAGTGAACATCTTCCTGATGCTAGTCAGGTAGGATTTGTCTCTTGTTTAGATCAGTTTCTTGGTAGCTCTGTTTCCAGATCCTTTTCCCTGGAGCAAGTGAGAATGCTGAAATGATCATCCTATAATCCTATAATTCTGCTGTGGATTTTGGAATGAAACAAAGACAAAACTATCTCAAGGTGGACAGAAACTTGGAACATGTAAATATTGCTGATGGGTGAACAAGTACCAGCCGCAAACTTTATTTTGCTGAAACATGCTCAGCAACACACAAAGTCATAATTTACTCTATCCCTTTTAGGTCCATACCTCTTTTGAAGGCTTTTTACAGATCTCCTGTGATGACTGCTATTATTGATGCTACATTCTGTCCCATACTGCCTGTGTCATTTGAACAGAAAAAGCCCCAAAGTGTAGTTGCCTTGAGGACATAATAATCTGATGCAACCAGGAGAAAGGTGCAATATGAACGTAATGGTGGCATGACAAACTCCTGTCATGGGGCAGATTGCCTTTAGGACAAGGATGTACTTTATAAATGGGGTTGAAAACTAACAATTAAATAAATAAACACACCCCCTCCATCCCCCAACCCCGGTGTTCAGTAAATAAACACAAAATGCAAGGAGATCTCTGATTGATGGTGCAATTGATGGAAGAAAAGGATTTTATTAGGCCTCCACACTTATCTAGGTTGAATAGAGAATATTTATTTTGTTAATTATTTGTAGAACATGTATGAGAGCTTCACATGTTCAGAAGGGTTTGAAAACAACTAAGTCATAGCACTGTATTGCAAAGGTTGAGACTGATAACTGTAGAATTGTAGGCCTGGAAGAGAATTCTGGAGGTCACTGAGACAATGTTTCAACAGGAGGCAGAATCAGTCGCACCCAGATCACCCCAGTAACATTTGTATATATACAGATATATTGTATATATACAATATGCCTGGTGAAGAATGTTCCTTGGCCACTCTGGGAAGGTTGTCACAACTTTCGTTGCTGTCATAATCAGAATGTTTTTCCTAAAACCAGATTCATTCTGACTTTTTTCATGAAGAGATCTTATTTTCCTTACCCATCCTAAATGGAAAATACTCCTCTTATGACTTCAAAACTGTCTGAATAGAAATAATAAAATGGAAGTTGGATTTAATTAGAGGACAGAGCCATATTCAGGGAAACAGTACTTTAATTAGGTGCTAAATATCGTAAAAATGCATCCCAAATTGGTCTTTATGTATATACATTTTTATTACTCTCCTAAGGACTGCTTTTGTTTACTTTTAAGTATGATCTGATACCAGAAAAGATATTAACTCTTTAATAATGACACAATAACCAGACTTATGTAAGACTTATGTAGGAAGTACCGTTAAATTGATGTATGCAATATATGATGAAATCACTGTTGTCCTTCACAAAGCAGAATCTGCTGCCTTTGCATGGAGCAAGAGATAGTTTTTTTTCCTCAGTTTGGTCTTTACCAATCAATAATTGAACAAGACAAGAGATTCTATTCTAGCTAGTTCCAGGACACTTAAACAAAGAATTCTTGTCTCCCACCTTAAGGTTGCTCTGCTTAAGACATGCAAAGCATACAGCTTTGCAAAGTCCTGCTGTGCGTATTCTATGGAACACAGTGGTCTCATAACAATTAAGAAAACCTTGTACTTTGGTTCACTTCATTAATCTCTTCCTTGTCTACACCTATATGGATATACCAAGGATAAGAATGATTTTTCTATTCCATAATTTATATAAAGAATAACCAATCTATGCTTTTTTCTTTATACTCTTGCCTCGAAAAATGAAATACTTCTGTAATGACTTATGAACATTCATCTGACTCAGGCTATGCAATCAGAAGGGGGAGAACTTTTCTCTGACAATAAATCTATGAAGAGAATCAAAACCAGACAGATAAAATGAAGCTTGTTCAGCTCAAATCTTTAAATGCTGAAAAGTGTCTTTTACTCCACACAGCACATAGCTACCAAAAAAGATTTAATCAGAAAGAATAAAAATAGTGTTCACTTCAATGTTTTCTGTCTGTTGAAATTGTTGGTAGGAGAAATGGTTGTATTATATGAAAAATAACATTTACTTAGAAAGTCTCATGTCAAGAAAAAAGATGAAAAATGCTCACAGTATTCTCTTGGAACAAAATATATTTTTTCAACTCATTTGAAATGTTCTTCTTTTCCCTTGAGTCTGACCACTGCAGAACCTTATCTGATACACTAGATGGATGAATTTCTCCATAAACATGCCAGTGTTTATAGTTGCATGAAAAAATATCGACACAATGAAACCATTATACATGCATTTATTAAAAAAAAAATTAATTTTGTCAGTCTTTCAAGCACAGTCACTAAATTGTACTCACTGGTTGGTACATTTTTTGCAGTCTGCATATTCCCAATTACTCACGTAATAGATGTATATGTTGGAAGATAGTAGGATTACTTACATAAGTATCACTTCTGGTGAATTAAAATTTGAGATTTCTGGCCCTTCTTTTCTTGGGATTCAGAATAATATGTTTAAAAATGTGTGGACTGTAATTTTCAGCCATGTAAGTAGAGAGTACATGTAAAGTACTTTAAAGTGCAAAATTTCCATCAGATTCCCTGCTCTGCACAGAAACACACTAAACCTGGCCTTGAGCACTGTCAGGAAGGGGGTACATACTGTTTCTGGGCAACCTGTGCCAGGACCTCACCACTCTCATAGGGAAGAATTTCTTCCTCATATCTAATCTACATCTACCCTCTTTCACTTTAAACCCATTACTCCTTGTCCTATCACTACATCCCCTTGTAAACAGTCCCTCTCCATCTTTTTTGTAGGCCTCTTTAGGTACTTGAATCTACAGTAAGGTCTCTCTGGAGTTTTCTCTTCTCCAGGTTGACCAAACCCAAGTCTCACAGCCTGTCATCATAGGAGAGATGCTCTAGTCCTCTGATCATCTTTTTATCCCTCTTCTGGACTCTCTTCAACAGGTCCATCTCCTGCTTCTGTTGGGAGCTGGTTTTGATGCAGCCCAGGATACAGCTGGCCTTCTGGGGTACAAGCACACATTGCTGGCTCATGTCAAGCTTCTTGTCGACCAACACCGTCAACTCTTTCTCCTTAAGACTGCTCTCAATCTATTCTCTGCCCAGCTTGTGCATGTGTTTCTGATATGAACTGTTGGTGAACTGAAATGGAAGGAAAGAGAAACATTTTTTTTCCCAAGATCTCTGCTCATGGTCAGACCCCACAGCAAGACCTGGGTCATCAGCACCATTAATTTGTAATTGTCTCTGCCTGATTATAGCTACAGAAGTATGAACCTGTCTGGACAAGGATGGATTTCTTCTACCTGCTAGCATTTGTGTTTTCATCTGCATATGTATTTATATCCCAGGAACTGAGCTCTTCAACCACTCCTTATCCCCTGACACTGCACACATATGTTGGTTATTTTCTGCTCAACAAATAGAAATAAATTATAATTAACCACTGTTCCAATCTCTGCATGCCTTACCAGTGGATTAAAAGTCAAAGTTCTGCAAAAGTGACCTAACATTTCTCCTTGACAAAGAAATAGGAAATATCTTCACCTCAGCTCTAGTTATTCCAAAATCAATATCACCTTCTGACCCTTTGTCTGAAGTCACCACAAAACAAGACTGCCCATCAATCAGAAGCTATTGCAGAATAATGAGATACTATATGACTGAGAAAGTTTACACTTCTTTGAGCCTGGAGGAACTCAGCAATGGTAGAGCACCGCCCATGTCATTACTTCTAGACTTTCAAAGCTTCAGTGTTTTTTTCCAGAATAAATATCTTCCTTGGGGTTTGCTACTCTGCATTCACACCTCAGAATGTGTGTGTGTCATACATGTGCTTTTCCCAGCAGTATTTCTCTAAAATTCTGAAGGCAAGACTTTTGGAACCATGTCTTATACTTGTGTGCAAACGCTGTCTTGCACCACAAGATACTAGCCTCATTCAGGGATTCTTGGCATTATCACAGTAGCATACCTGATGATAATAATGTCCTGTGATACATCCAGGGCTTGGGGGCATCTCTTCTTACTCTCTTCTTCCATCTGTTCTGAGTGTGAGATTGCCCCTGGGGTCAGGGGGTAACATATTGCCAAATAAGTGCTAAGCAAACATCTGTTGCTGCCAGAATGACACTATTACTCTGACTCTAGCACATAGAATGGCTGATCTAATAAGTCAGTGTGGAACAGCTAATCTGTTGGGGAAAAAGTTACTAGGCACAAGCTGAACATACAAAACATTTTGGGGCTGCAGAGCATCACTAGTAACCTTTTACAACTGAACCTGGCTTAATTTCTCAGCCACTACTCTTTGACCTTATGCCTTATAGATAGGAAGAAGAGATTTAATTTGTGCCCAAACTGTCCTGTCTTACGGATGCTCAGGAGGTACAAACATAGGTTGTTCCTGTTGCTATGAAGTAAAAGCCCATTTGATTTCACTGTCTTTAAACTGGTAGCCCTAAGATTTTGCTATCTGTCCTTAAAATCCTTGCAGGCGGACTTATCTAAGTAGAGGCAGCTTAATTCTCCAAATCAATATACAAGAGAGAAAAAAGTCAGCTGGTGTTTGACAACAAGATAATACAAGTTGTATGACTTCTTTCAGCCTGCTCAATTATTATGAAGGCCAGGGATTATTTAACACACTTAAGAGTTGTTAATTTTCATAGCAGTAGCTTGCAGACAGCCTAAATTAAAACAGACTGCTGCTGTGCTGTTACTTTAGATAATCTCTCAGTTAGGTGCTCTGCATTTCCAGACAAGTTCACTAAACACAAACAGACAGAACTGCAGAATTTACACGTGCAAAATATTGCCAAACAGATGTCAGCGTTTGCTGTGCTGAGCCATGCCAATACTGCATTCTTCTTCTATTTGCATATCACCTCATGTTATCTGGTATTATGTTAATTGTTGCTATACATAGTATGTGACCACATGCTATCTGAGTTTAAAATAATGTTATGACAGTTTATCTTGAAATGTGGAATAATTTATGGAGGAACAGCCAGTTTCATGTGTTTTCAATTGAATGCAAAAATGATTGACTTGCGATGAAGCAACCATGCAGGACTGTTAATGCTGTGCACATCAGGGGCTGACCTAGAACCCAATTCATTTCTAAACAGCATTAGTCACCATTTTGTTTGTAATTTATTATCTCTTCTTTTCCTGATCAGCTCATAATCATGAAGTAAAATTAGCTGAAAAATCAAGTGAGGTTGCATACCAATAGCATGCTAATAATTCTGAGAAATGTTTATACTGCTTTTGATTAGAATGTAGCAAGTCTGGCATGCTGTAGAATACGCTTAATGCAGTGTTAACTGAGCAGCAAGATACAATTAATGTGTATGGAAAAGGGTGAATGGATTTCAGTGTGGAATGTTGGTGGCATTTGCAAAGAATATCTGGTGCACGGTAAGAGTTGTGGTAAGGAGAAGAAAAGAAGGAAGATGACTAAGAGGAAAGGGTTATTTTTTTACACAGTTATGAAGTTCACAAATTCCACTGGTGGTGATTGTGGGGTAGGAGGATTCCTTGAAAATAATTGAAATGACTGAATACTAGCATCTACATCATGCAGAGAATATTTACTCCAACATTATTTTTCTGAGATTTGGCTGGAATGTTTATTGTTTTTGTTAGCTGGTAATAATCAGTCATACACCTAAATACACCTTTGTATGCACACAGGAGAAGTTCCAGAAAAAGATTGATTAGCCTGATGCTAATAACTTGAAAAACTAACAATGAAAGGGCCACAAGAAATATTTGCTAAGGACAAGAATTGATTGAAGACATGAGCAAATGTTTTCAAAATGTCTATAATAAATATAGATCCAGAACTTTTCAAAACTGGAGTACAGCAGAAGACAGCAGGATGGGGAAAATAATAATCTGAATTCATTGTCCACCGGCTTTAGAGAAGAAAATTATTTCTTCTTAGAGTAAAACATTTATGTGAAAACTTGTATTTATAGATTACATTGACATTTTTCCACTACTTTGAAACTAAAAAATTGTGTGTGTGTGTATGCATATAAAAATATAGATACTGAAATATATATATGAATATGTAAGTATATAAACACAATAATTCCTCATTTTGGCAGAACAACCTTTCTGAAGAGATTTGAGGAAGTTGTTATCAGGTGTGATTTTGGGACCTTTAACTAGACCAAAACAAGATTTCTTCATCTGCAATTTAAACTCAGACAGAATTGTTTAAAATGTAACAAATTACTTAAATTTAAGAAGTAGCTCAATTGTAGAAAAATTAGAGCATATTTTCTGAGAAAAGTAAAAAAAAAACCCACTGATTTTTCATGTTGGAAGGCAAACTGAAGATCTGAAAAGAAATTGTTTTGAAAAACGTGAAGACATTCTAGGGGTTTTTTTAAAATTTTTTTTTTTTAATTCTCTGCCAACCCAGCCACTTGAATTATTGGAATTATAACATAATGTTCTTATAATTTGAGCACCCACTCTCATTACATAAAAAACTGTTGAGTAACTAATGTTAGATGCTTCTCTGAGTAATTTGTCATTAATTATTGCAGTATGGAATCAATTTCTTTACCCTCAGCCTCCTTTTTTATGACTCTGCCATCATTGCATTTTTTTTCTATGCCACCCATTTTTGATGAATATTAGAGTGTGATGGTCTTTCAAAGCAACTTAAATTTTAAATATACCTGCTTGTGAAACTGAGATTTAGGTGTTCCTTTGGATACATTTGTAGACCTTGATGATAATAAACAAGTAAAAGTAACAAGGCAAACTATCTCTTTTAAAGAAAAAAGAATAGTCAGATCCTGTGGGACAAGAACAGCTTTTGATCAACACAGTCAGTGTAAGTTAGATAGTAATGCTCCCTGACCAGACAGAAGCGTAAGGTCACCATAACACAGAGAAATTGGAATAAACACACCATCAAGCAGGATTATGTTTGTAAATGTTGTCATGATTTTGATTTTTCTTGTAGCATGTGTGCCTATGTTTTTTGTTCCAGCTTTAACAAATAATTTATTCTCTGTTTCTTTTCCAAGCCTTCCTTTCCTCTGATTACCCACTTTGACCATTGGCTAGTAGCCTTTAAAACAATGTCTTTAGCAATTCTATGTGCCTAATATCTCTTAAGTACTGAAATAGTAATGCTTTATACCTTCTTTTTCCAATGTGGCAAAGACAGGTGTCTGGAGTCATTAGGATATTTCATAATCTTTTTAAGGCTTGGCATGCATTTGGCCATGTCAAAGCCTCCATAAAATCTCAATCAGAACAATTCTTGGGTGCCATACTGTTTGCTTAACCTTGAATGAATCTATTTACTGACTGATTGGAGTGCTTTTTGATTATGGGGAAAATTGTCAGCCTTGTCAGCCTTATTGTGCTAAAAATGATTGAATTCAGACTGAGCAGCCTACCTCTGCACAAGCAGAACAAAGTCCTTTGGGACAAATAATACATTTGTTTCTATTTATTTTCAAACATAGCATTCTGTCTTAGGTCTGGGAAGAACTTTATATCAGAACTGTGATCACAATCCATGCCAGACTTGGCTGAGGAAAAGCCAGTGGTGAAAAACTGTGCTCAGTGCTAATAGAAACTCTTAAATCCCATAATGTGGTCTGAAGCCATCAAGGCACTGACAGTCATAGCACTTTTAGTGCATTTTTCCGTAATCTTTGTAGCAATGCTCAGTGCATGACTGACCTCCTTGTCAATCTGGGTAACAGCTTGAAAAGGATAGAATTTAAGAACTAGATTTAGCCTGTAATTTTCCATGAGATTTTAAATTTTTTTTCCTTTTCAATAAAAAAGTATGTATCTATTCAGAAGAAAGAAGCAAATCAAACATGTTTTAATAAATCCCTGTCAAAACAGATGATGGTCTTCATCCTCAAGGAGGTATCTTACGAATTCCACCTGGAAGCCAAGGCTTCCATTGAACTTCATACTTAGAATAGATTTTGTGTTTGTAGATTAAAGGCTTCTGAGTTTGTACTCCAACCACGGTTTCTCTTTTATTTTTAGGGTTTAGAAGAAACCCTCTGAGTTTTTATTCTTGGTGCATAATGGATATTGCTTTGAGTTCTGGGACTATCTCAGGGAAAGCACTCTTTAGGAATGAATGAGGATTATCTCAGGGAGTCTGAGCATAGAGGTATTTCATCACATTTGTTGACTGTAAGTATTTTAATTGCCCTCATATAAAAATTTTGCTTTAAGTTCCTTTTCCATGGGCAATTTGAGATACTTAAAAAATTTTCAAACTTGGAAGTATAGGTGCAACTATTAAGTTTTACTGCCTTAACTTTCAAATTTTGCATTTGCCAAGTTAACTGAATCTCTCTGTTAGGAAGGAAAGCAGGACTGCACTCAGGAGGAAGATGAAGTTGTATTTTGTCCCTATGCAGAGAAACCTTCCTACCTGACATCTCTAAGTTTTCTCCACCCCCTCCCCCCCACCAGGTTTGGCAGAATTTACAGAAAAGTACCTGGCTCAGAATCACTCTGGGTAAAGCAAGTTATATGATCCTGGCTAGAGAAGATCTACCTCTGTTTGATACTAGAGACTTGTGTGGATATTCTGGGTTTCATTTCTTTCTATTGTTAGATGATCAGTTTTCAGCAGCAGCCAGGATTGCCTTCCCTTAGTTGCATATAATGTGGAGATTATAATTTTATTTCTGAAGGCCATTTTGTCACTTCAAGTCTTTGCCAATATTCATTTGGAAACAGCACATCATGCAAATGATACATATCAGTGTGAAAGATGGAAAATAAAGATGTTTTACTAGGGAAGTGCATCAGTTGCTCACATTTTCCATGTTCTGGTTGTAATATGTATAATTTAAATATCTTGACCCCTCTTTGCTTGAGAAATATACAACTTGTTGCTTAATACAGTGATTCTCAGTCTCTACTAATGCAGAAAACCTTACAACTTTGGTTTTTCTTAAATGAAAACCTTTACTTGGAATGTTTTTCTTGTACTTGTATTAGTTTCCGTCCTTTTTTCTTGCTTACTTGCAGAATCTGCAAAGCATATAATGTGAGTAACACCAAGCTGGTAGTAGGCAGTTCCTTATAGATGTAATGAAAGTGTTATAAACCTGTGCTAAAATACCATGGATATCTGTATGGGAAGGTTTATTTAGTACAGAGAAGGAACTGAGATAGTTTTTCTTTTTCCTTGCTAAAGTGTTACTTTTGAAACTCATCCGCCCTTCCTCCTCCAAAACTGTGTGGATATGTTTGCCTACAGGGCACGCTTCAAGGGTCACCATTTAAAGCTGAGTACTGGGAAAACAGAATTTGCTTTAGGAGCAAATTTTGTGGTGGGATTATAATTTCTCCCATCTCCCTTTTCAAAAAACAGGATTTCTGTTCTTGATTTATCCAGTAGAGGTTGTTAACTCTGAATTATGCTTAAGTGGCATAGTCATCTAACACTTTTTTTTAATCAGCCTGTTATACAGGTATGGGTATAATAAATCAATGCAAATAAATAGCTTCTCTACATTTTATTGAAATATCAGAACAATGTGACTGCAGACCTAACCTTAAAATGAATGACTGAGACCCTACATTCTTCATTATGAAAGGTCATCAGAAATGCTTCTAGAATTGCTTCTTAGTTGTTCCTCAACAGAATAGATTTACATAATTTTAATTGCAGATGGCATCTGCTGCTTTTAGAGTGCATGGCCAAAGCATGTTTCTTCAACTTGCATATAAATAGATGGTGATTTTTCACCACATCTTTATATGTAACATAGCAGATAAAATGACTGTAAGTTCAGAGAGAAGATATTTTTGTCTGCCCTCTTAAAGATGTCTGGTAGCGGAAAGCATAAAGTTAGGTTTAGTGTAGATTTGAGGACCATTTTTGTAAACTTGACAGTTTCTGCCTGATTGAGCAAGTTGGTTTCAAGGTCTGTGCAGTGAGATGTTCCCTATTCTTGTAGTCTAATTGACACTGATATATAGAGATGAAATATTGCATGGTGAGAATCTCAGCCAAGTTGTTGCTGTGTGACATGTCTATTGTGGGACTCATTTAGGATTGTCTTTCACCATCTTGAGGATCCTTGACCATTGTGCAATTTTTCCTTTGTGCAACTTACTGCTAGTTGCTGTAGGTGTTGGTGGCATTTGATATTATTCAAGAAAAATTATAATGTAGAAAACCTTGACATCTCACTTCAAGAAAAAGAAAGAATGGTGTTTGAATTTCCCAGGAAATTCAGGTGGTGTTACGTACCCATGAGCTGTGTAGACGTTTGTTCCTTCTAGAAAACATTCAGTGAGAAGAATGTCTCCTCTTCCAAATGAATTCTTCATAACAAATCATTTATTAGACAAATGTAGGATATTTTTGTCTTGGTTCATGGAATTCCTGAAAAGACTGGTCTCCTTGCTTCCATGTTTTTGTTTGCAGTGGTGCATGTAAACGAAGTTGGAAAGGCTTCTTTCATGTGCAGATATGAAATAGCTTGCCTAAGCATTATTGTAGGAGGCTGAATTTTGACTTCCTGGACTAGCAGAGAAAAAAATCAGCAAGGCATAAATATGGCTAAAGCTAATTAATCTAAAAGTTCATATGTATGTGAATTGAAAAAATCCTTTTTAATCAATAAACATCTATGGATTTTAAAAAACAAAAGTGTTGCTACAGTTGGAAGAAGGATTAGAAGTAAAACCAGTGCATCCTGATTCACCATCTTCACATTTGTTTCTGTATTTACTTCTAGTCTTGTTCTGTGACACATTTGTGTTTAAAATACGGACCTGAACTCTCCGACCTTTTCTGAACAGACTAATTGTTGTATCCCTGCAAGGCTTCACTGAACTGTTCTGAGTTCAGAAAGTCTCTCTTAACAAAGAAATTTTTGGTCCAGGCCCACTGTTGCAACAATAGCCTCAGGTCCCACACTTATTGTCAGAAGGGGTCATGTGAACATATAGAGATAGTAGAATCATAGAATCATAGTCATAGAAAACAGTAGGTTGGAAGGGACCTTTTAAGGTTATCTAGTCCAAGCATGCCAGAGTAAGCAGGGACACCATTAACTAGATCAGGTTTGCTCAGAGTTTCACAAAGCCTGACCTTGAATGGCTCCAGGGATGAGCCTCTACCACCTCTCTGGGCAACATACCTTCTTTTTTCACCAGGACACATACTCAGGTTTTTTTCAGGCTAGTCAAAGCAGATCTTTTGTACACATATTTACTATAAAGTCAGAATAGTGAATAAAATTAATCCTATGCAATAGCCACAACTGATCAAAATTTCATCAAAACTCCAACTGGAGAATCTTTGTCAGAGCAAAGGGTGGTATAAAGAATATAAAAAATAAGTAACAGAAAAACAGAAAGCAAGGTTAAATTTGAAAGCATTAAACCCTCTTTTTTGTTAAATACTTTGTGTATTTTTGTTAAAAGAATAACTGTTACTAGATCATGCAAAAAAACAAAAAAAGAAAATCCATGGTAAAAACACAAGGGCAGATCTCCTTCTGAATATCTTGCATTCCAAAATAATAGATTTCAGAATTACTCTCATACATTTTCATTTTCTAGTTTAAGTGTTGTTGCCACTCTTGAGTCTTGATGTTGAAGAAAATAACATCTTTGCAGTTCTAATTGAAAACAAGACCATAGAAGCAAGATCAACTTAAAATGCAGTGACCTGTGCTTTTGATGTGTTTGGCATTTTGTTGTGAACATGGGCTCAGAAAGAACAATGCTTAATTTTCTGATCTCAGATTGAATTTAGAGCTCTGGCAGCCAGAAAATCATCTTCGGACTTGTAAACCATATGCATTTGATACCGAAGTCATTGAGAGAGAACGAATACGGAACACCACAATGTCATTCATTCAGAGTTACCTTTTGGCACATTATAGCTGGCTTCAAAGAAAAGATACAAACAAGCATAGAAAGGCAGGTTTTCCAAGTGAAAACCGGCATCATCTCTGTGTCAGTTCTTAGGCAATTTCCAATTTTATTATACTTTCAAGGACATTTTGTCCTTACTTGTATAACAATGTGCTTTGCACTTGACACAGTTATCGATACACATATGTTTATGGAGAAACCTGCATTAAAAATAGACCCCTTTACCCAAAATCAATATTCCATTCCTTTGATCAGGTGATCTAACTCTATTTTATTTATAATATTTTGGGCCTAACAATATGATTTTTGAAAGTTGGTGGAACACGAAGTAAAAGGAGAAGTTGAGGAGGGAAATGAAAAAGAAAGCATGCAAGAGAACAGCTTGCTTTGCTCTCATTATTGCTATCCTGTCAAAAAATGTGCAGAGCCCTCTGTCAGTGCATAGACCCTTTCTTCTTTGTTCTTTTTAATGATATTCTTGGAGAAGTTACATCTAAGTTCCTTATGCGCATCCTTCGCTGACTGTGAATCAGAAGGTATATGAGGATCCATTCATTTACATCATAATTCTGATGTCAACCTTTCCTGTTACCACAGAAACACAGTCCATGACCATGCTTTGTATTAAAAAGGAAATATATGATACCATCAATGATGACAGCTCCCATGATTTAATCCTTGATTTTTGCCATAAAATCTGACCTTTACTTGATCTTACTGCTTTACTTGCACATTTGATTTTTAAGACTGCTGATAACTTGGCTTCATTTACTTCCTCAGTCTGCTCTAATACAAATTTACAAGGATCAGAGTTTCCTAAATGCATCAGTTCTCTGTGGCTTTTGTCTGCTAAATAGGATGCTGTATTTTTGCCTAACCAGAAAAAAGGTGTCCGTAATGCTTCTAATGCTTATCATAAATTATCTTTTCTTTCATATCTGAAATATAATCTCCCTAGAATATTTTCTGTATATGCCATTGCTCTTTTGTCCGCCTGGTTAGCAGTTACTACATGTCAGAAAAAGCACACACAGATCAAGTCCATTCTTAGCTTTCAGAGGTGGTTACAGGTCACAGCCATTTGATATCCTTTTCTGATGTTTTTTATTTAAGTTCTCCACATGCTGAGAAATCTGATAAGTGAGTTGTATGTGCTGTTGTACCTGCATTCCAACTTTTAGAGTTCAGGGAGCCTGGAATTTGTCAGTAAAGATCTGAACCCATATATCACCCAATGTTTGAAGGTTAGCAACATAAATCTTTTAATAAAAGAACAAAAGTCTAGAGGCATGTTCACATTCCCTTAGCTTTCAGTGATAAGGAAGCCATTTGCAAAACAGCAATTAGGTCAAACTATAAAAATGCATACTATAATTTTGTTCTTCATAAAATAGAGCCTGCATAGCTTGCATTTACACTCAGCATGTACTGATTAATGTCTAAAACCTGTGATTCATCTGATTTGTCTCTAAATTTATTCTGTTTTGTTGTTATTTTTTTTCCTGCAGACGTTTTCCTCTCTATTCTAAATGTTCTCTACTCTTTTTAAAATTTTTTTCTTTTCCTTTCCTTTCTTTCGGACATTTATCTCCTGTTTTACGTTAGGCATTTTTCATTATCTAATGAAAAGCACAATGCATTTGAGACTGCAAGAATATCTTCAATAGAAAATTCTGTTATTCTAGTTTAGGTATCAAGAGAAGACTGAGGATGGTAATACAGAACTTTTCTATTACACCTTTTAGCTCCAAAATGCTGTACAAACTTGAACTCTGCACAGATGCGGAAAGTGAAGGAGGGCTAGCAAGCTGAGTGGCCAATGCTGCAGAGGGGGATTGTTGTTAAGCACAGTCAAGTCATGTCCCTGGACCAAGTTCCTGTTCTTTGTTCAGATGGCCTTTTCTTTATGGCAGCATCTTAGCTGAGGTGGGGCCAGATTTCAAAGCTTTCCACTAATTTGTTTCTGCTTTGGCTGCTATGAACACAGTACTTCAGTTTGGTCTAGAATCTGGATTTCTCTTTGAGATGATCTGTGAAAGAAAAAATGGGCACCAGTCAGTCCTAGAAGAAATCAAACATTGCTTATATTTCTGGAAACTGAAGAAGTTTAAAAGGAACACACTTTGTAAGAAACTGCTTCTTTTTAAGAATACATTTCTTGTATCTCAGCAGGAACAAATAGTACTATGGCAATTTTATCCCTGACCCCAGACTTGAAATTGACTCCCTAGGAATTGGGTCAAGACATTTCACTTAGATTTTCATCCTGTGTAAAATGGTTGGTAATGATCATGAAGCAACCTTTTAAAGTACTATGATATAATAACTGTTATTTTACTGTGAATTTTAGCCAAAAGGAAAATTAAGTTTCAGTGTGGACTTCTCCAGGTGTGTCAACACTATCCTGATATCTAAGCTCTTCCTTACCCATCATCTAAATTACAGTTTATTATTAGAATTTTGGGGAGATAAAAAAAAAAAGGAATCCATCTCACTTCCACTAACTAATAGACACTAGCTCTCTCTTCTTGAATAGATAGAAGACTTTTACTTTTGGTTTTTTTTTCTTCTTCAAAAATGGAAGAAAACAGAAGATGTGAAAGATGATTTATTTGAATGCTGCAGTTTCAGCTTTGGCCACAATAATGGGCAAGCTGAGTTACACCATCAAATAATAAATAGCAGTAGATAAAAATACGAATAGTTAAAAAAAAAAAAAAAGCTAGCTGAGAGATAGAAATAAATGTAGAATACATGATTATGACAAGTGCCAGCATCATCCTGTCTGCAAATAAATGAGCTAATTTGCATGGGATTTTTATTTATGAATTCAAGACTGAGGCTGAGCTATACTAGGAGTGCAGCCAGGAATGCTCATGTGCCCTACACTTCCTTTGGGATATGGAACACAACAGTTTTTAATAATGTCTATATAGAAAAAAATGGTGATGGGGTATGCATTTTGGTAGAGATTTCTGAAGGAATAACATCTTAAAAGGGCTCAGCAAGAGCTCACATCCCAGCTTCCAGTGACACTCAGTAAGCAGTTAACTCAGAGTAAGCATCCAGCATCACTGAAGACATACAGAGTCTTGGCAAATGGCACCGGGCTACCAGCGACTCACACCTTTCTGGAGAGGCTTCTGGAAGCCAGAAGCACTATCAGAGCTATCTCAAACAGTGCTGGTCCTGATAGCCAGTTGCATGCTTTTCTCAGTGCCGGTTAATAGCTGGTACCTTCACATGGAAACACCATAGCAACTCTAAAAGTAATCTGAAGAAGTGTGTTTAAAATATACATAACTTTTCAGACAGGAAAATTATGCCTCAACCATCCA
Organism: Laterallus jamaicensis coturniculus; assembly: GCA_022605575.1. Classification (NCBI taxonomy): domain Eukaryota; kingdom Metazoa; phylum Chordata; class Aves; order Gruiformes; family Rallidae; genus Laterallus; species Laterallus jamaicensis. The sequence continues at coordinate 906,715 of JAKCOX010000076.1, read as the reverse complement.
GAGCTTCATACTGGCATGAAACTGAAAAAAATATTAGAGAATGAGTACCTTTTAGTAACTTTAAAAGTAAGTAAAAAGTAAGGAAGGACTGTAAGAGTTAAAGCAGACATAAGCACCACACTTACAGGAACACTTTTGAATATCTGTAATTGTGAAGTCAGATGCCCTGGCTTAAAAGCGTAAGGGGTGCTTTTAAAACCGTTCAAATAAAACAGTAGAAAAGCCATATCTTCATAATCTGATGCCTGAAAGTGCTTAGGGCTGGAAGCATAACCTATACACGTTAAGCACCTAAAGCTTCCCCTTTTTCAGATAGTGTCTACTCCATTTGTTAGTCCTATGAGGTCACAAGACACTATACCTTAAACTGTGGCAGCCTGCTACTCATATGTGGGGTCAAAATTACACCAGCCTGTGAACAGAGCCTAGACTGCCAGGTGTATATTGCTTCAAGGGAGACTGAGGGTCTTGAATAAGATGGTTCTACTCTCCCAGTTTTGACTTCCTGGGATTTCAGCAGATATCCTCAGAGAAAGAGATGAATTCCTCTGGGGTATCTTTTCTAGGTGGAGGAGAAATGCTCTACATAAAACTCTGGGGAAATTTCTGCCAAGGTAATTACCAAAGATTTCTTCCTTCTAAATTTGTCAACCTGAGCATACCTTTTAAGTATGCCAGCATGGTTTGGAAGGCATGTAAAGAATCTAAGCGAGCATATAAGCAGCTAATTTGAAGTGCACAGATGCACTTTCCCTTGGGAATTATCTCAGCTCCTGAAATTTCATTCCAATAATTACCAAGGCAAATCACAAAGATTTCCATTTACTAATCTGGGGCTTCCTGAAATCCTCTAATTAAACCACAGCAAGATGGTTTCAACAGTGAGGGTTTGCTTTATGCTATGCTTTTTTTTTTTTTTGGTTCATTCCCCTCCACCACTGTCATGTGGTCAGATGAACAGCTCTGGTGATAAGGCACAAAGATAATGCAGGGATGAGATGACCTATCCTGCAATAGTAAGATGCGACCAGTTTTCTTCTTCATTTTTCTCTATCATCACAAGGATATTACTTAATACAGTCATAAACCATCTTTACAGAAAAAAAAACAGATGGAGCTGAAATTGTATGGGAATATTTATACAGGACATATCAACACTGAAAACGTAATAATTTTTTTTTTCCTGATTATACTAAATGTAATTTGTATTCACATACAAGTGGTCAAAGCTTTTAAACTATCCTTTCTGCTTTCCTCAACCAGAATCTTTCCCAGAGCTGGACAGTCCATTGCATAGACAGGTGACTAAGACAAGCTTCTCTCTACATTCCTCTTGTGGTAACAAAATCTAGGTAAACCTTTTGTCCTTGAGAGGGATTTTCTCTATACAGCCCTTCTGAGCATTGCTAAATACCCGTCTGAAATGGACACCTGGAAATGTAGCCACATTGAGCATCAGCTGAGATTAATAGATAAGTAGTAGTACAGAATGGATTTTAAACAGACCCTTCCTGTGCAGTACTTAATTGAGTCCTGCTCAAACCAAACAGCCTAACTAAAATGTCTCTCAGACATTGTTGGTTCTGTTGACAGTTTAAGGTTATCTATCTCTACCTGGAGGTTTATATACCAGCTTCAAGTTTCTGTTATTAAAAGAGAGAGGCCTTTTATGAGTGCACATCAGATTTGTGCTTTCACATTAGTCTGCTCATCTTCTTACCAGGAAAAATGAAAGCATAGCAGAATAGGGATATATGAACACTAAAGATGAAGAAGGAATGACTGCACAGCTAAGTGTGCATTATCCTATGCGGTGCCAAGTGAAGAGGTAGGCTCTAAAGCATTATCAAGCATCTTACTCCTCATGGTTACTCTGTGCTTGCAGAGCATTTAAGCAAAGGGCAAAAGAATAGTTAAATAAATGAACCACATGGAAGCATCTAGATAAGAAAAGAGTAAAAATGAATAGTTTGGAGAAGAGCTAATTAGAGCTTACCAGTAACATAAACTTCAACACTGAATGATCATGGCTTCCAGAAATCAAGTTAATAGACAGAGTGCTGGATACTGATCAGAGGTTAGTGCAGAAACAATGGATTTTTGCTGGTAGTCCTTGATCCTGAGGTCCCTGGGCTGCTGCTAAATATCTGCAGAACATCTTTATTAGAAATACAGTGATAATCCAGTTAACCGGGGTCTCTATATCCACTAGAAAGCCTTTCGGGCTCTGAAAAACAAAAAAATGAAATCCATTTACATTCAAAGATCAAGTCATATTGAGATCCTTGCTGTGATAGGTAATGGGGATATAGTAATGGTGCACATTGAGGGTAAGTGATACGAAGGGATTTTAAAGCAAGATAAACTTACTTGCCCTTTGTCATGAGACAAGAATAACGAGACAGTAGATGAAACTGAAAGGAAATAAATTCAAACTGATAAAAGGGAGTATCTTTTTATACAATGCATAATTAATCAGTCAAACCCACTGCCATAAGATTTCACTAAGACATAGAGTTCAGAAAGAAAAACAGGCATTTATAAGGATAATGAGAACATCTTTAGATAAGATGAAAAAAAGAAGGATATAAAGAGTAATGCTTCATGACATAAATCAAGCACTAGCTTAATGTGGAAGGCATTAAGAGGAGATGGTGTAGGGAAGGTAATGCTAACCCACACAGAGATTTTAGTATCCTTTATGACACTGTACCATTGTCCTGAGGATGAAGGCAGATCCTCTCATGCTTTTGATGTGCTTTATTTGTCAGACCTTCTTGGTTCATAACCTCTGAATCTACAAAGCAGGGACAGTAGGAGACACAGAAGATGTTAGCAAGTGCAAAATATCTGGACATAGAGTAAGGAAGAATTCTACAGCAAGAAGAACGGGGAAAGCGCAGACTTGATTGGCCTCGTTCCTTCTGCAGTAGCAAGAGATTGCACAAGACTGAATTTTAGAATAGCTGAAGTTTAGGTACTCCAGCCTGATGTTTCTGCCTCAGTGGATTCTGCTTCCATAAGCATCAATGGGATTGGAATAAGGCCTCAGGGCAAGCATTTAGCACAGACTTACAAACTACAGTTTTATTTAAGCAACTTCTCTGGGAGTATTGACTGGTAAACTTTTGAAAAAGCATTCTTCCCAGTATATTTTTAAAATATCATCTTTTCTTATATCACATGGTGATACTTAGCACCTTAAGAAATGATTATTCTAGTTCTGGGTTGCAGGATGATGAATCACTGGGTGATACACCACTGTGCTCTTAAGACTTATGTTTGCATTAGGGGATCATGGAGATGACCTGTAGAAGAGAAAGCCAGCACAGAACTTTCATTCAAAAATAATTCAACTATAGTTGGTAGATTTTCATTATTTTACATTTTTCTATTCTGGGGATTCCAGCTGTGGCTTAAAACTGGGGATAATTTACTTGTGGATTAAGGCTATATTTAAATACCTGACTTCTGAGACGACCAGACATGCAATACAGTGAGCCCGTGGACAGAGTTTTTTAAGATCTCAGACATGTGCATGCAATAGCAGGAGTCAAGCAGACAAAAAGTTAAAGGGATCAGACAGGAATGTCTAACTTATGTTTGCAATCCACTGGGGGTGAGAATTATGCTACGAGAGCTGCAACTGAGTGTTAGCTATATGAAGAAGGAAGAATAATGTGCCGCTTGGTGGAAAGGAAGGAAAGCAATGTCTGCAGGGTGAAGTAGTACTGGCAGAACATCTGGACCACTGACTAAGAGCAGAAAGAAGTGCCCCCGTGAATACTGGAAGAAATGGAATTAGGATGTTCCTGGTGTTTGCTGACTATTTGCTGTCTTTAGGCACAAAAGAAGCCAGAGCAAACAGCAGTCTTTTGAGCTGCTCAGCCTCATCTTACAAACCACAGACATGGGAAGTGAACCATCCAAAATTTCAATCTGTTATGATTCATTCCTCTCTAATTTTGATATATGCCTTGATGTATCACAGTGCTTCATGATATGCAGCGTGAGCATGAGAAACCTAGTCTAGAGTACTTGGGAATGTGGGTTGGATACATCTTTTTAAAAATAAGTTCTATTCAGTACTGGCTTAATAAAATAAGACATTTCAATTCATTGTTAAAAACTCACTTTCTCAGGGAAGGAAAGCATGTAAATATATGTATACACACACATAATGTATCCACACATTGTCAGGGTTTTAAGCTCAAAATAAGCAAGCTATTGACTTTGGATTTCCAAAGTTTCAGTCATGCAGAAGTCAATGGGTGTTTGAAGAACTGATATACTTTACGTTAGACAAAAACCCTGCTTAATCACCGGTAGCATATTTTCTTTTTCTCATCTGTCATTATGTTTTGGGTGACCGGCCTCCCCACCTGCCACAAACGTTTGCACCATTTTCACAACAGTAGCACATCTATAACTATCTCAAATTTCAGAACAAGAATCTGGAAGGGAGATGTGATTTTTCACTCTTCACCCTACCTAACCACATTGCATATGTTCGTTGGTGAGTTTGCGTGGAATAGTATGCATGGATGCTCTCTTGTGTGTTATCGTCTTTCAGAGCTGTGCCTGCTTCTTCTACTGACCACAGTATGACCAGTTAAAAAAGGCAAAGTCTTCAAATAGATTTTCTCCCTCACTTGGGGAATTTTTCTCAGTCTTATGTTTATTTAACTGTGTGCAGTATTCTTGTATATGACTGTACATTATAATTAGAGTACCTCGGGGGTTCTGGATGTTGGGTTTCTTTTTAATTCTGTTGCTGTTTCCAAGGTAAACAGATTGTTCAGTATTTTCTGTGCTGCGTTGTATTGAAAATAATTTCTTCTCTCATGAAGAATAGATTTAGTATAACTACCTATGCACATATATCTTTGAGTAAATGTATATGTGAAAATGTTTGCATAAGCACCTATATAGAATTACTGCTGTGAACCACTACCTGTTTGATCAAACATGTTTTCCTTCTTTTCTCTTTATCTTTCTGAACCATCAGTGACACATCAGGATATGACTAACAAGCTCCACACACAGAAGTGGTATTTTATCTCTAGAGGTATTTATCAAAGAATTCTCTTCCTTGCAAACTGGTCACTGCAACCACAAAACAGCATTCAGCAGCATGTATGATTAAACTGTTTTTGCTGGTAGAATATATTTATCTGACCTTTTTTTTTTCTTTTTCTAAGGGATTTAAGAGCAGCCCTTTTTCTTAACTTTAGTCAAAATGTAATCACTCTCTATTTCTATCCAAATGTGCACGTATTGTTCTTAGAGTATTTTTCACTGATAAAGAGCTGCTCAGGTTTTTTCTGTGCTTATCTTGCAATATGAAGAACCCGTTATTGTTTACTGCTGAATAGAGGAGATAATACCCAATTTCCAAACTTTCAAGTGGAGCTTTGTCTTGTACCCAGTGAGTAGAATAAGATATATACCAGAATTGGCTTTTCACATACCTTTAGCTACGATTTTTCCACCCAGTCACAGTTATACGTACTACTGATGGAGAGCTGTTAGGAAGGAAGGAAGGAAAGAACACTCAAGTCAAAAATAAACAAGAAAAACAACCCCACCAAAATCAAGCATTTTCTTACTGCCTTTCCTCCAGCTATCCAATAATTATGAATTAGTAGCATAAACCGAAATCAGAGACTTCCATTTCAGAGAAAGCAGCATACCAAACAATTTTAGTGCTCGTTCTAAGGGACCAGTGATCTTAAATTAAAATCCATTATCTGACAGTTGAAATACTGAATGTTGGAATTTAGCAGGGTCATGTGCAGTCCTGCTGGGAAGCAGAGAGATACAAAATTATCTCGGTATTCTTGCATAGCTTCATATGTTCATGCGAGGTATGACTGTCTACTGTAGGAATTTCTACTCCCTTGGTGCCTCTGAGAAGAGACGGGAGAAGACAGGAAAGCAATTGACAATTACCACATTGCTTCTGATATAAAGGGTTAGGAGGTGCCTTCCTTTTCTACAGAAGAAAATTGACTTCGAAGTATCTCGCTGAAGTGTGGTGATGCATAGAAGTCCTCATGGGGTTTTGCAGCTTGCTTCCTACCTGAGTGCACAGTCTGGCCCACTTTTAATTATTATTAAACCTTGTGGAAGGCAAAGCCTGTCATTCTGAAAATATGGATAGAGAGGGCCATGTGGTGTCAACAGAGGTCTTAGCATACTTGCTGAAGATGGGGAGTATCTTGGGGTGCAGACAGTGGCAGTACAGACCTTGACACCTCTGGCTGTTTTCCTAAATAAAATTCTGTTGGTTTTTCACTGAAAATAGTAATCTGTTCACTGTTCTATGTGAAAATCTGGCATTTACTCTCTCTCCATGTTGGCAATCGCAACAGAGATGCCAAAGACCATATACAATGACGGAGTGGCTGAAGGTGGACATCAGGAGGTCATCTGGTCCAACACCTGGGCTCAAGCAGGGTCACCTAGAGCCAGTTGTCCATGTCCAGATGGCTTCTGAATATCTCCAAGGATGGAAACTTGACAACCTTTCCAGGCAACCTTTTCCAGGGTTCAGTCATCCTTACAATAAAAAAGTATTGGTGTTCAGATGGAATCCTGCATTTCAGCTTGTGCTGAATGCCCCTGAGCATTCTCTTCTCCAGGCTGAACAGTCCCAGCTGTCTCAGCCTTTCCTCACAGGTGAGATACTCCAGTTCCTTATCTTCTCTGTGGCCCTTCATTGGATTCTCTCCAGTATGTCTATGTCTCTCTTGTACTGAGAAACCAAGAACTGGACAGAATACTCAAACTGTGGCTTTACCAGAAGGGAAGGATCACGTCCTTCAACCTGTTTACTAGGGTATATGACTGTGAAGATGTATTCTAATTTCTCACTGTACTGTTTTGGGTTTATTGGGTTTTTTTTGACTAGGAGAAAGATAATTTTTACCGGAAGCTGGGATGGGACACAGCCAGGACAGGTGGCCCAAACTACCCAAAGGAGTATTCCGTATGGTATGACACCGTGTTCAGCATAAAAGCCTGTCTGTGCAGGAGCTGTAGCTCCAGCACGGGCAGAATGTGCAGTTGTGTGTGGTTGTCAGGTTGGGTCATGTCACTGGGTGAGAAATTGTATCAGCTGTGTATCAGCCACTCTGTATATTGTAAATACTGCTGTTGTTAACTCATTTTGCTAGTAAACTGTCCATTGAATTAGAATTTTAAAAAATTACCTTTTTCTTCCAATTCTCTTCCCCATCCCACTGGGCTGGAGGAAGGAAGGGGTGAGCAAGTCGCCACGTGGTGCTCAGCTGCCAGCTGGGGCTAAACCATGACACTCACCCACAACCCTGATCTTTTCTGAACAGGGATTCTGGTGGACCTGCACACTAAAGCCTGAACTGCCACTGTCTGTTTGTTATACAGCCATTTTGCTGGTAAATACAGAACTTAATTTTTTTAGGCTTGTCAGGCCAATGTCTGCCCAAATCTGTTTTCTTTTTCTTCCTTTTCCATAGAAAGCCAGAACCTTGGCAATGACCATTCACACAAACTGAGTCTTGATATCCTCACCTCCACTGAGTATGCACATGGGAAACAGCCAGAAAGGCACCAAAAATAGATCTGGCACAACAGATAAAACCAACTGCTATTATCTAAATTGTATCAGAGTAATTTTCATTCCTACTATAATACCCCATAGTCTAAGGCACTTATAAATTTAAACCCTGAAGTTCATACCATAGAAAACGGTGGTTGAATGTAGGAAAAATACAAAGGAATTTTCTGTGTTTCTATAGTTGTGTTTCAGTGAATATTTAATCAGATATTTTCAATGAGTTGTTTGCGCATATCTAATCTGGAAAGACATTAAAACCGGAAGCATTATTTTTACTAGAATAATACCTGTTAACACTAGCACATACTGCCACTTGGTTTCCTTCTGTAATGTCTTAAGTTTTACCTGTTCTTATTGGTAAAAGAATCATTCACATCTACACACAAAGCAAGCTGACTCAGCTAACACACGACCCAAAAATCACGGAGTTCTGCAAGGTGATGAAAGAATGAAATTATTTCAGTCTGATCTGTAGCTCACACCTAAACACAGAAGTCATGCCCGATGAATTTTTCTTTCCCAGTGTAGCCCCTGGTAAACTAAACATCAGAAAAAACCTTTTCAATGTTTTCTTTTGTCCAGCCTCTAATCAAGTGCAAATGGATCAGATTTTCTAAAGAGTGCTTGACCTGATATTTAAAAAAGTAAAAATAACATTGCTTTTCCTTAATGGCTGTTCAACTCAAGATATAGCATAAATGTACTTATCTGGTAAACAACTGTTTACCCCAATGTATGTAATCCCCAGAGTGTGAAAAGGCAGAAATAATACAATTTCTTTAAATCTTTTTCTTTCTTTAGAAAGTAAAGTATGGTAGCTTGCTCATGTAGGGGAAAATCAGAAAAGCAAAGCAAACCCAACTAAGATTTGGTAAAGCTTTAAAGTAACTGTATTAAGCATCACAATCTTTTATAAATATGGCTTAATGGGTCACATCCATTTACTTACTTCTGCCATGGTGTCCTTGAACATCAGGCAGTTGCTTTATTCACTTTTCAGCATCATTCAAACACTTTCAGTTATACTCTGTCATTCAAAGTACTGTAATCAAGACCTACAGATTATGTACCTAATAGAAATGCACTAAAACTCAGCACATGCATTTTAAATAATCAATTGGTATTTAATTAACACACAATTGCTGCCTAATACTGAATCAAATCCTCTTAAAGTGTGACCATAATTCCCACTAGAGTGGTAATGTCTTGAGAGTGAAATACCCTGTGATCATTAGAAAAGCATTGCAATTTATAGAGTTTTTGTCAAGAGATTAAGTGATTCCAGATTCTATTACATATGAAAAATTTGCACTCTAAAAAAGTAAAAAATTTTGGTCCTTCCTACTTATTTTTTGGAATACATACTATTGCTATGTGTTGGTTTTAATAAACAGATCATCTCAACATTCTTTCCAACTAATGTACATAAAACTTGTGTAAAGTACTTTTAATCAAATATGGCACAGAAAACTTTATTTATTTATTCAAACTCAATTTTTACCAAGTTTTATTATGAAAATATAGCACAAATATTAGCTGTAATGTCCAAAAAAAAAACCCCAAAACATTTTCAGGAGACATTTCCTTTAATTTTGCAAAGAGAAATGGCTCGAAGAGTCCTTATAAAAATAAATTCAAGGAACACTCCCTGTTTTCCATTTGACAGAAGTCAAACTCTAGATTAAATGGATATTTAATGAGTAATGAACTATAATACAAATGGTCTAATTTTTAACCAACTTGTCATGCATTACTCAGAATGTGGAAAAAAGAACAGATTTAAGACCAGAAAAATGATTGTTCTGCCCTGAAGCAAGGATTAATCAAACAGAGAACTTAGAGTGTAGTGTATCTGTTGACTAAGGGAAGTGTGTGTATTAGCTGAGCACATGGTGGCACTTGGGCTAGCACCCACTTATTCCAAGGTTGAGTTTCCTCCAGTAGGAATGTATCTCCTTCTTCATACTTAGTACACTATTCACCAGTTTTCCCCCATCCCCATTCCCAAGGATCTTTTGATTTTTCAATTCCTTTATAAACCTAGCAATTAAAATGTCCTGAGGCAAAGATTTCTATGATCTAATTACTTACACTGTTAAAAAGCATGTCCCTTTGTTCAGTCTCACCATCCAATTATTGCACAGAATTAGCCTCTAGTCTTCCTGCTGCATTGCATCGTTCATGGTTTTGTATACTTCACTTTTAACTGCGCAATTTCTGTGAGTGGCTGAACAACAGTTCTAAAAACTGATCTGCTCATATGCAAAAGATTCTGTACTGGCAGTGGGTATTACATTTCAAAATAGAATATGCATAGGTTAAAGGTTTCATGAAGTCAGTGAAACTCTGTTTTGCTCTGCTTTATGTCCATATATTTTTGTGCTTGCATATATTTTAGACAAAACATAGCAAGGGAGTCTAGGTAGTTAACCAACACAAAGGTGAAATCCTCCCATATGTAAACGGATTGTTTTCACTGCCAGAGCCAGGGTTTGATTTAATGTGTTGATATTTTTTTCTTGGTGGAAAATGTTATGTAAAAATGCATATACCAATGTTTGCACAATAGCTCTCTGCCCTTCCAGCTGGTAGACATAAGGAAAAACCTTTTCACTGTCACGGTGACAGAGCACTGGCACAGGCTGCCCAGACTGGTTATGGAGTCTCTATCTTTGGAGACATTCAAAACCCACCCGGGCATGTTCCTGTTTGACCTACTCTAGGTGTTCCTGCTCTGTCAGAGGGGTTGGTCTAGATGAGCTCCAGAGGTCCCTTCCAACACCTAACATTCTGTGATTCTGTGACTAGTCACAAACTAAGCCACCTATTTTATAAAAACAGTGAATTCAGCAAAGGCATGATCCATGGATAAGCACTGTGTTATTTCTATCCATTTTTTAAGATGGAAGTCAAGCAAAATGAGAGATTTAATGTTCAGATAATAAGCCTGAAACCACGTGAAGGTTTTACTTCTTTTCCTAACAAATACCATTGAGCTATATCAAAACTTCTAGCCTCTAGAAAACTAATTAATCTAAAAACCAAAATTCTACGTTAACCCAATAGACTAAGAAAAAAAAATATTTCTCCTGTAGTAGAATCACAATATTTGTATTTTTGTTTTCCTGTGGACATGGTTTCTATGACCCAATCTTTTCCTTATATTAAAAGTTCTCTTTTGATCATTTATCAAAGAATAACTGAATCTTTATAGTTAATTTTTTTTTCCTTTTTTTTCTGGTTTTATAACACTGACTCACATAATTTCTGACAAATGTCAACATCTTTCAATTTGACTTAGATTTTGGCTCTTTGCCAGTGCACATGGTCTAGTTTAGGTGTCACATTAGAGAGAAGCAGTTTCTGCACAGAGTATCCAGCCAAATACACTACATTATTCCCAAATGCTAAATGTTGATTCTTTCTTATCTGTATATCAGATTACTGTTTAAAACAATGTCCTTGGGAATTATCAGCAAACTTTACTTTCTGTTATACACTAATATTATCCATGGGAGCCAATTATTGAAAGTGTTATGAACAGATGGTGCACTAAAGAAATAAGAAGTAATGTTCAGTAATGTACCATAATGGGTCAGTACACTACATAACAATGTTACAAATCTTTCACCTATTTGACATCAGAGGAATAAAATTTACTTCTTATTAGAGTAGTGGATCTATATTTGGATAGACAAACCCTGTTTTTCATTAAAATGCCTTCTTTTTGGAATCTTGCTGTAGTAGATGACTGTTTTCCTGACTTTGTAGACAGTTGTAGACAACCACATGTATATGCAGGTGTGCATGGAGGAGGTGTTTCTTAAGAAGTATCTTCCATTTTCTTTTCTTCTGGAGTCCTTTAAGACAGGAGTTTACAATAAAACAGCTATAAACTTGGGCTTTTAACAAAAATTTAATTTACAAGTAAAAGTGGCTGATTGGGTCCTCACAGCTCTAAGTAGACAAATTACCCCACTGAATTTTAATCCCTCTGAATGAAACTACTCCAAAAATGTCACAACTATTTGATGGGAAATATGCTCACTCTTTAAGTCTGACATCTAACTTAAATGCATTTTGGAAGACATCATCCCCTCGTTTAACAAGTCAGAATGGTCCGTGAACACTACATGTGACCAATCTGTCATTAAGACAACCCATATTAGATACTTAGTATGGGATCCTCCTCCATCATGATATTTTCCCTTAAAGTCCAAGTGGCTTCTCACACTGTAGTGTTAGGAAGCTATAGATTCCTTCTATTTCAAAAATAGAAAATAAGACCTTTAAAAGAGCAGCTGTCCTAGTTTTGACTGAGATGGAGTTAATTCTCTTTATAGAGGCTGGTATAGTGCTCTGTTTTGGATTTAGTACGAGAATAATGCCGATAACACATTGATGCTCTTGGCTGTTATTTGGTAGTTGTGTCTACACCAAGTCAAGAACTTTTCAGTTTCCCACACCCTGCCAAAGGCACGAGAAGTTGGGAGAGCACAGCCAGGAGATCTGACCCAGACTGATGAAAGGGATATTCCCTACCGTATAATGTCATGCTCCATGTGTAACTGGAGCAGCTAGCCAGGAGGCAGATTCACTGCTCAGATACAGACTGGGCATCAGATGGTATATTTTTTTTAACTTCCATGTGGTGAGCAACTGCATTTGTGCATCACTTGGTTTATATTTATTACTATTAAGATTATTGTGATTACTATGTTTATTATAATTATTATTGCTTTAATTATATCTTCTCTTGTTATTCTATTAAACTGACTTTATCTCAACCAGGGGTTCATCTCCATTATCCTCCCCATTCCCTTAGGAAGAAAGGGGTGAGTGAGTGGCTGCATGGTGCTAAGTTACTGGTTAATGCCTTCAAGACCATGCTTGCATCCCTTTTGTATTTTCCAGAGGGCTGACTGTGAACCAAGAGCTTCAAAAGAGCTCAAAGGGAAGAAATGGGCTAGAAGAACCTTCCTCAATATTCATTACAGATTAAAAAGCAACTTTAAAGGACTGTTTGAATAGAATTAACAATTTCTATTTTTGATCAAAATCCAGGATAAAATTAATAAAAATAAGATGGTAAGTTGAAGGAATGTCCGTGTTTGTAATCAAATTAAATTTTAGACTAAGATTTAAGTTGGGAGTGGTATGAATCACCATTTAGTTTGGATAAAACTTATTCAGCCATCCAGAATTGCTAAAAATGCATCTGGCATCTCCTTCCAGCCAGTAATAATAAGTATCTGTGCTTCAGGAATTGATAAATTGGATTCAAGTTAAATCTTAAATACATAAAACCTTTCTTAAACTCATGAACCTCTTAAATACATTGTGCTGTTTTCTATTATATAGTCATATGTCTAATGTTGTATCAGTCCCCTCAGAATACATTCGACTTAAGATTCTTTTAGCATCTACATAACCATGAAATGCTAATCCCTACAGCAAGACTTAGTTTTTCATTTTGCATTGAGTAACACAGAAGCCAATGATATCCTTAGATACAGGAGCCAGGTACTGGTTATTAATTGTGGTTAAACATGGGAATTTTCAATTTTGAATGAGTAGCCTATGGAATTAGATATTTAACTGAACATCTCATTAACTGATTTAGACTAAATATTTGAGAATCCTGTGAAATGTTAACACCTGCAACTTCTGGCTGGACCGACTGTATAATTTTCCTGCACTTTTCTGCTTTTTCCCATTATTGGGTTACAACCAGATAAAATACAGTTCTAATTCACCATCTCCCATCCTCTAGCCAATATGTTGGCAGCTTGTAGTCTGCCTGCAGATGGTCTCCTTGGGGTATACCAAGAAAAATATTTTGCTTCTGGGAACTCTCACAGAGGAGAGCATGCTTTCCAGAGGACCCATTCAACCTGCATGGACTCTGCTCTTCACAGCACAGCAAAGCTAATCTGAGAAGTGGCTCAGGAAGACCTCAAGGATAAAAAGTTGATTTAGTGCCCTAACACCCTACATACTCAGGACCTCCAACTGGCATCAAGCATTTTTCTAGAGCAGTCTGAGAGTTATATTTAAGATCAACTGATGGGAAAAAAAAAATCTCCCTTAAAAATCTACACATAGTTGGTTGTTTTGGTTTTGTTTTCTTTTTTTTCTTTCTTTTCCTTCTTTTTTTTAACTGACAGCTTTCTCTAAGTATTTACAAAAATTAAAAATGCACTAGTACTAACTCAGAATATACAATCTAATCAGTCTTGTGGCTTTGAAAGGAAGAGTTAATAATTTATTTATGAACTAATAATTTTAATGAAGTTATATTGCATCTTCTAGCCTTGTTAACTTTGCAAGAGGCAATTCCCATTTATTGTTATGTAAGTTTTTAATTGATTTTATGAGATTTACTGAAACAAGAAAATTACTGAAAATTTTTCTGTGTAACTTCATACAAACAAAATTAATGAAGAGAAGTAAGCTTTTACTGAGACTTACTGCCTTATCCCTTACTATTCCTCCATCTGCATTATGCTAATTTAAGTTGCAAATCCCTGTTATTTTATCTGGTGTGATACAATGCAAAAATTTTCTTTTTATATGTCTTCCAAAAGCATGTTAATTTTTATCACAAAGGAAACTTTTTTCCTATAGCATGAAATGTGTATTTTAGCTGAAACATTTCTTTGTCATACATTCTGAAAATCCTATTTATATGAATGTGTGATTCTTTTTCTGGATCAGACCCATAAAGAGGAAAAAACCCAGTTTTGGCATGACACTAGTTGAAGCTTTTAAAATAAGTAATATTTTGATTCTGCTGCTGAAAAATGAGAATAGGAAAGCCAGATTATTTCTCATGATGGTCCTCTCTTTCACGGGACTTTAATGTCCCTTGGAACTGAATGCAATGAACAGACAAAATTTCCAGCACAGAAGATCCAGCTGGGAAGCATATGCTTCATGCCACTTCTCCAAATCAAAATTAAGATCAGAGAAGTAGCAATGGAGTCTACTGGGAGATGAGTTCAGATCTGAAAAGGTGGGCAGTCTAACAGAGGAATGCAGGGAATGTGCTGAGAGTATAAGGAGATCAACCTTGGAGAAGTTTTATTTTAATGCATAATAAACTCTGAATTTGAGTTTCAGGACACCAGCTTTGCAAAACTGTTAAAACAGGGAACAAAAGTGTAAATGGCAGAATATTACTTCTGCAAATAACTTTTCTTTCTTTTTTCATAGAGAACAAAATGCATACTTTCTACTTCTTTCATAAATGTACATCTACAGCCCAGCTTAAGTTGCAACTATGGGGAAAGTTCTGGGAGTTGACTCGTAAAGTAACAATAAACAAGACCATAGTCAGGACTTCTAACCAAAGTTTTTTTCCCAGAACTTCTTCACCGTAAAGAGGTCATTTTAGTGAGACCATTTAGGTCTGCGTTTAAATGGTCCTACATTATCTTAATAGTAAAATATGCTTTAACCCTAAAAATAAAAATTCCATCTGTAGGAAAAATTCTTAATTTCTCTTTGTAATAGTAAGAGTAAGAGAATGAGAAAGAATGGAAATGGAAAAGATAAGTTTTTCATTTAGATTGTAAAATTCTTGGTATTTATTTAATTTGCACTTTGCCTCCTGACCCTCACACGTCATTTGATCTTAAATATCTTGTGTATTGCTATAATTTTAAGTTTATTGTAAGAGAAAAATGCTCTCATAAAATAATTTATATTACATGCATTTTTAAAATATAAATAACATATATTACATTTTTAGCTTTAAATTCCTCTAGTCCTCACCAGCATTCATATGTGTATAGAAGTAAAATCCCTGGGGCCTATCACTAATTGTTAACAAGAAAGGTAAGAAAACTAGGCAAATGATGTAAATTGCATGTGAAGACTGTAATTAATGTTGAATTTAAGTTTCCTTGCAAGCTCCATTAAGGATATTTAAGATGACCTCAAATGTATGGTATAAAGAAAGCAAAATAACAATGCATGAATGCATTTGTTTGCAATTCAAGTAATGAAACATTGCACGATATTCTGTTAATGCATTGTTATTATTCATGATGTTTTTTCAGGAAAAAAAAAAAAATCCAAGGTAAGAAAATGCAAGAAATATTTTCCCCTGTGCATTAACCAGACCTTTGTGGCTGAAAGGGAATCTCCACTCAGTCTTGCCATGTTCTGCTGTACACGACTGGCTGAGTACCACAATCATATCAAGGACTCCGTGTCAACATTATAAAGACTGCTCTGAATGCTATCATTGTTGGCTCCTTCCTTGTGCATAACTCCAGTGAAATCAGGAGAAACAGATTGAATCGAAAAAAGAAAATCAACTCAGGTGTAGAATAATATTTATCTTAAAACTGCTTTCGCAAAAGAAGACTCTTCCACTCTGTTTTTTGTTGCGGATGAAATTTGGAACTGTGCTTTCTACAGAGAAAAATTTGTTTTCTGGGGGGGTTAATAGTAATGCAGAGAGGAGATGCAATGTGTCACTTGATGCACTGCCTTGTCTCCCCTTATCTATGATTTAATCACTGTCTTGTAAACCTTCCTATGTAGTAATTATGTGCTGAATTTCAAACTATAATATTTGTTATGTTTGCTATTTATTTACCTACTCAGTAGGGTACAGATTGTGTGTGGGCATGCTTTCTTGAATTGTGACTGCACAGCTTGTTTGTGAAGGATTGTAGCTATCCCAGGACAAGCTTGTGGACTCAAAGTTACAGAAGAACTTGTGTTGTGCAAATGAGATTGTTATAGTCCCAGCTCTGGGTAAACTGTGGGATAATGTCCTGTCCTTGTGTCTCCCTCATTCTGAGGTTAGTTTATTACAGAGAAATGATGGAAGTCTAAACCATTCTCATGGATGGCATGGCTTAATTTTTCTGGCTATTTGTGGAAAACAGTTTGTGTTCTGAATCACATAATTTTGTATCTGGAAGCCTGGACCTGTACCTCTTACAGAATTGAGCCATTCATAGATTAGCCTTGAGGGAATATAATGTTTTTTTCAAAAAAGGTGGTTTTTTAATGAGTTTTGCAGAGGAGGCCTCTTAAGGCAGCTAATGCAGAGTGTACGGCCAGTATTTTATGCTTATGATGGGACACACTGGCTTTTGTACTTTTTTGCATATTTATAAAGGGAAATACTAAACTAAAGTGTCATCTAAGAGAAGAGATGAGTTTTCCGCACCTCATTTTCTTAACTTTATTGAATGTCCCTTGAGGATTGAAAACATGTGCCTGAGGGAAATGCCTTGGTTTAGATAATGGAAAGCATCAAACACTGGTCGTTAACTTCCAAAAATCAACCCTTGATGAAGCAAGCTCCAAGAAAACAGGTGATTAAAACCTGTTGAAGAGATCAAGGCAGCAGTGCAGATACACAGTAAAAGACTTGAGAGATTTTTAGAAAGCAACCTGGGGAGTTGTTCTCTTCCTGACAGATAAAGTCTTTGCTAAGACAGCATCTGATTGTGAACTTTCCTCGTTGTATCTCACAGTAGAGTGACAGGCTTGGTATACTAGAGGATAGAAATCTAATTTCTCTTAATGGATGATATAACTCAAATCTTCTGACCTCCCAAGATAAAAATGAGCACAAATCTTATATATTTTTGAACAATTCTGGTCTCTTCGTATAAGAAAAGTGATAATTACAACAAGAAAAGTTACAAGAAGGGCAACAAGGATGATCAAAGGTATGACATGGCTTCTGTATGAAGGATGATTAAATAGAGTAGTCTGGCCTAGAAGAGAAATGATGTAAGGTGGTTATGGCAGAAAGTCCTGAGCGTCAGAGAGATGGTAAATAGGGAAAGACTGTTTACTGTCACTTCCAATACCAGATGTTGGGGACATAAAATGAGACAAGTATGTGTCAAGTTCTAAAGAAATATGAGCGAATTTTTCAGGTGTAGCTATCAGTGGAATTCTCTGCCACAGGACATTAGAGATACTCTGAGTGTAAAAACTGAATGTCACATGTATGAAGGGAAAAATTTGCTGACAGCTACACAAGACTAGTACTTTTCTACACTGACACCCTGACTGCTATAGATTTGGTGTATATTTTAAGGAGTGGTTTTGCAGTTTTCACTAGAGATTGGCTATGTCAGGTACACCAAATTGGGATAACTGCTTCTTCAGTCTGATATGATATGGCTTAGGTTATTCCTGCAAATGTTTCTTGTTACAGAAAATTATATTGCCTAACTGTAATTCCTTCTGATGTCCACAATTCCCATTTGGGGTTACATCTTGGTTGGAAACTGTTTTATCTGGCCATAGAGTTAAATAAGGTGTCTGTGACTTGAGAGTAGTTATGTAGCTAGAGAAGCTTGCTTTTGCAGACACTATACATGGAACAAGAGGGACTGCAAGAAACGATAGAGGCTCATGGGAGAAAAAAAACCCAAATATAGTCCTTCAACATCATCTATGATTCAAGAAAAAGTAAGTAACGTTGTATAGGTGCATAGATTTAATAATGATGGGACTATTTAAAGTACAGAGCATGTAATTATGTGTGAAACCTTGTATGCATGTGTATATATGATGAATAAAATTAAACCTGCAGGGGTGTAAAGGGACAGCTGTTCCTGGATACTTTTCAGGGAAATTGTCCTCAATAATTTATATACACCGTATGTGTCACGAAATGAAGACATGGTTTCAGGTAGGTCTATATAGCCATGGAAGGTTTTAAAAAAAACTTCTTGGAAAGGAAATGAGAATATTTCTTCTGAAAAATCTCTCTCATAGTGTTCACCACAATATCTTTTACTAAGAAACAACTAGAAATAACACTTTTGCTTTGATACCCAGCATGGTGATATAAATTAGGGATCTTTCTTTTTTCTGAACTATCAGAGGCAATTTTGTATAAGGACATGGTGCATCTATTTTTTAATAATAGGAAAATTATTGGTCTCTGTTACAGAGTATGCATTTCTGAACAATGTCTCTATCTCTCCATTGATGAAAAGCCATTTTTGCAGGAGAACTGGTGATAGAACAGAAAGATCTATCCTTGTTTACTCTTTCAGGTGGTTGAAGTGTGGTGTTGCACAATAACATCTTTTGACTGGTTAACTTTTAATGGTGTTTTGGTTTCTAGGGGAAAAAAACATTTGTGTATTAGCCCTTTAGCTGCTCTCTGAGCTTGCCTATGATTTCACTCTGTCAGTAATCTATAAGAGCATTAAATAGGGAGCAGTAGGTGGGTAGGGGGAACTGTCATTATTTATATTTAAGACCTTTACATAAAGAATGCCTGTCCAGTCACTGTCTCCATTCTGAATCAGTTAATAATGTTTGTTGCTTTCTTCTAATGAACAAACACTATAAGGATGGAAAATTTCAGTGATGGTCACACTCAATTCACCAGACCAAAAAAAATAATCACGTTATATTGATTTCATAAACTAGGATCATGTTAGACCCCTACATAAACAGCTTTGTCCTTTCTACTTTGAAGGGGGCATTAGTCCTAAAACATTACAAGCTATTACTACAGAAAAATATGAGACAGTGACTAATAGCATGCATTTTGGTTGCAATTATGTTCAAACTCAAGCAGAATAGCACAAAACTAGGGAAAATCAGTATTACATCCATATGTACTCTTAATCTCGTAAACATGAAAAATGAACGAGAAATTGGAGCTTTAGGAGTTTAAAATGGCGGTGTGGGGGTTTTTTTTAAGTGGTGGTTCATAACCATGGCAGTCCTAAATGCTCATTTTTTTACTGGTAAATATCAGTCCTTATTTCTGTATTCCAAATAATGCTTTAATAAAACAGGTATATTACTTTGTTGGTCATTCCTTAATTTCTGCTTCATTTTCTGCATTCTGTGATGGTTGCAGATGCAGTTAATAAGCAGTTAATCAGCTGTCAGTAATATATTTGTTACCATTTACAGATAATTGCATTTAGAGTGGTCCTGTCTAGAATGTGAAGCAGGTATTAATAATGCTATGCTTTACTTCAAGTAGCTAAGGTTTCTCAGTGGCAGATGAATGCATCTGCTGTTCTCTTGACACGGATACAAAGCTTTCAGCTTCTAAAGTATCCTGTCAGCTCTCACTCTTCTTGCTTTAAGCCAGGTCATTTTACCCTACACAATTTACCAACTAACAATAATTAATTTAAGGTATATTTGGCAACAACTGCATGTTGACTCATTAATGAGTTGATGTTTTCTTCATTATGTTGTTTTAAATTTTATCACAATTAACAGGACACATAATTCTAAAAGAAAATTTTTTTTCACACATCTACTTGCTTGTCCTTGACAGCACCGTGATGCTTTAAGGATGGATAAATAACCCTACCAAGTAAAAATATATTGATTTAAGTCCATCAGGATCTTGTGCATAGAGCACACTGCAGGATATAATTAAACCGTTCTAATTATACTGACTTAATAGAGAAAATTGCCCGTTACCTGTTTTAATTCTTCTTACTGGAATGAAACTTATCTGCTGCTGATATTGCTGATTCTCCCATTGTTTATGTGTATACATCAGGGTACTGTGAAATAAAGTCAAGAATGAAAAGCCAATGTAAATCACATTCTTTAAGATAGGAAGGATAACTGGTTGGACTCTTTACACACGAAGAAAAACCGTACATATCTATTCTGAAGCATAGTTTATTAAAGTGGAGCTTTGAACTGAACAAAACCTTATTTTCTGATTTAGTGAAAATTTTCACCTGCAAGAAAACTGAGCTGAGACATTCTGAAATATAAAAATGTTTAATTGTGTTTTTTTAAAGTAACATATCCAGACCTTTTAGGTATAGATACACTGTATAGTGCACTGCACTAGCAATCTCACAGTTAGCTTTTACAGTGGAAGTTATACCCACACAGATCAATTAGCTCTGCAGGGTGTATAAACCTTCAAGAAGGAGCACTGCACTGATATGCTTGCACTGTTTCTGAAAACTTCTTTAGACTTGTCCTTTGTTCATAACCCAACTTTTGGTTAGAAATTTCACATTACAATTGAAGAGTAGTATCAACCACTTTCTTCTCACATGTTCAATTCAGAGAAAAAAAAAAAAGAAAAGAAATTTATAGCACTAGCACTAATACAAGTATTCTTTGGAGTAATCCATTCTTGTGCTTCAAGTAGCTTTCAGTCTAGAAGTAAAGTATGGAGAGATGACATACAGACTAGTGTGAGAAGGGTGTTCAGTTCAAAGGGTGTAGTCTGAGAATTGGCTGTTGAAGATGGTCTAATTCACACAGAAAGTAAGTGTCCTGGTAGCAGAAACAGACAGGAAATGTAGGGTGAAACCTAAATTTCATCACAGGACATTGAAGCAAGGACAAGAAATAGTGAGATGACTTTTTGAAGAGCCAGTGGAGGGTTTAAAGGAGGGATTAAGCATAGTCTGCCTAATGGGCAGATAACCTAATTTTTAATGGGCTAGAAAGAACAGCAGAGCTAATCACAAGTGCTTCTTAGACCAAAACAGCATTCATATTTGCTGTATAAACCGAGTATTTCATAACAATTTCCTGAAGTTTCTTTTATTATTATTCCTTGAATCTTCTCCTAGCTATTCTCTTTGCACAAAGGGGTTACTCCTTTCATGGTTTGTCTGACAGTAATGCACTGGAATACAGCATGAAACATGGGGTTTGATTTTTATACATTGTTGATCAAATTTTTAAAATATAGATACTGAAGGTACTTTAGGGCATAACTTAAGAGCCCTTTCAAAATGTCCCTGCTGGCCATATTGTGTTGATGAGCTGGATAGTGAAACTGGCCTTGCTGATATTATGATATCTTTGCTAGGCTGTAAACAATGGCTTTAATCAAGAGCCTAAATGCTTTACAGACAAAATGTTCTTTCAGGGTTTCCTGATTTTATGGAGTCAGACTGAGTGCTTTGCTTTTGCTCCTGTTGTGTAATTCTCCTCACCCTCAATGTCTTCTTATCCTTATAAATCCTAACATCTAAAGGCAATTGCTTAAACTATTTTTAATGCACTGACAGCTGTTAATATTATAGATTACTGTATGTTGCAAGTAATTTCTTTGCTATGTCTCGTTGAAAAGAAAAGACAACATGCAGTAATAAATTCCTCTTGGGAACACATTTCATTTTGTTTCTGAAACGTGCACACACAAAAGTCAGAGTTGCACCCCTTTGTACTCAAAATCCTCTCACCTTCTAAAATGATGGACAGCAGCATATCTATACTGTGGAGTTCATGATTAATAAGCAGTGAACCCATGTGTTCACAGTGAAAGTAAGTAATTTTGGGCCATAACTGCACACTTGGCAAGCACAAATGCCTTGCCATGCATATGGTAGGTTGTTCTGAATTCACAGCCAAGCACCAGCACAGTCACTCATTCACCCCCACACCCTTCAATGGCACAGAAGAGAGTAAGGACTAAAGGGTTGAAGTGTAACTTCTAATTGCAACTGCTCACCAGTGGTAATTTCTGACTAAAAATTGATCTGGTATGGACAGCAACAAGGCCCAGCTGCAAGAACAAGACGAAATGGCCTCAAGTTGCATCAAAGGAGTTTTAGATTTGATATTATGAAAAACTTCTTCATAAAATGATTGTGAATCATTGCAAGAGGCTGCCCAGGGAAGTGGTTGAATCACGACCCATGGAGGTGTCTAAGATATGTATGGCATATAGATATGGTGCTTAAGGACATGGTTTAGTGGTGGACTTGGAAGTGCTAGGTTAAGGGTTGGACTTGATCTTAAAGGTTTTTCCCAACCTAAACAATTCTATGAATCTGTAAGGGATTAAACTGGCTGAAGTTTCCCTTCAACATTGTCTTGCTGACCATTGTGGAATGGTCAGAGCACAATCGTTCCAGAGCACAATCTTGGGGATCACCTTTGGGCACAGAACTGGGCAGCAGAATGGACTCAGGGCTGTCCTGAGGTGCCCCATGCAACCACTCTCAGGAGTAGTGCTGGTGCAAGCATATATAAGGACAACTGCTTGTCACATGCCTTTGCAGACTCCATATAGAACTATACACTATGGTAGGACTCTGACCCATCCATTATTTCTTAATTTTTTTTTTATATTGAAGCACAAATGCATGTTAAAGTCACCTTGAGAGGTACCATAAAAATTCCCCAATCATAAAAATTCCCCAGCAGGGTAAAAGAAAAGACAAATACTTAAAAAATACTGCTGTGGACGAAACTCACTTTGTTTTGATGAATTTAATTTCATTTATCATCAATAAAAATATTTGAGCACTAATTAGGATATTGGGATAAAAAAAGCAGCTAATTTGTCTCTGCTGCTCCTTCCTTATCACCCTCATTCTATGTTCATGGATCCTCCATGGGTTACTGTCCCTTTGGGTGTGTGCCATGGAGCATGTCCTACTGTAACCCTGGTGTCCCTCCTTCTGTTTCTGGTTCTTTTATTCCCAACTCCTTTCTCCGCCAGATATTTTCTGCCCTTTCTTCAGTGCACTTCCCCAGAGATTCAACTATCTTGGCTGAGGGACTTCAGAGGGTCCACTGGAGACAGCTGGAACTGACTGTGTCTGGCATGGGGCAGCCCCAACCCCTCCTCATAGAGATCACCCCTGCAGTCCCCTGCTGCCAGCACCTGGGCACTGACACCCATTACAATTTGCATGCAAATTTGCAACTGTACATTAATTATATGTCTGTGCATTGTAAGAAATATTTGACAATAGGGCCACGGGTGTAAACATTCCTCTAGTCAGAGAGAAACTCAGTTTTGCTGTTGCTGCCTGAGTCCAAGTATTTTAGGTTTACCACAACCAATCACCTGAAACTGTTTTGGAAAGATTTTGGTATTGCAATGTATGGCTTCAATATCCACCAGTGAAAAAAAAGCAGAGAAGTCAAGAGTTCTTTTATTAGATTTATTTTATTTTGAATAAGATGACTTTAAAAAACAATAATATTGTAATATGCTACAGCATACAAAAGCAGCAGTGAAATGAAAAGTCATTTAAGCCAAATACTAAACACTTCATTTATAAAATGTAGAAATGGAGCACGTTCTTTTCTTCTGCAAGGCAGTTCTTCATATTTGAAGTGTTTTGATAGATTGTGACTCCACAGGATTTTCTTAAGGAACTCCTCTTACACATTCCCCCTTGAAATTCAGTCTATTCCCAGTGACACGTAGGAAACAGATCTGCAGCTTCATCAGTTCAGTTTTATGCTCATAAAGGGAGTCTCTGAAACATGAAATTGCTACCTGCACAGCATGCCTGCAGCCTAGATTTGGGTGCATTTTACATAAGGATACTTTCTCTCCCACTCAGTCAAAAGGGAATACAGGAACTAGGATGGGCATGCCAGTATATTGATAACCTGCTAAACCTATAAAAGAAACTCCAAACTGGCTGTGGCTGTTGGGCAGTTCTGCTTGTTGGATTAGCAGAAGAAGAATCTATAGCCTTAATATCTTGTTCACTGATATTTTCCATGACAAAAATAGTTTCACTGTATCACATTCTGGGTTAGCAAGGGTACTTAATTATTTTAAAGAAGCACCTAGATTCTTTAGGTGAAAAGGTTTGTTTATGTCCTCCAATAGGGTGACAAGGAACACCTGCTTAGGGAGACAGTATGAAACAATGGCATAGGGCAAGAAGTTATTTTGTGATTTTGAGCGTTGGTGTACAAGTTTGCTCAGGCAGGGGTGATTTCTAAACTCTTCAATGTTGCTGTTCTTCATTTATGAATTACTTTAGACAGAACACCAGTATCACTCATCCAGCCATGTATGCAGTATTTTAGTATCTCACCTCCTGAGTACATGTATCAAGCAGCACTTCAAAGATCGATAAAAAAAAAGATGGCTGCTTCTTCTCTTACCAAAATACCATCTGACTTAGAGGAAGATCTGTGAATTCCAGCAAAAAAGTTATACCCGTAAAGCCTATCTCAATGCATAGCTGTACCTAACAACAGTAAGCATGAATATTCCTGTGGCCTTCCCACCCCGAATTACTGAGGAAAAAAGTGTCTCACAGCATGGGGTATAAAATTCAGATGTCTGAAAAGTTGGACGGTAACCTCACATGCAAGTCATTCTGATTATATACTGATATATACTGATAGTTAGGGTGGGATAATTTCTAGGCACCATGTCGGTGTTAGCAGCTGTGCATTGTTCAGTTCAATGCTATGGACATGTAATAGATGAAATTGTCTCATTTTTAATTCAAGGAAGTAAAACTAAATTCATTGAGGTTTTTTTATTCAGGCTTAATGGCTGCTTATCAGTCAAAATACCTTGGATATTTTTTAGAAGACCTTAAAGCAAAAAACCCCAACAGCAACAAAAAAACCCCACACCTCACTAAGACCCACCACATACTGGTTTGTATGGTGGGAAGGATGAATACCACACTGGGATATGAATTCCAAACTAAAGCTTTTATGTATGTAAAATAAAAACTTAGAATGCTTTTACTGGCAAATATATTTGTATTCAACATGAAAAATGTAGGCATATTTAAGGTTCAGTAACATGGAATCACAGTTCTGGCAAAACCAAAGAGGTTAATTGACTGATTTCCATATAGAATATATGGAGGCTATTTTCAAACTGAGATTAGACACAGTTTACCTTTTGCTGACAGACACCGTTTCCCCATGAGCTAGAATAGACAGGAATGCCATTCCTATGCTAATTGAACAAGAAGACTCATTGTCACAGCAGTATATCATGGAATATTTGTATTTTATATTTTACTATACATTTTTCCACGGTTACTAAAAGCTGCATCCAATTATATTTGTAAATTCATACATTAGTCCTGATACATCTTCCATAGACTAGGGAAAAGATACAATAATATGAAAAAATTGAAAATGTCTCAAAAAGGTTCATGAAGCACTTCTGCAGTTTGCAAATGCTTTATGCATTTACCAATAGGTAAGGTGCCCAGAAAACAACTCTTGACAGTTTTTTTTTTCATTCTGTTATTTGTTTTGTTGTTGAACAACAAATGTAAACTCACAGGTTGGTAGTCCAAAATAATCAGACTGGACCAATTATTAAGATCATAATGATGGTGCTAAAATAATCATACCAAGTCAGAGAGAATCTAATGAGATGTTGACATGTTGTAACAACCAGCATCTATTGCAAACAAATTAATTCTAAAAGAAACAACAGAAGCTGAATTGCTGCAACCCAAAGATATTTTGCTGATTTCATCTATAGGATACATGGCCACATGCATAATAAATGCCTTCAGAAGAACTAGGTATGACAGCACAGTTGGAGCTATGCCCTTATACTTCAGTTAGAGATATAGATACAGCCTATAACTTTATAATGCTTCTACTTTTGCACCATACAGAAATGTCCCAGATCTGTTTTGAAGTCCTATATAAAAGGTAACCAAGTAGAGGATGCATGGGAGAAAAAAGAACAAACCCATTTTATTATCTGGTTCTTATCTTTGATTGCTCTTTTTTCCTGCCATTTAAACTTCAGAATACCCAAACAATGTAAAAGAATGTAAATTGGGTAATTTGAGTCAGAGGGTGCAGAACTGAGGAGACAACTCCATAAACAAACTATTAAACTAAAGTAAACCTTTTATGTGTAATAAACCCTCAAAAGGCTAATCCCAGTGTCATGAGTTTATTTTTCTGGTCAGGATATATACGTTTATCAAATACAGATGCAAATGGATTAATGTATATCTATAGATCCCCACCCATGATAAGTTGTTGATTTGCCTTTTTCTTGAATGAAGCCTTTTCAGACTAGTCACTAGTGCAATTGAGTAACCCGAAGAAGATGAACTGGCCAGCATGTTCCTGATAGGAGGCATTGTAATGCAAATTAACTCAAAAAGAAAAAAAAGTTCCACTTTTTCCTGCCAACTTCCAGTCTCACTGACTGAGGTTTGGTTTCAAAGGAGAATGATTCATGAACGCACCAATCTGGCTATAAAAACAGGGCAGAACTAGATGGCATTTATCTCTTACCGATGAACAATTGCACAGTGTCCTCGCTAACAACTTTATAAAGACATTAAGACAAGAGGTAGATGACTTTTTGCAGAGCTCTGTAAGCTTCAGGTAATATTACGACACCCTTTTATCATTCCAAAACAGGATTAAAACAGGGGAATAGTACCATGCTTGGTGGTGCTTTGTCTGTTTGCTTATTTTATTTTTACCATTTTTCTGGTTAAAAAAAAAACAAAAAAAAACACACAAAAAAAGGATAGACAAGAGCATTTAATTGTTCCTCTTGTTTCAAACTACTTTATCGAGGATCTAATACAGAATCAGAAACAGGCAGCCTGAAATATAATTTAGATTACATTCACCACTAAATTTCCCAGTTAGACCTCTAAAAAATCTCACATGTGTTTCATGAACAAAAAGATACCTTCTAAAAAGCTCATGTTCTCATCTTATCCTGCGAAATTTGTTGTTCGTTTCGATCCTACAGTTTTCAAAAGGGAAGCCTCTCATGTTGCTAAATGGGCAAAGCCTTGTATATGTAAGTTCAAATGGAAACAAATTAATAAATCATGCGGGGTGTAAAATCAATTACATGACACTTAGCCAGATATAAAACTTAGTAAGCAGGGTACTTGTGTTAGTTGGTGGGTACAGAAGGATGTAGCTTGCGTCTTGATAGCTATCTTATCACTTAGTTTTGGGGGGGGTGGGAGGAAGGTAGAAGCAAGCAGCCTTTCTAATGAAGCTGCGTTTTCCAGAAGCACATTTTAAAGCAGAGTGTTTTAAAAACAGAATAACTCCAATCCAAGGCATGAGTGGTTGTTACAGTCACAATTGATGTTGACTAATTCTGTAACCAGCCATAAAGATTATCTGGGTTTCTCTGGGTAATTCAAGGACTCATTTGCTTGAGAAGACATCATCTCTGGAGTCAGCAGCTGAAAGAAGTTGGGAACAACCATGAAAGTGTCTATGTCTGAGACTGTAAACCAAAACATGTCCTTCCCAGACTACATTTCGAACAGAAACCTTGCCAATAATTTAATTTTCCTCGTACCACTGACTGGTGGTGTCTGGTCTTCTGCTGACCTGTGATCACATAACAGTTTACTTCCATTTCACAATACTGTAAATGACCATATAATCTTGTGGTGAACCGCAGCCATGGTACTTCATGGAAGCAGCATTCTGATGCTACACAGCTTCCTATCCCTTAAGAATTCAAAGGACATACTCATGTAACGTAAGAGTTCATTTATCTAGAGGGAAAAAAAAGAACTATTTGTCCTATTACTGTAACTCGTGTTTTTCAAGGCGGGTGTGATGTGTCTTATTATTCATCTTTTTGATTGCCTCCTTCCTATACTTTCATATCAACTTCAAACTCTTATATTCCCTCCTACCTTTTTTCTCTAAAGACTGCAATAATGTCTGGGACAAGTGGCCATATTAAATTCACATGCCTTTCCAAATAGTGCCACATCCTGCAATCAGATACATTGTGGGTCGCTCAAGGTGAGTCAGCAAATAGAATTTGCCATGAAGCTGTTTACATATGTATGTATACAAATGAAAAATACAGAACACAGTGTCAAAAAGCAAGAAAATGTAATCAAGAATTTATATAGTGGCATTACCATTCAAGTGGAAAAAAGCCTCCGTAAAACAATGAGGTCACCCTGGTTCTGTCAGTTAAAAGCAAACACCAGTGTAAGTGATTACCACTAATATTACACAG
The DNA here is from genome assembly GCA_022605575.1 of Laterallus jamaicensis coturniculus. Taxonomy (NCBI): domain Eukaryota; kingdom Metazoa; phylum Chordata; class Aves; order Gruiformes; family Rallidae; genus Laterallus; species Laterallus jamaicensis. The sequence goes on along the minus strand of JAKCOX010000076.1, from coordinate 878,393 downwards.
AGAAAAGTAGAAGAAACATTTTTATTTTTTTCTTAGAGTAGCTATTTTTTGGTATTGAAAAGCACAATACTTCCCTCTTGCTTTTCCTCTCTCCTTGAAGGCACTTTCTTTTTATAAGGAAGTGCAATATGAATAGGAATAGACACAAACACTGGGGTTGAATCCAATTATTGCCTGATTTTTCTTTTAGGGCATCACCTGTAATCCCATAATGTTGTGCATGCCTACAAGTTCAAGATTTTTAACCAGAACAACCATAAGACCTACTTGGGTCCACAGTGCTCTTCAATCATTTTTATTCATTCACTTTATACCACTGAGTACTCCATCGTGGCGCTATCTGCCCCCAGTGTTTTGGTGCAGTGAAAACACAAAGCAAACATAAAGCGTATGGTTCAAAAAACTCCAAATGTACAGTTTAAAATTCTAGGGTTAAATGATAGGAAGAATAGCAATGTATGAGAGACACAGATGAAAGCAAGATTAAGCTTTCTGCAACTAACTCAGTTGTGCTCCAGCTTTCCCCTTGTCCTTTTCACTGTGTACATACAAAACTGAAGGTTACCTTCCTACTTCAAATGCAACTGCAGCAGTTTGGAGCTTAAAGTACTCTAATTTATCTTGGTTTTAATAACAAGAGAAAATGTTACAGCTAAGAACCAGGAAGGAGTTTGAAAAGCAGTCCCATTCTTCTTAGCTAACTGCTCAGTGAATACTCCAGGGTTAGCTCCTCTGGTCAGAGTTATTGGGCATCTGCTAGCCTGACTGAGAACAAAACCAAAGCTACACTTGGAATGCGGAATTTTCCACAATAAAAGTCAAAGGAAAAAAAATCACCGCCTCCCCTCCCCCCCCCAAGAAAAAAAACAACCCCAAAAAACCTGTTAAAACGAATTGGTGATACACTATGTATATTTTTACATATCTTACAAAAGGAACTAGCTCTCTTATTTTGGAATAAACCAAGACTGATTTTTTCTTAAATTTATATTTGATTACATTCCTTAGAAATCTTAATATAAATATTTTTTGAAAGAGCACAATGTTTATTTGAGGACTGTTTCTAGTGAATTACAGGTCTTGTGTAAGGTAAACAGTCGAGCCTGACATACAGTGAAAAGGTCTTTTGAATGATTAGATCCTTTCTAACCTTTGAGTAGTTTTGTCTAAATAAATATTCCCAGCAGTAAATAACACTGATCTACAGCACATCTGCAAAATCCAGTCATACTTCCTCTCTCACATGCTGTCTCCTTGTGCTTAGGTGTGTGCTGCCAGTGTACTATGCATGAACATTTGGTGAGAACAAAATTTATATCAATACATTCATCTGACCTCTTGATCAAAACTGACTTGTCGGTCCCTGGTATTTTGAGGTTGAAGGTGTTTGAATTAATGTCCGGTGCAATAGAGTTCAGGAACTTCAACAAGTTAAATCTTCAGAAGCATCCCTAAAATGTTTTACAACCATAAATCAAAATAGTTCAAACTCTTAATAGTATTGACAGGATTTTCAAGTATATCTGAAGAGAACTAAGCTGTCATATTCCTTTGGCACCCAATTGGATCTGTTTCCTAAAATCCTGGCTATACCATTCTGCTCATGACTCTAACTCAAATGGTTTAGTTTGTGAATTCACAGGACCTTAACAGATTTCAAGTGTAGACATCTCCATTTACTGGGAACTTCTGCATGTCCCATGCCATAGCACGTTATCCACTCATTCCTCTCTATGCAAATTGTTCACATTTAACTAATGCATGACTATCTACTATGTGTTGGAAGATGTCAAATGGTGAAATAATGTATTTAGGTAGTGTATTTTCATTGCATTATCACTCTTATTTGGAAAACAAAAAGGGTTTAATTTGAATTTTAAGTAGATTAGACTTAATTTCCAGAGGCTTCCATCAACTAATGACTTTCTGTGAGTTGAAAGGCTTTCATTTTAGATTTTTTTTCCCTATGAAGAGCATACACAACATATATATATATGCATACAAAGTAACTAATGCATTCTGTTCTTCATTTTGATAAGAAAATATCCTCTCATTGAGAGGTATTTTTTTCTACACCATTTTTCTGATCTTCTAAGCTTTTTTTCATACCTTTTTTCAAACCTTAGATGCCAAAGCTGAAGGAACTCTTCTACTAGGCTTAACAATTTCACATAAACACCTCTGTACTGATAGATGCTTCTCTATTCAAATCCAGTAATTGATTATTAAGCCTTTTGCCCCCTTACTATGCAAATGAAAATTAATTCAGCCTTGAAGAAATAGGATGTTAGCTGATGTAAGTACACTGAATTAGAAGAGGTAATAAATATTACGATTTCCCCCTAAACTAAAAGACATAATTTACCTCGTGTCTTCTGGGCTAATAAACATCGTCCTCTTCATCTGCAATGTGTGTAGATAAAATACCAGTGTTGCTGTGACACTAGGTGTCTTGATACTTGTATGATTAACTTATAGAAGCACGGCAACTACACTGTCAGTGTTGCTGTAATATGTACTTATCAGTGCTTAGGTTACACTCAAAGATATGACCATGTATGTCTTCTGTATGCATATATGAATAGGTTATGTACAAGGCAAAATTTTTTGAGGGGTGTTTCTTTGGAGCTTTTATTCTAAGCCAAGATCTATGATATCTGTCACTTACCATGTTGCTGCCAAACCATGAACATGTGAAAAGAAATTACTGGTGAGTTTTGTTCTAATGAAAAGACTTCTCCAGATTTTAGCAGTATGCGACAGTTAATTCACATCTTGTCTAGTTTCTGCTGTGCAAATGTTCAACACCCCAGTAATAACTTCAAATATCAAGTGACTACTCATAGGGACAAGCTTAAAAAAGGAACAGGTGTATAACTGGCCATGCCCCTACCTGGCAGTCAACACCAAGGATTTCATTAGCCCGATTTGTCTCAGCCTCCCACAGGGAGCTCCTGTTGAATTTAGTTCTGCTATGAACTCTAGATTTATTTTTTTTTAATACAAACACAGTTTTCTAGGATACAGTTGCAAATGTTAGAAATAGACTCTAGTTCAGAGTCTCTTTGACCTTTTTCCTTTGGCTACATTAAGACTAATTTAACGACACGGCCTGACACAGTCAACAGTTTCAATTGCTTGGAATGAATGCCTAGCCACCATTATTTGATATGCTACAAATCCATATGCCATTTGGAAAGCAGGGATTTTATATTTACTTCCAGACCCATGAAAAGAATATTGAACAAGGTCAGGTAAAATACTAATGACTGCAAAACAATGCTAGAAGCATCCCTTTCAGAGATAGCTCCCCTCTGACAACTTTTTTGAGAACAGTGTGTTAGCCAGTCCTTAATCCACTTAACATGAACTGCTTTGTTGATATTATGGTGACTTCATTTTTACATTAGAAAATCCGTGATAAAATGCTAAATTCCTTACAGAAGTATCTTATTCATATGCACATCAAGCAGGTAAGCATCAGCAAACTGGTAAAATTCCAATGCTTTGGAAAACGGAATATTGCAGAATTTTCACAAATTAACAAAAGTCCCTACTTAGTGCCAAATTTGTGGATATGGTCACTACATGTTTAGTTGAACACAGTTTTCAGTTTAATTTGTGCCAGAATTCCATAAAGGATCACTGTGATTCAATTATCATTTCTCTCCTTCAGTTTTATAAAGCTTCTCAGGCTGAAAAAAGGGTTTGCCAGTTAAAAATCACCACAACCATTCTCTGGCTGCACGTGTTACTTATGTGTGAAAATAAAAGTATGAAAAAATGAAACAACAACATTAGAAATGAACCTGAAAAACCTAAATCTTGCAAATTGTTATAGACTTTACTAGGAAAGTCTGATCTTCCCAGTGAAATCAACTTTTAAAATCTGCCTCATTAGGGTTTTCTGGGTTCAGGGGTTTTTTCCCTCCCCAGTGATGATAGCGAACCAGCATTAAAGACAGTTGCATAGCATGGTTTTTCACTTCCTCTAGTCTTTATGGTGTGGCAGTTAGGTATTTGGTTAATCTTCTAAGCACCAGCTAAATAAAAATCTTAAAATGAATTGCCTTTTCAATCGCTCTCTTAACTTACATGAGGCATGTAGGTGATTAAATGTAAAAGTCTAGGGATGTGAATCCTATCCCCTGACATTCATGATTAGAAGGTCTCTTTAAGGAGCTCCAGAAAGTCTCTTAAAAGCAGATGTGTGTATTATTTTTTCTATATTATTTTACAATGCATAGTCTTAGGAATAACCATCAGGCATAAAAGATGTGACAAGGAGGAGTAAATAGTGGCCCAGAGATGTTGCCACATGCATACTAAGAAAGAACTTACCCAACTTGATTACAAAATTATTCCTGTCCACTCAGACATCCAGATGCAGAATCCTGTTACAATCCTGAATTTAAGCCAAAGAAAACATAGATTTAAATATAAAATAAGAAAATCACAGAATCACAGAATCACAGAATCACAGAATCTTAGGGGTTGGAAGGGACCTCAAGAGATCTTCGGGTCCAACCCCCCTGCCAAAGCAGGCTCCCTATCTCATATTACATAGATAGGCGTCCAGACGAGACTTGAATATCTCCAGAGAAGGAGACTCCACCACCTCCCTGGGCAGCCTATTCCACTGCTCTGTCACCCTCACTGTGAAAAAGTTCTTCCGCATGTTGGTGCGGAACTTCCTGTGCTCCAGCTTACAGCCATTGCCCCTAGTCCTGTCCCCACTGACCACTGAAAAGGGGCTGGCCAATTCCCCCTGCCACCCATGTCTAAGGTACTTGTAAACACTAATTAGGTCCCCCCTAAGTCTTCTTTTTTCCAGGCTGAACAGACCCAGCTCACTCAACCTTTCCTCATAGGGGAGATGTTCCAGACCCCTAATCATCTTTGTCGCCCTTCTCTGGACTCTCTCCAGAAGGTCCCTGTCTCTTCTATACCAGGGAGCCCAGAACTGGACACAGTATTCCAGGTGGGGCCTGACCAATGCAGAGTAGAGGGGGAGGATCACCTCCTTCGACCTGCTGGACACACTCTTCCTGATGCATCCCAGGATCCCATTGGCTCTCTTGGCCACCAGGGCACACTGCTGGCTCATAGCCAACCTGTCATCAACCAGGACCCCTAGGTCCTTCTCCATAGAGCTCTTCTCCAACAGGTCATCCCCCAGCCTGTACTGATACAGTCGGTTATTCCTCCCCAGGTGCAAGACTTTACACTTGCTTTTGTTGAATTTCATTAGATTTCTCCCTGCCCAGCTCTCCAGTCTGTCCAGGTCTCGCTGGATGGCAGCGCAGTGTTCTTGCGTGTCAGCCACTCCTCCCAGTTTTGTATCATCGGCGTACTTGCTGAGGGTGGATGCTATTCCCTCATCAAGGTCGTCAATGAAGATATTAAACAGGACTGGACCCAACACTGAGCCCTGGGGAACACCGCTAGTCACAGGCCTCCATTCAGATTCTACTCCACTGATCACGACCCTCTGAGCCCGGTCTGACAGCCAGTTCTCAACCCACCTCACTGTCCACTCGTCTATCCCTTGTTTCCTCAGCTTCTCTATCAGGATGTTGTGGGAGACAGTATCGAAAGCCTTGCTAAAGTCAAGGTAGATGACATCCACTGCTCTCCCTCCATCCACCCAGTTGGTAATAACATCATAGAAGGCTATGAGATTGGTCGAGCACGATCTCCCCTTGGTGAATCCATGCTGACTATTCCTCATGACCTTCTTCTCTTCCAGTTGTTTGGAGATGGCATCCAAAACAAGCTGTTCCATCACCTTTCCAGGGACAGAAGTGAGGCTGACTGGCCTATAGTTACTGGGATCCTCCTTCTTGCCTTTTTTAAAGACTGGAGTGACATTGGCTATCCTCCAATCTTCAGGCACTTCTCCTGTAGTCCAGGATCTGTCAAAGATGATAGAGAGCGGCTCCGCAATCACCTCCGCCAGCTCTCTCAGCACACGTGGGTGTATCCCATCCGGGCCCATGGATTTGTGTGCATCCATTCCTTTGAGTCGCTCCTGGACCACCCCTACCTCTACTAGAGGGGAGCCATTCGTTCCCCAACCACTCGTTCCCCAACCACTCCTACTTACATCTGGGATATGTGAGTCCTGAGAAGCCTTCGGAGTAAAGACCGAGGCAAAGAAGGCATTAAGTATCTCCACCTTCTCATCATCTCCCGTCACCAAGACACCCGCCTCATTCAACAAGGGACCTACATTATCCCTGGTCATCCTTTTACTATTTACATACCTGAAAAAGCTCTTTTTGTTGTCCTTTATGTCCCTTGCCAGCTTAATTTCTAAGCAGGCCTTAGCCCTCCTAGTTGCATCCCTACAGGCCCTGGCCACATCCTTATATTCATCCCATGATCTCAGACCCTGTTTCCACAGTTTATAGGTTTTCTGCTTCCCTTTGAGTTTACTCATAAGTTCCCTGCTTATCCACGCAGGTCTTCTACCTCTCTTTCCCGATTTCTTACTCAAAGGGATGCACCTATTCTGCGCTTGGAAGAAGTGCTGTTTGAATGTTAGCCAGCACTCGCAGGCTCCCATTCCTTCAAACAGAGCAGCCCATGGGATAGCCCCTATTTGATTTCGGAGGAGATCAAAGTTAGCTCTTCCAAAATTCAGGGTAGCTATCCTACTTTTTGGCTTGCCTCTTCCTCTCAGGATCTTGAACTCAACCATTTCATGGTCGCTTTGTCCTAAGCTGCCCCCGACCTTCACTTCACTGACGAGCCCGTCCTTGTTAGTAAAAACAAGGTCAAGCATCCGCCCTCCCCTAGTAGGTTCCTGCACCATCTGTATCAGGAAGTTGTCTTCCATATACTGCAGAAATTGTCTGGACTGCATACGACTGGCCGTATTGCTTGCCCAGCAAATATCTGGGTAGTTGAAGTCCCCCATAAGGACCAGCGCCTGCGATCTTGAGGCTACTTCCAATTGCTTATAAAATTCATTATCAACCCGCTCCTCTTGATCAGGGGGCCTGTAGTACACGCCCACGACTATGTCACCCAAACTGGCCTGCCTTTTAATTCTTACCCACAAGCTCTCGACAAACGGTTCATCCCTACCCATGTGGAGCTCAATACATTCTAGGTGCTCTCTAACATAAAGAGCAACTCCTCCACCTCGTCTCCCTAGTCTATCTTTCCTAAAAAGCACGTAGCCATCCATGGTAGTGTGCCAGTCATCCAGGCTGTCCCACCACGTCTCAGTGATCGCAATGAGATCGTGGCCCTGTGACCGCACAAAGATCTCTAATTCTTCTTGTTTGTTCCCCATGCTACGTGCGTTTGTGTATAAAAGAGAAAAAGAAGTTTGTCAAGTGAACATTTTGCATCTACAATGAATAGCAGCTGTGCCACTGAATATTACCAGAGATTTATCCAGGTAAAACATGTGCATTTGCTACTAGGTAGCATGATAATGATTTTTTATTTCCAGAAAGACTGAAGATTAAAGGAGCCAGGCTGGGCTGGCAAGCTTGGGTGGTAGAACTGTCAATTGAAAGACATTTTCTCTTCACATTTATTACCACAGAAAGTCTGAGATTACCTTGGAGTTACATCTTTTGGTAAAGAAAAGTGGAAAGCTGATGCCTTCCTGTGCAACTGCTTTTCCATCCCAAGTCTGTTGTGCCATCCTTAAGACAGTCACTGATCTGGTTCGATCCATGGATTAGAACTTCAATCAAACAAAAATGAAGAAATACATTTCACTATGTTTCAGATTCCAGTGTGGAGGCAGAAGATGAGCATTTGAACTGGGAGAAAGTGAGTGACTGACTACAAGCATAAGTAATTCTTGTGTCAAGGCTTTGACAAGTCGTTTGTTGGAAAACCTATTTTACTGATTGCAGTCTACACTTAATAGATGTGCCATCCAGGGATGTGTCAACTCCTTTGCAGCATACCAATTAATGGCAGTCACTGATGGTGAAAGTAGCTCTTTTAATCTTATTACAAAAGTGGCATACAATATAATTTCCTTTGTGGGAATGTCTGAATGTGCTTTATCCACTGAAAAAAACACCATATTTGAACAAGCTAGAGAAAAACCTTGCAGCCTTCCTGAACCTTTTGACTAGCTGTATTTTGCTTTCTAATAGAGTTCGCACTTTTAAAATCTGATCAATAGCAAAGCAGTTTGGGTACTACTGTCCCTCCACACTATAATACTACTGGTGGTTTTAAGTTAATTGAATTTTGCCTTGATAACCCTTATGGTATTTCGAATGGAAGTCAGAGATCCTTAAATAGGATGCTTCAGACTTTTACAGGCTTTTTCTTACTCTTGATTTTAATTACATGCATGAAAAATAGATACTGTGGGTTAGCTTTGATCTGGTATTTCGACACCTGCTTACACTTACTCAGTGGCAACAAAAGCCTATGTTTCAATTCTATCTAACACTCTCAGTATGACCCTCTCAGTATGTGGAGTTGTTTAGATCTTGATTATTCTCAATTCTCTGGAGAGCACATGTACAATAAGAGTCTCGGAACAGAAATTCTCTAACTCCCCTCTGCTATGACCTTTTACAGAAGAGATATGGTATTGTGCCAGTAACTGCAGTCAAAACTTCAAGGACTAGATCACACCCTTGGTCTGGCTGGCGAGTATTTATATTTCTTGTTCAGGTTGATGCTCCAGAGACTTGGCATCTCTGTCCTTGGAGATGTTCAAGATATGACTGGACAAGGATTTGAGAAACCTGATCTGATTCAAAATTGTGGTGGCCTGCAACCTAAGTGAATCTATAATTACTAAATGATTTGGAGGATACTTTGACCACAGAATCTAGCAGTCAAGTGTTATGATTGGCATAATGTTTCTTTGAGGTTCTGGGTTCTTTGTCAAAATAATCTGTCTGTTGAGGACAATTAACTTTTTAACCTGGTTTCACCAGGACAAGACAATCACAAAAGCTTTTAAAAAAAATGTTCCCTGTAGAGTTGAAATGTTTCTTGCACTAATAGGACTCCCAGCAAGTTGACATGTAATAAATTATTATATTTCCTTCATCTTCAAAGACTATTAACACTTTTAGACTGTCATTATGCAACTTTCCCTCAAAGTCTGGAAACCTAACTAACTATGAACAAGTGCTCAGTTCTTTAACCTTTCCTCATCCCTAAACCCAGCAGTAACATTTGTTTGGCCTTGATCATACACTCTACTCTTTCTCTCAAATTCTCTTCAACAAAGGATAATTTAAAAACACGTGTAGTGCAATAGATGCAGTTATCTACCACATAGTGTGTAATAGTGATACCCAACATTTATTCCATTTTAACTCCCTCTTCTCCCTTATGGACTAGTAATGTCACACAAGCCCAAATACTAACATTGCCCATATACCGGCATTAGGTTCTTTACTATTGGGCTGAATAGTGGGGTTACACCTGCCATGATCTTACTGGTAGTAAGGAAGGATCTGCAGAATGTTTGATTGTACACTGGTGAAGTCAGTAAGCTTTTTGGCACTGATTTAAAAGGCAACAGGAGAAAGTTTTACTATCCCCACTTGCAATACTTCTTTATGTAACTGAAAAGATATTGCTTATTGCTCCATTTTATTGTAAGCTCTTTTGAAGTTTCTGTAAACATTCTTTTACCTTTTCAGAATATGTGCTGTGGATTATTCTTTTATAGCTGAATACTTGAAACAGCTGTGCAGGATGAGGCCTGTGGTCCATGCAATCCATTAGATTCATAATTTTCATAGACCACTAACAAATGCTTCAGGAAAGGTAGCAGAAACTGGTACTTAACAGGCTTGGCATAAATTTTCCAGTGGGAACATTTCTTCCTAATTGTTGCTGACATTTTTTTTCAAGGTAAGAATTTGTTAAATCATCATTTTTTCTGAATCTCTATACATTCACTGGTATTTAGCTTTAGACCAGTTTTGCTTTCATGATGAGAGCTGCATCAATCCTTCTGGTCCTGTTTTGCACTGCTTTCAGACTCTCCTGATGGTTCACCTTGAAAAGAATTCAAGTCAAACTTCATAAACAGTTGGTTTGTTCTGAAGCAAAAAAATAGGCAACCATATAAAGATTGTATTTATACCTCCTTGAAAACTGTCAGATTGTGTGTAAAGGAACTTACAGGTTCTTATCTATATATATATATATAAAATAAAACAGGTGACATAGCATTTTCTGGATCTGAGAACAAATAGCTTGCATGTATGCGGATCTATTACTTGGCCCCTAAAACAGGGTGGACTACTGGAAATAATCTTGATTTGGTTCTATCCCTCCACTGCCCCCCATCCCATCCTGTGGCATTGCTTGTTAATGTGGTATTTGGTATTGGCCATGATTAAGGCAAGTATTAAGAGCAGTAGGAACTAGGTAGACTTTCATGATCCATCACAGTCTGTCATTATTCAGTTTTTATCAGTACAGGCTGGAGGATGACCTGCTGGAGAAGAGCTCAGTGGAGAAGGACCTGGGGGACCTGGTGGATGACAGGTTGGCTATGAGCCAGCAGTGTGCCCTGGTGGCTAAGAGAGCCAATGGGGGGATCCTGGGGTGCATCCGGAGGAGTGTAGCCAGCAGGTCAAAGGAGGTGATCCTCCCACTGTACTGTGCACTGGTCAGGCCCCACCTGGAGTATTGTGTCCAGTTCTGGGCTCCTTGGTTTAAAAAGGACAGGGATCTCCTGGAGAGAGTCCAAAGAAGGGCTACGAAGATGATTAGGGGCCTGGAGCATCTCCCCTATGAGGAGAGGCTGAGTAAGTTGGGACTCTTCAGCCTTGAGAAGAGAAGACTAAGGGGAACCTAATTATCTGAAGCAGGGGATGCGGGGGGAATCAGCCAGCCCTTATTCAGTGGTCTGGGGGAATAGGACAAGGGGCAATGGCTGCAAGTTGGAGCATAGGAAGTTCCGCACCAACATGTGGAAGAACTTTTTCACAGTGAGGGTGACAGAGCACTGGAATAGGCTGCCCAGGGAGGTGGTGGAGTCTCCTTCTCTGGAGATATTCAAGACCCGTCTGGACGCCTATCTGAGTGATATGTCCTAGGGAGCCTGCTTTGGTAGGGGATTGGACCCGATGATCTCTCGAGGTCCCTTCCAACCCCTACAATTCTATGATTCTATGATTCTATTCTATGATTATTATTAAATAAATAAATAAAGGAAATAAACAGAGACATGGAATCTCTTTAGAGATTTTTTGCACTAAGTCAAAATACAATGTTTGCTGGTATTTTGATCCAGCAGCCATGTTTGAGATATCATGCGCACTATTACATGTCTGCAGGCTCTGTCACAGACCATGAAGTAGCTGCAGCAGTGGCTTTCAAACACCCAGAGTTACCTGCTCAGCTTCAGTCACCTCTGAAGTTTTGGATCTGACATCTACCTAAAGTTTCCCAAGTGTTTCAAACTGACATTGGAAGAATGTAAACATATAGTCATGCTCAGATAAATTCCCTATATACTAAACTCAGAGTATTTCCAACAATTCTTTTCAAGGTTAAAAAAAGTAGAAGTTGGCAATTTACATTTGGATGTAAAGACTGTTCAAAATAATAGATTAATTGTAATTTACAGTAAAGGAGACAGAATCCAGAGTTTGGCAAACACCTATTCTGTTTGGTAGCTTCTATTTTATAAAGCAAGCATACTATTTATAGAGATTTTTCTATAGTGAAGGGTCTGAATGTTGATACTGCTAACGAGAGACCTGGTTTTAATTTTTATGTTTAAACAGCTATTTTGTTCAGTGTTGAATCACCACACAACCTAGGATAATTTAAGTTGTGTGTTGTGTGCTCTGTTTCTCTGCCAAGTGACAGCAACAATGCCAATTAATGGGAGAGCAAACCTGATGCTTGGATTTCAGTGAGAAATGGTAGCAATGTTCCAGTTGAGGGATAAATATTTGTATTCTACTAAGGAGTCATATCTCTATTGAAAGAATATTTAAATATTCTTAAACAAGTGAAAGAACAGCTTTTTCATAGCACCACCTTCTTTCACAAGCACCTTAGGAGCCTCGTTTATTATACATGGTGAGTAGAGTCTAGTGAAGCACCTTCTTAGTACTCTTCTGCAAGGGACCTTATGAAACAGAGATCATGGGCTGCTGGTTTGGCTTTCTCTGGAACAGTTCTGCTTTACAGATGAAAATATCTAGGTACTGCTACGATCACTGACCCTCTACAAGAGAAACAGTTTTTACTGAGGAGACAATAATGACTGTGGAAATGGTCCTCTCAAACTCCCTGCATAATGCATGGGCCTTTGACATAATCTGGAAAGAAAGTTCAGGGACATCCAGAAACACCCTTATGCTATTTCTAATAAAAAAATCAATTACTTTTATATTTTTATTATACACTACTATGATTTTGGAGACAACTATTATCTATTTTTTTCTGTATTTATTGTAGACTAGTTACCAATTGTTACCAATTGGTTACAGTTACCAATTCATTCACAGATACAGATATTTTTGATCAAAGTTCATACATGAAGAACTGTAGTACTCAAAGAAAGGCATGAAGAATAAAAATGTATATCAGTTTAAGTTTTTTGGCCATAATAATTGGGGGGTGAGGGGGTGGGCAGTGTTTGCAAGAACATATTTGCATCTCCCAAAGCCTTTTCCACTATGTCAGTGTATAATGGAAGCAACAGCATTTTCTAGAGTAAGCTTTTCAGATTTGTAATCCTTTTAATGGATGTGAAAACCAAAATAATTCATGTTTCCCTTACACTTACTATAAATGTAATAATGTCTTGATAAAGAAACAGTAGACATGTATTGATAACTGTGGTAAGTTACATGAGATGCTGCCTATGTTTCCTGAAGGAGGAATTCCCTTAAAGATGGCTGGAGAGGGAAAATAGTATTCTTTCCTTTATAATCCAATATACATAGTGCATATAACAGACATATACACATTTATAAGCATATGTAAAATATGCATATATGCTTATTTATGTCTGTATATATGTATATCTACTAATATACACATATAATAATGTATAACATTATAACTTAAAAGATAACCATTCTGTTATAGAATCACAGAATGGTTTGGGTGGAACGGATCTTAAAGAAAATCTGCTTCCAGTCCCCTGGCCATGGGTAGGGACACCTTTCACTCTACCAGGTTGCCCAAAGCTCCATCTAACCTGGTCTTGAACACTGCTGAGCAGGGCATCTACAACTTCTCTGGGTAGCTGGTTTCTGTGCCTCAAAACCCCCATAGTGAAGATTTTTTTCCTAACATCTAATCTAAATCTGCCATCTTCAGTTTACACGCATTACCCCTTGTTCTATCACTTCACTCCCTATAAGCATTCCCTTTCCATCTTTCCTGCAGGCCCCTTTAGGTACACTAAGACCTCTATAAAATCTCACCAGAGCTTTCTCTACTCCAGGCAGAACAAACACAACAAACTTAAAATATTTATATATAAAATACATTTTGGAAGTCTGAAATTTGTTTTTATGGTCCCCAAAACCAGTGAAGCCTATAGAAGGAAATTGCAAATTACCAAAATCCCCAGGACCTCATGGTTTGTAGACTGCAACCTCCATTTTTCCAGAGGGTTGACTTCCGTGTTGTGGAAAGCCAGTTCACACTGAAGAGTGTACTGCATGTGGAAATGAGCTGGGGAGCACAGGACCACAACTTTACTCCTTGGAGCAGCAGTGTATCAATTGTTTTAAAATATTTTGAGAATGTCTGAAAGTAATATGAAAAATAAAGCTGTTGACAGTGAGATATTGGAAACATTCTTTGGAGTTTCTTTAGAAATACCAAAGCTTTTAGAGGAAATTGGAAATGAAGAGAAGAAGATTGTTTCTACCCATTATTAATTTGTTCTTTCTTTAAACTGCGCTTGCATGGACCTTAAATATACTTTCTCTGAATACATACAAAACATACTGATCCACAGAACAGAAACAATTAAGCAGTGACTTTTGAATGTAATTTTTCTAGATGCCTAAGCAGGCAGGATATTGTAAAATTATCCTCCATGCTGGATGCATCCTCCAAAGGCCACAGAAGTCACTTCTATGGGGAGACACTACAATCATTTCCAAATGCTCCAGACACCACTTATACCTCCAAACTCATAGAAAATCATAGATATGCTTAACTATATGTTGTGAACATCTTGATTGACTTTGGCAGAATTTTTTGGTGTAAAGTGAGACATGTGCACAAATCTTGGCAGGATTTGGGCTTAAGACACTGAATTTTCATTGTGCTTTCCTGAAAACTGATGAAAGAGCTAATTTGACTGAAGACAGCATACTTTTTGCACCCTAATAACTCTAATATGTAACATGACTATTCCAGAAATCTTGGAAATACATTAGAAGAGTAAGAACAGCAGATTTCACATTTGCATAGTGTATATGTTCTGCAGTGGGTAGTTACTGATGGCTTTTTGCTGCTCTGCTAGCCATTTTAATATGTAAAATATTGAGTATCGGTAAGCTGGCATTTCCTATTTTGGATAGACTGTTTTTCTCTAGCAGTTACAGAAGATTGTTATGGCCTGACCTCAGTAAAATGGGTGCAGGTATTTTGGCAAATGCAGAATTTGCTAGCACCATCTATTGGTAAAAAATATAAAAAAATTAAAACTATTTTCAAAAAATATGCATGTACTCAAATTAGAGTCTGATTGAATAAATGAGTGCTCTTGTTGCAATTATTTTAAATGCCATTAAAATATATGTAAATATATCTTTTTATAATCAGACATTTTTTCTAGGGTTTGCATCTTATCAAAGGCACTCGTGACTTTAAAAATGTTCACTGTTTTGTATAACGTCTTTGTGAGCATCTGAATAAAGCCTCTTTCCCCTTCCTGGGAAGCACTAATCAATCTGGGAAACTGTCTGGAAACTTGGCTATAATACAGGTTTGAAAAGGTAATTAAATCTCAATGTTACTCTACAGAGAGCCTGTTGGACGTGACTAATACTTCTATTTTATTATTACAATGTTTTCATTTTCTGCCGTGGGGGCAACACATGCCATGAATGAAAGGAGTTCATTGCCTATTGGAACTAAGGAAAGCATTTTTGAAGAATATTTGGCTTTAACTTAAAGAAAGCCATGTCACAATACAATCATCTAGTCCATACATGAATGAACTCATGCGCCTACTGTTTTCACACATTGACTCAACTGCTACAGCAATAAAACTAAGTGAAGGACTTGACAGCCGTGACAGGTAAGAGACATGTTGATCTGCTCTTGGTATGATGGTATATTGACTTCTGTGTGATCTTCGAGAAAGGCAGACACACAAAGTACAACATGTTTCAAATGAGATTTCCAATGGTTAAGACATAGTTTTGGGAAAATATCTATAGGCCTCTTACACTAACCCTAATCTACATTTTTGCAGATACTGCTTCCATGACCTCAAACCATTTATTTTAAAGAAATTTTTAAAATCTTTTTTAAAAAGGAAAATAAATCACTGAATATTGTGGAGTATCCACAGCTAGTTTTTTTAATACACTCAAATTTTACACAACAGTGTAAAGAAGTAATACAAAAGCCATTGAGTAGTGATAACGTTGTGAGGGATTTAATGGCAGTGACTTTTTTTTCTTTCTGATCTATGGTATATCTCAGCAGGAACTGTTCTGCATTTCCCTATTTTGGCTAGTCTTAAATTCACCCTGGTAAAGTCACTTTCAGAAAGCAATTCTTCTCTTTGCGGGATTGCCAAAATAACTGGTAGGGCCCCAAGTTGAGGCTAAAGTTAATATTTGAATTGTTTTTATGAAGAATTTAATTATGTCTGAAATTCTGATTGAAGGTCAGGATGCATGGGAGCATAGAAATACTCAGGCTATGTTTTTAATATATTGCCAGTTAAAGTAACCACCAGGGAAGCCGAGGCAAGAAGTTATTCTGATTCCAAGTATAACAAGGAGTAGGATGCATTAATTTCTTCACCTTGAACCTAATGTACTTCAGCAGTTCTTTCTACAAGAAAGTAATTTTAAAATTCTCTAATTTAGGAAGTTCTAGGTGGAAAGTTTCAGAAGATTTTTTAAGTGGTCCATTCCTTCATGGGAGATATCCAAGAGGACTCAAAGGACATGTTGAGTAAAAGAATAAGGAAAGCTCTGGTCATTGACTCAGTTCCCCTGCCCTTCTATGGAGGTGCTGCAGCAACTTCCTCTATTGTTGCATGGAGTACAGCCTTTGGGGACCAGGTCATCTCCAGCAGCCTCTGGCTTAACTGCCTCCCCTTGCGAGCTACTTCTTTGGCAATGCTGTGATAGGGATCATTCAAATAAAGAATCTTAAAACCAATCCTAGAAGCCAAGGGCTTGCTTTCATCTCATCACTGGTTTACAGGGTGTGCTGGTTTTGGCTGGGATGGTGTTCATTTTCTTTATAGTAGCTAGTATGATGCTTTGCATTTGTACTGAAAACAGAGTTGATAAAACAAAGATGTTTTTGTTACTGCTGAGCAGTGCTTACACAGAGCCTTTTCTGCTTCTGTCCCTACCATGCCAGCAAGTAGGCTGGGTGTGCATAAAGAGTTCAGGGGAATCACAGCAAGGACAGCTGACCTTAACTGACCAAAGGGATGTTCCCTACCATATGACATCATGCTCAGCACATAAAGCTGGGGAAAGAAAAAAAGAAGGGGACAGAACTTTGGAGAGATGGTGTTTGTCTTCCCAAGTAACTGCTACACTGGATGGAGCCCTGCTGTCCTGGGGATGGCTGAACATCTGCCTGCCCATGGAAAGTAGGGAATTAATTCCTTGGTTTGCTTTGTTTGTGGCTTTTGCTTTACCTATAAACTGTCTTTATCTCAACCCAAGGCTTTTCTTAATTTTATTTTTCTGATTTTCTCCCTGGTCTCACTGGGCAGCTGTGCAGTGCTTAGTTACTGACTGGGGTTATACCATAGCACAAAGTGACCATGGAAATAGCTGTAGCAGATCAAGTGAAGAGGAACAGTGTCATAGAGAAAGGAAAGGCATCACTTTTATTTTTTTTTTTAAAAGAAGACTGGGAGTGTTGTAACAGGGCTAGAGTATTTCCAGAGTCTAAGAAAGATAATGCCTGAAGTGTGTTCTGGTCTTTTGCTTTAATCACATGTTCTATGTTCTCTCACTAAAATAAAGCATCTTCGTATAACTTTTTTTTGTGGATGAAATCCCACTGATCCTCTTCACCTCAGAAAAATGTGCTCCCAACGTGTATTTTGTCTGCTGAATGACAGCTGGTCTCTGCTGGTGTGAAAGTAATCACAATGGACATGGCAAAACATGCAAAAAGTCCCAAGCTAACTCTGAAAGTATTAACACCATGACAGTAAAAGTCTCATTAGCAGGGTCTAGTTCTTAGTAAAATCAAATAGGTTGCTGTAGTAGTTATTAATGCATAATTTTACATTGTATCTAGCCTGTGAGACTACCAAACTCTGCCAAATGCCACAGCCTTGACAGGGAAAACCAACATCAAGTCCAACTGGTGAAATTCAATCCAGTGCAAGTGGAAGGAGGAAGGGAAATTGGCAGTTCCTATGTGATTTCAAACTGGTCCTGCCTTCAGAAGTCCTGTGTCAAAGCACTTATGTTATACATTGTAAATAAGGTTCCAGTTCCCAGAGGAAGCCTTGAGTCAGCTGTCAAGCATTTCCCACTGAAGACAGGAAAAGAAATTTGATTATAATAAAGGCTAGCATATGATAGTTTATATCAATTATGGAAACATTTGTGTCATCATTTTTTATTATTTTATCACTAAGCTTCAGAGAAGAAAGCTGTAGCTAAAGGGGTCCTCTTTAGAAGAAACAAAATAACTATGGAAAAACAGATTTTTATCCTGGATCTCAGTAAACTTTATGGGGAAACTTTTTTTGCAACACTGTAATCAAATGAGAATGTTGTTTTCCCTCCTGAGAATCAATATCTCCTTGTTTATCACTGGGTAAGGCTCAGCAGTTGGTTACAGTCCTCATTGACCTTTTTTGCTACATCATCTTTTCCCCTCAAAAATCTGTGCAGCTGCATCATTTGCTAAAAGAATTGTGGACCGAATAAGTGAGTTTGAAAAGCTCTTTGTTGCCTCTCAAGTCTTCTTGCTGTGCATAAGCGCTGTCATTGCCCTGCTCTACTTTCCATGTTGTAGGCAAAGCAGGCTTTGTAACAAATCTTTTCAATCTAAATTAACTGCTTCCTAGTGCTACTGGAAGATCAAATTTTGTTTTCTTGAAAGAAAAGGACCAGAGATTAGAAATTTTGACTTTTGGATAGTCAGCAATCTAAGTCACATTTCATAAAATGTAAGAAGCTGGGACTTCTTATCAACTATATGCATCCCAAGCTCCAACCTTGGGCAAAATTAAAAATAGTCCATGTGAAAAGTCACATAGAAATACTCTGTCTCTGCCTGGGTTAAACTAAATGGTTAGGCTTCAAATAGGAATTAATCTCTATTTGAGTCACAAAGACAAAACTACATATACAGCAATGAATTTATTCTTTATTATATTTTTAACTGGTAAGCCATAATTTCTCAAAGGACATTCAGGAACTCTATGGAGAGCAATCTTCCAATTGCCATGTGGCTGCTTAACTACCCCTCTGTCACCTTCTGATCTGTCATGAAAATGTTGTTAGGTTTGTTCTGATATGGAACAGGAAAATAAAGAAACAAAGAAAATAAATTAGTATTGCACATAATTCTGTTTGGTTGGTTTTGGTTTGTTTTTTTTTTCCCTTGCAGAAAGTCAATGGAATAACCAGACATTGATTTCCTACTACAACAGAAAACTGAAACGGAACCATTTCATGGTTGCTAAATAATTTCACAATCATTTTGTTAAATCACTATAATAGATAGAATCACATCAGTCCTGCACAGTAAGGGGAAAAATATTAATGCAATGTATATACTAGATTAATGAGATGAGCCACGACAGTAAAGCTTTTCAGTTGGGACTCTAATATAGTTGATGTAATTCTTTCATCCAAACTCCCATTTCCAGGCTCTTATCCATTTGTAGAGTATTGCTTTGTGGAGTGAAATTCATCAGGGTGACCCTGCATCCAAAAACATAGACTATTTTGCATAAGGAAATCTTGACAGTATTCTCTTTTATTGTTTATAAGAAGACAGATATTTCTTCATGGTGTTCACATATTTCAGTACTTCCTTCCTCATGTGCATACTGTTCTCTCTTTTTTTTCATTGTTGATAGCTCAGAAATAATTTTGGTTTTAACAGAACAGAAAATATACTGTTTTCCCAGAGCACAGATTGTGCTTGACTATGCTACGTACAAACAAAAGGTAAATGAGGAATAAAGGATGTAAAGTCCATTATTTTTTCTGACTGATATAAGAGGCTGATTCTTTAGTGACTCTGCATGCGGAATATTCATTAAGAGCAAAGCAGTACAGAAAGCCCATACAAATGCCCACCCTGTTTGAATAAATATGGCTGGCATATAAACCTGAATGGACTGTTGATCTGGCTGTCATTTCTAGATGACCTTAATCTTAAATCTGCTCCCTTCTGTGGTCACTGCTATGCCTGACATTTTCCATAATGACACTAGGTAAAGATCTATTGTTTCTCTGGAGTAAGTACGTTTCATCAGCGAGGAATAGCTCCACTGGAGGTGACTTTCAAGAATAGGGTACACACCAGTTTAACAGATGGGGACGTAATTCAGCTTGCTTTACACTCTGCCAAACTGGCAGGGCTGGAAGAAGACCATTTTTCTCACAGCCTCTTACCTTCCTCCTTCCAATCTCTGATGTGGTTGATATGATGACCCAGCTGCCCTGCTGTGGGAGTCTGCCCTAGCCTGTAGTCTACCGTGTTTCTACAGCACTTCCTAGAAGGACCACTGGAAAAACATGAGTGCACAGAGGAGAATCATAAAAAGGTGTCATGAAAGCTCTTGGAAATACCTTGCAGAGAGAAAGAGAGAGAGAGAATAGTTTTGGAATATATCTTAATGAAAGCAGTACTGAGAGGTCTTTTAATAACAATATCATTTTACTAGAATGAAACCAAGGTTAATAAAATCCATTGGGAAAGGGCACAATAAGCCACAAGTGCTTAAACAGCACTTGTATGTGGGTATGTTTTCCATCTCTCGGTGTCTTCAAATCAAAATAAAACACTATTTGAAGAAGTGTGATTTCACAAGGGAGAGTCTGGATGACATCCCAACCCATGCACATATTCTCAGACAGCAAAGTCTCCATCTACAGACAGGTGTGTGCAATACTCAAACCCCAAACTGCAGCCCCTTGGAATGTAAATTCACCCCATTCTTGCTGACCCCACAGTTCACTGGAGGTGTTAGGTGCTGCACTGATAGGCTAGATTGGTTCACAGAATGGGCAGTCCTAAATAATTTAATTTGTTGTTCAGTCTTAACAATTAAGTTGATACAAAAAATGTGAGTCGTTAGAAGCAAAAACTGACTATCTAACTGAAAATTTTGGAACAGATTAAAAAAAGAAAGATAAAATAACAAAGCATATTTAACAATCATGTTCCTCATTAGCTACCACAAAGTCTCAGTTAACTTGGCCTTTCTTAACTTTGGTCTGTGCTGCCCAAGGGAGTTTCTTTTGTTCCTTTCTTTAGCATAGTTGGTCTCTCTTCCTGTGTTCACACTACACTGGGGCTGTGGGGAGACCTTATTTCTTTACCCGTGCTGGAATGTTAATTTTTTTTTTTAATCTGCCCTTCAGGAGAAGTTTTCAGTTATTCTTTCACTTAGAAATCTTGTCCATGACTGACACCAATTATCATAGCTTTTCTCTCTCCTATTAACCTCTGCCAAGGGATTTGAGGTATCATATGCAAACAGAACTATAACACTTAACAGCATTTGGAAGAGGAATTTTCCTTCCATTTTCTCCAGTTTTTCCTCATTTCCATTCCCATTACTGTTCTTAATTATTGTTTTCTTTCTACATCATGTTAACTCCTCCCATTATATATATACATGCCATTTTTCCAAAATGTGATAAGAATGTATGATTCATGTGTGCTAAGGATCAGCTATTATACAAACAGGTTATTAATGCCAGTTATCCTGCAGCACTGTATATAAATTAGATGGAAAAAAGAAACAACAGAAATAAACATCTAAGAATGAGTTGTTAGCTGTCTAAAGTATCTTCCCACTTGCCATGCATACCAGCAATTTCAGATTGGACTTTGTCATATATTTATTTTATGGAAAGCCAAAGTAAATGATTGCATGGCTTTAAACTGGTAAACAGTGAGGATTAGCTTATGTTGCAGAAAAGTATGTTTACCTGACGGGGCAGCACACCTGTACTTCACTTTCTGCCCATGTCACAAGGGCATGGTCATCCCATACATTCTTTGGGCATATGCTATTAGCTAGCTACTGTACTTCAACTCTTTGGTAAACTTAATTCTTCTACTTCTCCTTTCTTCCAGTTTTGTATGAGTTTCTTTTTTCCTATAATGTTTGATCACAGACTTTCCTCCCAATCCCAAATTTACATTGGCTTTAGAAGCTCCTCACATTTCTTTGATCCTTGTGTACCTTGCAGTACTGTGTAGGTTTTTTGTATTGATGTGTCTTTTTTTTTTTTTCTTAATTGGAAGGGTTTTGTGGCCTCTAATACATTGATTTTGGACTGCCTGCATTCTAATCTTTGTAAATATTTCCCCTTGATTGGCAGCAGTGTGTCTCAGGAGACTCTGGGAGCTGTAGTCTCTTACTTAAGAGTTTTCCTCCCCTGTCATCTCAAATGTCATTTCTGAAACATTTATCACAAGACACTGTCATTGGACAAATAAAAGGGCTGCTTGATAGTAGCTCAGATATACACAGCCTCTCTGCTTCAATGACAGGTCCTGCTGTTGGCTATTTGAGATAACAGAAGAGTTCAGATCTGTCAATAGATGCAGAGGGAAGGACACAGGACAGTACCCGAAATGGCACTGCACATGCTCAGTGGGGACAGGAGACCTGTCAGTGAGGAGTTAAGTGCAGATTGCAGCAGAGATAGTGCTCCTTGGGAAATGATAACATTTGTCGAAAGGGCAAGAGAGGGATCTGCTCACAGAACTTGCAAACAGTTAGATGTGCACCAGTACAATTCATGCATTATAACAATTGTGTACTTGTTGTCAAGAGAAGCTGTCTGCTTCTTTTACAGGCTTTGTAAAGCTTTTTACAGTATTTCTTCCAGTGGCAGCTCTTTTTTCTTTCTTTTTTTTTTTAATAGTGAAATTTCCTTGTCAAAGTAACTTTGAACTTTAAAAGCGAAAAAATATTTTCTGCCTCAGTATAGCTCTTGGCTTTATCCAGTAGATCTTTCCTAAAAGAATGGTAGAAAAGAGTAAAAGGAGGAGGGAGTGGGTTTTCCTTCCAAAACAACTAATGGAATAAGTCAGTTTGGGGAGGTTTTCAAAGACACTGTGAGGCATAAATAATTCTCCCATGCCTCGTTCCCACAGTAATGAAAGGAAGTTAAGTCCCTCCACCTGAAAGGTGTGTCTTGATTTTCACTGAAACCTGAGCTCCAAAGCCACACAAAATTAGTCAGTGCTAATTTTTCCAGCATCTAAAGGGATTCTGAGCATAGCACAGGAAAATATGTGGGGATGTTGTCCTGTCCTAAAAATGTGCACAGGCTGAGTTTTCCCATGATGTGATAAACAGGGAAGACTGGCAGAGCAGAGATGGTGGCATGAGGAAATACCACAGTCCATGAAGACAACACATTTAACTTAATTTGAGCATATGGTCCTCATTGAGAAGTCCTGAGGTGTTACTTTTGTTTGCTACGAGCTGTGTTGTCAGCCATCTCAAAGACTGATATTTTTCCTTCTTTGTGCACAAACACATATGTTATATACACGTGCAGTTTATTCATAGAAGAAAAGTAAGAGAATGCGAAACACTGAGGAGGGACGGAAATCTGAACTGAATAGAGTTGGTAATTAGGAGCCATCAGTTCAGTCTTTTTGCCTAGTACTGGTTTTGGTGTGGTTTTTAGACTAAATTCCTAAGTCCAAAAATGACACTTGGAAGCACTCCTAAACCACAGCCTATAGAATGAGTTCTCTTTCCTTCCCCTTACTGTTTAAAAGATGCTTATCTGCAGCTAAGTTAGAAATGACTGCACTATCTGTGGTATCACCCTGTAAAAGTCTGCCATTTGGGTTAAAGGTTTCAGGCTCAGCAGAATCCTTTAAGGGCTCAAGTTTCAGAGAACTGATAGAATATTCTCACAGATCACATAAAATATTTTAGGGATTTTCACCGTTAATTAATAGTTTATAAGTTGCTTTGAGCTCCTCGGATGAAAAAATGTTATAGAACACTTTTGTGCTAATTATTACTGTAATAAACCAAGCTAGCACAGAAACTTTTTTTTTTTCCTGTAAGGTATTTTTTACCATTCTGGCCTGTCAATGTGTCTTTATTTCTTAGCTCCTTTGGAATTTTTTTTCCTTCCTCTCCTGTGTACTTTCTATTAAATGAAGAGTTTAAACTGTGGGAATAATAGAGCCCTTGTAAGCTCTGTCTGCACTCACTATTCATTATTTATCCAGTGGCCAGGTACAGTGGAAGCAGGCACAAAGCTAAATGCTATTGGACTAACTTTGATGCAGACAGTTCATTGTCTGAGAAAAAAGCGTTTAAGCCTCAATGTTCTCAGTTCCATGATTTTCAACACTACCTCTTTCCCCCTCCTCCTCTCTCTTTTATTAACTGCTTTACTCCAATGTCCTTTTGACTGTGGTAACTGGCACTGTCTGCAAAATCCAGTACAATGATACTATTCATCCTGGCTGTGCCATTTATAGATTCCATAGCATGCTCCATCCCTATGGTAAAGATCATTCCGCCTTGTCACTTTCCTTCTTTTGAGGCAGTGATTGCTGAAGCAAAGGCCAGTATTTGGAATCTGATTAGTAGATCCAAGCTCTAAAAAGCTGAAATCAAGAGAGCAGGATTGGAAACTCATGTGCACGCACGCACAGAGGGTATAATGAGGCACACAGTGTCTCACAACACTGACATGGTCACGCTTCAGTGGAGAGAGTGCCAGATGCACTGTTCATTAGTATATCCCGCCTGACCATGCACAGTGCAGTATCAGCATCCTCTGCAGGGGTGCTGCTCTCCTGCCTTCTTGCAAGCAAAGTACCACAAAGCAGACAGGAGCAGTAGTGAGAGGACTCTAAGGAAAATACTGATACTGACAATGTGAAATCCTAAATGAATGTGTTACTCTTATTTGATCACTTAACCAAAGCCATACAGTTTCAAGTGTTTCCATGTCATGCAGTCATGCCTCTTGCAAGTTTGAACATTTCATGAACTTCCTAGAAGCAGAAAAAGTCACTCTTGGGCATGCTATTGAACAAGTGCTCTCACTTTTCTCTCCAATTGTTGATTTACTATGTAAAAATTATAGAATCGTAGAATATACTGAGTTAGAAGTGACCCATAAGGATCATTAAGTCCAACTCCTGGCTCCAAGTCAGAGCATGTGACTGAGTCCATCCTCCAGACAATTCTTAACATCAGTCAGGCTAGGTGCTGTGACCACTTCCCTGGGGAGCCTATTTCAGTGATTAACCTCTCTCTCAGTAAAGAACCTCTTCCTAATCTGGCTTTGTTTTTTGTGTGGGTATATTGGGGTTTTTTGGGGTTTCTTTTGTTTTGTTTTGTTTTTAGGTTTTTTTTTTCTTTTTCTTTTACATCTAGCAGTTATTCCTCTCAAAGAAATTAAATTTTCATAAGGAACCCAAAGGCACATTCTTGGCAACAGTTTTCAGTGTCAGTATGTGCAATAGCCTCTTCTTATATAGAATCATAGTATCATACAACCCTTAAGGTTGGAAAAGACCTCTAAGATCAAGTCACACCATCAACCCAACACCACTGTGTCTACTAAACCATGTCCTGAAGTGCCAGGTCTACATGTTTTTTGAACACCTCCAGGAATGGTGACTCCACCACCACCCTGGGCAGTTTGTTCCAATGCCTGACCACTCTTCCAGTGAAGGAATTTTTCCTGATATCCAATCCAAACCTCCCCTGGCTCAATATGAGGCCATTTCCTCTTGTTCTACTGCTTGCTACTTGAGAGAAGAGGCCAAGACCCACCTGGCTAAATCTTACTTTCAGGTACGTATACAGAGAGATAAGCGTCCTCAGTGTCTTCTGGGTTAAACTACCCCAATTCCCTCAGCCACTCCTCATAAGACTTGTGCTCTAAACCCTTCACTAGCTTTGTTGCCCTTCACTGGACATGCTCTAGCACATCACTGTTTACCTTGTAGCAAGGAGCCCCAAAGTAAACGCGGTACTTGAGGTGTGGCCTCACCAATGTTGAGTACAGTGGGATGATCCCCTGATACAAGACAGGAAGCTCTTGGTTGCCTTGGCCACCTGGGCACACTGCTGGCTTATGTTCAGCCGGCTGTCTATTACCACCCCCAAGTCCTGTCCACCAGCCAGCATTCCAGTCACTCTTCCCAACCCTGTAGTATTCATGGAGTGGTGTTGACTGAAATGCACTATCCAGCACTTGGCTAGGTTAAACTTCATACAGAGGATCTTGATCCATATACATGAATATAGACTCCATCTCCCAAGCTGTGAAGGACAGAAAAACAAATGGAAAGGGCCAGAAACGGGAAGGAAGGGAGGAAGGAAGGAAGGAAGGAAGGAAGGAAGGAAGGAAGGAAGGAAGGAAGGAAGGAAGGAAGGAAGGAAGGAAGGAAGGAAGGAAGGAAGGAAGGAAGGAAGGAAGGAAGGAAGGAAGGAAGGAAGGAAGGAAGGAAGGAAGGAAGGAAGGAAGGAAGGAAGGAAGGAAGGAAGGAAGGAAGGAAGGAAGGAAGGAAGGAAGGAAGGAAGGAAGGAAGGAAGGAAGGAAGGTTGGCTATAGAAGGATATAAACTTTTAAAAGATATAAAGCTTTTGAGAGCACCTCCTTCATAAATGTGTTGGTGATAAGTATTTCTAACCTCCAATTTTATCTATTCTTTTACCCATACAAAGTTAGGCATTGCCTAACTACCTGTCTTCATGGAAAGACTCAGTTTAATTTTGATTAGTGGTATTATTTTGGAATGAACTCCAGGCCAGATTATGGACTTCTACCCATATTTGTAACTTTATAACCAGCTAACAAACCACACTTCAACAGGTTTAGTGGGACCTTCAGCTTCTACATTTTTCTTAAAATATTTTCCTGAAAACTTACTCATTTCCCTTTCTTCATTTAATAATAGATGGAAAAGTCCTTTCACTTTAATTTTTTAAATTAATTAACGCTAATCAAACCAAATAAAACCTCAAATACCCCCCAGAAAGCTCAGTCTAAAAAAATTCTATGGATCAGTTCATTCTTCACTTCCTAAAAGTCTGTTGGAGCAATGATATGAAGCTCACATGTAAACATATCTGATAATCTCTGCTTGATAAATGTGGTGAAAGCTCCAGTTCTCTGCACAATTTCCAGTTAAATATACCTTTGTCCTTAGTCACTCACCCAGATTAAATTCTTTTGCATTGCAAACACAGCAAATAAGGAACATCTGATATCTCTGAGGAAGCTTAGCAGGGTAGCTCCAAGCACATGACATCATAAAATTCAGTTCAATTTAAGGTCTCGATGGATGAGCTTGGCATGAAATAAGGGGACAAATTTGGTGATTCAGAATAAAAAGCACAACTTCCTGAGAACAGGGTGACAAATGTTTCAACTTGGTTACTCTGTGTAAAAAAAAAATAATCTGAGTGTCAAACAAGACCATGTATCTGTAGAACCAAGAAAAAAAAAAATGAGTAGACTACCAATGTAAGTGGATACAACAAAGTAATATTACTTACTTCAACGACCTGGATCTGTGTCAAAATAAATATTTGTTTTATATTTATTTGCTAAAAGTCATTTCAGTCTCCCCCTAAGGAAGAAAAACCAGATTATTATGCAACCATTTTGCACCTGAGTGTGCTAAAATGGTTTGGCTTAACATTTGTGCAGATATAACACTTTTAAGAAATGGAAGACAATTTTTTTCCTTTTTTTTTGTAGTAGAGAAATGAAAAAAAATTAAGTAGTTTGCCAATAAAAGACTCAGATTTTTCATATTTTAAAAAAAAATAAATCTTGTACTTTGTTTTAATAAAGATCTAACACTTCTTCCTTTAAATCTTGCCCATTTTACTCAAAAGAGATAGCAGTTTTTTCTTCAAAAAATTGTAAACTGTGCACTCAAGTTTTTCCAGTTCAACAAGGAATTTGAAACATGAAAATATACTAAGGATCAAATTTACTCTCTTTCTGTAACTAGAACATATCTTATGAACTACTTACATCTCATTTAGATGACTGGCAAATATAAAGTATAAGAAGTTTTGGCATCTGTGCGATGATGAACAGGTTGTAGATTTGAAAGCACGAGAAAATAGCCTGATTAATCCAGAGCTAAATTTGTCGCTGTTGAGGTGGAGTTAAACAGTGTCTGCATCATAAGCTTTTTTATCATGACAGTTTTATTTCCAGCACTTAACTCATTATGTCAACCCATGTCTTCTAATTTTATTTTGAGACCTGAAGAGGTAATAGAACTATCAATGCTCTGCAAAGGAGTAATTTTCACCCAACATTTGGCTAGGGTCACAACATTTGGCTCTACAGCTATACTATTATAATCCAGTTTTATCACAAAGAGAACTCCTTCTGAAATTACTCCTTTTGAAATGCAGACTTTCAGATTGAAACTCCAATGTGTTCCTTATTGCTAACTTTTAAAAAAAAAAAAGTTGAACGGTTCAGGTTTTACAAGTTCTTCAAAACCTAGACTAGTCCTTTTAAGAACTATTGCTTGACTGATGGAACAGGAGACTGCCAGTATGTAATACAGACTTCCATTGTTCTTTACATGCAAAAGCAGCTTTACAGTAAAGGATGCTGAATAAAAACACTGAAAGGCCAAGAGTTCCAGCTATTTAAAAGTAAAACATCCGTGTGTCTCTCATTTATGCTCATCAGGGTTGCTATTCCCTTTTCCATTTTCTTGAGGTACGAATGCTATCTTGCAGCAGCGCTGTTCAGCAGACCCAGGGGAGGCAAATGTCAGTTTTCCAGATGGCAAACTGCCAGCCTGGTGATGCCGTGCTGAAAGGCACTGAGGGAATTCACCGTGTTGCAGAAGCAAAAGAACATAACTTCCTAACACACCTTGGGTACATGCTCGCTTCAATACTGCTGATGAAGTAGGCAGAAAAGTTTCGGCAGCGCTCTTTCAATGCCTCTATAGATAGTGTCAGGTTTCTATGTGGCCTCAGCAGATGTTGAAAGCTTTTTGCTAATTTACAAAAAAAGGAAATATCCCTCTTCTGAAAAATGAGCATTAAAATCTAAAACCTATCTCTATCAAACTGGCTTATTTTCAGCTTAAACTGAGGTACCTTTTGTTTTGTAAAATCCCAACTAAAGTTGTTACGTCAGTCATCTGTCTAATATTTTTTGCCTCTAGAGAGCAAAAGGTATTGTACAAACATAAAATCTTGTGTGGAAAATTACTTTATTGTCAATATTACTATATTATAGTATCATAACTTTATTAGAGTTCCTGCCACTGGGGAGAACCTGGTCTGGAAAAAACTGCACAAAACTATTAGGTATTCTAGTGAAAGATTAAAATACTGGGATTCATCCGATCTGTAGAATACAAGTGTCTTGCAATTTAATGGATTATCACATGTTGAATGACTTTCAGGTGTAAGAATACATATATGTTTTAGAAGCTTATAAATATTTTACTTTTTAAAAAATTCACTTTTGTTTTAACAAATTAACTTCTGTGAGAAGTTCTCATGTTTCAAGGTCTGTGTGTGCTGTGTTGTGCTGAAGTCTTTTGTCATAAGACGTAAAAAAGTGGCCTTGTTCTGCCTGAGGGGAGTCTGTCAGAGGTGAAAAGTTAAGAGAGATGATATAGCTGCACTAGTTACTTGCCCTTCCAATTCTAAGTGGATGGAGGATTCACATAAAACAGCTTAAAATGCCTTTACATCTACCTTGTGCCTTGTCCAAGAAGGATAGAATTTGGAGAGGGCAGCCAGGTCTCCTGTTGGTCTTCCTTTATTTTCCCACTGGTGGTAGATGCTAAGCATGGAGCTGATTTCTGCACTGCTGGCTTCAAGGTTATTTTGGATATGTTTAGAGAATTATTATGTATTTTGACTCTCAGTAAAATAATTTTACAGAAAGGAGAGAAAGAACTGTTGGAGAGGCAGTACGACCCATTGATGGGTGCAAGTGAGGCAATACAACTGACTTCTTGAGTAGCTCTCCCTCCAGGGAGTTCCTATCAGACCACTTTTAAGATGCATAGAGCCCTACTGAGAGATGTTTTCATAGCAATGAGCAATGTTCTACATCATGTTCTCTAAACATATCACTATTTTGTTTTAGTCCATGTGATATCAGAAAGATGTGAGTTTGAGCAATGTTCCTTGTAAGCAGGTTTTAATGAAAAGAAAATAAAATGCAAAGTTTTGTTTTCTGTTAGCAAATAGATTTTTACACTTAAGCGCATGAATTGGTTCAAAACTAAATTATCTGAAAAGATGCAATATGGTCATTTTGACTTCAGTTGCAGTTTAGTTTTTATAATTTATTTTCAAATTCAAACTCCAAACAAAACAAAAATTATTACCTACAAAATGCATTTTGAAGTGGACATTATCCACATGCCAGCAAAAAAATCACAGTACCATATTCAGATGTTCAGTGTGATACTGTGTTGATATCTATTTGCACGTGACTGCAATTACTGGCTTGCATTCAGAAAAGATCACTTACACATACATTTGAGCACACTTGTTAATGCAATGTTCCAGCTGTAATTGCAAATTTGATCTTCTTTTGGCATGTGGAACCTTTTCACAACCAAGTTTCATTACTCTATGACCCGGTAAATGGTCATTTGGAACTTCTGAATTCTTTCGGCATCCAGCCAACATGTCCAAAAAAAGAAGGCAATCTTATTATCTAAAATCAAGTTTAATAATATTTCTGGTCTAATCTAGGCAAAAAAATCTTGTGAAGAATACATATCAGCTTGACAGAACTTAGCTCTGAATGGTTGTGAAAAGTGGTAACATTTTCACTGAGGATGCTTAAAAAGCTCAATGTTTTTTCATCTTACCTGTTGAGGTATAATACAGGTACAATTTCACTTCTTTTTGTTTATTGTATAGGTAATAAACTACATTATGAAATGACAAAATGAATTATTCATTGTTTTTGCAATTAAGTGATTACTTACTTGTAACATATACATAACCAGCTGGTCAAACAACTTGAATTATAGAAGAAAAGCTTACATTATTTAATCAAGAGGGGGATCAAATACATGTTTAGCTGATATCTAATTGGCTAGCTTGTTATTCTACTGTGAGGAGGCTCTGCTGACCCAAGCTGTTTCCTGGGATGTAAAGGTGCTCTTTTCTTTCATGAACTAAAGGAGCATTTGCCCATCCTTTCTAGGTTGTTAGAGCATGCTCACCATTGTAATATCAGAAAGCTTTCAGTACTGCTTTAATCAATGTGAGTAGCATCTATCACACATTTGTTCCCTTCATCCACAGGAGAAGAAGTGCGAGCAGTTGAGTGTTTTGTTTTGCATTTCACAAATACACATATGCATGCACATGGTGTTTGAATACCACTTTCAAAAACTATTTTGCAGCTTGCTTATGGCACAATTTTATTAATGTCAGTTGATGACAGAATATCACAGATATGACCTTCCCCTTAAATGGAAATAAGATAATGCAGTGACAGTCAGTAGCCTGGGAAAGGTGGCTAAAATGATTTAAAAGAGGGGGAATGCATGACCTGTTAATGAAATCTGGGCAATAGCCTTGTACAGGTACTTCAACCCCTTTGGACTCAGGAAAAAAAGTACTTTACTAA
The DNA here is from genome assembly GCA_022605575.1 of Laterallus jamaicensis coturniculus. Lineage (NCBI taxonomy): Eukaryota > Metazoa > Chordata > Aves > Gruiformes > Rallidae > Laterallus > Laterallus jamaicensis. Next base: position 847,386 of record JAKCOX010000076.1, on the reverse strand, counting down.
AATCGAATAAAGATGGAAACACTCTTCATAATTTGTAAAGAAAATATTTTTCTTAAGAGTTTTTGGTTGAGTAAAGGTAGAATTAAACCATCACATGAAAGTATGTTTCCTTTTCTTCATCTTGGTAATTTTAGATTAAAAGAACAAAAGTTCAGCAACTTTAAAACACCAGGAGTTCAGCAGTCCTGAACTGCTGCCGGTTTACAGCTACCTTTCCTATATTCTTTTTCCTTTTAAAAACTTATTATTACATCATTCCTATAAAATTTGCTTTTGTGATCTAACCTGTTTTTCCCCGGGTTGGAAAGGGTGTTCACAGGAGAATGGTCTCCCAGCTGCTCAGAGTATCCTATTCACTGCAGTAATCACTTAATGGATGTTAAAATACAAGACAGAGTTCAATGGTTCTGAAGAGTTTTATGTTCTTCAAACCCTGTAAATCCTCCAAAACTTGAACTTTCTCATTGGAATTGTAGGTTAAAATGTCAAACATAACTTTCCAAATTACTACCAGAAGTACAGACAAGTACTGCATTCTAGGATTGTAACCCCCAATTCAAAACATTGGCTAAATTAGTCCTCAGCACTTTTCAGGGTGTCCAGGAGGGTCGGAAAAATCCAGCACAACTAATGCTTCGTGTAAGATTTCACTGCAAATTCCCCCAACAGTTTTCTCTCTCTAATATTCTGTGCCAAAGCTGTTATGCAATATTCAAAGTTTTTCCTAAGCCTTCACATGCCGCGTGAGTGAGGAGTAGTGTGGGGCCATACTGTGTTCTTGGGCTCTGCCTGTCCTCTGCAAGCCCTGCCAAAGGAAGGAGACAGGGAGGGAACATCCTTTATGGATGTTTTCCCCCTCTGTCTCTCCAGTGAGCTTGACACCCTTTCACACATCTGGGAAGTGGCAGTTGTCTTTCTGCCAATTGTCATTCCTCATGCTCCCAAGGTGGAAACTGGGAAAGCTTCCCTCAGCTTCCCTGTAGCTAGGAGCACCCTTTACACATACAGCATGGGGGCTACGAGGTTCCACAGTTCCTCCACTGAACATCAGTTGTACTCTCAGGCATACATGTGCACGCATGCACACATACACGCACACATGCACTATATAAGAACACATTCACAAGAGCAAAGAATATAAAAAATTACAACTTTCATTTTAATTCTCTCCTCTCCTTTAGATAAGCTAAATTCTGACTTCAGCAGGATCTGCTGACTTTTTTTTAATGACCATTCTATTCCTCTATGACTGACTGGGAATTTTGAACTTTCATTCCTTAAATATGTGTTACCAGTTTTCTCAGTAGGGTGATAGCTACTTATTTTCTAGCTATGTTTTAATGCATAAATGCAGGACAGAGAATCTTTCTCTTTATCCTCGGGTGTGACTGTGGATGTTGTGTATGTATAATAACCCAACCCTCCCTTTCTACCAGCAGCACCTCCTCCCCATCTTACACACTGAATTTCTTCACAGCAGCTGTTCTTAATAGCACTTAAAAAGTGATTATATCTGTTGTCAATTTGTGTAAATTATTAACATCAAAGCTAGCAGCAGGATCCCTGGCATTAAATTTCAGGATTTCCACTGGCAAAGGACAAGCTTGGGGAGAGAAATGTGGATGGAAGGAAATGGGTGGAGTAGGGTTGGTTGGGGGGAATTATGAGTGTATAAATAGAAAATTAATTGATCAGAAAATTACTTTAGATTTTAGCTGGTATTAGAGATTCTTTTCCGTTTTTCAGTATATGTATTATCCTTACAGTGAGGAGCACAGAAAGTGGAAAGACCCAATGTCAAGCCTGTGCAGAGGAACAAGGGGGTTAGGAAAATTAATACCTTTTCAACCTCCTTTTTTAACTTGTACCTTAGCAAATGACAGTGAGCTAATACAGTCACCCCTTGCATAGCAACAGCTTGCTGTTATTATGGGTTATTCAGCAAGCAGTTTCTGACTGGTTTCATAAAACAAGAATTTATTGAATTCTAAGAGATGAACGATGAAGATAAATTGGGATATGTCTAAATTAAATTAAAAATTATTACTTGTACAAAATTTAGAGTGTGGCTGGCTGTACCACCAAATTTGCAGTTAACACTGTTAGGAATTAAAGGTGTGCAACTGATAAAGATGGATGTCTCACTTTCTTGGTTCCAACCTGTGCCGCTTAAAATAAATATTATAATAATTGATCTCTGTGAATGATGTGCATGTGCTAAATGACGCTTGATGTATGACACCAACTTCCTGCTTCTGGCACTGATGGATGAGCTTAGTCTTCTTATAATGAAAAGATGGTCAAACTTTCAATTACACATATCACACCTCCACAGACAAAGCATGATGAAAATAAATTTGATACTATTCAGCTACCGCCAACCTAACATACAAAAAAAGATTTAATCAAAACTCTGTGAGAGTGAAATGGGCACCATTTTATATTAACTCCTGAATATATGACTCTGTGGCATTAAATGTGAAATGCACACCTCTCTGTATTTCAGAGCATTTGTTACATTACCTCCTCTGGGATCAATTGCACCATAAGTGGGATTCATGCAGAGTCATAAAGAACCCTGGGGGAACCCAGAGAAATACAAATCCTATTGCAGGAAAGAAAAATTCCTTGCTTCCTCATGCACACCTTGAGGAACAGCAACATAATGTCTACAGTGCATTATTATGTGGTACAGTGAAACACTATTACTCGGGGATTCAATGATATTTTTAACCACCGCTCTCTAATTATTCATACATTTTCAATGTAAGCTTATGATGATGACCCCTTTGTAGCGGTGGAAGTTTTCCATTGGAAGAAGTGGAATTTTCTGATGATATTTCTATAGGTCTATCTCTCTCTTTCCCTTCAGCAAGTGCTGCAAACCTGGAAATTCAGGAAGCACAACTGAGACATGCAATTGTGTAAGAGCTATTCACAAAGTAATGACTCCAGAAATCAGCTTATCTGCAGGACATTTCATAGGTACTCTAGATGTTTTTTTTTAGATCTGATGTAATTGTGAATATTTAGTTCTCTTTATAAATGCCTTTTTTTTTAATTATGATTTTTAGAGGAGTTGTTCAGGTTAATGTGTGATATGGATGATTTATTTTGTTTTCTCAGTCTCATATAGATGTGAAGTCAGACTTTCAAGGTGGTGTTAAGAGACAAGGTACCTATTCTACTGAAAAATATAGACAAACAGATAAAATGCAGGTATTCTAGAATCCATTGCCTGAGCTACAAAAGGAGAAATTTCATTTGCCCACCCATAGCTGGTTATTGCCATCTGAGATGACAGCAGAGGTGGTTCTCTGGAACAGAAGGGAAAGGAATGCACATTCCCTCAGCTGAGCTCCCATTGTACAAACGGATAAATTCTGTCCCAGTCTTTTAAACTTAGTCAAATCCTCCCCTGATCTCAACTCAGAGATAAGTTCACCCTGGTTAAATAACGACTTTTTTAGCTTAATTTGAAATTTTCCTTGCTCTTAAACATATATTATAGAGAATCACAAGCAGATGAGGAAAATAGCATATCTCTTGATAATTCATTCCAAATTGAGGTTCTTTCACTAAATCTCATCTTTTCAACAGCCTCTTTAAATTTCACATGGCAATATTTTCAAACTCTCCTAATGGACAAGTGTGTCTGTACTTTTATTTATCTGTAATGCTTCTTCGAAATCGTCCTTCTGTGCCTTTGTTGAGATAGGACTCCACTAATTAATAAAGAATTTAGAGAGAGAGCTGCAATTGATTTTGAAAGAAGATTACATTAATTTAAACTATTTTCTGTCCTATCCCTGGAACAGCTGCAGACCATTTCCAGATGTCCTATTCCAGATCCAGCTGTGTGCACTACCTTTGGGTATTGATAATTCCAGCTGCTTGCCATAGCTTACCAGCTGATGAAGGTAATTCGAGCTAACTCTTTTCAAATTGCGTATTTTCAGGAGCACACTTTTTAGGACTTTCACATAGCTGGGCAGGAATTAGTATCTTGCAGAATGACAGTAAGAAGAAACTGAATATTGATAACCTTCTCACATGGCACAGCTATTCAAAAATGAATCTTAGTTAGTGGTGTATCTTTTTTATCATTAATGCTTGTTGGGCAGACATTTTCATTAAGATGCCCATAAGAATTTCCCTATATCAGTAAAAATTAATATTAAACTCAGTCACCTATGGATCTGAGGAACAAAAAATGTGACGAGGTTGTTTACTAAGATTAGTTTCCTCTCCGTCCTCTTTTAAACATGAACTTCAAGGTGGATACATTCTGTTCGAGGATTTAAAACACTGCCCTGGTCTGTATGATGTAGCGATATCTCTTCTCTGACTTTCCATTCTCTATACTGAATTCCTAATCAGGATCAGGAAAATTAATAAGACCCCTCTGGACTTTTACTGAAGTTTCTGATTACACATGCCAAGCGAAGGCCTCTTTTTCAACCTATGAATAATAATAATTTGCTATATTTCATTTAACTGCATGAATCAAAGAGTCAGTTCATTTGTAATTGATGCAAAATACCTCTACTACTTTTTATGAGTATTAAATCATACAAGGTTAATTTCTGCATTCAGTAACACCCATAGCAGTAAAAAAAAAAAATTGGATAGTGCTCAGAAATCACATCTGCTTCCTACTGTGGCATAGTAATTCTTCAGATGTGGAGAAGTCATGCAATTTATTTTCTGATTTTACTCCCCAGAACCTAGATCTCCCTGCCTTTTAAAACACGGGAACCATTTTGGTCAGACTAGTTTTCAAGATGACTAATAATTAAATTCTAGAAGATATAAGGATGAGTTTGACTTGAAGCTGAGTGGCTCTTTTTTTCCAGCGGACTGCTTCTTTCTGTTTAATTTAATATACTTTACATTTTCAATATGCTGCAAATATTGTATTTTAAAGAATTTGTTGGTGCCTGCATCTCTTAAAAGATAGAATTTCCCGTAGGCAAAGCCACAAAATTTATTTGAAATATACACACCTTGGGAACATTGTATGGTGCACTGAATGTTTTGTTCAGCCACATAATGGCTATACAGTGCATACATTCATGTTATATTTAGTAAATCTGTTCTTAGAAGAATTGGTAAACAATTTCAATCTGCTTATTATTTTTAGATTATTTACCAGGAAAAAATTGTCGGTTAAAAATATATTTAACACATTTTCAATGAATGCATTTAAAACTTATTAATTTTGATCTTGGTAGTTAGCAATGAAAAAAATAACACAGCAACAGATGTTAATATCTACAAAATAAAATCAGATTAAAAAGGGTTAGAGCTAATGTCCATAGAAGTTAAATTCACATCAGATCTAGCATTTGAAAATTCAAGTAAATAACTAGAACAGTCTGTTTTTACAAAGACTGTGAAATTTGTCCAATAGAATCAATAATTTCAGTTTTATGGTATCTGATATCTCTATAAAAAATTGAACCTCTCTAATGTAAGGGAAATGTAGTGTGTTCAGAAAGAGAACCTACTACGAAAATGTATTTGAGCCTTTCATGAAGAGTAATGTGTAATGGCAAGCTGCTCAACAGTGATGCAACTGTCAAAATGAGCTGAAGGAGGCATAGAATTTTCTTGTTAAGCAAGTATTTATCACTTAAAGACTATTTTAGCAAAGATACTATCCAATATGAATGTAAATTTGACCATTTGCGGTGATTTAACCCTGGCTAGATGACACATGTTCACCGAAATCTCTCTATCACTCCCCTTTTCAGCTTGATGGGGGAGAAAATATTGAGAGGCTTAGGAGTCGAGATAAGGACAGGAAGAGATCATTCAGCAGTTAATGTCACCAGCAAAACAGTCTCAACATGAAATAAAAAAAAAAAAATCTATTACATACACACATGCACTGAAACCAGAGTAGGATAATGAGAAATAAAACTGAATCTCTAAAACACCTCTCCTCACCCCTCCCTTCTTCACAGAGTCAACTTCATTCATGATTTTTCTCCCTTCCTTCCTCCCCAGGTGTCACGGGGGGAGATGGGGAACAGGGGTTTTTGCCAGTTCCTCACAAGTTGTTTTCCTTCTTAGCCATGGAGAAGGACATTCCTCACACCCTTCCCTTGCTCCAGTATGTGGTCCCACCCATGGGAGACAGTTCTCCAAAAACTCCAATGTGAGTCCTTTCCCACAGGGCTCTTCACCAGCTGCCCCAGTGTGAGTCACTTCTTTGGGTTGCAGTCATAAATGTCTCTCCGTCTCTCAGGCCCAAACTGCTCCAACCTGGTACTTCATTGAGTCACAAGTCCCCCCTCCCCACCTGGAAAGCCTGCTCTGGTGTGGGCCTCTCTTTCTTTCTCTCCATGGGCTGGAGGTCCTGCCAGGAGCTTGCTCCAACATGTCACATGTCGCTATCCACTCCAGTGTGGGGCCTTTCCATGGGCTGCAGGTGGGATCACTGCTCCCCGTCGTCTTCCATGGGCTGCAGGGAGACAAGCAGCTCCACCATGGAGCTGGTGGTTGTCTTCCCATGGGCTGCAGGGAAATCTCTTTCTCTGGCACTTGGGAGGCCTCCTCCCCCACCTTCTTCACTGACCTTGGTGTCTGCAGAGTTTCCTACATCTACTCGCTCCCTTCTCTGGTGGAAAAATAGGATGCTTGCAGTTTATTCAACTAAATCTGTTTCACAGAGGTACTATGACCATTGCTGACTGCCTTGACCTTGGTCAGCAGCAGGTCGGTCCTTGAACCTTGCTGGTGTTTACTCTTGTTGAGCCCAGGGAAAGTTTCTAGCTGCTTCTCGCAGAACCCCGCTGCTGCAGTCCTCCACCTTCTCCACCAGAACCTTGTCACACAAAACCACAACACCATTTAATATACTAAATATTCCTTGATATTGTTGCATTTCAGTGTAGCCCTGTGCCCACAGTGCAGCAGTAAAGAGTAGCTCTCAGGCATTCTCACACTGAAAATGAAGAGTCTTAGTATTGCAAAACATATTTGTCAAGAAGGTGTTTATGTACACTGTAAAATAAGATGAAAAATCCAGGTTTGGGTGTGTATTCCTACAACTGCAGCTCCAGAGGACAGCAAGATGCTTTATTCTTAATCTATGTAGTATTCCAGGGTCATTAATTGAAGTAGCAATATACAGGAAACAAAGAACATAGTCTTCCTGTGATAAAGAAAGAATAAAACCCAAAAGAGAAACTAACCACAAAGAGCCCCAGCATAAGCCCTGCTTCTAAGTCTAATAATAATGGGATCTAACTGCCAAAAATATTCAGTCTCTCCTGCCATAAAGGCTTCCTATGTGTGGAGTGACATGTAGAACAACAGTGTTGTTCAGAGTTAAAAAAGAATGTAGGTGAATGAACTAGTTTCTACCATGCAATGAGGTTTCCTATGGAGGAGCTCTGTCTTTCCCTGTGCAAGTAGGCAAGGGGGAGGTGTAGCCACTCTTCAGTGTAAGAAAGTGGTAGACATGGTTCTGTGAAAGAGATTACTGGAAGCTGAAACTAATTTACAGGGCTACATAACATATAAAGTAAAACACATTCTACTTAACATCTTAAGCAAAAGGATAATGCAATTTTTTTCTACCTTTTTTTCCCCACTGCAAGTCCAAGAAAGGAGCGCGTTTTAGTTTCTAGTGAGATAGTAGTAAACAATATCATAAGATCAGGAAATGGACATTGTCATCATATTAATAATATATATATAGAAAATATATATGTTTTACATAATAAAGCTCAGATGGATTGAAATATTTATTGTCTATCTTTTCAAAGAATTTAGCCAAAATGTCCACTTTTGTTGATTAATATTCTCATTGAATTTGGTTAATTTGTAATAGGGTAGATGACTAGGAAGTTAAAAAATATGGAGTTTTAAACTCAGAAAAAAGGAAACCAGCAATTATTAACTGATTTTTTATCATTTCTTTCAATATTTTTTTCTGACCCACTTAGTATTTTTTAGACTCTTCCACAAAAGTGTTCACTTTCAGAACTGACTATTTAAAAAAAAGCAAACAAGTCCTGTAAATAATTAATACTCCCATTAAAGACGGTCAAGGGCATTTGTTTGTTTGGTTTTAATATATGATTTAATACCAGGGTTTTTTTTCAACACTTTTTCTTTAATTCTTAGGAAGAATGGTGCCTTTTCAAGACCATCAGATGCAAACATTTAGACCCAGATGGGTAGATAGAAGCCCCTTAACCTGATGTGGCATGCATAGAATCAAAACCTTTTAACACAGTTCAATAAAAATAAAGGTCAGATTTTTTCTCCTGAAATTGTCTGAGGACCTAACAGCAACTCAAAACACAACAACAAAAACTTCAAGTATGTTCTTCTTACATATGTCTCAGAAGTATCAGAAAAAAAAAAGAAGTTATCCTTGGTGGAAATTTTCTTCAGAAAAGAAAATAAATATTAATAATATAATATTTTAGTTCTTAAAATATTAAATAATACTTTCTTTTAAATTAATAAGTTATAGATGCAAGCGTATAGTTTACACACAGAACAAAATTTTTCTCAAAAATTATAAATGAGTTAATAACATGCCTATCTGCATAAATAACCAAAAGTGAAGATTTAAAAAAAAATAACCTGGAAAGTTCCTCTAGTAAGAAAACATGCTGGAAAGCAACTATAAATATTATTCAGTGCCACATGAGAAAAATTCCATCTTGTTAACTCCTTCTGTTTTATGTAAAACTTTAAATTTGGAGACAAAACCTAAAAAGTTTTAATATAGAAGAAAAGACACGTGGACTATTTCTGATGTTGGGGTTACTTAGATGCATTGAACAAACTTTTCTTTCTTCCTTCCTTCCTTCCTCCCTTCCTCCCTCCCTTCCTCCCTTCTTCCCTTCCTCCCTCCCTCCCTCCCTCCCTCCCTCCCTCCCCTCCCTCCCTCCCTCCCTCCCTCCCTTCCTCCCTTCCTCCCTTCCTCCCTTCCTCCCTTCCTCCCTTCCTCCCTTCCTCCCTTCCTCCCTTCCTCCCTTCCTCCCTTCCTCCCTTCCTTCCTTCCTTCCTTCCTTCCTTCCTTCCTTCCTTCCTTCCTTCCTTCCTTCCTTCCTTCCTTCCTTCCTTCCTTCCTTCCTTCCTTCCTTCCTTCCTTCCTTCCTTCCTTCCTTCCTTCCTTCCTTCCTTCCTTCCTTCCTTCCTTCCTTCCTTCCTTCCTTCCTTCCTTCCTTCCTTCCTTCCTTCCTTCCTTCCTTCCTTCCTTCCTTCCTTCCTTCCTTTTCTTTCTCCCCTGCCTCCACTCCCCAGAAAAAGAAAAGAAAACCCAAACACCACAACAATATACCAGAAGAGGGACAGGTCAAGTTTCCCTATTATTTGAGGATAGAGGGAGCTTTAATTTATAGAAAGGGGAAGAGGGTCACTTGCTGATAGCAATTCTCCTTTGTCATTTGCAGGGGAGCTTTGAAAGAGGTGCAATGCCCTGAGGAAAAGGTCATAAGATCAAAACAGCATGCAATGGGCAAATATACACTATATGGTACTTGGTCTCATGGGGCACACACTACCCTCCTACCAGTTGCTTATTTTGTAACAAAGGACTCTACCAGCATTTGCTAATTCAGTGAGCTAAAGTGCTGACACGTCTGAGCCACGGCATGCAGAAACCCAGTCCATTGTGATTTATGGGGTGTTCATAAATATCACAGACACATAAAGGTAAAACTGTTTGGGAATTAAAAAGCATGAGGTTTACAGCGGGAACGTAGTTCTCTAGATGTAATCCTCTTCCACAGAAGCAATTGTCCGTAGACTTAACTCATTCAGACACAAATGCAAGACTTGATCATCATCCTCTTTTTACTACTCCCAAGTGCAATATTTTGATCTCATACCTTGTTTTCTTCCCTCAAAGATAGTTAAATAAACATAATCTTTGACTTATATAGTTTTAAAGAAATGTGGACTATTACATAGACACTTTACTATAATTCCTCAAGAAGTAATTTGTGAATCTAAATGAGCTATAGAGTCCCATGGTGAATTTCCTAGAAAATTCTGTTCTACAATCAGTGCATACATTTCTAAACCCTCTTTTTTTTTTTTCCAAGAGGGTTTCAGAGGCAGGTTCCTATGTACCAAAAGATTCTGGAATATCTTGATTGACAGTGTGACAATATAGAATGGTGAAAAAAAAAGGAGATTTGAAGAGATCCATCACTTAGAAGGTTTTATAGCTTTGGATACACTGACACTGAATTATAATGCAGGGTAATCCTTTCAAAATGACAGAACATCTCACTGCTAGGGAAGAATGGTTCAATGAATATGAGAAGTCTAAGGTGGCAACAGCCTCCTTAGTGGCTGCCTGCTACCAGGTGACAAATATGACTTTTTTTTAAAGAAAAAAAAAAAGGATCAGTGTATTTACAGAAACTTACTCTTCCTCAAAATAGCTTGGGTATAAGAGTACAATAAATATTTCTCTGGGCAAAGTGTGGTTAAGCTCCCTGGAGCCTTAAATAAGAGATGGAGGCCATAATTTTACAGAGAAAAAGAAATCTTTTGGCCTTTGTCTATCTGGGATTACATATTGCATATCAAACATCCACATAAGGGGATGTAAGTGTGATAAAATGCTTGTGCAGAAGTATTTAGACCATTTAAATGCTTACTATGAGTAAAACAAGGAAGATGGAATAGTTGTTGAGGAACTATGTAAAAGGCATTCAAGACTTACTATAGAGTATAGCCATCTCTCTAATGTGGAGTGATAATGTAAGATCAAGTAATAGCGAGATTGCATCTTGTGATGTGGTATGGGGGCTGCAATCATAATATACATACATAATTTTTATAAGGGACAACAAAAATAAACTATGGTGGCTGTTCAGGCCTATCATGGGTGTGCAGCTTCTTTTCCAGATCTTTTCCTACTTCAGTGGTGACTGAACTCTGCTCATCTTTCTTTGATGTACTGAATGTTTAATAAACCCAGTTATTAAACGGCAAACTTAAAATCCCCTTTTATGCTATCTCCGGCTTTCTCTAAAATGATAACACCCCTCTCCCCCCAGACAACCAGCTTATGGCTCTACACTTGCCCACCTATTATTTTAGGATATTTTCATGAAAGATATCATCAGAGTATAAAATAGGTCTTGGTAGTCGGAAATGCAGAATATTGTCAACTCAAGCATCTCTTTTTTTCCTACTCGTTTTTGTCTTTTAATTCTATGTGACTGTACTGCTGGTTGATTTCTTCTTCACTGCCAGTCATAAGTATGGAGCTGTTTGTAGAAATATTTAATTATGTCTGTATGCTTTGCAGTTTGCTCCAGAAAAGCTTGCTGAAACCTGGGCTGATCTCTCATGAATATTTGTTTGATAGCATCCAATAGTAAGCAAGATGTAATTATCTAGATGTCAGATATTGAGAAAATCATTGTTTTGCCATCAGAAGATGAGACTGGGCACTGTAAGCTTAGACAAAAAATAGATATAAGTCATACATTTTTACTGTAACTCAGAAGAGAATTCCCTTGGCATGGTTATTCATAGTTCAGAAGGAAAGAAATCAGTGAAGTTTCTAACTTCTTGATCCTTTCTTTGCTAATCCCAGATCACACCCATATTGAAAAAAAAATTACTCCTTTCTAATCTGTTTCTGGGAATTCTTCATGTTAACCTCAGGGCAAATTGCATGCAAGCTTGCCATTTGCTGAGAAATACAAAAGCATACAAATAGTTCCTTAAGCATAAGAACTGGTGAATGTGATTTGTGTCTTTTTGAGGTGGATAAGAAGATATGAGAATTATTTGAATGTTTTGTTGTGATTCTGGCATTTGTAAGTATGCTCTGTGTCTATGGGACTTGAACAGCGTTTCTCTTTTCTTCTTGCCTATTTTCATATGCCTTATAGTACATTACCTTTGCAACACATTTCATTGATATCAGAACAGACATATGACACATACATAGCCAGTAATAATAATATATACTGTTCATCCATAGGAAATTAGGCTAAAAAGCAAAAGAATTACAAATAATGGAGAATATTTGGCAGAGACAGTGCATGGAAACTGAATGGAATTAACACGCCTCTGAGTAGGAGGAACTACCCACACATATTTGTCTTTTGATAGCTATGCCATCAAGTTTAGTCTGTACATCTGGATATGTCTTTCAGATGTTCAACCTCATTAAAAGCTTCTCTTTTAAAGATGACTTGCTCTTCCTGTTGCATTATCCTTCCAGTAACAGAATTAGAATTAAAGGAGCAGCTTTCGTTATTCCCAGCTGCCTCTTGCAGACTTTATCCCTAAAATGTATTCTTTTGTTTCCTAATTCTGTTTGCAAAGAACCTGAGTGATATGACCTCCATAAATTCCTTGGAGAGAGCATCACATGGTCTAAATCATTACATTCTAAGACACACTAACTGGGATACTTCCACCTCACCTCACCTTACCCACCCTGTTCTGATATAAAGAAGTCCTTCGGGTATTTAACAAAGCTAAATTGAGCCTTGTTTTTAGGAAAAATTCTGTATCTGTTTTTCATGAGGTTTATCAGATGCTTACTGTACTACTTTTGAGACAACAGAAATGAAGAGGCCTGATTTCCATCTCCGTATTAGAATCAGTTTCCTTGCTTAAATATTCTACTGTATTTCCGTAAGATTTTAAAAATACATTTTTGATTGGTAGTTATGATATTTTTCCCCATGCTAAATGCTTTCTCAGAGAAAGATTAACTCTCAGGCAAAAGAAAGTTTGTTCTTGCATGTAGTGCATTTGGAAAAAACCACAAAAATTATTTTAACTGTGGTGGCTGATGAATGGGAAGCCACAACTCTGAAATAATCCTACAATGCTGACTTGCAGTGCTTATAATTCAAGGATTTTCAGGAAGGTAAGAAATCCTGAGAATACTCAATCTAAAAAAAACCCAAAATACCTTCTGGAAGCCTTGGGACTCTTTTTCTCATGGTAACATCTGGGATTTAAGACATGTATTTGAAGTTCAGGGAATCACAGCCTACAGACCCCAAGAACTCTATCGCAAATCTACTCACAAGACACTTGAAAACTTTGTGACCTGTGACTAATGATTGGAATCTAATTTCAATATTTTCCAAATTAAGGCTTCATTTAATTAATTAATTTGAGGTTTAGGTTTAGGTTTAAACTTTCTTAAAAAAAATCAAATAAAAAAACCCACCAGCCAAACTTTTTAAATTACTTTTTTCAATAGCCATGTAAAAATAGTTAATGAAAACGATGTCTTCTGATTAATTCCTGTAGATTCCTTGCAGAAGAACAAATATAAATGCCCAAGAAATTGATAAGAAACTTGGCACCAATTTTGAGATTGAAATACTGGATAAAATTGAAATAAACTGAACTAAGACACATCCATTGTTCTACATACTGATCCCAGAGCCAAAGTACTCATGTATTCATAATAGTTTTGTTGCTTCTGAAAGCAGGCAATATTAAAAAATCATGGGAAGGCTTTTCATGAAATATTTCCTGTTTGGTTTCGTAAAGTCAATTAATTTACAGGACAGCAGTTCGGAAAAGGATTTAGACATATTGAGCCATTTGCACATATTCCTCATTACAGATTTTATTTCACAAGGATGTCATGATCTGAACAGTCCAACACCCTTTGTATTTAGTAGATACTTTTCCTCTTTGTGCTACTAAATAATTGGTTTTTTTCTAGTTTGTTCAACTAAGCCCCTTCAGTTAACTACGACACCCACTTGCTTCTGAACATGGCTGTGTCTCCTTGCCCTTTACCTGCAGCCATTGGTGCCTAGAATTTCTTCCAAAAGAGGACATCCCTATCTGCAAAACCACTGCCAGGCATTTTTTTGAGCTCTGTGACAGAATGTTTTTACCTTCAGAAATGCCTCTTAGGGGCACAATAACCATTAATAAAAAAGTACGCAGGCTTGACAGGAGTCCTTTTGTATGTCCTTGGCAAATATTTGCAGAAAAGGGTATAGGTTTTTTCGTACACTATTCCCAATTGTGTCATAAGAGAACCTTTATCTCTCAGTTGAACTTAAAACAAGCTTATTGCAAATCTTGTCATGCAGGGCCTAGTAAAACAAACAAGTTTTCCCTAAAACACATTAAACCATTACTTAAGAGACAAATACCAGCTTTAGCTATGAGTCCATTCTGACCCCTCCATATTGCTCAAAGTAGGACTTCATTTGGGGGTCTTTGCAGATTCTCAAGTCCTCTGAAACGCATACCCACCTACTCTATATGAATGCCAAATTATACTGACATTGGGCATGTAGGGAAGTGGCAATACCCACTCACAGCTATTAATGTAAGCCAGGAACATAGTTTATTCTAGGTATTTCTGCTTACATGTTAGCATGTTTGATGCATTGACAGATTGGTTTTGTTTTTCTTTTGAACTTCAAACTGCAGGCTCTCTTAATTAGGGTAATACCTTTGAAAATAATAACATAATTTAGTTTCACCATTTTTGTCTGGTTTTTAGTGAAGACCTTAAATTTCAAATATGCTTTCCTAACAAAACCACAGAGCTGATCTATCTAACCAGGTTATGGCAATGAGAGACTTTTTTTCTTTATTTTTTTCTTTTTTTTTCCAGGAATAACTGAAAGGTTTGACCTTGACATAAACTGTGATACTGGCAATCTTTCCAACCTCTTTAATTCCTAGAGAAAGGAATGGCTATGCATTTATTATTTGCAGGATAACATGAGCTACCAAAGTTAAGTTAAAAGACAGCTTAAACACTTTAAAGGAAAGTCTGATATAGCTAAAAGTAGTGTATGTTTGAATAAAGTTCAAGAATTCAGCTCTGAGGCAAACTTGCAGCTGACCTTGGGAATATCCTGAACTTCCACGATGTAATTTCTGCATGTTTAGGGTGAAAACAGAATGATTCAGTAACTAGCCAGCAAAGTCAAGAACAGTTACTCCAAATTTATTCAGAAAATAAATCCTCCCATATACTATCCCCCCACTCACGACCCAGTATCAAATGATGTATTCCTGATTCAATTTAAAGACTATTAACTTTCAAAAAGCCCCTGGAAGTCATTTGTAACTGCATCTCATATTCTCAGCTGTCCCTTCTGTGGTGCCAAACTAATCCTAACTCTGACCAAGCAATAAATAACATGATTTTTATGTTGAAATCTCTGCAGTGATGATGTAAAGCTAAAAAGAATGTGGAGCTTAAATTTCCTGTTTACAGTAACTACTTGCTAAATTCAGAAACAGCTATGCTGATGGCCAAAGGCCTTTTAATATGTTCCTAAAGCCTGTTAGAAAAACTTATTTAAAAGACTAGCAACTGTATCAAATTGTGCTGAGCTAGTTTCAGCTTGTCATAACTTCATCTTGAAGGCAAAAAGAGTAACTCAGTGGACTCCCACCAGTCATGAGACTGAGAAATCCTGAACTACAGGTCCACAAGTTTCTGCTAGAGGATCTTCATGGACAAATGCCAAGTACAGACTGGACTTGGAGAATTTTTGTTTTGTTTTATTTTGGGGTTTTTTTGGGTGTGGGGTTTTTTTATTTAGTTGGTTGGTTTGTTGGTTTTGGGGTTTTTTTTGGGTGAGACTGGCCTGTAGAATAACTTAGTGAAAGATTCAGGAATGGCATGCCTCACTGGCTCTCCCCTGTGCACTCTCTTAGGCAGCTGCTTTTGGAAGAGCAGCACTAGATTGACCATGCTGCTGTGCTCCCTGCTCTGCAGTTGCTCTTGCCTCATGCATGATGTGTCTCATCTGAAAGTCTGCAACACACAGAGACCACACTTAGTGAACTGGTCATGCTATGTAGCATTCCTGTTCACATCCACAGATGACTTTCACTGTGGGAAGATTATGTACATAACCCAAGAGAGAACCAAAGTTGACCTCCCCTCCAAACAGCAGTACCACCTGGCTTTGGCTTTCTGAGGCAGCATGATAGCTCTATTTCACCTTCCTCCACTTCTTTCTAGCTGATTAGACATCAATAGCTAAGCAACTAGCCACATCAGAGTTTGGGTCAACACTCTTCAAACTCAGCACATTTGGGATAGCATAAAAAGCATTGCTCTCAAGCACATCATGAATGGAATGCCAGGTAGATGTTCTGGAGCTCAGGAAAGGCCAGAGGCAGCCCTATAGGAGTATATAACCTCAGATTTGTGAAGATATCATTTGCCATAGTCAGTGTAGGTCACTCACAGTGAGTATGCAATCTTATGTTGTCTCCAATTTAGTTCAAATCACAAGTTTAGAAAGCTTACAATTTGATTAAACTTTGATGATTTTTCATGGAGATAACAAAATCTGTACACCTGACCCCAAGCCACTTTCAAGTCTTGATTTCAAAAAGCCATGAAGGGACATGAATGTACCTATAATTTAAAATAAGCAGAAGACTGAAATAATATTGTTTATCCCCCTCTGGAAGCAATTAAACTGTTTAAATGAAAATTTCACCAAAAAATGTTCTGATCTTGTGGCAGAAAAAGCATAAAAATTGTTAATCCAAATATATAAAATTTGTAAAGCTATGAGCAATTGAAAATAAGACCTTCTATTATAAAATACCTGGCAGCTCTAATAATAGGTAATGTTATCAGCCCAACCTGCAGTAACATATTATACACAAGTACAAAAGATATATTTACATACCCCAGTGCAACCAGGAGGTTTTTTAATACCTCCTATTACCATAACAAATTGTTTTCTCAAAACTGTCATTTCATTAGAGACTGTAGCAGGAGACAATTTAAAGATTACTGTAATAGCACCCGCCATAATATTACTTATGGGCACCATACACTAGATTTTACATTATTAAAACTGTCTCTACCTCCGGTCTCCAACTGGACATGACCTGTATGTGGCAAGCATATAGACTGTAATACTGTAGGAGGTGACCCAGAAGGATGACAAACCTAGTAATAAGATCTTTTGCTCTGTTGTAGTCGTGGTCTGTACCTTTGCCAGTTGCTGTTTTGACTGGGGAAACGCGTCAACAGTGTTACTTAACGAAAGATTCTTTTGAAGAAAACTTCTATAGTGGGGAGCCCTGATGACTGTTTACAGGAAATCATAAAGAGCACCTTGAGTCCTCTCCAAACTGAAAATGCATTTTTCATATGAACTAGCATAATGAGACATAACAAGACTGACTCTCTTAGTAGGAATTAGTAGAAAAAGAGGCATAAAAGACACACCAATTTCAGAAGTTAAAAATAATTCAGGATATTCTCTTGGAGATTGCAGCTTTGTGTCAAACTGTGGATGAGGTAGCCATGCCTGTGAATTATGGGCATTACATGCAAACAATGGCTTCATTTATTGGTCTGCTGTATGTGTGCTTACAGTGCTTGTAATTGAGGATGATTATGGTTAATGATTCTAGTAATGTGTACTTTCAAACCAGCGGGACAGTGTAATTTGTATCAAACCTATTCAGTATCTCTTCAGGCATTTTGCCTAGTTTAATCTTAACCCAGCACTTGCTGTAGTGGAAACCTCTGGAAACTGCACAGCTGGCTCAAATAGGAGATTTCATGGTACTTTCACAGTGCACTCAAAAGAAATTAAAGCTTCCACTGCCTTCAAATCATCTGGACAGCTCCTAGCCTGTCATACTTTAATAGGACAAGGCCAAGATCTCTAGCACAGGAAACAGTTGTATGTCAGATGCAGAAAGAAAACAAAACATCTATCTGTGAACAGTTGACAACATATTTACAAGCAAAAGGAGGTGTCCCTGAAGAATGGATTCACATTTCTATGTTTGGAAGAAGGAAACAAAGAAGACACTTTCAGGTTTTTGTTTCAAAAAGGGGCACTAACCTGACAGGGAACTTTATTGCATGTCTTTAAGCAAAAGAACTTCCCCAGCTTACCCTTTAAATGTAGGGGCACAGTATATGAGCAACTCTAGAAGCTCATAGCTCTGGGTTACAGAGGAGGAACAGAGAAAACACAGGTATGTCTAAGAACACAGAGACTAGAAAGGGTGCAAAACGGCTGGGACTTAAGTGAGGATTTCACTGGAGTTTATTGGCAACTCTTTCATTGCAGGATTATATCCCTAATCTTTTAACTTCAGTGAATGTCATTACTGTGTTTTGGTCTTTTTGTGTCCTGGTTTCTTTTATTAATGGACTCCACTTTTTTTTTTTTTTTAAACTTGGTGATGCCAGTCAATAATCTTCACATACAATGAAGACAATTAACATGACTCTATCAGCTTGCCCAATTTGATCTGACACATTGCCTATTTTTACATAGATATGAACTTATTGAAATGTTTGCTTTAATTCTAGATGGTTGTCTGAGTGTTTTCCCAGACTTAAGGAATTGCTTATTGATTTCATAATTAACCGGTGTCTGTGATTGCTTCATTTTTTTTGTCTTCTGTGTTTTGTTATGCTTGGTTGGTGTCAATTGTGCTCTTTTGTGCTAGGACTTGGAGATCAGCACGTGGCTCAAGCAGTGGGATTGTCAGGAGTCTTAGGTATGAAGAAGAATGCATGAAACTGTTTTTTAGCTTGTATCACTTTCAGAAATCTTCCAGGGACTATGTATGGCTGGGATGTCTAGATTGTAGGGTAGGGTGTATACTCCCCTAATACTTTCTCTCTGTATAGGGACTGCAATTTCTATTATTTTCTGGCTCCCACTGTGAGACTAAAGAGGAACCTTAGGGGTTGGCCCTCCTTCTTATGTCAGTTGTACCTCCCTTCTACCCCTGTTTGCAATTGTCCTGTCATCCCACCTCTAGAGGAAAGATAAACTGCTCCCAAAAGTACAACCTTTGTATTTCAAATTTCAGCAAGTACCATATCCACAGGAAGCTTTTATGTCTATTGAAACCTCAAGATGACTGTAAAAGGAAAGAAAAACTTAAACCTTGAAATAAAATGAGAGACCTATTACCATGGGAGTGCATAGCATAAACATAAGCATCTGATGTAGGTCTTTCACAAACAACTTGCTCTCTTGTCAAAGAGAGATGAATGAAATCTCACAAAGAGTCTATAAACTCCTCATGCATTTTCATAGTTGCAGCTGGAGCTTTCAAGGGTTCCATTTCAAAAGGGAAACAAGTCAGAACAGCTTACACAGAAAAATATACAATGATCCTGCAACCCAGGAGGAGCTCTGATTTTGAGCAATGCTATTGTATTACAATCTCATATCAGGAAATTCTTTTAATTCACTAGATTCTTATGTAAATAGCTGCATTTCTTATCTGGGAAATAAATAGCATTTCTAGTCCAAATAAAAGGTTATACTATTACTGAAAAATATTAGGAGATTTGAGGAGAAAGATGAAAATTTGCTTCTACGGGTCACAGGCTGTAAGTGGTAAGGACTAATAGTTGAAAGATACCAGACTGGAACTAGGATTGGAGTAAATTAATATCTCTCCACTGATTTCAGAAAATCTAGAAAACTTCAAAGGAGTTATGTTAATCCATTTTAGCTGTACTCATAAAAGGAGGTATTTAGTAAATTTACAAACACACTGGGATTCTCCCTTTTATAGAAACTTGTGTTAAAAAAACAAAATGCAGAAGACTGATCAAGCAAGATAGATGGACTCAGTAAAATTTCTAAATGTTGAACAAACATCATGTGACAAGATCAGAAAATAAATCTGACTCTCCTTCAAGAACTGAAACACAGAAAGATGTAATGCCATATGACTATGAATTTTGATCACCACTGAATTTGAGAATGAAAATATGCTGGATACCTCTTTTTTTTCTTTTTCTGGCAAAGCTTTTCAACTTGTTGAATAGAAGCAAAGCCACACAAACTTGCGAAACAGAAAACTTTTTTTTCCCCCCCCATGCTGTTTTCAGACTCAAGACTGGTCATTGTGGTGTACTTTGCCACTCAGGCCAAAATTTGTGCTTTGAAAAAGAAATGATGAACACGAAAATCTGAAGGAAAAAAATACCTCAAAATATTTTTGGAAATCAGACCAAAAATATTAAATTGTAATGCTTTCCCTTAAAAACAATATTTGTGACAAATCATATATGCAAAGCATCGTAAAATGTCCTTTAATGATTCCAGCTACCTTCTTTCACTAAGTTTTGAGGCCACAAGTAATTTCAATCATTCACTTTTACGACTGAGTGATTTCACAGAAAAACATTTAAATCTACTTCCAAGTTATAAGAAGTATCTGCTCAGCAGCAGTCCAACTGTAGAGTGTTGAGACGCTGTTGCCAGTAGGTACCTTTGCTAACTTTCTATATTGTAAATGTGATAGATGAGGAAGTATAAACTTCTTTAGAAGCAAGGATTCTGCTTACAACTTCTTACTATTTCTGGAACTTCAGAAAGAAGACTGAAGGTTCCATTATTGTTTCCATAAATTTCCATATATCAAGTGACATGTAATACAAAACCGGGTTACTTGATACTTTATTCTGATTTTGTGTTCAAGTGGAGCAATAGTTTATGCTTTGACATAAACAATCCTTGATTTGCCTTTGTACAGCAGCTTCTGTTACTAAAATCAGTTATAATTAATTGTGTTCACAAAAAAATTTGCAAAACAAGCTTAATGCAACTGTACATATGAGCCATTTATATCAAGAAAAATGGATGATTTATTTAGGTAGGTGGGATATTCAAAACTTTAGGCAATGGCTTCTAGGAGTCATTGTTTATTAGAGTAGGAATTAGGATAGATATTGTTTATTATCTAACATAAGAGCAATTTTCCTTTCTCATTCCTGACATCATTTGAAAGCAGATTATTGACTAGGTTTTACTCTTGCTAGCTAGTGTATACTTTCCCATAGTATCTTCCAAACTTCTCAACACACTAGCTTTACTCTTGGAATTTAATTAAAGTTTGCTTCTTTATGGGCCAGCCTTATTCAATTTTGTGCAGTGTTAGCAGAGTTAGAATTTTATAACTGCTTGAACCAGGCTGACTATATGAAAAGCAATTTCAGGCCATTAGATAAGATAATGATCTCAGTAAAGGGACTAAGATCAAGCTGAGCCTTTAGGTTTTGCAGCTTTAAAAAATGCAAGATCATCCACTTGTGGCTGTTTTGAATAGGATATAATTTCTGATTTTTACAAGTAACAGTGTTTAGCTTCCAAGGATATCCATCTAATGCGCTTCAGCTGTTAGCCTTTAACTAGGGTTTATCGTGGCCATGTTTACAGCACAAGTACATCAGGAATGATGAAATAACTGGAGTAAGTCAGAGAACAGATAAATAAAAATTGCATGATTTAGAGAGGTCATCTATAATTTCTACATATTTAAAAAATTAACAAACAAACAAACAAAGGCTTGTTTCATATTTTTAACCATTTCTTTGAAGCTGAAAGTTTTGTTCCTTGGATTTTTTCATTTAGGGTGGTATTTTTTCCATCACAATGTATAGGTGGTATCGCACCGCTGAAGAATATAAAATTCTAAAGACTTTTATCATGATGACATTGAAACTCTGAGGCAGTTGTGTTATTGTTACATGGTGCTTTATGGAGAGTCAGCATTTCCTCCTCCATGAAAAGAAAAGCTTCTGGGAAGAAGATATTCCTTAGGTATTCTGTGTTCTTACAAGCCTGAGATAGCAACCAGATTAAAATAATCTCATTAAATATAGAATAAGACTAAACAGCAGACACATTTCACTATTAGCATATTATTCTCTTTTCTTCCAGAGCCAGCTGGTAACCTTTCATTCCCTGACATCTACTACAGGGGCAAACTGTAGAGAGTTGCTCTCTAATTGACACTGAATCTCGAGCTCTGTATTCTGTGTACTCTTTCAATAGGTAGGGATCAGAAGAAGACAACTTTTCCTTATACTACAAGCTGCTTTATGAAAGTGACTGTTAGTAGGGGCTCCAATTTTAATCCGTACAAGAGGTAGTTGCATCATAAATGCAAATTACAATGACTTCTGCACTTTTTTTTTTCATTCTTATATCCATAACCATTGCTGTCATCCTGAGAAGAACTCTTTGTGTATAGATGTTCTTTTTTTGTGTGTTTTGTGTATTAGACGTTCTTTTTCAAGAACTTTACCTGACTGGAATTGCAGAGTAAATTTCTACATTATTCAGGGCTTGCCCCAGATGACATGTGTAACATGCTGTAATAAAATTATCTAAATGTATGTATATGCACATGCACATGGGTGTGTGCATGCATGTATTCAAAAGCACTACAGCTTCCTGGGTTACAGAGTATTTCAGGGGACCAGGTCTCATATCTTACATAAACTTCTTTCAAACATTTGCAAACACATAATAAATGAATAAGTAAAGCCAGGAAACAACCAATGTGGAAATAATTTGAAGTTTATGGATTCCATGCCTAGAATTGATAATTTTTGTCTTTTTTTGTCTAGTTTTTGAGTAAAATTCATCAGAATACTGGGAAAATCCTAAAGAGAATGAGACAAGGGAAAAAATAAGACCTTGTGCCTTTCCTTCATCTGCCAATTTCTTCTCTGTCAGATGAAGGCCATCCAGATTTTGGGATGATGTAACCACCAAACCAAAAGAGCCACCTGAGTTTAGCATGACTAAACATTCACACACGCTGACTTTGTGGAAACCTACATAAGTCTTAGAGCAGAGGATATCCTCCTTATGTCTCTGAAAGAGTGTATGAAGGAGGCACTGACAGAATGGGCTAGATGCTGTGAGTTACGTCATCTGTACTGATGGGGTTAAGGGCTTCCACTAATCATTGCTTCCCATCTCCTCTCCCCCCACCAACACAGTGAAGTCTCTGGAGTCACCTCATGGCTACTTAGATTCCCATGAAGTGAACAGGACAGAAGTTGTTAGGCACATGTTGGCCAGACCTCTGGTGCTGCTACTCATATGCAGTAGGACATGCAAGTGAAATTATATCCATTAAGTGTGAATAGACATAAAGCTCATTTTGCTTTTTATCCCTATAATATTTATGCCAGTATAAAAGTACTAAAAGTTTTTGAAACTGTTGTCAATGTTCTGGTTATTTTTTTTCCAAAAAAACAAAGGTCCTTTTTAGACCATTTTTTCTTGTAAAATAACAGCTTCAATGACTCTTTTTTTTAAATTATTAACTACTTCTTGATTAAAACTTATCAGATCATCGTTGTATACTTTTTTCTTGTAAAAGCCTTGGCTTTCACTAAAAGACATTTTTCTCAATAAAACAGTGTGAGTGACATTGGAAGAGAGAATTAAATTAATTTATGGGCTGAAAATGTATCCATTGTAAGAGAATTGAGTCTAGTATTTTTAGTTATTTCTGAAAGCTGAAGTTTCACTTTTAGATCAATTATACTAATGTCTGGTTTTCCAGGTGGCTTTGGTATATATTTACATATTTTTGTTTTCAGGGCAGAAAAAGGATACATTAGGGAATAAAAAAACCAAAAAAACCCAACTCTGTTCTGCTGGGGGGAAAAAAAAATCAAGTTGATAAACTTACTACTTTTCAAATTAATTTAGGGGAAAAAATCTAGAGATAAAAGTTCTAAGCTATGTACAGGAATTAATATCCAACATTATCTACTATGTAGAAATTATGTCATTTTGCGTGTAGTGAAAGAGTCAGTTAAAAGCCAAATTGTTGCTCTTCTGCGGATTTTTGAATACAAGTGTGGTGCAATTCCTTCATAATATACATTTTAATGAGCAATTTGACCATTAGAAGACTGTTTTTCAGTTCATCTTCTGATGTCTCCATGACTCCTTGTTACTACTTGAAAACATGACAATATAATCTTTGAAAATTTGCCTGTATGGAAAAAACA
This sequence comes from Laterallus jamaicensis coturniculus, assembly GCA_022605575.1. NCBI lineage: Eukaryota > Metazoa > Chordata > Aves > Gruiformes > Rallidae > Laterallus > Laterallus jamaicensis. The sequence continues at coordinate 823,601 of JAKCOX010000076.1, read as the reverse complement.
GGAGACATAACCTGCAGTAATGTGATGGTCTGTTGTAATCCACTTTTTATGAAAGCCATATATTACTTCTTTCTGTTTCCCATTTAATCTTTTCATATTATGTATTATTGATGTTATCAATTCCTTGGATGGAGGCTGTATTTTTTTGTGTCTTTATACAGTGCTTAGCACAATAGGCTATTTGTCTAAGGCTCCTAGACACAATTGTAGTGGTAAATAATACTTGTCATTGTGTTCTGTCCCTTTGAAATATAAGAAAATGTAGACAAACTCTTTTCTTTTATTTGTCTCTTCCCAATAAAAAGCGCGATACCACAGCAAGGATATAGTAAATTGTATACGCCTGGTAAACAGCCTAAATTTATAATAATGTTATTCATAACAACAAAATTATCAAAAGCTTTTATGTCAGTGATATTTAAAGATCATTGTTCAGAAGCAGTAATGCAGAATGAGATGCAACAGCTTGTATGGTTTGCAAATGAGATTGTATATAAATGTTTTATATCACGCGTAGACATAGCTGTTTGATGAGTGAACACTTACTATTAAAATTCAAATATATTTATTGAGACTGGCATGTGAAGGATTGTAATTTAGATTTGGGGTTTTGCCAACCTTTTGTTAATAACTCAATACTTATTTGCTAGGGGTATTTTTAGGTCGATGGCTCTTCTTATTGATTAATTTGAGGTTCAACAAAGCCAAGTGCAGAGTCCTGCACATGGGACATAACAACGCTGTGCAACACTACAGGCTTGGGAAAGACTGGCTAGACAGCTTCCAGGCAGAGAAGGATCTGGGGGTGTTGGTTGACTGCCCACTGACTATGAACCAGCAGTGTGCCCAGGTGGCTAATGACATCTTGGCTTGCATTAGAAATAGTGTGGCCCTCCAGTCCATGGAAGTAATTGTGCCCCTCTACTTGGCATTGGTGAGGCCACACTTCATGTACTGTGATGTTTTGGGCCACTCATTACAAGAAAGACATTAAGGTCCCGGAGTGTGTCCAGAACAGGACAACAAAGCTGGTGAAGGGGTTGGAGACCGAACCTTAACGAGGAGCAGCTGAGAAATCGGGTTGTTTAGCCTGGGGAAGAGGAGGCTGAGGGAAGACCTTATCAATGCCTAAAATTACCTGAAAGGAGGTTGTAGAGACATGGGTGTTGGTCTCTTCACCCAAGTGACAGGTGACAGGGAATGGACTCAAGCAGCACCAGTGCAGGTTTAGATTAGACATTAGGAAAAAAATCTTCACTGAAAGGGTTATTGGGCATTGGAACAGTCTGCCCAGGGAGGTCGTTGAGTCACCAAGCCAGAATATATTTAAAAGATGGGTAGATGAGGTGCTCAGAGATATGGTTTAGTAGAGGACAAGTATGGTTGGACTCAATGGTCTCAAAGGTCTTTTCCAACCTAGTGATTCTGTGATATAGTATTGGATAATTAGGTATTCCAAATAAATGATGTTTAAATGACTATTGTTGACTGTCAACAGTTCTTTAAAAAAGTGAAAACTATAACCTTGGTAGTTTACACAGAACTTAAAAAGTGTATTTTTATTAGTATATTTTTCTGATTTAACTCCCCCCCTGCAAACAACTCTATTTCCATATAACCATTGTTTCAATATATTCAGAGACACATATTCAAGTCTTTGCAAAAACTGTATTTACATAAATATTATGGATTTGTAACACTTAAAATGTTGTGGTTAATTTCTAAAGATATTTCATCATGCATACCCATTAGTACTTTATTGAGGAAATAGTAATTTTTTTCCGAAAAACTAATTTCAAGAGGGAAATATGCACCTAAGAGATGAAAAATAAAGCGTAGACATAAAGTTCTTGTAGCTTGATGTGCAACTGAGATGAGTCAGCCAGTCATAACAAATTGAGTTTTGATGTATAATACCACTCAATAGTTCATTAGTGTGCCCAGCTCTTGAATTGAATATGAACATGCAGTCTTAGGGCTATTGATTTTAAATTATTTTTCAGGAGTTTATTGTGCTTAGATTTATGAAAAAAGGAAAAAGTTATTTTGCGTTCTTTTCTCCCTCAAACATTGTTTTGACAAGAATGTCTTGAGACGCATTTCTCAGAAGAATTCTTCCTCCAGCCAGCTTACTCTGAAGAGGTATTTCTCAAAAGAAGGTGACTTTTTTTTTCTGATTCAGTAGTAAACTGCATGTCATGACAGGATTTTTTTTCCCCCCTGCTGTTACAATCCTGTAACAACTCCCTGTTGATAAATCCATTCTAATACTGGCTCAGGGTCTTGTGGTGCATCTAGTACCTGCTTAACTAATACTAGAAGAAAGATGGACTGTGGACATGTTGCAAGTGGATTTAACCTTCAAGAAAATAAAAACTCAGGTTTTACTTGGGAAGGGTTTCATTCCAGAACCTTCTTTACTTGGTACAAAAGTTAATGCCAGAATCCAGCTGCACATGTGAGGTACAAACCAGATGTCTCATTGAAGCTGCACCCTATATTGCATCCAGGAGATATTTAGCAGATTGAACTTTTGTAGCAGTAAGAAATTACATAGGTGTTGATGGCTATCGTGTTCGTCCTGAGTTCTCTGCCATACGGTCCTGATGTAGAGGCTTTTTACCTTTGCAGGATGATTTTCACATGAATTTCTAGCATCTGCTCATCCACTGACACATTTTTCATTGATATAGATGTTAACCGTCACTACATAGGCCCATTATTCCTGCTGAGAAGTAGAAGTATCTATGCACGCTGCTTTTGCAGTCTCCCACAGTTTTTACCTCCAAGAACAGCATATATGTGCCAGGCAGAATGTGCTGCCTTCTGCTGAACACCTGCTGTCAGCTCAACACTGTATGCGGCAGCACACCCACGAGCTCATGGCAGCCATCTTACCATGTCAACTGTACTTCATCACCAGAATCAAATGCTCAGTGGTTCTCTCTGCAAGATCTCTCTGTGTCCCTCTGTGAACTATCACACTGGAGATCCTTGAAGGAGTTGTGCTCGTACACAGGAGGTTGCAGCACAATGTGAATGAAGACTGTAACTTGATTCCAAGGGCAATACAACTGCTGGCAGCAAGACATGATAACTAGGCATATTGGTCCCAAGGGTGTGTGATATATATCTGCTATATAGTAACTAAAATATCCACTCTCTCTGTCTTTTCTTGACATGTTTATACCTTCCCTCTTCCCATTCCTAAAACCCCCTCTTTCATCACACCCAAAAATTTGGGTGGAGGCTTATATCAACATGTCTGCAGAGTATGTAACTACATATGAACTCTTTATGCAGCTTCTCTTTGTAGTTGAGGACACAAGCAGAAATCTCTAGAGCACCTATTTTACTCAGACATTGGTGTCTAGAATGGGTCAGATGAACCATGCTTATAAGACTTTTTCTCTCTATTGACTAGAAGTGCATTTGGACATCATGTTTAAGCACAGTTGTCTCCATTGTAGATAAATCTAAATTTCTGCAAAATCAGTTCCATTGTATAACCCCTGTTTCCTTACTTGACTTAGAAACATGGATATTTCCTAATGTTCTGCTTTTTCTACTTCCCAGTCCCTAGAAACACACCAAATAGAAAGAATATGTTCATGCTCTCACTTGATGAAGAATTGCTTTCATAAAAGTCTTTAAAAGTCCACTTTGAGAAGGACATATGTGATGCTGAAAATACACAGTCCCTTCTCACCCTGCACATAGATCTTGTGTTTAGTAGCAATTATTTGTCAACTGTAGAAACAATAAACCTCAAAGTCAGAAAATTAATAGCTTTGGTAAAATACTTGAACTTAAGCATAAGACCAGACCTCAGGGTGATTTGAATACAGATAGATTTCTTGTATTTGATGTCTTTTGTTCTCACATAAAGTATTTCTGATGCTGAAGAAATATCTAGTTTACTTAGTAATACACTTAGTCACTAATTCACAGCAAGACTTGACTCATTAAATACTTACATGGTCTATTTATTATACATTGTGTTTTCTGCTGCTAATGTCTCTTTATATTTATATTTCTTCCTATTTGTAAAGTGTTCTCAGTTGTATAATGGTTGCACATATTTTTTATTTTCCAAAATAGAACACCAGTGGAAATTACTATGTTTTGCATAATCTGAAAGGAAAGTTCAAATTTAATGAAATAAATTATAAATGAGAGCCTTTGAACGAGTACTTAATTGTTTAGTGGTACCGCCTGATATGATGGTCTGTCACAGTAGTGTTAATGAGGAATTTTCAGCCTTTGGTGGTGGAAAAAGTGTTTAAGTCAGGAGTCAGTGGATGAATCAGCTACCAAAATATCAGTTTGACAGCTTTTCAAAACATTAAAAGAAGTTGTTCCTTCTCTTAGAAAAAAGAATCTATGACACTCCTGATCTTTGCTTCCCACTATTTTCTTTAGCATATGTATTCAGTGGCTGAATTCTTATATGTATCTTAAGTGAGAAGCATTAAAGCATCCCCTAGGTTGAGTAAACAGAGAATATTAACTGCAGTATATAATTATTTAGTCTTCTGTGTAAACAGAAATACTGGAAAACATTTCTCTCTTTGTATATTCTACATAAGCAGATGACTCAGGGCTATGATTTAAAAAAAATATTCTAGGCATTGTAGAAAGCTAGTCTGAATTCATGGTATTTTGAAGTCCCATATTATGAGTATTGAAAAATGTCAACTCCTTCTCAAAACAGATTGCAGATTCCTAGCCCTAGATTCTTAAGTGATAAGTGATTCCTCTGTAGGTAAATTAGGTACCAAGAAATTATCAAAATTTCTAATTAGCTTTCTTCTATCTCCATAGGACACCTACAGCTCTATGGGGCAGCATAAAGAATATAGTTCAATGACTTATACAGTTTGACAGGTAGCCAACTATTTATACCCATAACATTTGAGTAAAAATTAGATTTCCTTTTTTTTTTTTCCAGTGTCTTTAGTGTTGCAGAAGAAATATCTATTTTACTCTCTAATTCACTTTACTGCTATGCCTGAATGTTGAATGAGACCAGACGTTTCTGAGGTGCTCTGAGTCCAGCTCTGTCATCATCTGAGACTTTCTAAAGCAACAGAGTAGCATGTTTTGGATGTGAGAAATAGGCTGAAATACATGCTTAGTGTCTGGAATCTGTATCTCACGTAACATCTAGAGTACCCTGTTCTTCAGGATTTTGACAATCACAGTTCTGACATTTTGTCTTCAAAAACATCCTCCATGACTGTATTTGTGTGCTATTGAATAAAAAATTTATATTTCAGCAAAATCCACCATGTAAAACTCTGAAAAAAACCCTGATATAAACTGGAAATACTGTTTTAATAGTTCAGGGAGGTTAGCTTCTAGAATGAACTTCTTTAATGACCAATCATCCTGCAAAGACACATTACTACCTCTTCATCCCTTTGGTTTTGGTTTTTTTTGTTTGTTTGTTTGTTTTCTCATAACACAGTGTCTTTATTGAAAATCTAGTGTTATACAGTGACCAAATAAAACAATTACAATAAAAAATATATCTGCTGCTTCTAAATATATTTTCTTTTTAGAGGTAGATGCTATTAAAGTAAAATTTAGCTTTTTAAAATATAATTGTCCAAGTGCAAGTCAATACTACCTTTTGATGAAAAGGTGATTTTTTTTTTTCCTCTTCAAATGGCTTTGCTTTATTTTTGATCTATACCTATTTTATAATGCAGAAACAGTACCTCAGCTGTAAGATACTCTTATTACAATTTAGTTTCTTGGACTTCAAGGTTTTTTTCACTGCTTTTAATGCAAAACTTGCACCTCTACTAAAGGTTGAGCTTAGCAGAATGTTAAGACCAAGCCATCCATTAGGATTTTTTGGCTGTCCATAATTTATTTTACTCTGATTTTTTTTTATTTAATAGAGGACTCTAAGAACCAATATATCAATAGTAAAAAAAGGTAGTAAATTGGAATACACTCTTACTTTCTGATTATGTGATTGTAGTTACAATGTCAAAAAAAGCAGGAAAATACAGTAAAACCGTTAATTTATACTTGCAGTCACACTATATGGTGCTCTAGCAAACAGCAAATAAGCAAGCTAAAGATTCATAGAAATCGTAAATGTTTTGAAAAACTAAAGTACCTTTATAGTGTGAGACCTCATAACCATATTCCCTGTGAAGTCAAGATAATATGGATTTTGGATACTTTCCTGCTTATCGATAATGCGCGTGTTGCCATAGAATATATTATCCATGGAAAAATATTACATGTATAAATCATATTTACCTATTCCTTTTAGTCCCTCTGGTAGCACGGAATTGAAATGCTGCTTGTTAGTTGCATGCTTCTTCTACTTTCTACCTATTTTTCTTCCTTTACTTTTTTTTTTCTTCTATTCCAGGAAACTTAGGCCAAATGTCTAGTTTCACAGAATCTCCTGCTGAGAAAGATCTGAACATTGTTTTGTTTACTTTTGTTTGTCATTTATTCTGAACATCCTGTGTTTATTTTTTACCATCAGTTTCACTCTTTCAGGGGGCTGCAGATGTGAGTAGAGGGTGTTGATTTAAAGGCATGATCGTGTGTGAGAACAATCCCAATGATTTTTCTTTTTGCCATTTCCAAGGATAATCCAATTTTAAGTATGTGTCAGTGTTCCATAAGAATTCTGTCCTATAACATCCAGACATGGTGATGAATATATCATAAAACCATACTGCAGCAACACCTCGTCTTAATATTCATTCTCCTCTGGCGGGAGAGTGAAAGTTGCTACATTACACCTGCTTAATTCATAAGAGCATCTGTCATTCTAAGGAGAATACAAGGACTAAAGTTTTAGGTCCATCCATTGCAAGAAGCAATTTTTCCATGTTACATGGTTATCCAGGAGCTGAGCAACTGAAGTAGGATTGCAAAGCTACAGAAGTTACAATGTCAAGTGCTAACTGGAGAGTGAGGAAAAAAAAAAAAAGGTTGCCTTACTACATTATATGACTACTGTTTAGCTTTCACTTCTTTTCAGTAGTGAAAGAGTTAAGCTGCAGATTTCTGAAAAGCCATATTTCTCTGTGCTCAATTACTAGTCTGAACTAAGTTCTGCCTTCCATTTTTTGTCATTTATGGAATGATTGCCACAGATATGAATATTGAATAGGAAAATATTAGTATGTATTCACAGTTATTATCTCACATAATGATTTTTAACACTAAAAACACTTCCTATTCATCACTTGAATTAGGAGTTCATGTAGAATAAAAGAATATTATGAAAATTACTGTGTTTGTTCAAGGCTCATTTTTCAAATGTACTGTTTAGCTCATAGAAGGGATTGTCAGAAACACTTTAAATGAAAGTTGCATACCTAAACAATTAATAGATTAAAAGAAATTGCTTCTATTTCTTATGAATTATTGACCTTTATTTATTTTGAATTACTTAAAAAAATAGCTATCTAGAAATCTAGTCACATTCAAACGTTATTTTGCTAGCAAAATTTATTAGCAGGGCATCTTGCCCCATTATCTACATCATCTTGAACAGAAACTTTTCTAATCTCCCCCTTACTCCCAGAGTAAGACTCTTTCCCCAGTTTTTCCCTTTCCACTTCCTTTAATTGGAGTTTAATCTAATGGGAATAAATGAAAAATTTGAATGGAAGGACACAAAAATCTGAACCTAGGAAAGCAAGTTCAAAATGAAGAACTCAAACCAGTTTGCTTCCATTTCTACATAAGCCCTAAACTTGAAAAACTAAGCTCAAATGTTGCAGCTGGTGTGCATTAAGCTGAGGGAGAAAATGCTAAATATATTGAACAGAGTGAGTTATATAGAGTATAATACGAGACATTACTTAAAATATTACTCCTACAGATAATTTATTTTATTTCCCATGATAGTGTTAGTGACATCCAAGTTTTCCATTTCTTACCTCACTCTACATTTACCACTGGAGAGGACACCATTACTAAAAGAAGCAGATCTTGTGGTGTCTGTGGAAGATACCCATGAAGGCTACTCTACACACAAGGAATATGACACACTCTCATGGGGAATTACAGGGATGGACAGTGAATCAACAGAAATTGACCAAGTGGGAATTTCTTAGTTTTGAATGTGATTTGTATGAGCTTGGAAAAGGCTGAGAGGCAAACAAGAATTCAGCATTTCTTCTGCTTCCGAGATTCCTTAAATTTTATCATGCCTTTATCAGATAAAAAAGGTGCTGCCTTCAATGTCCTGGTCCTGGTCTGGAATGCAGGGTAGCTGGGATTTATTTCCTTCTCTGTGAATAACCAGCATTCTTTGACCTTGGACAAGTTGTACTTTTGGTATGTGCCTTCCTTTGCCCTTCTCTTCAGTGTATGTTATGCTCCTTTAGTGATCATATATTAACTTAGAGATGTACAATGCCTAACACAAGTGAAAAAATGAATAATGAAATATCTGTGGAATTATACATTTCTGGCTTGTCTAATGTAGAATTAATAAACAGGAGGATTTGTTTTAAAAATTAAAAAAATCACAGCAGTTCCATTCAGTCAATTAAGAAGGACATTGGAATGGGAGAATATTTTAGGCATTAGAGGAATAGAAGCAAGCTTATGGCATCTTTGTCCAGTTAAAAGTGTGGTTTCCTGCCCTCTTTTGCACACACAAAAAAATTGCACATGAACCCAAGATATAAAAATAGCCAGTTTCTGTCTTTGATTGAGGGAGAAAGACACAAGCCAGATTTATTGGCTGTCTAGAGACCTTATGTTCAGTTTTCTCTTGTCACATTCGCACCAATTAAATGTGAGAGTTTATATGTTGTCCTATCTGTAAAGATGACAGCCAGAGACTTGTCTGGCTCATTTAATTGTCTCTGTGGGAGAAGTTCTCCTACCCTTGTATAGAAAACAGTATTTCATATACCTACCATAAAACCCTGTTTGCCTGAATATTTTCAAGGAAAAAACCCAACAAACTATTCAGAAAAAGTGATATGTAAGAGAAGATTGTATTCCTTTGTCCCTAGTAAGCAGAAGTTTTTAAAATGCAATTTAGTAACATGTTATTTAGTTGAAGGTGAAACATCATATATAATACCTGCTGTACCTATAAAGAGATATATCATAAGTAAGTATTCAGGCCAGGTGTTGTTGCTAGCATGCACAAATAAGTTACTGCTGCTACCTGGAATGCACAATCAGAAAGTGAAGGTCCAGTGATGTCATCATGCTCCAAAATGAAGTGTAAAAACCCAAACAACATCTTTTGGGCAAAGTAACTGATTGTCTCTCCTTTCTTTTTTTCCCCAATCTCATTGCAATACTTCACTCTTCTGTTGCACCTTCTTTACATATCTCTTTTATTCAGTTTCAGAGTATTAGCCAACTGATACACCACTAAACTCAAAGAAGACAGTTATTTAGTACATTTCCATATACATGAAAGCCTACAGTGTCTTTTCAATCTTTTTAAATGAACATAATTTTTAGTATTTTTTAAAATTAACTTGATTTAATAAATAGCAGGAAAACCAGATGATTAATTTTAAGCACAGAAATTTTTAAGCAATTTGCCAGAGTTTTTGACCAGAAGAAACTGGTAAAGCTCAGAAACAGTTTGCTGTTCATAGGAATCAGGGGAATCTGAGAACTAGAATACTCTTGAGAAGTTAGAGAACAAATATAAAAGTATTTGGCAAATAAAATCAAGTGATCTTCTCATTAAATATTTCCTAAATAATCTTATAATTTTACATCACTACAGAATGTTAAATTTCTTTTAAAGCTGAAAAAAAAATCTCTTTTAATTACAAAGTACCCATGATTAAACTCAATGTTGAACTTTGAGCATTGTGTATTCTAATTTTTTCTAATTATTCCATCTTTGTTAACTTTCTCCTTCACAATTGTAAATCCAGTCCTTTGTTATTTTGTGACTCCCACTGTGAACAAAACTAACCTAACAGTCTGTTACTTGGATACAAGTTGCTATAAAATGGAAAGATGGAGATTTGATAATGCAAACAGAGATAGTATATCTTAATGGTGCTAATGAGAAGACATTTAATTTCCAATCTATAATCACAGAATCAAAGACTGCTTTGGGTTGGAAGGGATCTCCAAGACCATCTAGTTCCAACTCCCTGCTATGGGCTGGGACACCCTTCATTAGACCAGATTACCCAAATCCCTATCCAACATGGCCTTGAACACTGCCAGGGATCCAAAGGGATCCACAGCTTCTCTGGTCAACCTGTGTCAGAGCCTCATCACCCTTGCAGTAAAGAATTTCTTAGTTAATCTAAATCTTCTCTCCTTCAGTTTAAACCCATTAGCCTTTGTCCCGTCACTACGACCCCTTGTAAACAATCTCTCTCCAGTTTTCCTGTAGGCCTCTTGAGGTATGAGAAGACTGCAATAAGGTCCCTCCAGAGCCTTCTCCTGGCTGAACAACCCCAGCTCTCTCAGCCTGTCTTCACAGGAGAAGTAGTCTTGCCCTCTGATCATCTTCATGGCCCTCCTCTGGACTTGATCCAACAGCTCCATGTTTTTCTTGTACTGGGGACCACAGAGCTGGATGCAGTACTCCAGATGGGGTCACATCAGAGAAGAGTAGAGGGAGAGCTTTTGATGCAGCCCAGGATACGGTTGGCTTCCTGGGCTGCCAATGCACATTGCTGGCTCATGTTAAGCTTCTCATTCCCTAACAACCCCAAGTCCTTCCCCTCAGGGCTGCCCTCAATCCATTCACCACCCAGCCTGTAGCTGTATTTGGGATTGCCCCGACCTATGTATAATTGGAGTCACATACAGTAGCAATTGAAAGTGATATATTTTTATCAGGCTGTGTGTTTCATGACATACATGAAATGTGCTATGAGTACATACATGTACTTTATTCAACTACTGTGTGCACCAGCTTCATAAGTACTGTTGAAAATAGGTATAAGAATCAGAACCAACTTCAAAACAAAAGCATAATGTGACTATTTCATTATTGTTCTGCTAATGAGAAAATATCTACATTTCATCTTTTTTTGTTGCTGTTTCAATGAAAGATTAATGATATTCTGTGATTTAAAATTCACAACTTCTGTGTTTAAGAATATAAAATTTATTTTCAGCATTAACGACTTTATTGCAAGTAATTTTTTAACATTTCTGCTAGATTAAAAATTTCCCCACTCCTGTTTACATGTCTGATACATAGAGTGAGGTCTGCTTTTACTTTCCAAATCCTTTCTGCTTTACTGAAGCAGAGAAAGAGGACGTCGTCTCCAACTGCTAAGAATCATCTTTTTGCCAGTTGCAGCCATTGAGAACTGCTCAAAGTTAAAATAGATCTGTTCATTTTCTGACTACCACTCAGTACAGTTCAGTGAACTGTTACGCTGAAAAACAAGTAGATAGTTCCTGGAGCAATGCATTACATTTGCATCTTAGATTACTTTGAGCATATTCATTTTAGCTCATTCTTTGAAGCAATTTTCCACCAAATCAGCGCTACTCCAGCAGGCAGCTTACACCTTTTCTGGCACATTCCACTTGTGTTTATAAAGCAAGTTTTCCTTCAGATCATGAGCCAGTTCAGGAGATAGACTTGACTTTACAGTTTTACCCCAGCTTTTATTAGCAGCTGTGATACAGCATAATAATACAGTACATATTATTTATAACTGAGTGCATTCTGTTACCAGTAACTTCTCTATTTAGGCATGGGGTGTGATAAGAAAAGACAGCATTCAATTTCTTGCTTTTTCAGTGGCCTCCCTGGATTATCGACATTCATCCCTAGGTGCTCTGAAGAGCAATGGTTCCATGTTAGGCTTCTGTGACTTCACTGATGGAAAATAATTTAAGGAATAGCACACATAACAAGGCAGTGTAGGTTTTCAAGGGCCATTAACTGGTAACAAAAGGAAGAAATCCCAAGTGACCTACATATCCCCTGTAGTGTGTAAAGGTTGTGTCTTTAGGTCCTGAAAACTCCTCCTCTGAGTTCTGGGCAGATTTTTTTCTTGCACTAGCAGTGTACAGGACTCTACCAGCAAGACAAAATACACTGCAATATCTATCTATGTTAGTAACTCTATTGTCATTGTCAATGATGCATTCCTGATTTATTTCTGTATTCAGTGAATAGTTATCTCTTTTAAATTGGTGAGTACAGATGTAAAAAATTCAGGAAAAAAATACGCATTTGTAGTCTCTAGGACCGAAGACAGAGCTGTTTTTTACTCAGTGTAAAATACTTTGAAAGTGAAGGGCTTTTCATAATTTCATCTGTTTAGGAAACAATTCTATATTGTTCAAGGTAAACAATTAAACATCAGTCGTTCACATCATATTGGTTTAGATTCTATTGATAAATAAAAAATGTAGGGGACTGGGATATTCTTTATACCTTTTGAAACCCACAATTTGGCTGTAGAGAATTAATGTACAGGAAGAGGTGGGTTGTCTCTGTGCCAGCTCCATGGCATGCTTCAGCTTCCTGCCATCCCCTTCTGGCATCACTAAGTTGTCCCAAAATATCATGAGTCTCCGTCACCCCGATTTTTAGAAATTAAATGAAAGGGAACCAAACTGTTATGATACATCCATTTTCTTTGGCTAAACCCAATGTTATCCTGGACACTGTGATTAGAATTACAACTTTGTTCTTTTTTATTATTTTTCTAATTCACACCTATTCTAATTTCTCTCTTTTCCTTCTCCATTCAGTTGTTCCTTTTCTATCTCTATTTCCTACTTTCTGTTTGAAAACAGTCTAACTTTGCCAGTCAAGACAGATTTTTTGCAGTATTGCTGTGAGACTGTGACCAAAAAAGAAGTTGAAAGCAATGCCTTCAGTGCTATGACATTGACACAAGGTTGACAAATCTTGGAGTAGCGGATAAACCCACATGCTATGCCTGCTTTTCTTTTTACTTTTTTTTTTCTTTCCTAGCAGCAACCATATAAATAAAAATCAAGAACTAACACTAAAGCTGTTTTCCCTTTTTTGTTCTTTTCTTCCCCACCCCTCCTTCTCTTTTGTCCCCTGTTTGTTTTAAGGAAACAGGATTGAATTTCAACAAGAATTTCTCTTTCTTTATAAGATGGGATAGTAATTACTGACATTCGTACCATGTATAAGACTGTCAAACAGGGCAAGGAATTTTTATAAAAGTGTATCAGTGAATGGCAAAGGGGACCTTGTACTAACATCTTTACATCTTTAACTGTTTTATGTTGTATTCCTTATAGGTGGTAAAAAAATTCTTATTTACATTGTTTTTCCTGCAGTGAAGCAGGCTGAGGTCTCTGCATTAAAAAACCCAGAGTCAACTGCTTCGGATTACACAGTGACACTACCACAGTAAGAACTTTGTCTTTCCATGATATTTTATATTACGGTCTGAAATTGGATAAAAAATTTTTCTGATTTTGTTTTGACTTCTAGATTTTTGAGGTTCAGGGTGTGATGTGAAACTCAAGTGAAGTGAATATGCAAGAACTGAAACAGCAGAGAGGGCTCATTTGAACCACTCTAACCAAAAAACATTGGCTTTCATTTTTCTGTACTATTTTGCAAACAATGTGAAAAAAACCTGAAATTAAAGTAAATCACTTTTACATATGACTTTAAAGCTATCTGGTTATAAATTTAGCACAGGTCCCAGGATGAAACAATAATAGAGTGAAACTAGAAGGCTGAACTTCAATTCAGAATCCATATTAATATCTGGAAGCATTCAGAGTCAGGACCAGGTTTGGTGTGTTATGAAAGAGAAGATAAGACTTCAGTGTAGCCTCAATGTGCTTTGTAAACTTACATTATTAAGCTGATATGCAACCCAATGTATGTACATGATTTCAATAAAAATCACAAAAAATATTTCCACGTCAGAAAAGTTTCTCAGTACAGATTCCTTTTCCCAGACATATATCAAGTAGTGATTTTCATAACAAAGAACATTTCAGAATATTTTTTAGACATTAAGTAGAAGTGGACAGAAAAAAATAATTTGAAATAATATCTGAGTTGCTAGCTGAGGATATGAGAAAGTTAGTGGAGAAGATTTTCAAATACAATATAAAAGTGACATTGAAATTCAGAGGTGGTTGAATAAAAATCTAAAGATGACAGGCCGGAAGCTTTTTTCTGAACATGTTTACTGTCACAAGTTTTACCATCCTGAAGGATATGAAAACTGATTTTTTTTCAGACATCAAATGAAATTAGAACAGAAGGATGTGCTATCTGTAATTCCTTACTCATGCCTTTCGGGCAGTGTTCAAGGAGGTGGTAAATACTGATGTCACTAAAGAAGGTCATTAGCCAGCATGGCATTTTATGAAGCAAGTGTGTAAGCTGCTTTTGTACGTGGCCATTGTATTTGAGCACACTGGCTAGCGTGGACCAAAACTTTCTCCAGGGATTTTTCTAATGCTATAACTGTATGATGATCCCTTACCATTGCTTTTAACTGTGACCTGGCCCTGTGTGTTCTATTAGTATGTGTCTATGCATGCTATATGGATATCGATATGTCCATATCCAGACTGACAACTAAACTAAGTGGCTTGCAAAAGCAGGACCGAAACAGAAACAAACCTAATTATTATATGTCTTCAAACTGAAGATGTTTGAAGGTGTTGAAAGATAAAAATTACATTTATTATCAAAGATTAGAAAAAAAAACATTTAAAATGTTGACATTGTAAGAAGCAAAATGTGAGTGTTGAGGGCCAAAGCAACCACCTCAGAACCTGAAGGTTAAGCAGGCACTGAACAAGGCTCGTCTTCTAAAGGAAAACTTGATAGAAAAGCCTGCCTCAGATAAGGATGTTGGCACAGATAACAGGTAGCACAGACCTGTTACTTATTCTCTCTTTTGTCTTTGACTATAAAAATGCCACTAGGATTATGCAGAGAATCTAAACTAGAGAAATTAATTTGTTCTGTCACACAGACATCTTTTGTTAATAATTCCATGATATTGCACCCAATCTACTACAACATTTAACTTATTTCAAGAAAGATGGGCAAACACTTGCTGTATATGGCTTTTCCTTGCCTATATAGCTTTTCTTTTTTCAGGGGCTAAGTGAATACAACATTCCAAATAAACAGGAAAGACATTTAGATTTTTAAATTAATGGCCATTATCCTAACATAAAGTGCTGAAGAAATAGCATGAATAAAAATTTGAATTTGTCAGAAGCTTAGAATAGGAAGCAAAAAAAAGTAAACATCTTGGATATAAAATGACATGAAAGTCATGAAAATTATTAGCCTGGATTTAATAGTTAATAATAGGACTTAAAGTGGAACTTTGTAAATTTTTTAATAGGGCTTTCATGCCTTGTTTAACTTCTTTTTTTAGCAGAAGCTGCGTAACTTCCATGTATTTTTGGAAATGCTTTTTTAAAATGTTCTTCCATAAAAGGATTATTTTTATAGATATACAGAATTTAGTTCCCTCTGTAATCCTTACACTCTTCCTAATTCTCAAATAAAGGTTTTACTCTATTATTCTGGGGAAAAATATAATACTGACAGTGGAATCTTCTGGTGAAAACAATACAGGGGCAAATTAGGAAACTCTGAAAAAGCTGTGTTTTTTATAAAATTAATTTTACATGGTGCATCATGTTTGATTTCAGCCTCTGGTATCCGAAGAATAAAAGATATTTAATACATTTGATATGTTTATCAGCAGGTTCCTACTACATTTACACAATCATTGACTTAGAATCATCATAGAATGTGTTAAATTGGAAGTGACCTTTAAAAGTCATCTATTCCACCCCTCCCTGCAGTAAGCAGTGACATCTTTACTAGATCAGGTTGCTCAGAGCCTCAATCAAGCCTGACCTGGAATACCTCTAGAGATGGGGCCTCCTCTATTTCTCTGGGAAACCTGTTCCAGTGATCCACCCCCTTCATATTGAATAATTTTTTCCTAACATCCAACCAAAATCTACTCTTTACATATATGGCCTTGTGAACAGTTCTTCCCCAGCTTTTCATAGGCACCTTTCAGGTACTGGAAAGCCACTATAAGTTTTCCCCAGAGCCACCTTCTTTGTAAACTGAACAACCCCAAGTCCCTCAGCCTGTCTTCATGAGAGACCTGCTCCAGACCATTGACCATTTTTGTGGCCCTCCTCTGGACACACTCAAACAGTTTCATGTCCTTCTTTTGTTTAGGGCTCCAAAGCTTGACACAGTACTCCAGGTGAGGTCTCACCAGAGCAGAGTAGAGGGTCAGAATCACCTCCCTTGTTCTGCTGGACACACTTGTGCTTTAATGAAGTCTAGTGGAGATATTATTATTGTAATTGTGATTTGTACAATAGTAGGACTTTTGTTCCTATAACTACACCTAATAATATGTATATAATAAAATGCAAATCCTATCCTATTATGCCTGCTAGGTAAAATACATAATGAAGGGAACGATGTCATATAATCAAAACTTATCAGATGATACACAGAAAAAGCAGGAAATCCTTTTCCTAGAGCTAGGGCACTACAGGCAAAGAAATTTCTTAGGTGCAGGAGATGGGGTAAATTTCATGCCTGTACAAATGTCAGCTGTGGAGATAGAAAGGATTATTTCATCAGACTGTGGAGTGTACCTTAGCTAGCGGTTGACAGAAATTCTCTCAAAGTTTTGAGTGAGAGTTTACATTTTAAAAGAGAAAGAAAGTCCCAAATACTTCTCACATTTCACTTCTAAAAGCAAAGGAAACAAAACACTCAAAGAGAAACACTTGGAATTGGTAACAGAGCAATGTCAGAATCAAAGCAGGCAGTAGTCTTGCATCTTTTACATTTCAGGTATTCCACAGGGATAAGCGTTTGTTGAAATGTAGAAGTTGTGGTTAGAATTTAGAAATACTCCTTAGATGTACAGGTGAGAGGCCAATCCTTGGGACAAATTTGAATATCATTCAAGAACTTCAGAATCCAGCAGCTTCCTCCAGCACAGCAGAGGGAACAGGGCAGAAATTTTACCCTTAGCTCCCATTTGCCATTTATACTTTCTTTGCACGTATTGGATTAAGTGTTGTAAAAGTCATTTTAGCAACCAAATTTCGCTGAAGGAATTGACAGATAAATCAGGAAGGATCAAAAGGGTGAGTACTTTGGAAATTACTGCAATAAAGGAATATGAGGATGAAGGTTTGATTTTTGCTCTTTCCCAAAGCTTCTCTATTGTCCTGAGGGATGCCTTGAAAGAGAAATCATGCTCTCCAAGTGAGTACATGGACAGACTGTAGCAATACAGAAAGAGTTTATGGCTCCTGCTTGTATGTCATATCAAATTTACCGCTGCCATTTATGATCTCATCACCTACTTTTAGTCTCCCCTTACCTAGACCTTGAATACCTATTTTCAAATTACCAAGTCATCATATAAAAACTTTCTAGAGGACACAGAGTAAAATTCAACACAAAGTAAAAACTGGGGCTTCTCCCCAGACCACTGAGAGCATTTTCTGCGATGATCTAATCAGATGATCTTGACGCAAGGGGCTACAAATGATCACTCCCAAATGAGATGAGAAAGACATATGCAATATAATTTTCTCAGAGAGCTGTACAGTGGGTGGCCAGTATGCCACAACCCACTGCATTTGCCATTCAAAGGTGACTCAGGTAATCACATTGTCCACCTGCACCACAGGCAGTACAACAAAGCAAGCTGTCCCTGCTGAAGGTGTCAGGCAGGTTCTCCTGTTTTGGGCAGCTTATGCCATGGCCAACACAGCTTGAAAGGGCTCCCCTTGCCAAAGCTGACTAGAGGTGGGTTTCTGTCAGGGTTATGGACATCCTTGGGACACACTGAGGGTAAAGTCACCTGGATACACCAGCAATTACTATAGAACTATTAAAGATCAATCTCTATATAATGTAAATAGAGATTTAAAAGCATGTCACATTCATTCATTAGGTATATGCGCTTAGAATCAATCTGCCACAAGAGTTTTAGCTCAGAAATTCTCAGGGAAAGGGTGGAGAAAAACTCCTGAGAAGCATTTTATCATCTGTAATGGTAAATTGGCAATATGCAGCATGTGTTAAAGGGGACAGTTTTGTTTTCCTGTTTAATTGAATAAAAGTGAATATAGTAATTTAGCACCTGGGGAAGAAAATCATACACAATTCAAATTACTCTGTATGGTTGTGGACAGTGTTTACATTAGTTAAGCCTGGGAAGCTAGTGCAAGATAAGAACAAAACAGCCACTCGAACAACAGCATAGTAAGGCAAGGATTTGTGATGTATGATTGAAATATGTGCTCCTAGAGAAGTTAACAGAAAACTCATACTGTTTCCCAATGGACTAAATGTTCAAGTAACCATAAAAAAAGCCCCCAAAAGTCCTACAACTCTTTTATATGGAATATTCATAATATGTTCTCATGGTTGTGTAAAAAAAAATATTTCTATCAGGTATCATGAAATGTCTTTGTCAGGATTAAATTTTTTATTTGATTTTGGTTTCTACAAATACAATTACAATTCTCCCCATGTCCCTAGCACAACTCCTGACCTTCTACATAGAGGGGAATCTGTTGTATAGGATCCTAATATCCAGTCTGAATTTTTAATTGAAAAATAATACTTTAGGTTATGCTGGACAGCTAGTTATTATGATAGGGCATTTTTAATAATCTAAAAAGATTTCCATTCAAAATTTAAATGTGTTGATTCAACTCATCCTAAAATGCAGAGATAAGACATTTGGAATTGGTTTTATCTCCCAAAGCCACTCACAAAACAAGTGTCAAGAGATAAAAGTCACACCTAGGATTTTTACTGTTGCTCACCTCCTGCTCCTCAAACATTTGGTCAGAAGATAATAGAATTCAGATTTTCATAATCCTTCCGGGACTTCTCAGTTTTATGGAAAGGGCAATATATTTTAAGCCACTTAGATGTGTGTTGAAGGAGAAATCAGATTGTACCAAGAAAGGTGCCTGCTTTGAAATTTCACACTTTCAAGAAGCTATTTAAACTATTGAAATTATTAATTTCAATTTCCTTCTTCAGCTATGTGGCATTCTCCTAATTCTCTTTATTCATTTTCAGAAAACCTTTATTGAATAATAGTTTTGGACAGTCTTGTCTCAGTATTTGCTATCCAGCAGCTTGTAAACTTGATATACAGCAGAGGAGGAGGATGATATTTCACTCCCTGCAGAAGAATAACTTCCAACACTCTTCTGCAGGATTTGTTATATCCTAACAGAACAGTATATGTAATTGAACCTATATTGTTTGGATCTTTTCTTTCCTTCCTTTTTTCCTCACAATTACAATGTAGTTTGTGATTAAAGAGTAATAACCAAACTGTTTTCTTTCTCAAGAATCCTTTCATTCATCTTCCTCTCATGAATGCAGCATGCCTGTTTCTGGGGAAGGACAAATTTCATATTTAACAGGTTCTGCATTTTTCTTTTAAGTGCACCCCCTTCACCCCCTCCCCCCCCTCCCGCCCAGTGATAATAACTGAGTGATAATGGACTCTATGTTAGGGAATGCAAATACTTAACAGCATATATCCACCAGATAATCTACCTGACGTATTTACAAATGCTAGTAAAAGTGAAAGACCTGCTCTCAAGCAGCTTTTCATCACCATTTATTTTATTGAACAATACAGTCAAAAGTGTGTGGTTATGATTTTTTTTTTTTTGAGTGCTTTATTAATCATAATGTTTAGATGATACCTAATGCCAGAACTTCAGCTCTCTTCCATAAGTAGGTCTATCTGCTGGAGTCCAGATCCCAAATCTTTTTCTATATAAACAATACATACAGCTGCACTGCGACTGGAAAGGGAAGAAAGGAAAGGTGTTTTAACTTGTAACTGCAATTAGAAATTTTCTTTCTTAACCTGCAGTAAATTCCACATGGAAACATATGTTATTATTTTCTCTAGTAAGTTCTAAACCAGGCATTTTATAAGACAGTGAGATGCATCTGGGAGGGGATCATCGTGTTCCTTGTATCACTTCCCTAAGACCCTGCTAGTGTTCATGAAAATTGCATGCTGTGGTAGACAGAATATAAAGCTTGGTTCAGTAAGAGCTCATGCTGTATTCATATTTTCATATTGGATGCAGATTTAGTTCCTAAGTATGCATATTTCTGTCTTTGAACAATATCAATATTGTTATTACTTTGTGTATTTCTTCCAATTGTGGAAGTTAAATACAGCAGTAAATTACATTAAACCATTTTGCACTTTTTTGTCCCTTTCCTATTCATGGACAAATGCTTCAGAAATTTATGATAATTAAGTCTTAAATGTGTCTACAAGGTAGTTAAGTATGAGTTTCACACTTGGCGTTTAAAATACCGTGAGAAATACAAATTTCCATCTGATCTAATGTATAGTACATGATCCATTAAAAAAAGCTCTTCTACCAAGTTTCAATAGTGCTCTATTATTAAAAAAAAAGAGAGGAAAGATTTTATAATTTCTAACATGATACTTGGGGTTTTTTTAAATCAGCCGTGATTTTTAGATTATTTGCTCTATATTTTTATCATCCTGTTCTTTTTTGCCAGGGATAGAGTTAATTTTCTTTATAGTAAGTAGTGTGATGCAGTATTTTTTGGTTGTGCTGAAAACAGTGTTGATAACACAGGGGTGTTCTTGTTACCGCTGAGCAGTGGTTACACAGAGCAAAATGCTTTTCTGCTTCTCATTCCACCCCACCAGCGAGCAGGCTGGGGGTAAACAGGAGTTGGGAGCAGACACAGTTGAACCATATGATCTCAACTGACCAAAAGGGTATTCCATACCATAGGATGTCATGCTCAGCGTATAAAGCTGGGGGAAGAAAATAAGGATTGGGGAATATTTGGAGTGATGGTGTTTCTCTTCTCAAGTAACTGTTACACGTGATGGAGCCGTGCAGTCCTGGGGATGGATGAACACCTGCCTGTCCATGGGACATGGTGAATGAATTCCTTGTCTTCTTTTCCTTGTGTGTATGGCTTTTACACACCTATTAAACTGCCTTTATCTCAAGCTAGGAGTTTCCTCACTTTAAATTTTCTGTTTCTCTCCCCAGTCCCACCAGACAGGAATGAGCAAGCAGCTGTGTGGTGCTTAGCTGCCAGCTGAGGCAAAGCCATAACAATCATCCATATAAATAAATATGTTAATAGAGTTTTGTAATAATGATAACTACTCCCCTCAACAAATTATAATCCACATGCCTAAGGAGAGGGCTTGACTTTGCAACTCCTGGGTCCTGCACTTCAGTCACAACAATCCCCGCAGCACTACAGTCTTAGGGAAGATTGACTAGAGAGCTGCCCAGCAGAGAGGGACTTGGGGGTGCTGATTAACACCTGGATGAACATGAGCCAGGAGCATGCCCAGGTGGCTAAGAAGGCCAACAGCATCCTGGCCTGTATCAGGAACAGTGTGACCAGTCGGGCCAGGGAGGTGATCTTGTACTCAGTCCTGGAGAGGCTGCACCTTGAATACTGTATGCAGTATAGGAAGAACATTGAGGTGCTGAAGAGGGTGAGGAGAAGGACAATTGAGCTGATCAGGTATCTGGAGAACAGATCTTATGAGGAGAGGCTGAGGGAACTGACGCTGTTCAACCTAGAAAAGAGGACTCTGAGTGGAGACCTTATCGCTCTCTACAGCTACCTGAAAGAAGTTTGTAGTGAGGTGGGTGTTGATGTCTTCTCCCCAGTCCCTAGAGTTAGGATGAGAGGGAATTGGTTCAAGTTGCACCAGGGGAGGTTCAGATTGGATATTAGGAAAAATTTCTCCACTGAAAGAATGGTGAAACATTGGAACAGGTTGCCCAGGGAGGTGGTGGAATCACTGTCCATGGATCTGTTCAAAAAAAAGGGTAGATGTGGTGCTTCTGGAGATGTTGTAGAGGTTAGTTACAGTGGTGTACGGTTAACAGCTGGACTTGATCTTGAAGGTCTTTTCAACCTTGATAATTCTATGATTCTATGATGCATTCAGTATAACTAAAGAAAGGAACTAAACAAAGAAAGGATTTAAAAAAAAAAAAAGAAGCAGTGACAGCAATCAGGTAAATAAAAAACCTCAGAGTATCCTCCTTTTTTTGTCTCCCATTGTTCTTGTATTTATGGATGGGATTTTCTTCACTCCTGTCATTGTGGGGTTTTCCATTTATCAAAAAGTACCTTTTTACTTCTCGTAAGTAATAAAAACACGTTTCAGATTGCATCTCAGAAATTCTGAGTGCACACATATTCATGTAATGTTTCACCATTTTACATTTGCTTGCCAAGTGGTGATTTGATTTATAGCTTTATTGGTGTATCTATTCCTTGAGCTGTAAAAGTCATTGTACCATTCTTTTAATTATCTTCTCAAGAATCAGGAGTACATTATTTGCATCATTACTAGCTTCATCAAATACTTATTTTGTGATGAAGGACAAAAAATGCATGCAGGAAACAAGTAGTGATCTAATATGACCATGCCCTGTAACACTAATCACTTGGCATGAACTGATGGGAAAGTGAAAAGGGAAAAAAAACCCAAAACAGGTTATCAACTCAGGTACTTTTAATTGATTTACACCATTGATATGTACATCCACTGAAGTCATCCTGAAGTCAGCATACTTGGAATACTGAGCTCAGTTAGGAAACGTTCGAGCTGTCTTTTGTGTTTGCAGGTGTTTCTGGCACCTCAATGACAATCACTGTGAAAGCCTCATAATCTAGCATATTTAGTAGTAAATGTGGGCACATTTTCTTCAGTGTTACTACACCACCTTCTTTTCATACCACTTTCTTGCACTCACAGGCACATAGGGCTAACAACTGAGCTCTGGAATCCATCTTTTAATTTAGAGAAAAAAATCTACAGCACAAGCTATGTAAACAGGTGGTGTAACCTGATTTACCTACCCCAGGGATCAGGGATGTGTCCAAGGGGATACTTATGACTATATTTTTGTTGGATCATTTTGGTGTTCATTTTCCTTACTTATATAGTGCTCAGGGTTTTTCTCCCATTGCTAGAAAGCAGTGCCATGCCCTAGTCATAGCTACACAAATCTGAATCCAGTTTACTTTATATCTTGGATTTGTGCCTATGATTGACATAGTAATTACAGTTTCCTGCCAAAAAAAGGTGCTGAAAGCAACTTTTGGGCCAGATAAAAGACGTTTAATTAGAAAATAAGCACCAATCTTGTATTTCCATATCACAGGTATCTGTTCCCTGGAACTGTGAACACACAAACAGTGGGACAAATTCTGACACAAAAAAACCCTAGTCATAGGGGAAAAAAACCCTACAGCTATCAAGACCTGTGCTGTTTTCAGCCTGGTTAACTGTGGAGAAAATTTTAACCCCTAGTCTTCCACAGCTGAGAGTCACCTTTTGTCCTATATTATATTCTCTAGCCATAAGATATTGATGGTTTAAAACAGCTACTGCGTACCTGTAGTGGTTTGAGCTTGGTTCCAGATGAAAGAAAATAGATGTTGAAAAATCATGGTTCTTCTGTCCCTCAAAGCAAGGGGGAGTTCTGAGTGTTAATGCTCTAATATTTCCAGAAGGTGCCGCTGCATAAAGACTTTTTTTTTTTAATTTCTGTGTTCAAATGTCATGTGCAACACTAAGCAATCATTCTAAAATTAAAAGCCAAAGCCCACAATGATCATCTTTTCCCACTGATTATACATAACGCTGAGAGCAATTGTAAACCTATGGATAAGAACAATTTCCAAGTTCTAAGAAAATACGAACAGTAGAACAACAGTGAAGATAATCCCAGATGTCAAGACAGGATTGATGAGGACTTTATAGACAAAAATACTATCACTAAAGCAGTGCGAAGACACTAGGCCATTTCATGGTCGGGTCAAAAATCGGCACATTCCAGTGCAGTGAAGCCCAGCATGTTATTATTCTAACACCATACGCTCTCTAAAACTGTAACTCATTTTCCTCTGTCCTTCCATAAGGTAATAGGTTGTCTGACCACTTCAGTGCTAGTAGATACCTTTTATGAATTCCTGAGTCTCCGACAAAGGTTTATTTCCATTTTGGTAACAGTCTGTTCTTGGTCCTACCACTTGTAGTTCCATATCAAAGCCATGCTACCCATTTAGCTCTTGCTAAAGTAAACATCACACTCTCTGAATTTGCATTTTTTGTTCCTGGAGATCCTGACTAATCTCAGCTTCTGTTTCACTATTACTTACCTGACCGTACCTTTCTCAATTCCTTCAGTATCTTTCTTACAAACGAACCAACACTTAGTTATACTAATTCCTGTATTCTCAGGTTTAGAGCCAAACTTGTTAGTCTTGATAAGACAAGATTGATAGGAAATACACTGTAAACTCATGTTTTCCACATAAAAGAAAATAAACCCCCAAGCAACCAACAAAGAGCTAGACAGTCAATATTTTCCTAATCGATTATCATAGGCATCTCTGGTTCCAATTACATGGAAAAGTGTAGTGATTTCAGACATTGCTATGTACTTTTTTAGGAAAAACAGTCCAGAAAGGTGAGGTGTGAAAGAGAAAATGGAATGTACTGACCTCTGCCTAGGGTTGGATGAAGAACAAGTTTGAAGCTTACAGGTAACAATTAAGGGGCAGGGTAATTTGGATCATATTGTTGAGGAAGTTGATCAGGCCTTCTACAGACAGCTGGGAGTAGCCTCACAATCTCAGGCCCTGGTTCTCATGGGGGACTTCAACGATATTTGCTGGAACGGCAACACAGCCAGGCATGCACAGTCCTGGAGATTCCTACAAAGCATTGATAAAATTTTGACCAGGTATCGGAGAAGTCCATGGCGCAAGATGTGCTGTGGGATCTTGTACTGACAAAGAAAGGAGGTGTGGTTGTGGATGTGAAGTTTGAGGGCAGTCTTGGCTGCAGTGACCATGAGATGGTGGAGTCCAAGATTCTACGTGGAAGGAGCAGAGCAGTAAGTAGTACTTCAACCCTTGACTTCAGGAGAGCTAACTTTGGCCTCTTCAAAGACCTGCTTCTGAGATCCCATGGATTAGGGCTCTAGAAGGTAGTGGTGGTCCAGGAAAGCTTGTCGATATTCAAGAAACATTTCCACCAAGCTCAAGACCAGTGCATCCCTATGAGTAAGAAATCAAACAAAGGAGACAGGAGACTTGCATGGATGAGCAAGAGCTTCTGCAAAAATCGAAATGGAAGAAGGAAGTCTACAGAATGTAGAAAAGGAAGTAGCCACTTGAGCGGAATATAGGAATTAAAACTGATAAGGGATGTCAAGGACAACAAGAAGGACAACAATCAAGTACATTAGCAGCAAATAGAAGACAAGGGGAAAATGTGCTGAATGAGGTGTATAAGGATATGGAGAAGGTGAAGTTGCTGAATGTAGCTTTTGCTTCAGCCTTTACTGCTATAGCTGGCGCTCAGGAATCCCAGACTGTGGAAGGAAAGGTGAAAGTCTGGAGAAAGGAAGACTTTCTATTGGTTAGGAAGGATTGGGTAAAAGATCACTTAGAGATCTGACACTCACAAATCCACAGGTCCTGATGGGATGCACCCACAACTGCTGAGGGAGCTAGCAATTATAGCTGTAACTCTCTAGTGTCTTTGAAAGGTAATGGAGAATAGGAGAGGTGCTTGAGCACTGGATGCAATAATGGAATCACAGAACAGTTTGGATTGGAAGTGGCTTCTAAAATATCATTTTATTCCACCTCCCTTGCTATGGGCAGGGACACACTCCACTAGACCAGGTTGCTCAAAGCCCCATCCAACCTGGCCTTGAAGACTGCCAAGGAGGGGGCAGCCACAACATCTCTGGGCAGCCTGTGCCAGTGTCTCAACACCCTCAAAGTGAATAATGTTTACCTACTGTCTACTCTAAATCTATCCTCCTTTCATTTAAACACATTATCCATTGTCCTATCCCTCCATATCCTTGTAAACATTCCCTCTGCATCTTTACTGTAAGCTCCCTTTAGGTATTGGAAGGATGCCATCAGGTCTCCCTGAAACTTTCTCTTCTCCAGGCCATACAAGCCTAACTGTCTCAGCCTGTCTTCACAAGACAAGTGCTCCAGCTTGTGATCATCTTTGTGACTGTCCTCTGGACTCTCTGATGAAACTCTGAAGTTGAGGTTTATCTCAATCAGCACTCCCAAGTCCCTCTCCTCAGGACTGGTCTCAAACCATTCTCTGCTCAGCCTGTGTGCTGGGATTGTAATTTGGGCTTTGACCACCACTCCTTGAGAGCAACAGTCCAGCCAATTTTTTATTCACAAGGGGTTCATCCATCAATGCCATGTCTCTACATTTTAGAGACAAGGATGTCATGTGTGACAAGGTCAAATGCTTTGCACAAATCCAGGTAGATGGTGTCTGCCACTCTTCTGGCACTTCTCCACCAGTGCTGTAACCTCATTGTAGAATGCCACCAAATTTATTTGGCATAATTTGTTCATAGTGAAGTGATGTTTGTTGTCATCAATCATCTCCTTATTTCCCATGTGACTAACCATAGTTTCCAGGAGGATCTGTTCCGTGGTCTTGCCAGACACAGAGGTGAAACTCACCAGTGCATAGTTCCCCAAGACTTCCTGCTTCCCTTTTTAAAATAGACATTACCGTTTCCCTTTTTCCAATTGGTGGGAACTTCATCGGACTTTGATTACTCAAATATGATGGAAAGTGTCTTGGTCACTTCATCTGACAGTTCCCTCAGGACCTGCAGATGCATCTCATCAGGTACTATGGACTTGTGCACTGACAGGTTCCTCAGATGGCCTTGAACCTATGGTTCTTCATTCTCCCAGTTCCTGCGTCCGCTTTTTGTGACCAGGGCTGTGTGGCTAGAACACTTGCTGAGGTAAAAATTTCACTGAATAGCTCAGCCTAATCCATATCATGGGGAACCAGGTCTTGTTTCATTCTGGAGGGGACCCACACTTTCCCTTGTGATCCTTTTGTCGGTGACATACAGAAGCTTTTTTTGTTGCCCTTGACGTTCCTGGCCAGATCTAATTCTACCAGGGCTTTAGCTATTCTAACATGAGCTCTGGCTGCTTGGACCCCCAGGCCATCCAGGGACAACAAAAAGGACAGTTTCATGCTCTTTCAAAGAATTCTGCTCATTTAGAGAGTTAGGTGGCTTACATTGAGAAACCTTTCCAGTCCGCAATCTTGTAAAAAGTGGTTTAATGTGATTGTCCTATATTTCCTCTTTCACTGAAACTTGAAGTTTCCTGACAGGTGGGTCTCATACTGTGATTCCTTGGAACTGCTCAAGAGCTCCATGTCTGTGAGTAGGGTTTCCTGCAGCTCAAAGCACTGGCTGCCCACAGTTCTAGCAGACTGTGAAATCCAATTAATTACACTCTGTAACTTGTATTGTAGCAGCACTTAGAGAGCGGCTGCTCTGGTGCGAGGAAGAACAGTTTGTGTCCTAAATAAAACTATTTCTGGAATTCAGAGTTTCTCAGGGTCTAAAAGGCAAGCATGTCTGATATCTCTGATTTGCTCCACAAATGGCAATGTTTTACATTTACATCACTCTCTCCAAAACCGACGGTCTCTTTTGGAGTCTATTACCTGAAAAAGGTAAGAATTATAGTCAACCTTTATCTGCTGTAAACATACATATGACAGTGACTAAACTTTCAATGTGGATAGTGCATAGAGCTCAGAGAATCTCTTACTCTAATGAGACCCCATGCTTTCCCTGCTTCAAATGTGTCAGTTTTTTGGAGAGGAATGGAAAGCTCCTTTGTTTTGCTGACACTCAGACTGTATCTGTTATTGATTTTTCTCCATTGCTGATAACACAAATGTTCCCCCTGCTTCATCTACTTCTTTGTTTCCAAGGGACCCTGCAAATCACAAGGGTGATGTGTTCCAACAGAGATTAGATCAGTTGCTTGCTCATTTATTTTCACTTTTGGCTTCTAAGTTATTTTTGCAATTTACACATTCAGCAGCTAATGTGCTTACCTCAGAAAGCCAGACACGCTGCAATTTCTCCCTTGCTCCAGTGTCACAGCCCTGTAAGCTAGCGGCAGTTTCATCAACCTTTTCTGCTTTTCTTCATTAATATGAAAAAGAAACTCTACATAACTGCTTGTTGAGGGTTTTTTTGTTTGGATGGTTGGTTGGGGTTTTTTTTGTTTAGTTATATACTGTTTCAGGAGATAAACCACATAATGTTAACATATATAAAAATGATTCTAAAAATATAGTATTATTTTCTATTCTATTTTGATTCTCTCAAACTAGCATTCTCTGAGCACTCTTCAAATATAGCTTAAATGTAATGATACCACAGTGGGATCCAAATTTCCAACCATTTAGCTTCGTGCAATCCTTTTGACAAGCCTATTGCTGTATTTGTCAAGAGTACATCTGAAGTTTATACGATAAACCAGAAGCCACGGAGGTGGCTGGAATCACAAGTCAGCCAAACACTAACATGTTCTTTGTTATTGCACAGTTTTCTAGGAAGAACTGGTCAAGGCTTGATAGTATAGAGGTGACAGATCAAAACAAGACTCTCAAAATAGCACCTCCAGTTTAGTTCCCCTCTGCAGTACATTGGAGACTGCCATTTCTCACAGTGGTTATGAGGATCCAGGAAGAATGATGCCACTTTGCTGTAGCTGGGGCTCATCATCCTTGCTAGTTTTTCACTTCCTATTCATGCTGACAAAAGGGTTTTGGCATTGAGCGGAATCAAAGGAACTGCAAGGAAATCATAGTTTAAAGTGCTTATTGTGCAAAGAGAATTTCCTATTAGTGTTTAAACATCTAACTCAAATTAAATTTACCACAATAGGATTGTAAATCTGGCCTGGTGCCTCTTTATAAGAACACCTACCTTTGCCCTCCTCTGTGACAGTACCTTATTTATGCTCACATCATGGCTGAGACAGTCAGCTGATCTAAACCACTGTCGTGGACGAGACAAACAAAGCAAAATTTACCTTATGGCTTCAGATTTGCCCTTTCCCTTATTTTTTTATATGGAGTAGTGAATGACAATTACCATGTCTATCTAAAAAGATTCATAGAGGTCATATAAGTAAATATAAAGTGTTTATAGACCACAGTATAAAGAGAGGGTGTCCTCACATTACTAATTTCTGTGACACAGGAAGACTGATAGCGTAATGATTTATTTCATCACCAAGTCAAGGTTTGAAAAACCTGGCCAGTAGCTTCTGATGCCAATGAAATTGAAAGGAATGGAAAAGAGGGAGTACATCATATTGTTTACGTCTGATACTTCCTAAAGGGAAGAAGTTCATCTTGAGCAGAGCTGTGTCAGAGAACCAATCTAATAAGATGCCCTATTATTCACATATAAAATTACTCAGTGAAATCAGAGTAAAATATATTTTTGATACAGCTTCTAATATCATGAACTGAGCCAGTCTAATTTTTGCTATGAGACAGGTTTGCTGGAAGCTTTAGAGGAGGAATGCATAAGCTATTTGAAAAACCAGTTTTGTTTTTCAGTTATACTTCTTTTAACTCTGCAAGCTACCTAGGAAGATGAAAATAATGTGGTCCTGCATACTTTTTGTCTTTGTTATGATCACAGTTAGCCAGCCATCAGAGAAAGAATTTTTTCTTCATTTCCCTGAGTTTATACTGCTTCATCAAGGGTAACTCCAGAGTTTTCACAAGAGTGAGCCTTGACTCATAGCAACATAACCCAGAAAAGACTCCCTCAGATTGAAAAGGTGGATGGGTTCTAGATATATACAATAATTTCAGAACACTATTTAGACATACACAGACTTCATTGACGACCTTGATGAGGGAATAGCATCCACCCTCAGCAAGTACGCCGATGATACAAAGCAGGGAGGAGAGGCTGACACGTAGGAACACTGTGCTGCCATGCAGCGAGACCTGGACAGGCTGGAGAGCTGGGCAGGGAGAAACCTAATGAAGTTCAACAAAAGCAAGTGTAAAGTCTTGCACCTGGGAAGGGACAACCGTTCATTTCAGTACAGGCTGCGGGACATCCTGCTGAAGAGCACTATGGAGAAGGACCTGGGGGTCCTAGTGGATGACAGGTTGGACATGAGCAAGCAGTGTGCCCTGGTGGCTAAGAGAGCCAATGGGATCCTGGGGTGCATCAGGAGGAGTGTGGCTAGCAGGTCTAAGGAGGTGATCCTCCCCCTGTACTCTGCCCTGGTAAGGCCCCACCTGGAGTATTGTGTCCAGTTCTGGGCTCCCTGGTGTAAAAAGGACAGGGATCTCCTGGAGAAAGTCCAAAGAAGGGCTACGAACATGATTAAGGGCCTGGAGCATCTCCCCTATGAGGAGAGGCTGGATAAGCTGGGACTGTTCAGTCTAGAGAAAAGAAGATTAAGGGGAGACCTAATTGGTGTTTACAATTATCTTAAGCATGGGATGCAGGGCAAGTTAGCCAGCCCCTTTTCGGTGGTCTGTGGAGACAGGACGAGGGACAATGGCTGCAAGTTAGAACATAGGATATTCCACACCAACATGCAGAAAAGCTTTTTCACTGTGAGGGTGACAGAGCCCTGGAACAGGCTGCCCAGGGAGGTGGTGGAGTCTCCTTCTCTGGAGATATTCAAGACCCATCTGGATGCCTATCTGTGTAATATGAGCTAGGGAGCCTGCTTTGGCAGGGGATTGGACCCAATGATCTCTTGAGGTCCCTTCCAACCCTTAGGATTCTGTGATTCATAAAACCAGGAGAGATAGCTAGGGATTGAAATGGTAGTGTCAATCTATGTAATTTCTTAGACAAAAAGAAATCATTTTTGCTCAGAAAAATCTATTCTTAGAACAATCCCAGAGGACTGAACTGGAGCACAGCAGAGTGTGTTGGATGGTGGCAGTGCTTTAGGGCATGCATTTCTGCTTTGCGTTACCTGTCAAATTCTGCATGCTCTGGATGCTACAGCTGCTCCTCCCCACTGCATCCACAGTACCTTGTAAAACAGGGTGCCATCCCATTTCTTTCCCATACTCCCTCTGTTTCTTATGTTTAATCTAATTGATTTTCTTTTTGTTTCTTTGTAATCAGTTTCCGATGAAAAACTTGTCACCTCAGTTTAAGAAACTCCTGAAGTCTGCATTGCTGTTACTGTTTTTATGCATACTATTTGGACCTCTAGTTTTCTGTCGTATTTTATTGAGCTTGAAAGCCCAGAGGTAAATCAAAGACTTCTTAAACAAGAAATACTAGGAGATAAAACAATGACAAGAGATAATGTACTTTGTATGTATCACCTGGGAACCTTGGGACACACAGGGAAGCTTTTAAGTGGAAAATACATCAGGCTTTTCCCTCACTAGGATATTGGACTTAACTCTTTCCCAAACTGATCTTGACTCAAAGGGTATAGAAAGGAAGTTGGAAGGAATGAAGAAAATAAGGGCAGCTGACTGTATGTGGAAAAGCAACAAATAAGTTACAAGTAAGTGGTGTGCATCTGCAATGTCAGAGATAGAAAGAACTGTGCTGGATGACATTAAGCATGTGAAAATGGATATTTGCCTCACTTTTTTTTTTTTTTTTTTTGTAAGTGAAGGGGCAAATTACTTGTGGTGTTATGTTTTCTCCAGTTTTGGGGGCAAGGAGTTTGTTTCTGACAATGATGAATTTCATTGATGAATTCAATGAATTCAATGATGAATTTCATTGTTGCTGCCTGTTCCTGTATGTTGCTAATTTTGTTTAAACACCAGTATCTAGTCCAGTTTCAGACACTAATGTAGTTATCTATATAAAACTTTTCAACTTGTGGAGCCAAACACAGTCATTTTAGCACTTCAGTCTTACTGAACATTTTCAACGCTTGGTTCTCTTTTAAAGAGACTTACTTTCTGAGAAGCGAGAACTGTTTCTACCATTCCAGCTAAGTGCACACAGACCAACTCCTCTCAGCTCTTGCCTTAATGTTCATCCCCAACCTGTGTTGCTCTGTTCAAAGTGAAAAGATTGCTCTTAACAAGCTCTGCTAATGTGGAATAATGGGTACGAACATTTACTGACACAATGCTTGGTAGGTCCAGACCTTTCTAAAATCAAGTTTACCACGAATATGTGGCTTTACTGTCATCAGCATGGCCTGGTTAACATCAAAATCCTTTAAGGAATTGACCTTTTGCTCCCACCTTGTGCTGACACCCTTGCTTCACTGTGGGATTCCTTACTGTTCGTTGCAATTTAATTCTATGGTGTGGTTTCTTCTGACACCTCTTTGTAAAACCAGGTAATGACTCAGACATTTTCCAAATACATCTGGTCCTTTTACTTTGCTGTCTTGACTTTCTTGCCTTCAGACATCTCATTTCTGTCACTAACAGTTGCTTGTATTTTGACTCCACATGATGTGACTTTGAATATTCTGAGCCAAATACACTTATCTGTGCACATTGGTCTTTGGTACTTGCTTCCATTGGTTTAGTGAACTTCCAAATTTTTTGATAAATTTAATGACAAATTTTTCCATTTTCTTCCTTCTGTGTGCAGCTAAATCTGTGTTGTTCAATTTATCTAGCCCTGTACTGGATATTTTCTGGTCTGGAAGAGACCATGGGGGCATCCAATCTTAGATCATTGCTAACATTTCTCTTTCTGATGTGGATTGTTACACTGATCATTGTTTTCTGCCTTTGTTACCTGTCAATTCTGAATGTCCTCATTTCAGAATATTTCCTTAATAGATGTTTTTTTCATCATTGTACAGATTGCAATTGCCATGATTTTGGAGGAAGAGTGGAACATAATTTTCATCAAAACTGTCAAGTACACTCCATATACAATAAGACGTGTGGTGGGATTTATTTGCTAAACTTTGTCGTCTACAACTATTTTTGACTAAATATGGCATCCCATGTGGTATTTTGGGGGAATGGAACAGCTTACAGAAGTCTGTGGCAGAACTGCCAAACCTGCAGTTTGGATATCTTAAGGAGTATCTGACAAGAATGTCCCAGATGGCACTAGTTGCCTATGCCTGAGAAAACGGATCCTAACTTGAATAAAATGTCCAGAATCATGGGGTTGTAATTCTACAGTAACATCAATTTCTGATCATACACCTTCTTTTACACCGGGAAGTATTTTCAGACTGTTTTATGTAGAGCCAGACATAGTGACTTGTGGCTACAAAGACCAGATCACACGCATGGTTGACTAAAAGCCAAAAGGTGGTAAAGGAGGGTGTGCAGTAGAGAAAGTTATTTCTCTCGTGATATTTTTTTGTTTTCAAGTTGCGCAGAAAAAGCCAAAAGTTACTCCAGGTCTGCAGATTCATTTCTTCTTTAAAAAAAACCCCCACCAATGTGTGGTTTTCAGTTGGTTTAAGAGCCTATATTGAATCATGGTAAAACCAGATGATGATTAGTGGTGGTCAACAGCAGAGTACAAGAAAATGGTCCAAGAGGCAGCAGCAGTGCCTATTTCTGCGGCTTTAAACCATTATGAAACTGCATCCCAGAGAAACATTTAGAGTTAAGAATTCTCAGGCTGTTTAATATAGCTTTTTTTTTTTCTTTTTGGTTAGCTCATTGTTTTTTAGCAAGGATAGTAAGGTAAAAATTCATGTAGTAAGGTAAGAAGAATGTTTAGTATTTGACACAAAGGTAATATGGAATGTGTAATTTGTATATTTTGTTGACAGCTTAGTCTCTGTAGTTTCTCAGTTCTTTCGGAAACTGATAGAACACTTCCTGAATATATGGTATAATACTTCTAGTATAATGAGGAAATAGAATGTGAACAGATCAAGGCTATAGAGGTAGAAGAGCAGTTATACATAACAATAGTACAAAATCTGGCAGGAATAGAATTAAATTTTTTCCATTCATCCAAGTGTTTTTGAGTATAAATAGAAAAAGAGTACGTTTACTTTATGATATTACATATGAATACTTACATTGTGAAATGTATTGGTTATATTGTACTGGTAATAAATTTAAAGCAGTAAGAAGTAAAAGCCTCTGTTGTTACACCATTATAGGTATTATGACCATATGCATATGGATGCTACAGCAAGTGTATGAAAACTAATAAAGTTTTGTGTGCCATCATGATAAGTAAGATATATGTAATGTATTAATCTACTGGAATATTTATACCTATTAATCATTTGGTAAAAATCCTAATCCTGTTTAATATAATTATACATAATTGAACAGGAACATGAACAAAGCATTCCTAAGAAGCAGCGGTGTATCAGAAAAGAGTAAAATAAGCAGATTTGGAAAGTCAGTATAATTTTATTATTTAATCAGATAAAAATAATTTAATTCAATTTAATTCCTTTATTTTTATAATTGGGGTCTTATGCTGGCAATAATTCTTATTTTGTCATTGAAGATTGATTAATGTTTTATAGTCTCTTAAAAATAATAAAGGGTTTTTTTATAAATCTGGTGGAAACTGGATCTTTAATTTGCTAGACTATATGTTGATAAACTATTTCACAGTGATAAACTACTATTTGTGTACTCAAAATTTAGCCTATGTTGGGCAGTTTTCTCATAAATCTTTACCACTGATAATGGATTTCAAACTGATATACCTAGGTTTTTATCAAATTAGATCATTTTATAGTGAAAGGCTTGAAGTCTCTAATCTGAGTTGAGTGTCTGTTGCTGGGCTAGATGCTGATGTACAGATGACACTAAAAGAATGGCTAAACTTTATAAGATTCACTCTTCAGTCTATTATGAAACACAGTAGATGGATAAGAAATTTTAGAAGGGGATTTAGGAAGTTATGTGCACTTGTCAATGAATGATTTTCTTTGACGAGCACAGAAAAGGTAAGGTGGAGCATCAAGTGCAGTCGCCTAACAGATGTGTTCAATCTAGTAGGTTGAAGCTGCTTCCTTCTGCAGAGGCTTCGTCGCCTCTCCACTCCACACCACTCACTATAGGACCATTAGAAACCTAATTTAGATACCACATTAAATCACTACAAGAAAAGAGAGAAGTTGCAGTATTCAATTCAATGCTTGATGGTTACTGCAGGTATATATTGTACTTTTTTCAGGGCAGCCTTCTTTTGGCTATATGAAAATTTACGCTTAAGTTCCATATTGGTAGCAAGGCATGCTATGCAACAGATCTCTGCAGCAAGATAATAGACCCAAGGAAACTAACTTTTTCAGAACTTTTTTTTTTAATCGTTTCATCTTCTCGAAAGTGCATGCTTTTGCAATGTAATTCTCTCAGTCACTCTGTTCATTCTGTTCAAGATAATCAAGTTCCAGTGTTGAATCTGAGGATCATTATAAATATAATGGTAATATTTCAAGTATATTGTTTGATATAATTTGACAAATATCTTTTGTTTTAAATTTTAATGACAATCTGCATGGAAATGTGAATGATATAAGGTTTATTTCTTGTTACATGAATCTATGAACTGCAACTCAATCATTAGGGTTTTCCTCATTCTTAAAGGTGCGTCTGACACTACTTGAATAGAAAAAGATTATTGGCTTTTGCTTTTTCATTAAGCTATTGTATGCATATCTTGCAAAACATATTAAAATGGAGGCACAGACCAAAAAAAGAACCCTGAACAAGTAGCTTGCTATTTTTGTCAAAGCAGATCACACTTTTTCAAGCCTCTTGAGGCTCAGAAAAGCATATTGGGAATTAAAGTGAGAATAAAAAGGAGTATTTCTAAGCTAGTTTTCAAATCATAGAATAAGTTAGACTAGAAACATTATTTTTACACTTTTAGGTGAACTTTTCTGTATGCTTGGGAATTGACCTTCTAATAAAGAATTTCCTATATAATAAACTTAACAAATTTTTGCTTTTGCAACCTTTTTCCAAAATTACATTCTCCTTTTTGTGCATTGTTTTAGTTCTTGTATACATGCATAGGTATACAGGCAAGAACACAATATATGGGATGATGGGATATTCATTTCTACTATTTTTTTTGCAGTGTTTTACCAGAGATACATTACACAGAGCCAGAGGATATGGCTATGAGCTTTTCCTCATGCAAAGAAAAATATCTTTTTGACTACCAGTAAATTGCTCTGAATCTGAATGTCACCTGTCTTTTTCTGGAAAGTCTAGTGTTTTCTACTGCTTCAAAATGCTGGATTTTCTAGCTGCTAGCTATGAAGTTAAGTAAGTGAAGTTTTTATTCTCACTGTCCTTTTGCAGCTTTGTATGTGATGTCAGTTGCATTCAACGATACTTTATTAGCATGACAAGATATACAGGAGCGTTGTTGAAGTGTAAAAGAGGCAGACTGCTCAGGTATCTCTTACAGAGAGATAACATCTCCCCACACAGAGTTTCACATAGTGTCTGAGTCTTTATCTTCCATGCCTGTCTATCATAACTATCCATTTCTGAACCTGCAGCAGGTGTTGGAAAATGTAAACCAAACCTCCTAAGTGTATACTAGATGTGCAGCATATAAGGAGGCTTTCTCAGAAAGGCAATGCATCCAGCTCAAAAGCAAACACTGAAATGTTATGATATATTACATATCGAGTGATTTATGAGGCAAAACACATTATAGATAGATGAACGAATGATAGAATTATTTACATTGGAAAAGATCTTTAAGATTATTGAGTCCAACTGTTAACCTAGCGCTGCCAAGTCTAACTGCTATACTGTGACCCTAAGCACCACATTTATATAACTTCTCAGTACCTCTAGGGATGGATACTCAACCAGTTCCCTAGGCAGTCTCTTCCAAAGATTGACAACCCTTTTGGTGAACAAATTTTTCCTAATATCCAATCTGAACCTCTCCTGGAGCAACTTGAACCCATTTCCTCTTGTCCTATTGCTTATTACTTGAGAGAAGAAACCAACACCCACCTGGCCACAGTCTCCTTTCAGGTAGCTGTAGAGAGTGATAAGTTCTTCCCTCAGCTTCCTTTTCTCCAGGCTAAACAACCCCAGTTCCCTTGGTCACCTCTCATAAGGCTTGTTCTCCAGACCCTTCACCAGCTTTATTGTCCTTGTCTGGACATGCTCCAGCACCCCAATGTCCCAAAACAAATCACAGCACTTGAGGTGCAGCCTCATCAGTTTCTGACTACAGGGACATGGTCACTTCCCTAGTACTGCTGGCCACAATGTTTCTTATACAAGCCAGGGTGATTCCATGATGGCAACTGCATCACAGTTTTCCTGTTGCACAATGGCTTCCAGTTCTTCCTCTTTGTTGCCCATGCTGAACTCACTGGTGTAGATGCACTTCAACTGGGCTACTGATCCTGCCACCTTTTTCTGAAGGAGAAGCCCTAATTCCTACCTGACCTAACCCTTTTGTCTTTGCTTTTGCATGGCTCTACATCTCCTACCTTCAATGAGATGGCAAACCAAAGGACATTGCTAGCACACTATCCCACAAACATAGCCATTCCACCCCCAGCTTATTTCTAGCAAGCCTGCTTTCATCCCCTTCCCCTTTCAAATCTAGTTTTAAGCTCTTTCCTTGAGCCCTACTAACTCCTGTGAAAAATTCCTTTCCCTTCATTGAAAAAGGGAAATGAGCCCCTTCACTAACCAATCTAATGCAAAAATATTGGTAAAAGAAGACTATAAAATCTCTAGATTAAGGTTTTGAAATGAGATATTACTGTAATTTTTTTTTAGGTAGCAGTGATATCAACTTACCCAAGTATTTTTACACCCTTTTAGATATATTTAAACATTGAGGATCTAGAGGGTCTTGGAAGGAAGGACATCCTTGTCAAATGGGACATTTTTACATTTTTATGACATATAAATATATCTACACACACATAGACCCTTTTTTTTTTTTTTAAGGGAGTAGATTTTCCTCCTTTAATGAAACTTCCAGTTTAGCAGATGTAACTACTACAGACAGTATTTGCAAGTCTTATGCAGGTTCTCAAGCTCAGTTCCAGACTGTACCAATAAGCATAAGTGGAAAAATGGGTCCTCTGTTTGTCTACTCTAAACCCCGAAATACCGTTATTGAAACTTATTTTTGTTAATTTTATCCAACATATGTAAAGGTAACCCCTTTTCATAGGTACAAAATGAAGTAATTTAAACTGGGTTTGTTTTTTTTTTTTCTGTGTATGCTTTTAGTCAATAAGCTTTTCAATTGCTTCATGCAAGAAGTGAACCAGCAAGGTTACATTTTCTTTCAGGCTGCTTTTTTTAGTTTTGCTCCTTTAAAATGAAAAAAAAAATATATATATATATATATATAAATAGGCCTTCTAACATTTACAGTTTAACTTTTTGGATCTGCAGCTTTCTTTTTCTGCATCTCAGTTAGGTGCTTTCTCCTGTCTGTGACAGCTCTCTAGCACATCACTGAAATATTACTGCAATAATTCCGTACTGTTATACCTAACGTTACAGCAGCATCCTGCAGTTTTGCACTCAGAATATGGGAGGAATTCAGGTTACTTTAATGACTAGATAATGAGTCTGAGCTGCATAGTTCAAAGTGAACTGCTAAGAGAAAGTCTGTTATGAGCCAAAACTAATAAACAGGCACCAGTTCTATTCACTTTAGTGCAGTGAGAGAGGGGATAAGTGTTGGGAAGACAAAAAAAAAAGTACCCCACCAATGTTAAAAATAGTGTAGGACAAACACTATACAGCTTTGCCTGTCCACTGTTTGGCAACCCTTTGGACTTTGGAAGAAATTACTTTCCTTCTTTATTAAAGCAGTTAGAGTCTCACACTGCTCACACTGGTTTTATGGGGTTGTATCATCATTTGGAGACTTAGATAGACCCAAATTATCTCTCTGAATGTTGGCAGAGATTACTCTTCACTCATAAATGAAGAACCTCCTACTGAAACAGCTATATAGTGATAAAACAGGCATACTGAAGACTTCAGAGACTGATTCCCTTCTATTAACGGAAAACAGACTGATGCAATAGGAAATGAGTTATCAGGGATCTTTCAAGGCAAACATGTCCTTTTGGGCAGCATGAAAAGAAGTCTGAGAACAGAATATTTCTCACTAAAGGGTTATTTTTAATCCCATTTGTTCACCTAGGTATCGTTAACCATATTGTCCCAGAGCCATCCATTGTTGCATGAGTTCACAACTCAACTTCCAGGTTATTCAATGTTCCTCCCAATGAAGTCAAATAACACCACTGAATCAGGTGACTCTGGAGACTTAGTGGGACTGTGAAGTTTGTATAATTTTTTCTCCTCCTTTTCTCTTGGTATTGCCAGTGGAAGTGGAATGGAGGAAAATGCATATAAAACCTTGCTCTTGGTTCACACCAGTCTGCTGCTTATGCAGTTGAAGATATTCTATGTTTGAGTTATATACTGCTAAGAACTTCCATGTGATAAGCAGTTTTGTACATTGCTGCAAACATGGCTTGCGTTAAAATTCCTATGGCATTCCATGCCACCCATGCATCTGGTAATAGAGTGAATATTTAAAGTAATAATTATAGTTTGTATTCCAGACTTATTGGGGTGGAGAGAAAGTTACAGTCAGGTGTATACTGATGCTTCTACAATCATACTTTTACTTATGCTACATTCTACATGGAAAATTCCCAGGCGAAATTCACAAGACAATCAGTTTTTCTTCTCCAACTCTTAAAAATCCAAACCAAACCAAACCAATAAGGCATACTGTATAATGCATATATATAATATAATGCATATATATAATATAATGCACATATATATTATATGTCCTATACATTATTTTTATATAGCATATATTATACTATGTATTTTATGTATTGTCATGGCACATTAATATATAATTGTCCCAGAATCATTAAGTTCATGTAGATGTGACTGGTAAAGCATTTGTAAATAGAAAGCATTCTATAGGAACAATATGAAAGGCATGTAAAAAGAGAAATTTATGAAAATATACTTTTTGCATACATATGATCTTTGTTTTTCTATTTCCTCAAATTAATATGAAATTGAGCATTCAGATTAATGCAATATCTTATATAGAATACTGGTTTAAATATTCCTGTATCTATTAGGCATCAAGCTGTAAGCAGCATGGAGGGTAAGAATCGTGTCTTCTCCTTTAATATTGTTCACCAACTTTTGGTTAATATTTTGATTTTTTTACTCTAATTTTATATAAACTAAGTAGGAAAATCCTTCTCTCCTGTTGCATTCTAATTTTACCCCCACTTATGGTGTCCAATAAGCTTAAGGTAAATTAATTATGAAAATAAAAAAAAAATACAGCTTAATAGAAATGTCAGAAAGTACAGGCTACTGATATTTTATATGATGTATTTGGAAACTAAAATTCTATCACAGTCTCAATTCTCAGGATGAAAGTTGTAGCAAGAACAGGTAATGGCATAAAATCTATTCTACATGGTGCAGATTGTTGTGGAAAAAAGAAACTGGGAAAACTTAATTTTTGGTCCTCTCTCAAGATAGTAATCTTATAGTAATTTCTGGATGAAATTAAATAAAAGGGCTTCTTAGGTTTTATTTGCAGCAGTGATCTGCAACTGTCTCTTTTTCCAAGCAGTTTTAGGGTAGGCACATTTATTATTTAAGAAAAATCCACAAGGAACATTTTTATAGCACCAGAATAGAAATAATACTGTAACAATAAAGATCAAAGATTGATGCAATTGTGAGTACAAGTAATAGCTGCCTTGTGTGGCTGTTATCTCCTTGAGGGAATTCTTTAGAATGGCTTTCATTTTATAAAATGTGTTTGTTTCAGTGCTATACAATACGAGTAGGGAACTGTATTCTGGTGTTTCTTTTTTTGCTTTGTTTTCTTTTTTTCTACCCCATGAAAAAAGAAGCAACCCACACAACCTCATATAAAATCGGTATGAACGGTTTCATGAACTTTAAGACTGCTCTGAACTTCACAGAACTCAAAGATCACCCAGAAGCCATTTGTATGCATGTGCAGTTTAAAGGTATTTTGCTTGTCTAACCTGTTTTTAAACCAGTAGATGCCAGTAGCTCTGATATTGTTCATGGAGGTTAATCCTTTTGTTGTATAACTGTCAGGGCATACACCAGTGTCATGCATTACCTGCTGGCCAGTTCTGTTCAGTGATTGTACCTCTTTTCTGGAGTCATCAGTACAGACATGAAGCCAAAGCAGTTTGCATCAATTGAGTATCCTGTACAAAGTCCCACAGGGGCAAAGTGATTGTCCTCAAGATGGGAAATATTTTAGTTCATACATGATGCAAGTATGTGTGTACGTGTATGCATATATGCATATATGTGTAATATTTTATATTATTTAGTTTCTATAAATTCATAAGTGACTTTTTAATAAGAATTCCAAATACAAATCCAAGAAGTATCTTGGACACCATATTTTTCTCCATTTTCCTTCCCCACTATGAAGTCCTTAGTTCAGTGCTACCAAAGCCAATTGAAGTCACAAAGCTTGTATGTTTTTCCTAAATTAATATTGCTAGCAGGTTAAAAAAAAAGAAAAAAAAAAAGAAAAAAAGTTGAATTTATATTAGTGGATAAAAAAAAGAGGTTTTTTAGTTTAGAAAAGCAGAAGGGAGGGCAGAAATTATTACTTTACTGATGCTTAGGTGATAGAGGCTTAGAAATAGAATATGTGATGCTGATATTTTGGGATGATGGTAGAGAAAGGGACATTTGTAATGGTGATTAAGAAAATAAAAGGAAATAGTTTCTGCTACTTCTGTGATGAGTTCTGCAATTTAGCTACTGAGAAGTCTAGAAGTAGCAACATTGCATGGATATTGAGGTTTCTGCCAAGTAATGTTGCTTGATACTTTGTACTACCATCCTTACATTACTGCAAGGCTTCCAAGAAAACGTTATAAATATTTCACATTTGCACTGTTCATTACTTTCATTACTTCAGCTCACATTCCTGTGAGATAAAAGACATGGTAGTGTATGACATCGCTCTAACTCTGATTTATTTTACCAATAAGTCTCACCTTTTTTTTTTCTTGTTTTCTTCACTTTACATACAAAGAAACAAAGGTTCATAGCCTCTCTTGGCAAGCCACTTCCTTTACTTTTCTGAGTTAAAATATATTTTTGCTGTGTAGTCATTTTCCTGAGCTTCAGTCTTTCACATTAATATTGAAGTACATTTGCCCTTTGTGAAGAATAGTCTCAATATCTTAGCCATATTTCTTTATTACTGAATTGGATGAAGCAGTAAACAGCACATTAATTAAAATGTTCAGGTCCTATTTAATGTGAGGTGTTGCAAATGACAAGGAGGCCAAAGACATAAATCAAAAAGGGTCATAGGCAGGAGGTTCAGCTTGAAAAAGACAACTTCCTACATTACAAGGAAAAAAAAATAGAAATATAGATTGCTAATGGAGACAAAAGTATTTGCAAGCGCTTAATCCCCAAATTTACAGAGGACTGGGCAATGTAAAAGGTATGTTGAGGAGAAAACCAAAGCAATCAAATTGTGTAATATAAACAGTGGGGAGGTAAACATTTCACAGCAGGTAAAACTGCACCCAGATCTGAGATGGATTTGAGATATGAGTAATAAAAATTATTAAGGCAATCGGAAGGCGAACTTATGAGAAAATATCAAAAGAGCTAAATAACTCAGTTGAATGACATCAGAAGGGGGACAGTCACCTTCTGTAAGAATCTAAAAGGTCTGTACAATAGGCTGAAAGGATTTTTTGCTAGAGTAGGCTGAAGTGTGGGCATGCCATAAAGCACAATAGTATCAAAAGAAATATTAGAATTTATTTATTTAAAGGCCCAAGAAAATTATATTGTTGGGAGAAATCTACTGGGGCAATGTAGTACAGGTAGAAAGAAATCTCAGAAAACAGCAATGCAAATTAACAGAAAAACAGGAGAGAGCATCAGACACCCAATGGAAATAAACATATGTCAACTACAATGTAAATTAGTACAACATGAGTATAAAGAGAACACGGGTACATCAGCATCAGAGTAATGCAGACAAGCAGTAAGAAACAGCAGAAATAAATAAATACATAAAAATTCAATCACAGGAGCCACTGGAAACAAACAAATACAGCCGTGCTTGGTAGGTAGTTGTCATCAGCCATAGAGCCACAGCTCCTCCTTACCCTTTTAGCAAAGTGAACCAACCTTCCCTCCACCCTCCCTCCCTCCCTCCCTCCCTCCCTCCCTCCCTCCCTCAAAGAGATATCCCCATTTGTAAAGACTAAGTACATGTGAACTACAACTACTTTCTTCTATGTCTACAATGTATTATTGGCAGCATCATCTGTTTATGTTGCCCTCCCACAGGTTCTGCAAGATGTTAGACCAATAACACCAAAGGGCATTGCTGCACCGTCATGTTTATTACATGAGAAATAAGGAAATTAAAAAGCTCCCCAAATTAATAATGAGATTTGCCCAGATTCTTTTTTGCTGGCAGATTTTTTGATAAGTTAATACAGCCTCTTCCTACTGTATATACCTCTTATAGTCAGAGTGATTTAATCAAGAATACATAATCACTTCATGGAGTTCTGAACTGCAACCTCCTTTGTTACTGCACACTTAACTTCCAGTGGTGTAGAGTGATTGATACTCATAGGGATTCATCAAGAGTATTCGGAAAGCCCTGAGAACCAAGCTGTCAAGATGCCCTGGACTTATTAGTGCTACATCTTTTCTCAGGAGCAAACTACAATCCACACACTTTGACATCGCATAAAGCTAGTGTCCATATAGAAGAAAAACATATCTTTGATAGTTTGTCTCCATTTCATACTAATTTATGATTCAGAGTTGACAACTACCACACAACCAACTGGAAATTGACATTTCCCAAAAATATTTTAAAATGAATTTACATTTTTAGTTAAAATTACCATATTCTCTCAAGTATATTCAAGACAAGCTATTTTCCAGCTGAGTCCTGTGACATCTGACATGTCATCAATATGAGTCAGGCAGTCTTAGCTGTGTCAGATACATCTCTCCTTTGCTTTCAATGGAGACGTGTCCATTTACAGCATTTAATGATGTAGTTCATTGTGCATTGAGTTCAGCCCTAGAACTGTCAGAACTGAAAGTATCTGATTGTGCAGCTATTGCTGTGAATCTGCCCTTCTAATTTCTCACTCAGAAGTTGGTCTGCAAGCAATAATAATGACAAAATGCAGTAAAAGTGGCTGAGCTTGTCATTTTCTTTCTATACCAGAAATTGTATGTGAAAAAAAAAGAAAAAAAAGACCTCTGAATAAAAGGCCAAGAGTTGTGAAAGTGTTTATCTTGAAAGAAGATAATGTGATTATAACTTATAAAGAAGAAGCTGTTCCAGAGAAAGAATATTAAGGTATTTTTCTTACTATCCCATTCCATCACCTGGACAAGCTGGAGAAGTGGGCCCAGGTGAACAGGTTCAACAAAGCCAAGTGCAGTGTTCTGCACCTGAGTTGGGACAATCCCCATTATCCATATAGGTTAGGAGATGATGTGCTGGGAAGCAGCCCCTGAGGAAAAGGACTGAATTATGGATGAAAAGTTGGATGTGAGCCACCAATGTGCATCTGAAGCCCAGAAGGCCAACTGCATCTTGGGCTGCATCAAAAGAACTGTGGCCAGCAGATCAAGGGAGGTGATTCTGACCCTCTGCTCTGGTGAGACCTCACCTGGAGTACCAGGTCCTGCTTTGGAACCCTCAACACAAGAAGGACATGGAACTGTTGGAGTGTGTCCAGAGGAGGGCCACAAAAATTGTCAAAGGGCTGGAGCACCTCTCCTATGAAGACAGGCTGAGAGAGTTGGGCTTGTTCAGATTGGAGAAGAGAAGACTCCAAGGGTACCATATGGTGGTCTTCCAATACCTGAAAGGTGCCTATAAGA
This sequence comes from Laterallus jamaicensis coturniculus, assembly GCA_022605575.1. Taxonomy (NCBI): domain Eukaryota; kingdom Metazoa; phylum Chordata; class Aves; order Gruiformes; family Rallidae; genus Laterallus; species Laterallus jamaicensis. The sequence continues at coordinate 778,782 of JAKCOX010000076.1, read as the reverse complement.
ACACTGGGGAAGAACTGTTCACAAGGCCATGTAGCAGTAGGACAAGGGGTAATGGTTTTCAACTAGAAAAGAGGAGATTTTGGTTGAATGTTAGGAAAAAATTTTTCAATATGAGAGTGGTGGATCACTGGAACAAGTTGCCCAGAAAGGTAGTGGAGGCCCCATCCCTAAAGATATTCAAGGTCAGGCTTGCTGGGGCTCTAAACAACCTGACCTAGTGAAGATGTCCCTGCTTACTGCAGGGGGTCAGACTAGAGAACGTTTAAAGGTCCTTTCCAACCTAACTTATTCTGATTCTATATTCTGTGATCCAATCTAGGAGATGTCTAGAATGATGGTACATTTAACATTGACATACTATTTTTAAGGAAAAGTATAAAATAACAGTGGAAATAATTGAGACGGTTTGCTGAAACATCACAGGAAGCACATATTTATACAATATCTACCTTTAGTAATGTTCAAGTCTATTTTTGACTTTTGAGGTAAAGGTGGCATGAAAATGGGCTGAGTTATTGGTACTAATCCTTCAGGGCACTGAAAACTGGAAATTATTGTCAAGCATTTTCTTATATGAAACAGAACACCTGGGTGATACAATGGCTGATGAAGTTCAGTTTTAGTAAATAGAACAACCCTTCCATATAAGAAAACATTCCTAACTACACAGATAGTAAGATCTAGAGCTGATGTATCTGTCCCACGCCCATGGTCTGTGGGTTGAAGATGTCAGTTTTTAGAATGTTGCTGGGTTTGGGTTACTAAAATCTGTTCTAGTTCCAGCATTGCTGCACTTTGTTCAGTTTCATCAAAGTTGTAATATCTGTGTATCTAACATCTTGAATAATAGCAGGGAGAATAAAGACAACATGTTTTCAAAATATTTGGAAAGTTGCATTTGCACTTTATTCTTCATCTTCTTTCTTTTGTTTCCTTCTATCATCTACATTCTCCCACCTGCTCTATAGCGACAGTAGAAAACCAGGAGAGGTAGTTTGGGGTTTAACCTTATAGACCCAATGGTTATGCATGATTTCAAATTTCTACAAGTAAACTTTATAGAACAAGTAACAAAGATGTTTACTGTTGGGTATGAAAAAACACCCAATGACCAAACCTAAATAGACTATCTCTCCTGTTGCTGTGTTTTCTCGAATGTACAGAATCTCAGGGAGATATGCAGAACTTTCTTCTCAGCAAAACAATTTTATTAAAGAAAAAAGAATATTCTTATATTGCAGACTGGTTCATTGTGTGCTTCTGATGTACAATTAAATATATAAAAAGACTATTCAACTTCTTCCTATTCTGACAGCTTCAGATTTTTGTTTAATTGAATCAGCTTGTCTGAGCTTTGAATGCATTGTCAAAGAAAATCACAGCCATAGGGATTCAAAATACCTTTAGAGTGTTATCAACAGCAGCAAATAATATGAGCTTGAGAGAACAAAGAAATGAAAACTGACCCTTTCTCTAGAGATATCATATATATTTACAGCGTAAACTGACAAAGTATTTTTCCTTAATGTTATTGTCATTTTTTGGCATCGGTATTAGAAACTCAATATGACTTCAACTAACCTCTTTGGGCTGAAGGTGTAACATCATAAAGCTCTGTAACGACAGTTAGCAACACAGATCTGCTTGCTTATCTCTAAGCATTGCCCTTAGCAACCTGAGTGAAGATGTTTATTTACGTTATATCTTTGAGACAGACACTGGAGAAAGGAATTACGAGACAACACAGATAAAAAGAGAAAGGCCTGTATTTTAAACATACATATGGAACTATAAAGATGCAAAAGAAATTTGAGTCTTCCACACAGAATGCAAAATAAGTTATAATATATTCATGTACATTTGCATTTTGGATTTAAACTAAAGAGCTTAGTTTGAAAAAAAAAAATCTGTGAAGATTAATCTATTCACTGACAAAAAATGTATTTACTTTTACTTTGTGTTAAAGCATCTTGTTAGATTTTACACAGCATTTCTCTCTGGTTGAGATATAAGAGCAAGTCACACACTGCACTTCTTAATAGAAACTTACAAAACTCAAGAGTTGTCTTGATACAAATTATATTTACAAAAGATCAGATCATGCGGATAGGAGAACTTGCAGACAGCCTAGGGAATTAGAGTATCAGTGTAGAGGTATAGTTTCAAACCTACCTCAAATCCAAAACAAAAATAAACAAATTACTGTGGTCTCATTCTAGTCTCCCACCAAGAAGTTAATTAAAAAGAAAATATTTCTGTTCTCCACTCATTGACTATTGCACACAGAATTGCATACTTCCAACAGCAAAAATACACAGCCTGGCAATGAGCTAAAGGTTCTCACTCATGCTCAGTAAAGCAGATCCCAATAGCTACTTAAGATATTACCGCTGTTCTGCTGCTTGCCTCATGCATTTGCTGGAGGTTAAACCCTGGTAGCAGAGCTGGCAAAAGAGAGTCTGTGAGTGTGTTTCATCTGCTTCATTCTGGCATAACAGCACAACCATTGCTGGCAGCTTAAGTGATTACACTAGGCTGTGACTGGAGTGCTTCAAGTATGCTTTTCTGCTCCTCTCCTACTTAGGTAATAAGTTTACCATCTTAAATCACCACAGCAAGATTCACCACACTGTGTCTGTATGCTAGAGTTGGTTGTATTTTCTCAAAGTATTTTTCTGTTAGAGAATACCAAACCATAAACATCTTAAAAAAGTCCTCAGGCACTAATTTTGATTAAGATATTATAGAAAGCTAGTAGCTTATCAGACAGGCCTAACTTATTTTCTTCTACTTCACCTGTATTGCTTTTTAACAGGCCAGTCTCCTGGTATCAACATTGAGGGTTTTCAGGCAAGTGAACTGGGGCTCCAGCTGGGAAAACCTGATGCTTTGTTTTCTTGAAGTATCTTGGAATCCCGAGGAAAAGCAAAACACACAAAATAAACCATAAAGAAAAATTACCTTTCTCTGAATATTTCTAGTAAGCCTTTACCATAAAATTCACTGGATTCAATAAAGAGCCACATATTTTAAACGTTTTCTCACCGTAGAGCAGTTAACTTCAGCTCCTGTCTTCTGCATGGCTTTTTTATAGCTCTACATGTATGTAAAGAAAACAAAACTTTTTTTCTTTCCCAAGGGAAAAAAACAACAAAACAACAAATACAAATATCCAGGTTATTATCTAGCTTGAGTTTTGCTCCAGTAAGATAGAAAAAAAATAAAAAAGTAGATGTTTTATACAGACATTCTGTTCAGAAAGGAGGAGAGGAGAGGAGGAATCCTGGATATGTCAGTCTGAGTATGCCATCTGACCCCAATGTTGTCTGCAAAATTAAACTGGGATTCAGATTATCTCTGTACTCCAAGTTAAAATAGTAAAGAACAATATTCTAAAATACAGTACTTCGAAAGCAGAAAAGAACTATATTACACGGACATGCACACACAACAGCTGTTCAGAAAGGAATCCAGTGCTCTAATCCCTACAACTGCTGAAACACAACACGGTTGACAGGAAAAGATATTTGCAGTTTAGAAATTAATTTTGAATTATGAAGGTCCTGGCTAATTCTGAAATTAACCTTAAATCACATAGGCCTTTACTCTACAATGGTGTCCAATCTTGTACCTCTGGTCTGTATGGTTAAAAGTAAGTCATGTAAAAGTTTATAGATGATCTGATGATCTAGAAGATAGATCCTGGCTCTCAGCTAGCTTCAGCCTAAGGAGCAACCTCTCTTATAAACATCAGCACTTCAGAAATCCCACTTCCATGTGACTACATGAGAAACTCTGATTTTAGTATTGATGGCCACAGCTTAATCTTTGTACAAGCATTCTGAGGTTTAATAAATTGTTTTCAGTGTACTTTGTGGGTAAACACTAAACAGTGGAGCTTATAGCAGGCCATACATTGTAAAGAAGTGTGTAATCAAACTGTTAAATAAAACTGCAGTTATATTTTTGAAAGCAATTCATTAAAATTATTGTTGGTATCAAATATTCTTTGAGCACTAATATTTTAAACCTCAAATGTTTCCAGTTCTTTTTGTTTAATGAAGCATACTTATACTTTTTACCATTTTGGGGACAAATTGCTAGGCAATATCACAGAACAAATTTATTTACTCAGGAAACTCTGATACATTGAAGTTTGGTTAATAGCTCTGTTTTTATCTCCCAAAAGACAGTTGGAAAGGTAATTATAACATGCAAATTAGCTTCAATTGGGATGCAAATTAAAAATTATATACTGATGTACAATATCTAGTATTGCAACCTATGCTTAATATTTCTTCAGGTAGACTGATTTCCAGCAGAGATTTTACTCTCTGATTTAGGTGGTTTAGGCTAATTTCTCCAAAGTATAGTTTTTATATTCCACCTTTCACTCCTATGTAGTTTTCCATCTTGAAAGCCAAAGTTTCAAAATTTTCTTAGAGCACATACTGAAGATGTTTTCATTAGGAAGGAATCTCTCAGTCTTGGGCTGTTCTTTAAGCCTTTGTCTTTGATGAAATGGTTGTCGCAGCCTTTATAGTCTCTCTAATTAATGTAAAAACCCCAAATCAAAACACAAGTCAGTCAGATTAAATCATTTGCATTACATTTTAATTATAGTCTTTGTAGGGCTTTTCCTCATGACTATTTTCAATCCTTCTTTTATGAAAGATTAGGAAATAAGGACACAAGGCACTACCAGAGAGAGAAAAGGACACCTGACCCAATAAGCCATTCTCTTTAAGTTTATCTCACACCCATTTTCTTTCTTAGTAACTATATCCTTTGATTCCCTCCCTGCTCAGACAGTTCTCTTAAACTCATTTGAGCTATTTGCTTTGATGGCTTTACTTGGCAACCGCACTAAGTGAAATTCTCTACTTGAACTCTTTTGTGTGCTATATCTCCATGCATTTAAATTTTGATCTCTATAGTCTGCATCATTTATACTCTGAATATTTTGTCCTACCTTTGTTATCACTCCCCTCTCATAATTCCAGATGTCATTTAGATGGTCTCAAGAGCTTCCCATTTGTCTTCATTTCTTAAAAAAATAATTTTATTAAATTAATCTGGAAATCCCATTCATTCCAATTGCTTATAACAGATGCTCTAAGCTGTAGAAAACCTCTTAACCTAAAACTCAAAATAACATGGTAGAAAATCTTAACTAATACTGTTTACTGGAGAAAATAATTATATTTCAATTTGGTTTTGGAATCAAATTCTTCACTTTGACTTCTAAGCTCATCGCATTATGTATCCACACAGATATTCTATAGATGTGTGGCCTGTAATAATTACCGGCCTATTATTCTAAATCTCAGATATTTTTGGCCTCATCTGTCGATACATTTAAGCAGTTGTTAAACCAAACCTTAGTTCTGGGTTGTGGCACCTGTAGTAGGGTGAACAGGAAGATCAAATTAAAATAAAGAAGCAAACAAAAAAATCCACAAAAAATGAGCACACTTTAAAAAAGTTTCTACAAGCTAAAAAGTGGAGTTCAAGTCAAATATGGGTTCTAAACTCTCAGATTTTGTAGTCTTCAAAATATTTTAGTATCTAGCAGTTTTGCATCAGCTACACATTACAGGTGTGGGTAGGCTTAAGCCTAAAAGGCTGTGCTGTATGACAACATAAATGCATTTTGCAGCATGCCCCACAGTCTCCAAGCTGCAGTTGCCTGCACCAGGGATCCCTTATAAGTACATCTGCTTATATAAGTACCCTGCCTGGGTTTGCTTACAGGGAGGAGCAAAGTGAAGGTCTCATCATCCCAATGCAACACCACGCTGCAGCTGCAAGCAGCACCATGGGATTCATTACTGTGGGTGTGCACAGAAACCCAAAGACCATTTCTTCTTTATCCAGTAAGTTATGAGGACACAGATCAGTGCTTATTAAGAGAGGTCAGACATATGGGAAAAACAGAGGTTTTATAGGGAAAAACAAATTTCTGCTCATCTTACGGAAAGAGAGAGCAAGCAGCAGTCTAACCCTCAGGATACACACCAACCTGTGGGGGAAGTCTTTGTTGTGGCCCTGGTTTCCTGGACAGTACCGTTGTTTTATCCAACGCATTTTCCCAGTAAAATTGGCATGTTACAGGACAGCAAGGGAAGGAATTGAGCTGGTTTATCTCTTGCTCTAGAAGAATATTGCAATAACAAGGATATTAACTAGAAAAAGACCATTTGTGCTCACCTAAGGAAAGCTTGTGCTACTACCTATATTCAGTTCAGGATTTCTGGACTAAGGATCCCAAATTTCCAAACCCTCATGGGGTTGGATTATTAGATTGAGAGATCTGCTGTTTCCCAATGGGTCAGCACTTCTCAGTAACCTACATGTGCCTAAACTTGAGCACCTGAGGTGTGCAAGCTAGAGGAACAGATCATCCTAGTTATCCTACATGTTCAGTGGAGAGAAATGAGCAGCCTCTGTGGAAGATTCACATTTTCAAATGCATGACTTTACACCATTCACCCTGAACGTGCCTATAGCTACAGGTAAGCTCTAGAATCTATGAATTCCTACATCCATATACTTTCATCACCTTTGCCTCTATAACCAGAAAAAGCACATAAACATCATCTTCATTGTAACCCCTTCCCCACTTTTGCTTACGTGGAAAGAAAATGCACATGTGCAAAAGCAACAGCTCTCTGGAACGCTGGACCATTTGCATACCCTGAAGTAAGTGGTTCAGAAATGTTAAAACATGTGTGTTTGTAATGGATTGGCCGTGGCCGACAGACAAGTGCTTGCACATCCATGTGCTTCCTCCCTCCTCACCATGGCATAGGGAAAAAAACAGGAATAACAGGAACAAGAAATCTTGTGGGTCAAAATAAAGATGGGAAATTGCTCGTCACTTTTGGCTGCAGAAGAGACAAGCTCAACTTGGGGAATTTAATTTAAAATGTTTCACTATTGACTTGAGTATTGGGAAACAGAGAAGAAAAACATTTGAATGCTTAGGGGAAACACCTTCACTCCCCCTTTCCGAAACTCAACCCAATGCAGTGTTGTTTGCATTCAGTTTATCTTTAGGAACTACTGTCCTGATCACCAGATTTTTAGGTACTGTGCTTGGTGAATGAGTAAGTGCTGCAGGCCCTAGTTGTTGCAACCAAATGGATCTGCCCCTCCAAGGTTCAATAGTGGGTTGCAGCATAACACTGATTTACAGTACCAAATGAAAAATTACACACTAAAAGCAAAATTGTTAGAACTTTTCGAAACCAATTATAATGACCTTCCACTGGATACATTAGGCTGAAATATTTGCTTCAATTTGTCTTTTTGTGTTTTGCTTTCTCTCATAATCATGGTTTTAATTTGCCTCTGTTTTGTTGCTTTGGATCATTTTTTAAGTGTTCTGTGTATTACATAAATAGTAATCTTTGCATTGTTATTCTACCATACTGACCTCTAATACAATTTCCCCCTTTTAGAATTTATAGTAACTAGAAAAATATGCAAATATCCTGGGATCTCTTTGCTCAGTGCTGGGGTTTGTTTTGCCCTATTTTATCTTTGTTAATTATTAATTGTTTTAGTTGGTTCTTATGATCATCTTCTGATCAGCAAAAGTTATTTTAGTCAACATTTCTATGGGGCGTTTAATATTCCTTAAAGATGAGAGTTTTTCTTATTAATTCAGAATATTTAGAGGCTTGCAAAGGTGTTTTATCTTCATAGCTCTGGTGCAAAAGAAATATAACATTTAGAGGTGCAGAAAGCATAGGTAGTGTTACCACTTTACCCATGCTTGCTTGATTTTATTTCATTTTCCCCAACCACAACTTTTGGTCCTAAAAAAAAGTAGTTTTTTATTCTTCTCTGTAATAGAATCAAAGTGTGGTACTCAATGATATAGACTGAGAATCATGCTAAAATATTTCGCTATCATAAGAATCCACATAATTACACATTGGTGCATTCCCAAAACCAAGCATTAAACTGGTGAGGGGAAAGATTAATTGTCTCAAAACCCAGCTACATCATTCATAAACTCTGTACTACTGGGAGCAAAAGAAGGCATAGGCAGGGCTGATTCCTGTGTTTGGGAAGGAGCTGTTTGGCAAATATGGGTGGTCTGAGGAGGGCAATGCCCTCCCCATCACTCATTCCAGTGTCTGCCCATGTTCATAAAGAGTACTCATGATGATGACTGATGGGAAAACTTTGCCTCTTCATTTTCTTTTCTGGCCTGGCTTGAATCTCTAAGCAAGGAATCAGCTCCTTTTCACCATAATTCTGATATAGCTCACTTGCTTTGCTAAGATTTGGTCTAGGTGGGCAGAAAGAAAATCATTGGGTTTTCCTCAATAGCCCCCAGACTGTAGCAAAAGATTCACCTTTTAAAGTACTTGCAGGGACTCCATCAGGGCAATCAAATATTAAAACTCTATACCCAGCTCCGTTACTATTTAGTTCAAAGCCTGATTTAAAATATAAATAAAAAAATATACAGTGGTATCTAAGGAAAAGCTTGGATGGTTGTGCTTGTCAGAGTCTCAAGTTCACCGGCAAGCTTGAAGATGCCCTGACCTGCCTGCAACCATCGCTGTTGACTGTGAGCTAAGATATGGAGCATCTGTGCAACTTTGTTTCAGACACCTGAAAAAAACTAAGTTGTGGAAAAAAGCTCTGAGGAGCTAATGTAGGACCTTTGCCCATGCACCCTCTGCTCTTTGGATCAGGTATCACACTGAAGCTCTGATCCTGAGACTGCCACAAGTCATAGGTTCCTGGTTACTGTCACTCCACCTGCTTCATTCCTCTGGTTTGGGCACTGCGGGACAACACCCCTTGTCCTTGAGGGCACTGCTTTGCTGTCCTTGCTCGCTCCCAGCTTTCTCCTGCTGTAGAGCAGCCTGCTCATGCTGCTGCCTTCCCTTTCACCCAAGGTGATTTCAATAACACACATCCCTGCAACAAAGTGGTTGTGTTTCCTTTCCTGTTGTTTCATTGTCTCTTTTTGTTAGAAAAAGAATTAAATGAAAACTTTTTTTTTTTCATAGTGAGAGTTGTGGGGGGGTTTTGTCTGTTTTTATTATTTAAAGAAATACCAAAGTAACGGGCTCTTGGCACTTTCAATGGTATTTAAGTGCCAGGCAGATGTGGGACTCCAACCAAGAACATTGCTTCCCATTTCTTTTTTTTTTATCCAACCCCTACTGTCTTGTGCAGTTGAGCTGGAGGGCCCAGATGCCACTGCTGTTCTAAATACCTTTGTAAAATGCAAGTCAGATGGAAATGCTACAGCTGTGCCACCTCCTCTCATTGTTTCAGGGACATTGCTATCCCCAGGACCAGGGACTTTTGGATTGCACCCTGCTGCTCTGTGCGCTGCTTGTTACTGTTCACGGGGTAGGCAGCACTGAAAAGAAAACTGTAATTTGGAGGTTTTCTTGCTATGTGATTTTTAACTCTCCTCCCCACCCCGAATTTTGGCCCCCTTCTTTCACTTCTCTTTGTTTGCAAAACGTTTCTCACTTTAAATAAAGAAGTGCCTTCTTTCTCGAAGTAAACCAAGAGAAGAAATACGTCTGCTCTTGCAAACACAATAACAGCCCTGCAAATCTTAAGCTTGATTCAGATTACCCTATATTTTTCCCCTGTAATGTTTTCACATACCTCAGTACGCAAAACATGTTAGTTCTTCTGTAAAAATAGAACTTGTAATACCTCAGACTATTTTGTGTGTAATTTCTCCAATTCAGTAATTTACCTATATTCCAACACATAAATGCTTATTTTCAACATTTCTAAAAAAAAATAAAATAAAAAAATCAACAACAAAAGCACCATCAATTTTATTGGAATTGTGGGGATCAGCAGTGTAATTCACAGGTTGTTCTTATTATTTGGATGATAGATTTTAACAACTAGCAAAGTTCTCAGCTAACCTGATAAGGGAAGGTATAATTCATTTTACTTATAGAGCTGTTTATAAATCACCTATTCAGGGAACATAAATAATGCCATGTAATTTAGAGGAGAAATTATATACTACAAATAATGAATATTCTCAATGATCAGGTCAGAAGAAATCATGAGCTAAAATTTATTGACAAAAGCTATTTACTGAAGAATTGTACATAGAAAAGTATATTTTTAAAATTCATAACCTGTACTCAGAAATTTGAAAAGTGAAGAAATCAAAATTGTACAGATTCTATTATTCTGAACATCTGAATAACTTATATGCATGGCCATTCAGCCAATTGACTCTATCTGTGGAAAACATATTTCCCTCCCACCCCTCCATTCAGTGTTTTCTTACAAACTGTGAAGAAAATAGTATGACTTCTCTGAGCTAGCCTTGGTAAATGGTTCATCTTGGCTGCCTTGTATCAATGTAGTCTTGTTGGTGCCCTGAATCTCCTCAGTTATCTCAAACGTCTGCCTTTATTAACACCCAAATACATAGAACTTCCAGAAAATAGTGTCCCTAGAAATTAGATTCCATGTGTTTTGAATTTATTGTGGAAAAGGTAGATGAGTGAGTACTGTTTTGAATGTTTACACTGCCATGTAATATTCTTCTGTGAATATTTGAGGGTTGACTGACAAAGCAGAGTCTGTATTGTGTTACCTAATTTATGAACACCAGATAAAAGAGAGTCCCAGCATCTTGCATTTTATATTTTAAGTAATTAAAGTTATTTATAATTCTAATTTTCTTAATGACAGTTAGGCTAATGTAATGTAAAACAAAGTGTCCGAGATTTCTCATTTCTTCTTATTGTTATTTTTAAGTCTACCTTTGTGCCCGTAAAATTTCCAGCACAGCCTTTTTTTTCAGAAATATTTGAAGAAATGCAAGACAAGCCTTGTTCGAGGAAATACCATATTTCTTATTCATGGGGCTGGCCAAGAAGAAAGTGTGAAGTTGAGCTGCACAACAGGTTTTTGGTTTGCAAAGTTCACATAAATATTTTCCCAAAACAAGTTGTTACAGCTGAGGGGGTACACTCCAAGTCACATTGAAATCCAAACAAATATTTACAAAAACTGCATGACTCATGGCTCTTAAGCAATATTTACATAACCCCTCTGGCACAATAAACTAAGTTCTGTGGAACTCAGCTTTCAACTTCCTGCAATGTAGGAAGATAATTCAGGGCTATGCTATGAAGAAGTCTTTTGTTTCATTACTTTGGACTATATGAAGTCATAATGAAAATCTCCTGATAAAACATTTTCTCAAGAGGATTATTGACTGAAATAAGACCTGAATGACTTCTGCTAAATGCTCTTTATGGAGACAGATCACCACCACAATCCCAGTCTGATCTGCTGCATCACACATTGAGCAATAAATCCCTTTTTGTTCAGTTTTTTCCAGACCAATAAAATGGACAAAAATATTTAAAAAAGGACCATTTTTAGATCACAGATGCAATTTCTTATGCAGGGTATAGGCTTTCATCTCCAGAATGAAATGACTACACTGAACTGCTTTCTCTGCACTCCTTTGCCATAATGAGATTTGGCAAGTTCCGGACTGTTACTGCTAGTGGAGTTAATCTTTCACCTTTCAGCACAAATTGTATTTTCTTACAGACAAGAAATGTTTTCTTATCAAACACAAAGCTACATTTGTAGCCAAAAGAGAAAAAATTGTGAAAAAAAATCTTGTCTTGAGGGAAAAACAGGCAAAGTGACTTTGATTAAGAATGATTCTTTCTTTCCTGTCTTTCTGAACTGGTAAAAAGCTAAAATATTACTACTAAAGTTAAGACTGAATATGAACTCGCTTGAAGACAACCCCATAGGAAATAACAAGAAGTAGCCTCGATGGCATCAGCATCCTCAAGAGAGATCACTTGACCTGCTTCAGTCATGAATTTTGAATCCAATTTAGGTATATATCAGAAACATCTATCTCAACCTGTGGCTGTAGTATATTATTTTCTGAAATTCCAATATACTGATAAAATAAAAGTGATGAGAAAAGTAAACAATGGCTTTTAATATACAGTTTTTCTTAGACCATTGTCAAAGTTTGCCAGTTTAATAGTGTAGATAGAGTGGCTACAGTACGTGGGTGTGCAGTGAGGTGATTGCTTTTTATTACTGCAAAACTAAAAGGCCCATTTTTCAATAGCTTTTTAAAGATAGAAAGAAACAGTAGGACTTTTATTCAAAATCCTTTCCTATTTGGATATCTAATCTGATGGTGATGTGGAAATTAAACATAAAAGAATACATTTTGTAATTTGATGTCATAGACAATCTCAGTACAATATCAAGCTATTGAAAATTGTGACAGGTAGTTAATCCCACTTAATGAATACAGCAACATTTGCTTTTCAAATGCCCAACATATAAAAATAACATCAGTTAAGTTAAATTCTGTCTCACTTAGAGTAACTAAAGTCCAGTTTACCCCAGAATTTAACTTGGAATTGTTTTGGTGGGTTTTTTCCTGTCTTCTTTTGATTTTCACGAGAGAATCTGCTGTGGTTCCATGGTAGCTACAGTTGTCACAAATTAGTTCTTCACTCATCCTCTCCTGTTGCTATAAAGCTCCAAACAATAAATGCTTAATAAGATTAAATACTGATTTAGCCAATCTTTACTGATATTAACTGAGGCTTCCTTTGATTTGTGTATAAATTAAGTTTCACTTGATTACTAACATGCAAAAGAATTATTTTGCCATCTTAAGAATTATTTTCCAATGGCTTCTTCATCAAATGTACTCCAAATGTGGTGGATAGTAGTGCTATAATTCCCAGAAAAGAGTTTGGAAGTTGTGCTTGTGTTTTGAGTTCTTATCATTTAAGAGAAGGTTGATCTTAGTTTTAGTAATTTAAACACTAAATAAAAATTCTAGTGCAGATTCCTTGATTTTATCTTCAATCCATTTTTATTTTCTAAAATGCTCTTCTTTATTCAGTGCCGCAAAAGTGTTATGCTGTTTATTCAGAAGATATGATTAGATCTTTTATGAAAAAGCTGGTTTCCCTTGGGAAAAAATGAAGTTTAAATGTCTCAAAGTTATTCAAAGAACAAGACCGATTTAACCAAATACATCATATTTTAATAAAAAGAAGAAAGTACATTCCAAGAACATAAAATGTTCCTTTTTCAGAATTTCAAAGACAAAAATTTTTATTTTTTATTTTAGAATGATTTTTCATCTGCTTTTATTCATACTACATGTAAAAGTAAGTTAAAGTTGATTTGATTAAAAAAGGGCTTACAGAAAGAAATGGGGTAGGCTTTTCAGAGTTTTTGATTTCCATTCTAAATCAGAATTTAAAAAAAAATAAAAATTAGTCTCTAACTTCTATGTGTTATGAGATTTCCATTCTTTTCCCTACTCCAAATATGTCTTTCTAAAAAAACCATATACTTTCAAGTATTATATTTTAGGCCAAATCCACATTTTCATATTAATTTAATGCATATGTGAATTTCAGAAAACATGGAAGTTTTTTCACTCTCTGCATTCATGCAGTCATTTTACTTTATGAATCCCAACTATGATTGTATATCAAAATGTCTCTGAAAAGTCAAAGTACATCTTCAAAGTACCACATCTGTATGTCCGAGAGTACAAAACTGGATTAATCAATCCTAAAAGCCAATATTGAATATTTATTCCTGTGTTTGTAAAGCTGAAATCTGTCCTGGTGTTTAGTCAATAGCAAAAATACTTGTTTCTAGTGGTTCTTTCTAGGAAAGAACAATAAATATTAAACCATCATTAACATTAACCCATATGTTTAAAGAATGACAATTCAATATCATTGGACCTTCATCCTCTTATACCAAGACATACCAGTAGTCTGGAAAAAAGAAAACACGGGATCATAATCATACATATCAATGTAGAAATAAACATTGTAATATTTCTGTCTTGTGATTGTTTTCAAAGATCTAGATCTTGTGAATCACCTAGTCAGTATGGAGGACCAGAGTGCAATATAGGCTGTCAGAATCGGGCCCAGTAGGAACTGGAGTATAATGTAGGCCATCAGAATCAGGCCCATGCTGCTCCTCTATAAAGAGTTGGAGTGTAACAAAGGAAGCAGCTTTGCAGAACAGTCAGCCTGACCTTAATTTCTGTGAAAACAAAGCAAAGGAAAACAAAAAAAAGCATCCCCTCCCCTAAAATTCTTTACTAGGTAATGAATTTGTAAACAACTAGAGTATAACAAGGAGAGGAATAAAAGACAACATACACTTGCAAAGAACAAAACACTTCAAACCACCCTAATTTCTTTTTATCACAGGTTACGGGACCTTTTGGAGTTAAGGAACGACAGATGTGACATTTGTTTCACTTTCCAGAGGTTTCACACTCTTTTACTGGCAGTATTATAATCAAAAAAATGTGATTTAGATATGATTTCTATAGTAGATACAGAAACAGTTATAAAATCATATTAAAAATAATACCGACATGCAATTTTCACTGTGTTCTGCATAGTCATATCATAGAATTAAAGTCAGCTAGTTATCAGTGTTGCATGATTAGCAGTACATTGAGTTCCAATCACACTCTGAAGGTAGTGGAACTCGTCCCTGTATTCATTCAAATTTGCAATAGACATGGTACTTGCAAGGTTTACTCATGATACCAAGGTGAGTGGGCTACCAACCAATTCAGAGGAAGAGAATAGTTTTATGCATGAACCTAAGAATTTGCAAGAAATTAATTAAAAAGGTTGTTTCTCAAGAAGTACCAAGTAGTAAAACTAATGAGTTGCAGGACTACAGAGTGGTGAATTGTGGTTTATGTAGAAATTCTCCAGAGGAGGATTTGTACATTACACAAGATCATAAACTGGATGGGAATTAACAATGACATGCAGTGGTAGAAGTGTTAGCCTTGAGTGCATAAACAGGAGTGTCATTTGTAAAATTTGTGAAATAATTTTTCATTTCTGCTTTTAACGGCTTGTGTCAGAGTGGTATGAGCTTTTTCACATGCCGCATCTCAGGAAGAAAATAATGATCAAAAGTCTGGAAAATGACATGTAAGGAAAGAGTGAAAGGAAAAGGATTTTTTTTTTTTTTTAACTTGGGAATGTTATATAGAAAAGCTATTCAGATATGTAAAGATGAAGGGGATAATTTATTCTCCAGGTCTACCATACATAAGATAATAAAGTTTTACAGCACAAGAAAGATTCCAGTTGCAGACTAGCAAAAAAAAAACACCACTAAAAAACAAAAATAGCCAATTACTGAGATAGAAAGCCTAGGATTAATGCAGAATATCCATTGGAAGAAGATAGCTATAGCTGACCCTGTCATGAGGCAGAGAAATAGTCTCTATGGCCTCACCCCCGTCTTTCAGAGGATACTATAAATCTCACTGTGGATTTGAAAAAAATAAAGATTCCATCTCCTGTCTTTCTTATCAGACATCCCTGATCTCCACAGGGATATGTTCCTCTAGTCTCTTTCTGTGTGCTCTTTCTTTCAGTAATCATCTAAATAATGTTCACCTGTCATCAAACATTGGTTCTGTTTCTTTTGAAAACAAATATCACAGCAAAACTCATCCTAAGTTTACCTTGCCTTGCCATAGCATATGAGTTAGAACATTCACCATCACAAAATAATGTTTTAGATTATTTTTTCTTTATCTATTTTTTTTTATCTATCAAAATAAGCACTCACTGCTGTTTTTTTCCAAGCACTCCATAAGTGCATTGATTGAGAATGTCTCTTTAATCCACATTCACACTGATTCCCTCTTTTTCTAAAAGCATCAGGATCAGGCCATCAGCTGTTGTTAAGTTATGACAATCATTTTAGTGATTTAATTTATGGTCACCTATATATATTATGTGTAGATTTGCTAAGTAGCATCTTGATGCTGTCTTTTGGCACAACTAAAAGATTATGATCTCTTGTGCTCATGCTGAAATCAGTGGATTTACTACTAGAGCTTGCCCTGAGTGCCAATTGAGGACAAAATTTGGTTATCTAGTTTGCTGAGTAAGAGCGCTTCTAAAAGAGCTGAAGGTCTCTGCAGGGATGTCTGCCTAAAGAGATGATGAAAATGCATTGGAGTTTGTCCCAGCTCTCATCTACCTGATACAGAATGGACAGCTGTGGGGGTCCCTTAAGATCACCCTTTTATTTTAGCACAGGTATTTCATTGGTTTAGAGAACTAACTCCCTTTTCCAGTCAGTTTCTCAGTTTAGCAGACAGAATAGCTCTTTGAAACAGATCTTGATTCCCACAAGGTGATGCTTCCTTGTACTAGAAACAGGATTTTTATCATTCTAAATGTTAATGATGTTTTGAATCTATTAATGATGTTAATAGGCTACTTTCCCCCTTTAATTTCAATGTAGCTTTACTTTCCTTCCTTGGTGTTTTTTTAACTATTCATGATGAATAGAGTAAGATGATTCTTCTTCCATTTTCATTCTTTTGATGCTGCCATCCACTTCTTACCAAACAAGCGGCTACTGAAAAACAGGCATGTTTTTCTGCCATACCCTAAAATAAGTACTTTTGAGCCCATCATACTGTTTGCAATATCCTAATTGTCTGTCTCCGAATTTGCATTATGTTAATTACTGAGATATTACACTACAATGCTCTAACACAGCTATTTGAAATAGCTGAATAGTTTTACTTGTAGCAATTAGAAGTAGCAGCAAATAACAATTTTCCCTGTGAGATATTAGGCAATTATAGATTCCTCTCTTTTTCCTGCAATGACACATTTTCAATCATTCTATAGCTGCATATTTTCCTGTAAAATTCTTATCATCATTTCTTCTTAGCCAAAAATAAATAAATTAAAGCACTGGCATTCTGTCACTATATTACCAAAAAAAAAAATCAAAAAAAAAATCTATGCTATTTGGCCTAAAAATATAAGCAAAAATCTAAATGTACTATTAGCCTTTAAGACACTTTTTTTTTTTCAAATGTCATTCTCTGAGGATGAAAATATATTTGCTTTGTAAAGCTCTTAACATTTCAAGCTGAAAGAATTGAACAAGCTTTGAACTCCGGAGTTTGTGATGCCTATAAATTAAAGGAAAAATAACATTAAATGGTACTGTAGCTTGTGAGGCTGCCTTCTTTAAGCCTCTGAGCATCTTAAAGTCCTGAAATGTACAATTTTTCTTGGAGCAGCCTGTGAGCCAAAAAACTCTATGTATCCCATTGAACGTTTTTTGCTTTATTTGGAAATTCCTTTATATGAGTCATAAAATGAAAGTGAATTCTCTGTAATGTATCAATAAATGGCTGGCCATCTGAACGATTTGCTGCCCACACATACTGAAACATGCCAGTGGAAATAGTGCAACAGTGACTCAAAACACCTTTGTCCCTCACCCCTGTGTCTGGCACCTTTGACTAGGGCCCTCCAGGTCTTGGAGATGTTGGGAGCTATGATCAAGATTTAGTTGCTTGTAAGTAAAAAACTGTGTAGTTGATTTTCTGCTCTTTGAAATGTCTATTTCTTTTTTGTCTTGGTATTTAGCCTTCTCACCCCACACTTCCTTTTGTCTTGAACTGTACCCTTTTTCCCAGGATTGAGAAGATTTTCTTTTCCTTTAACTGACAAAAAATTTAGATAGTAAAATGACTTCTAATTAATAATATATACATGTGACTTCTCAGCGAAGCTGAAAGGAGGCCTATGAGTACAATTTCCAAGGGAAAAAATGAAACGCAGATTTCTGGACTATAAAATTTCTTACTACTGAGAAAACAAAAGAGACAAGAAAGGACTGTTTTCCTTAGTGATTATTTTTCAAGCAAAGAGCTGCTTCACAGGCACAGCACAGGTAATCCTTAAGTTTGTGTGGGTTTTCCTATTAGATCTCCCAACTACAAAAATCCAAAACCCAACAACAAAAAAATTCCAAACCACCGAAAAACTCTCTTCTATCTTATGCATCCTTCCATCACAAGGCAAAGTAATAAAATACTAATAATGGCTCACAGAGGCTGTAAAGAGACCTTAAATCCTTTAAACAAATGGTTACAGTCTAATTGTCTCATCTGCTCATTGGTATTATACCCTTCCATCGACACTGTGCTGTTGAACTTCTAGACTCTCCAAGTCACAGATAGGCTTTAAAGAGGGAAGATAACTTTTATTTGCTATGGGCAATAAAACTAGAGTCTCTACTGACTGTCTGACATGGTGGCGTCTGATACTGTGGATCCAGTCAGGCAGAACACAAATCGAAATAGTGTCTAAAGGGCAAGGTAATGGAGGAATGAAAAGTATAAAACCTACACAATAAAATTATATTGCGATGACAAAAATTAGAAAATGAGGAGTGGAGCCTAAAAATAGAACAAACCTGTCCCTTGAAGCCATATACAGAAGGCATGGCTGCTGCTGAAATGGTACCATGCTTCTTTGCCTTCAGTTTAAACTCAGTGATATATTGCAACTGGATTGAAAGAACTTCCTGGAGCTTGTTCATTTATGCACCCAAATGCTCACTGTGCTTCCCTAATCCACTCTGTGTTATAAGGTTGTTTCTATCTACCATAGAAAGTATTTGTGAACAGGCAATTGTTTTGCTCAAATTCTGCATCTTCTAGCTTGGATTCAAAAATTCAGATATTGGAAATGTGCCTCAAGTTATTTCCTGATTGGAAGAAGATGTTACATAGAAAGAAAGGTTAGTTATTAAATCAGATAGCACAGCCAACAAAGACAATACATACACATGGACACACAGTCACACACGAATACATCCCTTCCCTTATGTAGCTTTTGCCATTTTTCCTCCATCCTGTCTCTAGCTCATTTGATGCCACTATCTTACAATGACACCTGCTAGAAAAGCTTAGTGGAGCCACTGACAGCTCCCCTGGAGTTGCTGCCTGTCAGCGTCTAATTCTCAGTCAGCAGTATATACCGGCTCTAACGTATGCTATATGTTTAATTTCCCTTTCTCTCTCCTTGGGGCAACCTATGCTTATTATCACCATGGATAATACTCCTAGGCTGTTTTCCTGCCAGCCCTCCGTCTCCTGAAGTAAAGGTGCAAATGAGATCTGGAAACCACCACAGCTTAAATTTTAAATCCCTGGCTAGGAAACAACTCCTTGGTCCTCAGCTAATTCCCTCAGTATTCCAACAAAAGTGTTTTCCCTTTGTTTCAAGTCAACTTTTAAAATGAACTTTTTTTCTAGTTTTAATATATGGATGCTCAGCTTGTGATGGCCATTTTAGCTTAATCTCTCTGAGAACAATCAATAAGTATCTCACAGTGATAAAATATTTTTTGCTTTCCTTCCTTCCTCTTACTGCTAGGTCTTCTACCTCTCTGGGGTAAATAAGAACACCCTTTTGCACGTGTGTGTCAGCTTAAAGCCTGCACTTGCAAAATAAATGGGGTTCTCATTTGATTTTCATCCACTAAAATCAATAGTGGTATATCAGTATGAAAATGTGTCGCAGTTTAGCCCCATCTGGCAACTAAGTATCACATGGCTGCTTGCAAAAAAAGCAAAAAGACGTCACTAGACTTTACTATACAGTAAGGCAAGTAAGCCCCATGGCAAGCACAGGAGCCTCCCAATTAATAGCTAAAATGCAATAACAACTATTAATTCAATCTAGTGTGTTCCAGTCTAATCTGCCCTTATCACTAACCCTTTGAGCCCCATGTTTGACACCAAAAAGGACATATCAAACCATCTGTAGCCGTGGTTATGTCTAGCACTATCTTTTCTTCTTCTTTTTTTTTAGTCGTATTAAACAGTCTTTATCTCAGTCCAAGAGTTTTCTCACTTACTCTCCTCTCTACCCCATGATACAGACAGGGAGTGGGAGAGTTACTGCATAGTGCTGAGTTGCTGGCCAGTGCTAAACAACTAAATGGTAAATGAAGATGCATTCAATTCTTGAACTTTCAATTTCACTGTTTTTTGGATAAAGTAGTCTCCGTGAGCTGTTCCACAGAGATTGCAAGGAGGAATTTGGGGTCCATTTTTGTCAGATGTTCCAGAAACACTCAACAAGATGATGCAGGATTATTATATATAAAAGAGTTTTTCGGAACCATACTTTAAATGATGAATCCAGAATTCCAGTTTACTAGAAATACTGTTATTTGCTTTAGATTAATGACAGATTTATTATTTTTGTATCTGATAACTAAATAACAATGACAAAGCGGGAGAGAAAAGGGTTCGCAGCAGCCCTTGGGTATCCCATCTGTTCCTATTGATCTAAGAGATTATATGGATCAAATTCCCTTAGCATTTGGTTGAATTATGCTCAGAAGCAGCTTCCCATCTAGGTGGAAATCCCTTACCTTTATTTCTTTCCCCCAGGTATGCATATCCAACACTTAGAATTCACTGGTTACCAGATTATTTGCATAGGTAATTTTACAGAGTTTTGTAACAACAAAGACTTAAAGCTCATAATGAAAAAATAATATTATACAGATTTTTATGTAAGAGGTTTTCTGATCCTCTTACCTGCAGTAAATTAAGATGTAATTGACTTTTAGAAAAAATTAATTAAAGAAAAATATACCCCAGCACATTAAACTTCTGACCATATGCTTTCACAGCAGATTTCTACTTCTGTTACAGAGAACTGATCATGTATGCATGGAGCTGCCTCCTTTACTTGAGATGGAGCAGTATCCATACCAAGAGACTTGTCCTACATGTACTGAGCACGTGGACAACCAGGGAAACATAACAAAGCTGCCCAATGTAGAGAACTAGTAACAAATTGATTGGTAAGCTATAATTTTAGAATCTACATTCATTGCAACCTACAGAGTAAACAAACTCACACCCAAAGAAGACCTGTCAAGTAATTTTAAATAACAAATATATGTAAGAAAGTTGTGATATGTTTGTAGACATTCTCCAGACAGAAAAAAAGGCTAAACTAATTTAATAAATGATTCATAGCGAATCATTCTACCAGTATGGTAGCAAAATAAAATGTGGGGTTTTTACATTACTTCCATGGGAATTTGTAGACCTGGGCAAAATTCATTGGAAAGTTTGGCTTTCTTACAAAACTAGCTATAAAGTTATCTGGTAAGCTGGACTCTAGCTTTTGTAATGTAATTTCACCATAATTTGTCTCTTCATAAACTAAGCCATGGCAAGAATAGTAAAATCTTTCTCCAACTAATCTGCTAACTGCTTAGAAATGGTTCAGCAGGAAAACCATCTACGAAGTTTTGTGTAAACTGCTGCAGTGTAAGTGGTGAAATCAACACTTTGCTTCAATTGGCTGTGGTGAGCCATCAGAGACTTGTTTTCTCCTCATGCCACTTTCATGAGCTGTCCTTTTTCTACAGACCTGGTTTAGGATCAGCAAATTCTGTGTCTCTCAGGAAAGCGAGCATGAAAGTTTGGCACCTTGAGCCTTTCCTTTTGACACTCAACTAGCTAGATCCTTGCAGTTTGCTGTGGTGCTTTTATTTTTATTTTTCCCCCCCTTTTTCTTCTGATAGGGTGATATGTATGCAGTTCAGAACGCATTCCCACAGAGAACCCCCGAAGGACGGACAGCCTGTGTATCTGACTGCAAATCAGCCAACTACCTGATTCCTAGAACAGCAGAGTAATTGGCGGGGGGATTTTATCTGTTTCTCTGGCTGATGCCAATAAGCAGGCGTGTTTATTAACAATTTATTTACAGAACACAGATTGATTTCAGGAGAGAAACATTGCCAGCCTCTGCAAAGTGCGAACAAACGATTTCTCCCGGGCCCTCAAATAATCTATTATTGTCAAGGTATCTGTTAGCACTGGTCTTTATCTCAGGGTTTTAGACCTAAACACCAAGCATGCACAGGAGACACAACATGGGGTGAAAAGGTTTTTCTTGTTTCCTGAAGAAAACCTGAGGAATAAGTGCTTTATAAGTAATGCAATTAGCTAAAAAACACACCCCACACCTGTATTGGGCTTCCTGTACAATATTAGACAACTCCATGTTGCTCGCCAATTCACACAGCTCCTCCCTTACAGGTGGTCAGGAAGCAGATACCCATAGTCAAGAATACATCAAGATCGCATTTATGCTATGAAATATTGAGGGGTTTATGTTAGTTTCAGAAATTACCAGCTCGCCAGACTATAATGATCAACAAAGCACAATTGTTTTCAAATCAGCCTTTCTAGAAAACTGATTTATTTTTTGGTATTGTTTTGTTCTTTTTCTTCCCTTCACTAGTAATTGTTCTTTTTTCTCTTTCTTCTCTTAAAAGAGCCGAGAAGTAGTCAAAGACTTCATGGTATTATGTTTAGGAGTTGAACAGGTTTTCAGACTATGATTACCTCAGTCAAGAATATTTACTTTCATGATGAAAAGAATGATTATATTAATGTTATTTGGTTATGCTCAGGATCTGTTTTAGAATTAGGTATTCTTATCTGAAAAAAGTCCATTTTATGAAGTAATACTGGTAAATGTCACTTCTGAAATTCTTTAGAGTTTTATGGTGCTTCCACTGAAGGTCATGGTGAGCAACTTAAACATATTCTGACACAGATAACTTATCATTCATAGATAACTTGTTAGTAGTTTAAAACATTTAAGAATAAGAAGCACTAGATAAATGATGATGATAACTTAATTTTAAGGTCAATCCTTTTCTTTAAAAATTGATGAGTTTTATATATAAAAAGCGATTGCTACAGGAAGTGGTTCATTGTTTTTCCTGCAACAATCTTTCTCAGTCCGAAGTGTAAATCCTCTCAATGTGATTAGAAGAGATGCAATATTAAATTAGAATGCAGAGCACAATTTACCTCCAGAGAAGAATATGAATAATAATAAAAATAAATATCTGAGTAGGGTCTCCGTCAAAGAAAATAAAAATCTATGTAAATCTATTTCCATAAATAAATGATGCCTAATAAGTTTATAATTACCTTATTGTGATAAATATTGAATTAATGGAGTAAATGATTTTGTACATAACTTTTGATGAATCACAAACCAGCATCATGATATCAGTTTGCTTGAACACAACCCAAACAATATCTGCATTCAATATATATACTTATGTTTACAGTGTTGTGCCAATATGCCAATCAAAATTCAGGTTTAGTGACATTGCTTACTGAGATACACATTTTCTGGGTAAGAATGAAACATCTTATGCATTTAGGCCTTGTTTTTTCTTCTTCTTGTAGTACCTTCTGCTGATAAGTTGTTCTCTGAGTATGATTCTGATTGAGAAACAGACTAATGTAACACATTTCCTTTCCTTAACAGGCCAAGAAAGGAGAAGGTGTTCCATTGAGATGTCAGAATTTTACCTGATCAATACAAATGTATGGAGTTTTTCGTACTTCTCTATTAGTTGCAGATGCATGAATTCCTCATTGCAGGCAGAGGAGGCAGATTACACTCTCTAATAACTGTGCATTCTCATTTCCTTGGAGAAATGTAAATGTAGTTTTAGCTCATTTTTGTGCAGCCCAACCACCTCATTAGCTGGTCACAGTTCTCCCACATCTCCATATTGCATCCCTGCATCTCTCAGTCTTTTTTTCTGCTTTTTTTTTTCCTTTTTTTTTCTTTTTTTTTCCTGGAGGGTACTGTTCACATACATAGGGAACTCTTCACAACATATACTAAAAATCTTTCTCCCTCCAGTCTGTTTTCCAACCCTACTGACTCCTAAAGTCCTCACAACTTGTGTCTCCAAAGAGGGTCATTCCTTTTGAATTGAACCTAATTATGAGGTTTGAATTAATAAATTAAGTAAGCATGAGGCTGTAGAATGAAAAATATACTGGAATACAAAATTCCAGGCTCTAAGGAGATAGACTGAAGTCTGCCCATGTTGATACTTCACCTTGACTTTGAGACTGTGTCTGTTGGGTGAAAGAAGAGAAAAATAAAAAAGAAAATAACTCATGGGTGTTTGCAATATTATCCAAAAAGATAAAGGTACTTGAAAGAGGTATATTAAAGAGTCAGAATGACCAAATGCTGAAAGAAGACAAGGAAGAGTAGGAAATATTGCAAGAAGGTGACATACAAAAGGCAGCTAATGAAAAAATAATAAGAAAAATTCCCTTTGCCATCCTTGAGTACAGATATCTGTACCTACAAAAACATGTATATGTATCTTTTACAGTACTTTCATAGATTTCTTTCAAGACATGGGGTTTTTATTAATTTTATTGAAAAGTAAAATGTATCTTTAGTAAAGGTCATGGCATGTGGGCACACATGCAAAGAACATTCTCAACCCCCTAAAAACAGAAAAAACCCTACTATTATCAGAATCACTGTATGATTATTATTATTGAAAATAATTCATCACTGCCAATGGAGATATGACACCTGTAGTCTATATAAGTGAGAGCTTTTGGTGGTGATAGCATCCCTGTGATATCCCTGTGTGCCTGTAGTTATTGCAGAACTCAGTGAAGATTTCTATCCACATTGGGAAATTCACTCACAGCAAGACAATTTTATTTAATGTTTCCTTAATAAATGCACTAAAATTTTTGCTTAAATTTAATTTCTGATATTTCATTTAATTGTTTTCTTTCAATTAGACTCTTATCTTCCCTTTTTTCCCCTTCTACACTCTTCCACATATTTATTCTCTCATTTTTCTTGTGTTCCTCTTCTTGCCCACTTTTTTTTTTTTCAGTTTAGTGTTCATCATGAATTGAACTGATGCCAGAGGCACAAAAAGCAAAAGAGAATGGAAATGCACTTCAGAAAAAAGACATCTGTCATCCCCAGGTCCTTTATGACAACCAGCAGTAGGGTCATGTTTAACACAAATGTCTAAGAAAACATTGAACAAGGCTCCGGAGTCAAGGTTTGGCCACCACTTCTTACACTGTATCAATATGTCCACATTTCTATGTTGCACCTGGCAAATTGGAAAGTAATTGCAGAAATGGTTAGACGTTGTTTAATATGTTTTAATCCTAGCTGGAGTCATGTAGAGCTGTCTGCTGTGTGAGTAATTGGACATGATACAGTAGGATAGCAAGACAGTCAATTGGCCTAGGAAAAAAAGGCATCTTATTTGATGGTATTCAAAGAATGGTCAAATTACAGTTATTAAACCTTGATCATGACACAAAAATAGTTTTAATCCTGTGCAACAATGAGGATAATTAAGCAAGGAGCCTGTAAAGGCTGGTGATAGACGAAGAGATGCTGATTTGTTCCCACTGATACACTGATTTAAAAGTTGATGAATCTGAGCTGGGATTTGAATCATTCACAGAAGTGACTGCCAGGGCTAAAATTTGGATAAGGTCATGAATGTAGGGAGTGTTACTACTTGGCATTTCCACAAATCATCCCTCTCAAAGCTTCATTCTCTGGCTGACTCTCATGCAATAAAGCTGCAATGCCTTGTGTGTGTTTGCTCAATAACTTACAGTTTCATGTTCATAATTCTAGGGGTTTTCTCTATCTTCTGGCTCTGCCTTGCTGAAAAGAGCTGGAAATCTTTCTCTAATAACACATGGGAAAAGTAATTGAAAATATACCCTTAAAAGAAGCATCAAGTTGTTATTTATTCTGCAAGACAAAGCCAAGGCACTCATCCCAGATATTCTTGACAGTGAGAATGATAGACAAAGGATGATATTTTATTGGGCAGTCTCTTGCTTGTGCTCTGGCTCTCACCTCAACACAATGACTACAATCAAGAAGGGGAAATTGCATGTGTCAGTGTCCTAAGGAGAAAAACCAAACAGGGTTTATAATAACAACGTTTTGAAATTCAGTTATTACTGGGAGGTTATATGCAATTCTTCAAGCCCAGAGGGACTGGTTGGGGATGGGAGGGGCAGGAAGTGTGACTATTTATTTATTGATACAGTAGTTCCTGAAGTGCCCAGCTGTGTGAACAAGAAAGGTATTTCTTACAGGATGGTAGAAAGCAAATGGACCCAATAAATGCACTAGTCTGAAGCACTTAGGCATTTCTGTCACTTATGAAGCAGAAGTAGTATTGGTCTTTAGTCTTGTTCAGACAATGGTGGATTAAAAATTAATGCCAATGGTAAAATCTGAGAAATAAGGAATAAACAATGATCATGATCTAACATGACATTCAAAACAGAGAACAAGTAATTATTTGGCCTAGGAGAGAAACTTCCCTTCAAGGATCTCATCTGCTGAAAATTATAATGCACAGCAGGACTGATATTATAAAACTAAGATTTTAATTTTATAACTCTAGATTAAATATGATTGTATCTACAGGAAACCTTATTTGTATTGTTTTGAAAGTAATGGTGAAACCAGAAGGCTCTCCTAGCTGCTCTCAGACTTCATCAACAGACTGCAGCTGTAGAATTTTTCCCATACTACAATGTATGAGCTATTTTTTGTGTGACTTAAAAAAATAATTATTTGTCAAAATGGAAGTAATAACCACTACTGGATAAAGGCAACCAGAGTTTGACAGAGAAGGCCCAGTTTCTTTGGATTCACCTTATTAAAAGAATCTACTATGTCAAGTTTATTTTTTCTTTCCTGTGGGGATATTTGTCTCGACAATTTGAGAGATAAGTAAAATGCAGGGCTTGCTACTCTCAGCCCTCTTTATTATGTAAGTAAAACCATCTGGTAACAAAATATCAAATGCTAAAGGTAACAGTAAATCGGTCCTTTTTTGTTAGGTCTTTAAAAGTAGAATAAGGACACATTTTAGAAGGAGATTGGAAATGTAATGGCAGGAAATTGCTACAGTGGAACCTAGGCTTTTAAAGTAGCCTGGTTCAGCTTGTAAATTACACCAAATTATATAGCTTCTCCTTTATGGGATTTTTTAAAAATCTTTGGTTATGCCAAGAGTACCCAGAACATATGAACAGTTTCCTTCCTTAATGCTAGCACATTCCTGCTTTGCTTCTGTTATTGTTTTGAACACAAACTCCTCTAGAGAAGAACCTCTGAGATGTTAAGAACTTGATTTGAATAATTTTAAGGGAAAAAAAATAGTTTCCTGTTGTGGTTTTGTGTGGCAACATTCGGGGGGGGGGGGGGGGGGGGGGCGGGGATGTCGAGGGGGAGGAGTGTGCTGCAGGGGTGGCTTCTACAAAAAGCTGCTAGAAGGTCTCTGCAGGCCCAAGAGAGTAAACGTCAGCTGGGCTCAAGGGTAGACCCGCTGCTGACCAAAGCTGAGCCCATCAGTGATGGTCACAGCACTTCTGGGAATCATATTTAAAGGAAAAACCGTAACTGTTTGCTTTTTACCACCAGGGGAAGGATTGAGAACATGTAAGAAACTGCAGACATCAAAGGCAGTGAAAAAGAGAGGGGAGGAGGTGCTGCAGGTGCCAAGGAAAAGATTCCCCTGCAGCCAGTGGAGAAGATCATGGTGGAGCAGGTTGTCCCCCAGTAGCCCATGCAAGACTATGGGGAACAGAGATCCCATCTGTAGCACATGGAAAGAGGTGCACACCCAGGACCAGGTTTGCTGGGGGGACTTGTGACTCCATGGGGGACCAGGTTGGAACAGTTTGAGCTTGAGAGACTGAGACACTTTTTACGATTTATGACTGTGCCCCATAGAAGGGACCCACGCCAGGGCAGCTGGTGAATAGTTGAAGCCCCATGGGAAAGGACTAACATTGGAGACGTTTGTGGAGGACTGTCTCCTGTGGGTGGGACCCCACAGTGCATCAGGAAAAGGGTGTGAGGAATGCCCCCTACCAGCTAAGAAGGAAACCAACTCATGAGGAACTGATTGAAACTCCCGTTTCCCACCTTCCCCTGTGCCACTCCTGAAGGGAGGAAGAAAGGCAGAGAAATCATGAATAAAGTTGAGTCCGCGGAGAAGTGATGGGTGGAGGGAGGTGTTTTAAGATCTGGCTTTATTTCTCATTATCCTACTCTGGTTTCAGTGTGTGTGTGTCTGCTTGTGTGTAATAAATTATTTATTTTTTTTTAAATTCTGTGTTGAGTCTGTTTTGCACATGACATTAATTGCTGAATGATCACTCCCTGTCCTTATCTTATATTTTCTCCTCTGTCCAGCTGAAAAGGGGAGTGATAGAGTGACTATGGTGGGCATCTGGCCTCCAGCCAGGAACAAACCACCACATTTCCCTTGTTTTGTGGAAGCCAATTATTCTGTAAAAAAGCTGTGAGAAAAAAAAGGAAAAAAGAGAAAAAAGTCAAACGTAAAACAGACCAACCAAACATATGAATGCGGAACACCACCAAGGATAGGTCTTATGAAACTGGAAATCAAAAGCCCCTAAAGAGCAATGATCCAAATGGAATAATGTAATTGTGTTAGCATTTGAGACTTAGTTCCTTGTGGACAAATAGGCAATCTTTGCAGAAATAAATGTCTGAAGTTAAGCTCACTGGAGCAGAAATACAGTCTTTAGTAAGAAAAGGTTTCTGTGCAGGGAACCAGGGCCTATAGTGACATTCAATGAGTGGACATCTGGCTACATACATTTCACAGATTAATGTGAAATAATGAAGGAGGCAATCTTCATGAGATTAAATTCAAAAAGTGTTAAAGAAGAAATACTGTGGACAAACACTGTTTCCAAAACAGAAGTGTATGTAAGACATCTGACCAATAATGACATGCATGTAGCAATATATGCAAATAAACACTGAGGATAGAAGGGAGAAAAGGTTAAGTATATGTGTATAATTCCAAGAAAAATGCAGAAAAGTTAGTAAAATGACAGGCTTGCAGTGGGTATCCCAGGGAAGATGGTCATAATATGTCACAACAAACTCCCTTTCATAAATGTGTTGTGCATACCAGCAGAATAGTACAAGGTGTGCAGTGGGATGTAACTGTAGAATACATTGTAGAAGAGGATATGGGCAGCAATCGTGATATGTCCTTCTTTGCTGCAAAGGAGATTAAGAAACACAGAATGATGTGCAACCATCTTAGAATGGGTCTAAGGGAAAACCTCAGAATTTTCAAAACATCAAAATAATTTCATCCCTGAAAATGAATTAAGAAAAGGCATATCACAACACAACACTGCTAGCATTTGTATTTGTATGATTCACCACATTCATTGAAAATTCAGTCCACATATAGCATTAATACTATGTTCAAGGAAAATGTCCACAATTATCTATAGAATAAGCACCTAGCAAAAAACAACCTGAAATGAAATTAGTAAACTTAAAATGGATCTGTTCATGGAGTCTACACAGGATAACCATAAACATATGTAAATGAAAATAAACAAAATAATGCTTTGGAGAGACAGGTTGTATGGAATATCATAGACTCAGAGAGACACAGAATGTTTTGGGTTGGAAGAGACCTTAAAGACCATGTTATTCCACACATCCACCCGCCACAGGCAGCGATACCCTCCACTAGACAAGATTGCTCAAAGTTCCACCCAACCTGACCTTGAAAACACTGAGATATATCTATCAGAACAACGATATCAGCCTTCCTAAACCTGTCATGCCAGTATTGCCTGTAATATATGAATTGCCACAAATAGCTAGATCCAAAGAAGACAAGAAATTCAGGCACTAAATAGGTATTTATTACTGGAAAAATGGGACAACATCTTAACAGGTAAGCTTGATGATTACAGAAGAGAAGTATTACACGTGGCAGACCTTTGAAACAAAATAATAACAAAACCACCAACAACAACAAGAAAACCACAGCTTGACAGCCCTCCCTTGTTACATTGCAACATCACTCCCCAATGAACAAGTTAATCATATCCAAAGTGTAAATATAAGTAAAGAAGAAGAAAGTAGCAAGGTAACCAGTTTCACCACTCTAAAGATGGCACTTCAAAAGAGTATTCAGCATTCTGCACTCAACTGCACAAAAGATATTACAGAAGAATGACATACTATAAGGTCTGATGGAAGTCAAAGTAACTTTTATGACATTTTAGTACATTGCAGCACAAGAGAAGTGCACAGGAAAAACTTAATCGCAGTGTTTACAAATGCAGGAAATGTCACATACAGCTGAATCACAACAAAATGCAAATCAGAGTAGCGCACATGAATTACTTTGATCATTCCTTAGAAAAAGGAAGCATTAGATCCAATGCAAAATAGTGAAAACAATACAACATTTAATAGTCCTTGCAACATCTAAAAGAGCTAGAAGCCTTATTTGAGATGATGACCAGCTAACATCTACACTGAGGCTAATGAAGTTCCAAGAGCATCTCTGAGAAATGGAAAGACAGATGCTGAAAGACTGAAGGGAAAGAAAAGAATAAATTGTTTCAGAATAATAACCTGCACTGAGTCTGAAGGACACCATTGCTTCAGAATGAAAATCTCAACATGAAATTCAGTGAAAAACAAATATAACTAAAGTACTGATACACTTCTTATGCATCTATACAACAAACATAACTGCAAGAAGAGATCAAGAGGTGTCAATGCAGCAGCATAGAAAGACACATTTTCCTACTACTAGTAAGTATCATAAGCTACTATTAGTAAGCATTTGTATAGATCCAGCTGCATACAAATGGAAGAAATTGTTACCTTTATCTTAACAAAATCTCAGTTTTGGAACACAAAGCCTTCATACTTTAATCTTAAAACCTTAGAAGTGTAATTCCAAACTGAAAGATAAACCTTGATTGCAGACCTTCACTTGCACACTTTTGCTGAAAGAGATGATACGTAAGAGGTGGAGTAAATATGTATAAAATGCTATAGTGTTAGTGTCTGCCATAGGCCAGAACGCAGGTTAAGAGAAGCAGGAGTGACAATGCAACAAAGTTCTGCCTTTCAAAGGCAAACATAATGTCAGGATACCTTGCTCCAAGACAAGGTCTCAGAGATTTTTGAAATTAAAAAAACCAGATTTGCCTAAAGAGCATGATTCTGTCTGACTTTTAACAACGTTTGCAGTGGAATCAGTCTGAAAAGTATTTGTTGATGTACAACACAGTGCTAAGAGTGGTCAGGAGACATATTTCACGGATTTATTATGGACATGCGAGTGGAAATGTCGCATTTGTGCAAAGTACTTGAGGCAGGATTGTGAAGAACCTGTGACAGTCAGTGCTGCACTTCAGAGAGTTCTGACAAGAACTGGCAGCTGCTCTACTTGAGCACGGAGGAAACTGCTATTTGCTGATAGCTTGTTACAGTCAAGCTTTTAAATACCTGAACAAAGCAGTGTGTTTGTCAGCACTGTGGTGAGTCAAATTACGACAATTTACAGACGTGATATTTGCATTTTGGATCATGGACCGCACCACAGTTTGGTGTATATTTTGAAAAATTTGGGTGTGGCTGGATTGCACATCTGCCATCTGCGGTGTGTGTGATCAACTGTGTTATCAATGGCCTAGTTGAATCTTATATTTAAATAGTTAAGCCTTAGCTTCTATTTGCTAAACTCCTTAACCACAATCAGACTTATCTTCACTGCTGTGAGAGAGATCTAATCAGTGATTTTCTCTTGCAAGTCTTTAAAGAACCAAGGTTTGTTCATGACCAATCATGACATTGTACAATGGAGCTGGGTGATTGATAGAATGAGTAAGAAATGTCAGACTCACAGTTTTTGGAAGAGGGGCTGCTGTAAGGGCTTTAGAAAAGGGCTAAGGACTCCACTATGAGGAGTGAGTAGAATTCTGGGATTCTCTTGTAGAAAAGAGTCTGAAGAGCAGCATCATTGCTCTACAGCTTCTTCAGGATAAGTGGATAGGGAGTTGCTGATTTCCTCTCCCTGGGATCCAATGACAGGACATGAGGGAATGGCTCAACACTGTGCAAGGAGAGGCTTAGACTGGTCATTAGGAAGCATTTCTTCATGGGCTTCCTAGAGAGGTGGTCGATACCCCAAGCCTGTCAGTGTTTAATAAGCATTTGGCCAATGGCCTTAATAACATGCTTTAAATTTCAGTCAGCTCTGTAGTGGTCAGATGGTTAGACCAGATGAATGTTGTAGGTCCCTTCCAACTGAACAAGTCTGTTCTGTTCTAAAGTGTGAGTGATCAGTAGCAACTTTGTTCTGTAATTATACTGGTAAAGCGCGACAGATCTTATGGAAGCTGTTAGATAGTGGTCTTTTCTAACACTTGTTACACTGCACAGCACTCTTATTCATGCAGCTAGGTATGGAATTTGAAACTGTGGTCTCAAATATTGTACAAAGAGAGGCAGATCCCACAAAGACTACAGCTTTGCTGCCAGCAGCACAAGAGGAATTATCACAGATGCTAGTATTTCACGTGTGAGGTCAAATAGCAATAGTCATCCCAGCTACAGCAGAATTTTAGCTGAAGAGGAAGACAGATTATGATATGCATTGATGTAGTTATTAGCAAAGGCATGAGCAATGTCATTGCCAAAGCTTTTGTACTTAGAGAGGAAGTACTTATATATGCCTTACACACAGCTGAATTAACAACCCACATCATTCCTTTCAAAGAAGCACAGGAAGTCCTTCCACTTCTCGCTCCCAGTGGGAACATCCTAAACTAAGTTTCTAAGAATATATATTTGGGAATTTAAAAATGTCCTGTGTAATTTCCTTGGCCTTGTAGGCAGTATGAGTAGCTATAGCAAGGCAGGACATCAGAGCATAGCGTGACTCCTTGGTCACTGGGTTCAGCCCCTACTTCTGGAACAATTGCCACATAAAATCATAGAATCATCAAGGTTGGAAAACACCTACAAGATCACTAAGTCCAACTGTTAGCCCTACACCACCATAACCACTAAACCATATATCGAAGCACCTCATCTACCCATTTTTGAACACCCCAAGGGACAGCAACTCCACCACTTCCCTGAGCAGCCTGTTCCAATGCTTCACCACTCTTTCAGGGAAGAGTTTTTTCCTAATAATGTAATGTATGGAATCCCACTGATGAATTTGTAGAGGTTTGTTGCAAGCATAGTTTAGATTTCTTGAAATACAGCATTTCTCTTACATGGGAATGTAGTAGTAGTGAGTGAAGCTCTGGCCTGCCACAGAGGTGTCAGTGCTGCTCCAAATCACAGAGCCGCGGGCAGGAATGTCAGGACTATGGCAGTGAAGAGTAATTACCATCACCTGCTTGGTAAGAAGTGCCCTACTTTAAAACTTCCTTGGGCTCAGTCCAGGGCATAATTCCAGCAGTGGCAGAAGAAACAGTGACAAGCTTGAACGTGTTTTAAAAGCACAGAAAAATATAGCTGTTTTGTGGTTGAATTCAGTGTATGTATCAGCATAGCCCAGCTGTTCTTCCTTGTTTTCCTTCTCTGATTTGTATTTTGAAATTTTAGTTGCTCCCTGTACCACAGAGGCAGAGAACTGGTTTGTACTGTAACACATCCAATGAGGCTACTTCTTTTTTCTTTTTTTTTTTTTTTTACCTGAAAGCTAAGCTATCTTTAAAAAAAAAAAGGTCCAGAAAGGCTGAGGAAAATGTAGCAAAAGGTGATGGCAGATCTTTAATTTGGTTTTCTATTATTTCAAATCTATTCAGTATTCTTTGTAATGCTGCCATTCATAATGACTGTATTTGGAATTAACATAGGTTTCATGTGTAATTCAATGGGTATTCAGTGTAACTTAGCAACGGCTAAAGAATATTTTTCTTCTGGAAACTGGAGCATGGCTGTTGATGATTTCAGTTGGTGGACTGGGAGGCATGTATTACTCTGAATTTCCAATTTTCCCAATTAAAGGTGTAAGATGCTATTTATTTATAATGTGTATTCGTAGACTATCAGAAGTTAAATAAAAAAATAAGCAATTCTAGCATCAAACCTCTGCAGGCTTTTAGAACTGTCTGGATGAAAGGATGTCAATAATTTTTGAACCATAAAGGTTAAATTCATAGGCAATTAGAGATACTACAATGGAAAAATCCTTTAAAATACACAGTCTTCACACACCTCTGCATTTCAAGGTTTTTGTATGTGTGTGGATGTATTTTGTATAGCAAATAGGGCAATGGAGGCTTTTATTCTATAAATACATTTCTCTCAGGGCTCATGCTGCGTGTGGCAATATGTTCTCTCTAAATATGTAGTCAGAAGAAGCCTTACTGTATTAACCTAGTTTAAGTCTGAATTAGTCCAAATAGTATATAAAAATTCTTTCCCTCAAAAAGCAAAACTTTGCATTGCAGAATCAATGTGCAGCAGAATACTCAGTTTGTATGGTCAGAAGAGTCTATAAAGGTTCATTAAAGGCTACAGATTAGCAGGATGAGCCGTCTGTAGGTCATTGATTTGCAATATTTAAAAGGCAGTATTCAGCTTTACTGAAGAACACTGGTTTTGTTTCTATTAGTGTGAGAACAGATATCAAGGGAACAAAAAAAAAAGCTGATTACCCATTAAAAGCAAAAAAGTATTAACGATGTTTTTCTTCTGTGCTGTTGAATGGGTGTGATTTCATGGCTTCGCGTTCACTTACTTTTTAAAAGAATTTTCAAGAAATTTTAATATTTATTAATTGAATATTATTCCATGAATGCTTAATAGTGGGAAGAGAAACAGTCAATATGTTGCTTTCATGTTTTATACTTACTCTTCTTAATGCATCTCAAAAGTTGGGAGGGCATTAAGCCCCTGAATGTGTGTTCTGGTTGACATCTAGGTCAGCTGATGCTTCTTGTGTCTTTGCATCTCTCTAAAATTTCAGTGCCTATAAAGCAACTCAGCTCTAGAAAAACTAAAGCAAGAGAAACAAGCTGCTAAAATTTTCAACACTGTCCCAGTCAATTGGGAATGAAATTCAGAAGTATAAACGGAGCAACATCACCTCAGAACATATGTTAAACTTGTTGAGCTTGGAAAATTCATTATCACGGGAAGAAAAGCAACAGGGTAAGTGGATGTTCTCAAATATGTAGAAAGTCAGGAGTAGCCATATTTTTATGATCTTAAAGGAATAATCAGACTTTGGGTCTTCTGAGATCTGTGCATACAGCTAAAGTGAAGTATGAAAAGACACATTCCTGTCCAACACCAGAAGTATGAGAAATCTAAATACTAATATATTTGCTATTACTTTCATGTACAGTGTTCATACAATGATATCTCAAGAAAGGGACCACAGATAGGTTTGCTACTGAAATAATTTAGAAAGCATATTCAATGTTTTTCCGATTGAGCAACCATAGAGAGTATCTCATAAGTATCCTGTTTTGTGCTGCAGTTCATGAGGGGTCAAAATGATCTAGAGAACTTTTGTTTCATTTTTCTAAATTATCTAATTAATAAATAATTATTTATTTATTTAATTTGAGGTACGAAAGGAAAAAAAATGTTTGTACAGCGAGAGAAACCATACTGCTTTCATATACTGCTGGTAAAATTTGCCTCAATATATGCTGCAATTTGATGAACAATTGATAAAATTTTCATAGACTTGAGGTATTGCAGTTGATGTTCAAGCATCACCATTTGAACTGGAAATAAGAGTTGTTATCGAAAGAACTATGTATGAGCTATATCTGTAGAGTAACATGTGAACTCTAATAAGCACTAGGGAAGAAGGAGGTGGGTGGAAAGGACGAGGGATAGAATTACTGTTACTTAGCTCCTATTTTTAGGGTGAATTTCACTCCAGGAGTAATAAAGTATCACTGCTGCTGTAAGAAGACAATAGTTGAGAACTGCAGAACTTCTCCAATCAAGCCTCACTGTATGAAATGAACATGGCATTGTTGAGACCAAAAATTCTGCAAATTAAGTTGGTGGGTAACAAAAATATTACACAAAACTGATGGGACACGTAGTCCTGTATTATGTAGCCCAGTAAACAACATTCATTTTTGATCCTTCATTGAACTCTGCTGAATTCAGATCTGATGGAATAAAAGGTGAAAATCTCCAAAGATCATTGTCTTTTTTTTGAATCCACATGGGCCTCTGTGTCTCATTCACTTTTAACACATTTCCTACCCAGCTTTTTCAAAACAGTCTTTTTGACCTGTGTGAGTCTGTGATGGGGTTTTACAAAAACTCTTTGTATTTTGAATCTAAAAATCAATCAGAAGAAGCAGGCAATTTTATTTTGTGACAGGGCAAAAGCTTATATATAGTGGTAAAGCATTTCCATCATTCTGCATATAGTGAAGACTGATGAGTTCTTTGTATTACCAGATCCTAGTAAAATGGCCTTTTCTCATGAACAAATCTCATTTAAACAAACTAGTATGATCAAAAACACTGACAAAAATTCATCTATCTGTCTTAAATGCATTGACTGTAATTGCTGAAACAAAACATTACAATCTCACTCATCTTCCAAAGATTTATTTAAAGAGATCCGTGGGTTCTAAAAAAACATTTCATATGATTTCTTATTTTCCCTTTTTCCAATTTTCTCTTATTCTGTGTAAATGATCATCTACTTCGATATACATCTTTTATCTTCACCAAATTCTCCAGACTATGGAATCAAAAGACCTTTTGTCTTTTATGCATTTGACTGGGCATTTGCGTTCCTGGCTGCTCAAAGATGTATTAGGCTGTCTATTTTGCTGAATATTACATTCCATGTGCTTTATAATATCTGTATTTGACACATCTAACCTATATCAAGGAAAATTAATTATATATCAAACTTATTCCTTCTGAGCATGCTGCAAAAGAGGTGGCTTATTTTTATCTTTAAAAAAAATAATTTGCATAATCATTTAGAAATAATTTTATGAGTTTAAGAACCTTCCTGTGTAGCACTTTTCTCATATCCATCTTCTTTAAGTGATTTGTATTCTTTATTTTTAAATGAAAATTCTGGAAGTTAATGAATATCAGCTCATCCTTTGCTCTTGTTAAACAGTTCAAAATATTCCCTCAGAAGTGATTCTACTTCCATTAGTAGAAATTTTGAATCCTCAGGAGAGAAAGGATTACTGTTGAGTTTTAAAATTGCTGCTCTCTGACTTCATGTAGTGACACTAGACTTGAAGAAAAAAGCTTAAGAAAAATAATAAAATAGGCAAACTGAACCCAGAGGAAAAAAGAAATGATCAAGCCAAATAATGTGAGCAGGATAAAGCCTGTGAACTCACTAGATGCTAGATGCAAGTAACTACTGGTATAGAAGTTATATTTTGTGCTGTGGCAATTTCCTTCTGCATATTAGCACAAAAAAGCCATGGTTAAAAGAGAAGCTTTTTCAGTCTTCTTGGCTTTGTGGTCCTGCTCAAGTCCCTAGTCTCCTAATCTTTTGAAAGAGCCATCCTTCATTTTGCTTATGGGATCTCAGTGTTTTCTAGTAAGCAACTTCATTCTTTAATGTCTGCTTCTGACCAGAGCACTGTTGTTTTATCTGAGTCATATAATCTATTAGAAATGTCTTCTGAGGATAGAGAAAAACCTGCGTGTGATTTCTATTGATGGGACAGTGTCCGAGCAGAAAAAATTCAAATTTTGTAAAGCTGCAGTGCTACACCATCACTGAAAAGTGACATCACTAGCAGAGTGCACTGCATAAGCAGATTTCCCTGGACCACATTTGTACTTGATGTCTCTACTACCAACAGTTTCAGTTAAAAATTGTGTTATTGTAGGGACAAATCCAGGAAACAGCTCATATTCAGCTGTCGACACCATGACCTCTGAAGTGCTGTTCATTTAGTAAATTTTCCCATGGAGTAAGTACCAAAGGTAAAAGAAATCATTATGGTGTTTCTATAATATGTAGTCAAACATTACATAAGTGAACTCTTCCTCACAGGGGAGTCTCCTGAGGCCTAGTACAGGAATGTTTTAGTCCTGAGGAAAACTGTGAATACTTTCTTCATTCTAATCGGTCAGCAGAAATGCAGGAATTCCTACAATTTCCCCAAACCTGGTTATATTTGGTGACAAATTAAACAAGCAGTATTATTGGAGACAGCAGTATAGCACAAAAAAACATGAAAGCAGAAAGACTGGTAAATTTAAAAGAATCACAGCTGTTATTAATATTTTTAAGAATTTCTGAATTCTGCTAATTCTTCTCAAGATCTAGCAATATAAAGACATTGTCAACAGAACTACAGGCTTGTCATTTAAACTATGGCTCCAGTACTTTAATGAGTTCCAAAATTACAGTCTTACATAGCATCAGTCATTACTTTGTAAAGAGCAAGTCTGGGCTAGGTTCATGGATGAAAAAAAATGTTGCAGTTCCAGGCTCAGCATTATGCATGTTCATTCTGGATCCCAGTGAGCACATCAAACCCCATCAAACAGTTCAAGTCATCTTCAAATCTGCTTCCTCAGAGCTTCCACAGATCTTTTGAAGCAAACACTGCATGTGTTTCTTCCTCACTCACCCTGGCAGAGGAACGGGAGAAGGAGCCATAGAAGAGGAAGAATTGGAAAGAGGTCCTACCATTTTGTTTTCAGAATGCATAAATGAAACAAAATTATTCAAAAATTCAGCAATATTTTCTGAGTCTCTTCCTTTGCTAACAATATTTGTTTGCCAGAGGGAACTTGAAGTGCTTGTTGAGGTCAAAGCCTCAGACACCTTTTCCATCAGTAACCACTGGTCTATACTCACCAAAAAAGTCCCTCTATCCAGGACTAAAACATGGTGTGGCATTTCCAGTATCTATTGATAGGTATCTATTAATTTACAACTGATTATAATATAATTTCAGGATTATAGAGAACTGAGGAATCCTCAAACATATTCCTAAACATAGAATAAAATTTTCCAGGAAAACATGCCCATACTTTTAAATTTATTTCCAATTGGAATCCAGATATTGTATGAAGAAAATGTGCATTCAGGTTATTACAAAGATAACTGTGGAACTGAACCAGAAATTAATGAAGCTCTAACAGGACGTGGGAAATTTTCATTCATTTGTCATTTTTGTGAAGATGTATCTCCTTGTCCTCCTGTGCCTCCAAGGTCAGAATAAAGGTTCCTCTGTGCTAAAGGGGAATTTTTTTCCTTTGTTAGCACCTTTTTTTCATAAATGCTGAGATAAGAGAACAGTAAGTTACCATGTCACAGTCACTGTAGATGGATATTAAATA
This sequence comes from Laterallus jamaicensis coturniculus, assembly GCA_022605575.1. Lineage (NCBI taxonomy): Eukaryota > Metazoa > Chordata > Aves > Gruiformes > Rallidae > Laterallus > Laterallus jamaicensis. Next base: position 739,849 of record JAKCOX010000076.1, on the reverse strand, counting down.
TTCACAGTTTATTTATATTTCTAGTTTCAAGGATATGTACATTTATGAAAGTGTTTCACATGGTATTTCCCCTGTTTCCCATAGCCCTTAATTCTTGGTCTTTTATTCAGGCTGCATGTTTTCAGTCAAAACCCCCTATAATAATTAATTATTTCACTATTATTAATATTGAATGTCTTCTTATTGAATCCTCTCTGCTAATTTTACGTACCTTTAGATGGCTGAATGTATAACTTAGTGAATATTTTCTTTTGAAAATTCTGTCCTTACTGGGTTTATTTGAAAACACACCAAATAAATATAAACTTCTCCTTCCCCATTCTCAGTCTGATAAACTGCACTGTGCAGTGTGGTGTTTTTGTTCAGTTAAAATGAGGCAGGAAGGGAGAGATGGTTTCAGGAAGTATGAAAAAAAATTCTTAAAAGAGGAAGAAACTCAAGACCAAAGAGCATTACTGTGAAAGCCTGCTGGCATTGGGAATAAGAATTTAAGTACATTTTTGTTATTTTTTTCCTCTCCTCCCCCAGATGCAAATGAATCTATTCTGTTAGAAAATAATTGTTTACTTAAACTAACTTGAATCATTTCCAACTATCTTCTCAGCTATTAACTTTTTTTAGATCTTTTTCTCTTTCATGAGATATAAAAAGGGTTGGTTTTTCATATTTATTTTTTGTTGGGGTTTTTTTGAGAAACAGGGGAGGTGGGGGTGAGTGGGAGGAATTGTTTTGCTTCTGAATCTTCTGATGGGAAAAACTTGCTGGAAGATTAGGCTTTTAAGAATATATTCACAATTCTCCATTTCATAACAAAGACCATTGACAAGCTTGTCTTGGAGATGCTTAATTGTAGTTTACTTGATAATGACTATACTTTGCTAATTCTAAACTCATTTTAAAATATTGCTATTTAAGTTTAACAAGAAAGATCACCTGTTTTACAAAGGTTGAAAAGTTAATAAACCGGCTATTTTCCAGACATGAATGGCACATTTCAGAGTTTCTTTAAGAATAGCAAAGAAGTCATAGTAATTATGAACAATCTATAAAATATGTTATTTCATAAGACATTTATTAAATTATCTGTTACTCTTAGCCAGTTATAAGCTTTATTTTCACAGCTGCTTAATATGAAGTGTGACCACAAATGAAATCTTGAATTTTTTTGCTTTTTAAATTGTCTAGCTATACATCACAAAATAAGAAAGAACAAAATATATTGCTTTGAAACTACCTCATACTTTGTAGTCTTTCTCTTAGGTTTATTTGCAATTTAAGTCTCACATATGTCACTGAATTGCATTACATGTAAATCTTCTGTCTGCCTTTAAGATGAGTTTCACTTCTGAGAAACTGGTGCTAAATGAAAGCATTAAGGCATACTATGTCTAGGTTAGCTTGACTTCAGCCACTGGATAGTGGCTAAGAAACTGCCAGCTGCTTGATTTTTAGACCAATATTGGCTCCCTGCAAACTCTATGTTGGAGAAATTTCTCAAGTTTCTAAGCTTATGCAAGGTAAATTTCTTGAAAAGTGAGATTCATCGGTCCCGTTATCAATGATGCTTGTGTGGTTTCTTAGCTGCTTAATATTGTAGCTTGGTTTTCTTATCTTGCTTTAAAGATACAGTAAAGATAAAATAAGTAAATAAATAAAGAAGAAAAAATCAAATGTTTTAACCTTCTCCAGGAAAGCTAGCATTTCAGTAATCTACTAGCAGCCTCCATGGGGACATGGACATTTCCCTTAGCAGTACCAGATTAATCAGTCTTGCCTTCTTTTCAACCTGTGCATCTCCAGCATTTTTGTTCTGCTTGGACAAATGTTTGTGGGGCTTGACAAAGTAATACATCAGAGCACAGACTGTAAAGTAACCTCTCCAAAAAAAAAAGCAAAACCCCAAACCAAAAAGAGTAGGTAGTGGGGCTGAGAGAAACGTTTGTGTAACATTTATTTACCATGGTGCCTGGGGGAAACAAAACCTCTCTTCCTCTCTTCTTTAAAGGCTATTTCCCACAGTATTTTAAAATTTATCTGTTGTCATATTGAAAAGCCATCACCACTAAAAGCTCCAATACAGGTCTGACATACAAGAACCTCCCAAAGGCCAGTTAGAATATTTTGTCTAAATGATACACACTTAATCTCTGCCTTCACAACATCTGTTCTCATGGTTGCTCTCTGTAGCTTGCTCGCTTTCACATTTTGTTGTACTTTTATGAGACATTCTGCTGGGTGATATTTTAAAAGTACGGCTAGTCAAAAATACAGTAGTCCAGCAGTTGGGCAGCACGCTTCCAGTATAATGGCTTTGTGTCGTTTCTATTTGCTATGTAAAGGTGCTTAACCTTTAAATCTTTGGGATACAGTACAGAGATTTCTTCTTGCCTTCTTTGGTTATCTCCTAACTGATAGCAGGCAGAAGCCAGCTGTGAACTCCTGAGCAAATAGAACAGTGATATATTAAAGAGACTATAAGAAGCATGAGGGCTCTTTGTCAGCTATATGACTTCTCAAAGAAGGGTGTGATCTCCCCTGTAACTTTGTGCACTAATAACAAAGCTAACAGTAAACATGCTCACTAAGGCATGAGTCTCTTAATTTTACTTCCACTCCAGGGTAATTGTGACTGAAGCTACCGACCTCCCCAGCATGCTGCAAAGCATGCCTTTTATGTCAGAATTTTGGAAGGCGTGAGCAGAAGGAAAGAAGTGCTTTTGTGGAGGTTACAATGCATCAGTGGATGCAGTCACAGCCGCTGTTGGTGTTCAGTGTAGGTGCAAAGTGCAGCCAGGAAACAGGCAGCCCTATCAGAGGGTCTGCCTTGCTGGACCTGATGATCACCACTGTAAGTGAGCTAATTAGAGACATTGGGATTGGAGGCAGTCTGGGCTGAATCATGTAATGCTGAATTTTGCAGATGTGAAGGATATGTGACAGGAGAAGAGTAAAGTCAGGACCTTGAATTTGTGGAAAGCAAAATTCCAACTGTCAAATGAGTTAGTCAATAGGACTCCCTGGGAAATTTCCCTCAGAGTCATGGGAACAGAACAGAGCTGCAGATCTTTAAGGATGTTTTCCATAGAGTGCAAGCACTCTTGATCCCTGGGTGTAAGAAATTGGGAAAGGGAGGGAAGCGATGAGCATGGCTCAAACTATGAGGGCAAACTAAAGGGTGAGGAGTAATTGCAAGGGCACTGGAAACAGGGGCAGGTATCCTGGGAAGAGGATAGGGATATTGCTTGGGTGTGTGAGGAGGGGGTTAGGAGGGCTAAAGTGAGGCTTAACTTGGCAAGGGACACAACTAATAATAAGGGCTTCTATACGTATGTCAGCTAGAAAAAGAAGGTCAAAGAAAGCACACCCCACCAGTGAACATGACTGGAAAACTGATAGCAGCAAAGAGAAAGTTGGGGTACTCAATGAATCTTTTGCCTCATTCTTCACTGGCAACCTGTCTTCCCACAGCTGTTAAGCGGATCACCTGCAATGAATGGACCGGGGGAGCACAGTCCATCCCACTTTAAGAGAAGATCAGGGTTATGACCACCTGAGGAACCTGAATATATGCAGGTCTATGGAACCTGCTGAGATGCATACCAGAGTCCTAAAGAAATTAGCTGATGTAGTTGCTAAATCACTTTCCATGATATTCAAGAAGTCATGTCAGTCATCTGAAGCCTCTGGTGACTGGAAAAGAAGATATATTCCACCCATTTTAAAATTATTAGAAAGGAGGAACATAACCTCCTAAAAGCTATGCTAAGGGACGTGGAGGACTGGAAGATGATTTGAGGCAGCCAGCATGGCTTCACCAAAGGCAAGTCTTGGCTTTAACAACCTCGTGGCCTTCTATGATGGATTTACTATATCAGTGGACAACGGAAGAACTATGGATGTCATCTATCTGGACTTCTGTAAGTCTTTTTGTATGGTCCCCCACAATATCCTTCTCTCTAGATTGAAGAGATACAGATATGGTGGATGGACTGTTTAGTGGAAGACAAGTTCTTTGGATGGTCACAACCAGAAGCTAGTGGTCGACATTTAAATGTTTGGAGACCAGTGACTAGTGGTGTCCCTCTGGGGTAGGTATTAGGACCAGTATAGTTTAATATATTCATCAATGACATAGAAAGTGGGATTGAATGCACCCTCAGCAAGTCTGCAGATGACACCAAGCTGAGTGGTGTGGTGAACATGCCTGAGGTAGGAGATGACATCCAGAGGGATCTGGACAAGCCTGAGAAATGGGACCATGTGGACCTCACGAGGTTCAACAAGGCCAAATGCAAGGTTCCACTCATGGATCAGGGCAACCCCCAGTATCAATACAAGATGAAGGATTAAGGGATTGAGAGCAACCCTAATGAGAAGGACTTGGAGGTGCTGGTGGACGAAAAGCTGGTCATGGGTCATAAAAGTGTGTTTGTAGCCTGGGAAGCACACTATATCCTGGGCCACCTCAAAAGAAGAGGTCAAGGGAGGTGATTCTTCCCCTCTAATCTTCTCTGGTGAGACCATCTGGAGTTGTCGCAGGAAAACATGGACCTGTTGGAACAGATCTGGAGGAGTGCCACAAAAATGATCCAAGGGCTGGAACACCTCTCCTATGAAGACAGATTGAGAGAGTTGGGTTTATTCACTCTGGAGAAGAGAAGGCTCTGGGGAGACCTTATTGCAGCCTTTCAATATATAAAGGGGGCTTATAAGAAAGACGAACTAAGACTTTCTAGCAGGGGCTGTTATGATAGGGCAAGAAGTGTTTTTAAACTAGAAGACAGTAGATTTAGATTAGGCATAAAGATTTTTTTTTATTATTATTATTTTACTTTTTTATGATGAGAGTGTTGAGGCACTGGAGCAGGCTGCCTACAAAAGTGTCAATGCCCTATCATTGGAATTATTCAAGGCTAGGTTGGATGCGGCTCTGAGCAATCTGATCTATTTGAAGATGTCCCTGCGTATTGCAGAGGGGACTGAACTAGATGGCCTGTAAATGTCCATTCTAAGCCAAAAAAAGCCTGTGATTTTATGATTCTGTAATTCTGTTTTTCTATGATTCTGTGAAAATGTCATCAACCAAAACAAGGGTATTTGTCAACCCACTCTCAAATTTGAACAGCCTGGATGGAATGTTTTTTTCTCAGTGTGGTTTCCAAAGCTGTGAGTAAGAAGCAGCACACAGAAACTCTGAAAGCCAGGAGCCAGGTGTAGCACAGGAAAACAGAAATCACTGTGCTGTGATCAAGAGTAAGAACTTGATATTTCAGGATGAAAGTGCTTTCCATTTCACACTGTGTGTGTGTGTGGCGGGGGGGTGTGTGCTTTTTGTAAGATTCCTCCAATATTCAGAAGTAATTACTCATCTTTTGTAAATAAATGTAATTGCATCAAAGATATCTATTTTCATCATAGAATCCTTTCTAAGGAACTACTTAATTGTGTTGAAAGCTAGCAAAGGATTAAATATCTTTCTTCATGATGATAAGTTTTTCAGAGGGTTCATCCTGCAATCATAATATTTCAGTCACTTTACTTAGGAAAGCATGAACCTAAGTAATGGCTAGCTCTCCCCTCCCTTTCTCCTCTCTCCCCTCCCCTCCCCTCCCCTTCCCTCCCCTCCTCTCCTCTCTCCCCTCATCTCCTCTCTTCACCTTCAGAATAAAATGCATTTATTTATTTTCAGCTGTGCTGCCACCTTGTATTTTTATCTGCTAACTCCAGGTTTCTGAAATAGCATCTCCAGAGATCTTTCCCGTGGCTGAAATCAGTCCAAATATTCTTTCAGTCTTTCCCATGGCTGAAATCAGTCCAAAATACTATCCTATAGTATTTTTCGTAACATTATTATTATTATTCCCAAATGACTGGCTCACAAATATATATATATACTTATATTTATATATATAAAGCACCTATCACCATATTGACAAACATTCTTTGGAACTACTCTGATGGCAGAGGTAAGAACAGGAGTCAGCCTGTCAGTACCTCATTTTTGACTTCGAGACAAAAAATTGCTAATGATTTTTCTGTGTTCTCCTGTCACTATGAGAAAACTCAGCCCAGCTGTCCTGTTCTATCTTTTCCTACACTGGATAGCACTATTCTCTGCTTGATAAGGTGGTCTTTGCAAGTTAGCTGTAGGGCTGGAGTATCACTTTTAGTTTATTGATACCTCTGAGATATAAAGAACTCATACTGTATTTTGATGTCTACTCCCATTAACTTTGAGGTACATCTTTGCCAGTGTATAGAGTTATACTCAAACAATACAGAAGCACTGATAGTCCGTCAAATCACTTTTATAGGGAGGAAAGTTTAAAGGTGCTTCAATGTTTTTATTCTGAGGGGTGGATTATTATTAATTATAGAGATGGCTTTATCACTATTGTTTATCATCTTAATATATGCTAAAACCTAAAAGTCACTGAACTCCCTAATTATTGTTTATCAAATAAAACAATAGAAATAATTGAAAACAGTGTCTTAATTTGCATGGGAATAATTTCTATTACTGGAAAAGTACACTTAAGGATATAGTTTCTTTATATTTAAACACGGAAAAGAAATAATTAGGCCATTTATGAAGAGATATGTCATGCTAAAAGCATTATCACCCATAGACACAAAGTACTCTATGTGTCACCAGGACTCTTTAGATCTAGCATAACTTAAGAAGCATACCAAATCTTGCACACAGACTTCCATTTTCAAGCTTTGGAATCCTGGAGATGAACACACAAATGTGCAGTTAAATCTTTCTTTTTTTTTTTTTTTTTTTTTTCCCAGAGTGTCTGGTTTAGATTATCAAGATGCTAAAATGGAAACAAAAAACATTTAAAACTAAAGAATCAGACTTTCAGCAGATGCAACCTGGCCAAGTTTTTGTTCATTTAGATGTAATTTGGTTATGAATGTCCCCTGCATGAGATGTAAATCCTTCTCGTCACTTATACCAATGTGGGACAAGAATATGTCCAACAGGTTCTGCAGTCATTAAGAGAGGGCATTACTGCTACAGTCACATGCTCACAAGGTCCCACTAGATGCAGGAGTGACATACCCATTTTGGGACAGCCTATCAAAGCCAGTATTCTGTATGCATTTCAGTCTCTGTTCCACTGTTTGCCTGCTATTCATGGTTCCTAAACCACTATGTATCTCTAGTCCTTTTATCATAGACTAGCATTGCTGATAAAATTGGGTGGACAAAGCGAGAGCAGTGGATGCTGTTGACCTTGACTTCAGCAAAGCTCTTGACACAACCTCTCATAACATCCTCATAGGCAAGATTAGGAAGTGTGGGTTGGATGAATGCACAGTGAGGTAGGTTGAGAACTGGCTAAAAGCCCAAGGGAGTATGATAGTGGTTCCGACTCTAGTTAGAGGCCTGCAGCCAGTGATGTGTCCCAGGGGTCAGTGCTTAGTGAAGTCCTATTCATCATATTCATCAATGACCTGGATGAGAGGACAAAGAGTACTCTCAGCAAATTTGATGGTGATGCTGGAGGAGTGGCTGACACACCAGAAGGCTGAGCGGCCATTCAGCGAGACCTGGACAGGCTAGAGAGTTGGGAAGAAAGAACCAAATGAAATTCAGTGACAGTGAGTGTAAGGTCCCGTATCTAGGGAGGAATTACCCCAAGCACCAGTACATGTTATGGGTTGACCTGCTGGGAAGCAGTGCAGCAGAGTACTGGGTGGACAACAATTTCTCTATGGCTCAACAGTGTGCCCTTGTGGCCAAGAAAGCCAATGGTATCCTGGGGTGTTTTAAGGAGAGTGTAGCCAGCAGGTTGGGGGAGGTTATCCTCCCCCTCTACCACATCACCTGGTGAGGCCACATCTGGAGTGCTGTGTCCTGTTCTCGGCTCCTCAGTTCAAGAAAGACAGGTAACTACTGGAGACAGTCTAGTGGAAGGCTACGAGGATGACTGGGTGACTGGAGCATCTCTTCTATGAGGAAAAGCTGAGAGACCTAGACCTGCTTAGTGTGGAGAAGATGGAGGGGGTATCTGACCTATCCTTATAGATATCTAAATAGGGTGGACGTCAAGCAGATGGGGTCAGAATTTTTTCAGTGGTGCCCAGGGACAGGACAAGAGGCAATGAGTACAAACTGGAACACAAGAAGTTCCATCTCAACATGAAGAAAATTTATTTAATCTGAGGGTGAACGGGCCCTGGACAGGTTGCTTAGAGAGGAGTCTCCCATCTTGTGGTGTCTCCTTCTTGTCCCACTCCTGGCTGGTCCCGTGTGGACACATCTTTGTGCCAGAAAACTTACGGAAGGTGCACTTAATCCAACCGACATATCTCCAACAAAGATGTTAAATAGTGCCAGTCCCAGTACCAACCCTGAAGAATGCCACTTATCACTGGTCTCAATTTGGACATTGAACCATAGATCACAACTGTTTGAGTGTGACAGTCAAGCCAATTCTTTATCCACCAAGTGGTTCATCTGTCAAAGCCACGTCTCTCCAATTTAGAACAAGGCTATCATGCAGAACAGTGTCAACGCTTTGCATGAGTCCAGGTAGATGATGTTTGTCACTCTTCCCTTATGCAATAGTTCTGTAACCCCATCATAGAAGGTCACTAAATTTGCCAGGCACAATTTTCCCTTAGTGAAGCCATGTTGGTTGTCATCAATCACCTAATTTTCCATTTTGCAAAGCATAGTTTCCAGGACGATCTGCTCCATGATCTTGCCAGGCACAGAGGTGTGACTGACAGGTATAGAGTTCCCTGGGTCTTCCTATTTCCCTTTTTAAAAATGAGGGTTAAGTTTCCCCTTTTCCAGTCACTGGGAATTTCATCAGACTTTCATGACTTCTCAAATATTATGATGGAGAGGGGTTTAGTCCCTTCATCTTCCAGTTCTCTCAGGACCCATGGATGAATCTCATCAGGTCCCTTCAAATTTTTTATATGGCCTCGAATCTGATCTTCCACTACAGTAGGAAGACCTTCATTCTCTCCCTACCTTCCTTTGCCTTCTGTGACCTGGGCAGTGTGACTACAGCCCTTGTGAGGAAGACTGAGGCACAAAACTTAGTACCTCAGCCTTCTCCATATCCTGGATAACCAGGTATCCTGTTTCATTCCAGAGATGGCCCACATTTTCCCTTCTCCATCACTGCAGTACCTACAGATTCTTTTGTTGTTACACTTGAGGCCTCTGGCCAGATTTAATTCTATGGGCTTTAGCTTTCCAAACTCGATCACTGGAAGCTTGGACAGTTTCTCGGTATGCCTCCCAGGCTTCCTGTTCTTGCTTGTACCCTCTGTGGGCTCCCTTTTTATTGGAGGTTGCTCTTCTTCTTCCATAAAGGCCTCTGAGCAGTTTTGCTTGACTTTCTTTGTCGGGATGCATTGCTCCTGAGCTTGGTGGAGGTGATCCATGAATATTAGGCAGCTGTCTTGAGCTCCTCTTCCCTCCAGGGCTTTGTCCCATGGCACTCTACCAAGCAGGTCCCTGAAAAGGCCAAGATCTGCTCTCCTGAAGTCCCGAGTAGTGAGCTTGCTATGCACCCTCCTCACTGCCCTGAGGATCTTGAACTTCCATCCTTTCATGATCACTGCAACCCTCCTTGTTCATGAGAAAAAGGTCCAGCATGGCAGCTCATCTTTTTGGCTCTCACTTGGAGGTGGAAGTTGTTAAATGAACTCTAGATGCTTCCTTGATTCATTTTGTCCTGCTGTGTTGTCTCTCCAACAGCTATGGTTGAAGAACCCCATGAGGACCAGAGCTTGTGAATGTAAAGCTGTTTCTGTCTGTAGAGGAGGTCATCTTCTCAGTCTTCCTAGTTGGTTGTCCTGTAGCAGACTCCCACTATAGTGTCCCCTGTCCCTGTGCTCCCTTTAATCTTGACTCAATCTTGCACTGAATATTTTTTATGGTTAAAGACACTATATGATGGGTCCAAGTAAAGTGACTTGTGAAAAAAAATCAGAAAACCTTGATTTTTAACATTTTAAGAAACTTTTTAAAATTTTTAGATGTGTTCCATCAAACTGAAATGACCAGAATGATCTAATTTTTCATTTTCTGAATTTCTAAGACATGTACAATATGAAATAATGAAAAATATAGTCAGTGAAACATTCAGTTTAGGTATTAGTACAATATGTGCTGGAAACAATAGTGACATTTACCTAAAATATCTGGACATGACCTATGTGGGTGAGGGACAGTGTTTAATATTTTTTTCCCATACTCTGCAAAATAGTATTTTTACAAATATTACTTTTCAGCCTCTCAAACTAGCACATATTAAAGCATAGCTGCCATTAGTGTGCAAAAGGAATAAGAAGCAAATTCTAAATAATGTTGCTCAGACTGCAAGCCAGATTTGTAGTCTCTTCCTTTCTGAAGTAAAATAATTCATTTCACTAATTATCCTAAACACTGCAGCCTCACTTAGATAAATTGAAATATTTTGAATAATCACCATGTGATACCACAGTGATTTATTTTAAGATTGAGCCTGTTCCCACTTCTTAAAAAAAATGCCTCATTGACAGATCACTTTGGGTATGTCGACACTAAGAAGTTGAACCAAGAGTCTGTAGGTACAGAGATTAAATGCATGCACATTAATCATGATTTTTCAGCCATACACTTATCCCTTGCTCACATATACCCTCCCGCTTTTGGTGACGATGACACTATTGCTTTACGTCAGTAGCTAGAGAGAAATTCCAAAAGGGATTTCTGATGGAAAGAGACAAATTGATTTTTAAGGGAATCTTCAGGAAGTATGTAGAAATCACTTATCTTCTTAAAATTAAGGCTAATGTAGAACATACTTCCATATTTGGCATGACAGACTTCAAAGCAGTATTCAAGGTGCTTGAAATGGTTTCAGCAAAGCAATGGCTCCTGCTTTTCCACTGCAAAGAAATCCTAAGAGTACACAGAGCCACTGATTCAATCTTTGCAAGCACATTCCCTTAAATAACCATTTTGCGTAGCTTTAGAGAATGACATTAAGCAGGCAGAAGGCTGATTCTGGCCTTGTAGCTGCAGACCATGATGCTGAATTACTCTGGACTGAAGGGGTGCATGCTTGATAACTCAGCACTTGCTTCATCACACCACATGCTACCATTCCTTGTATGCAACCAACTTCAATGCTGCCAACAGCTCTTCACTGATACATTAGATTACTTTCCAGTTAATGGTGAGTTTATCCAGCCATACTGTCCACTTTATCTTTTTTGGGTGCAAACAAACCAGGATCTTCTCTTTTACCTGTTTAATTAAATCAGTTTTTTCTTCTTTTCTTGTGAGTCTGGCTAAATTAACTGAAATGACCTTCAAGGTCGTTGCTATCTTCAGACTGGATCAGAGAATGTAGGCAGTGCACTACAATCTACTTTAATCCCATTACAGACATGTCAGTCCCAGGCCTTTTCTGTGATTAGACAATTAGATACCAATGGCTTTCTAATGGATTTACTACAAGGCATTAGCTGATGAAAATTCTGCAGTGTTAGCTGCTTGCCTTTTCGTTATAATGAGAAATGAAACACTGTCATAGAAATCTGTTAATTTAATAGCTTTCATAACAATGTTAGGGGTGGTATGAAAGAAATTAAACATGAATTGCTGCTGAGGCTAACCCACTCCATGAGTCAGCCTCATGGCTATTTGGAGATGCATTTTAGTCATTACATAAGCAAAGTTGATTGACCAAACTTTAAAATGAATGTGGTTTTGATTTGTATCCTCAACTAGAGCGCAGTGCTTAAGAAGTGCAATTGGCTGAATATTGCCACAGTACCTGACGAATTAGTCAATAGTTTAGGAGCCATGTAAATAAAGAAGTGTTTTGTTATAGCCTCTAAAAATATTAGCTAGAGTTTAACTTATTGGAAGTGTGTAAGGATTTGTGGTCACTCCTCTCCTGTGACTACAGTCAGATTGAAGAAAGAAACACCCAGGGTGGTGTGAATTTACCTCAGCACTTTCACTGGGTTTCTGTGTAAACGCCTCATGTCTAGTCTGAGACATCAGAGCACTCCAACAACTACATAACAATCAATCAGGCAGTTTCCAAATTGTTTAATTAACTGTAGAATCTTTACTATGAAAAGCCTAATTATTATCTAGATGGCTGTGGTGCGTATATGGGGACTTAGAGGCTCCAAGCAGAGAGTGAGGGAAATCCTCCAGATATGGTGGCTGTTCACTGGCCTGTTGTTTATTAAACCAGTGGGCAGATGTATATCACAGTAGAACCAGTACTCATTTCCACTCCTGTTGGCAAATGGAGGGAAGCCAAAGACTGAATATTCCTCTGAGATTTTATTTCCCAATATATCCTCTTGCCTGATCTCTGTCAGGCAACTATGAGATTCCCCAGATGACTGATATGTGTGAGCTTGAATTGCTGTGGTCATGACCACAGACATTTTGTGCATAAAGGCTTTCATACTGTAATCCTGTCTCTTGAGTGTTCTTCACAGGCATTCAAAAGGAAAAGGATGATTTAATGTATATTAACATCTCAACCTAATTAGCTAAGCTAATGAGAAAGGTAAACAAGCATCATGTCCACCAATTCATCTCTTCTCTGGATCTGTAAAGCTCTGAGATTTGATGCAACACTGAGTTTTTTCTCAATGACTTAAAAGTGACTGGTAACTGTGGGCAGATTGTTTTAAACTGAGACATACTGACTCAAAACGTTACATTTTTTGTTTTGCAGATATTACTGCCTTGCTGATTCCTTCTCTACAAGGGTTTTCCCAGGATCCTCCACAGGATAAAAGGGACTTTTTGAAGCCACTGGTCAGAAATACCAATTTACAATTTTTAGGATATTCTACCACTCCAAATTGGAATTAATAATCTTTTCCCTTTTCTTTTTAACCTTTTAATCTCCAGCACATAAATTACAGCTGACAACATTCTAAATTTTAATTTTGCTGTTGTGGCTTAACCCCAGACAGCAGCTAAACATCACACAGCCACTCTCAACCCTACCCCAACAAGGGGATGGGGATGACAATGGGAAAAAACCAAACTTGTGGGTTGAGATGAAAACAGTTTAATAGGAAAAAAAATTAAGATTATGAATGTGATAAATATAAAACAAGCAATACCCAGATATGTGGGGAGAAACAACCGATGCCCAGTTTGTATACGAGCAGCAAATCTGCCTTCAAGCTAACTTCTACAGTTATATACAGAAGATGACATAATGTGGTAGGAAGTATCCCTTTGGCCAGTCTGGATCAGCTGTCCTGGCTGCGTTCTTCCTAATTCTTGTACAGTTGGCAGGATATGAGAAGCTGGATAGTCCTTGGCTTAGTGTAGACATGCAACTATTTGTCAACAACTAAAACACCAGCATGCTTTCAACATTGTTCTCATACTAAATCCAAAACAAAGCACTCTAACAGATACTAGAAAGAAAATTAACTCTATCCCAGCTGACACTAGGACAGTATCCACCCCTTATTCCGTGTCATCTACGTCATGCCCAGGTCCTATAATTCCCAATATATACTAATTAATCACTATCACTTATTTTTTCACAGAATCACAGAACGCTAGGAGTTGGAAGGGACCTCAAAAGATCATCTAGTCAAACCCCCCTGCCGGAGTAGTATCACCTAGACTAAATCGCACAGGAACTCATCTAGGTGGGTTTAGAATGTCTCTAGAGAAGGAGACTCCACAACCTCTCAGGGCAGTCTGTTCCAGTACACCATCACCCTCACAGTGAAAAAGTTCCTCCTTATATTCACATGGACCTTCCTATGATCCAGCTTGCACCCATTGCCCCTTGTCCTATTACTGGCCATCACTAAGAAGAGCCTGTCTCCATCCGCCCGACTCTTACCCTTTACATATTTATACAGATTAATAAGGGCACTCCTGAGTCTCCTCTTCTCCAAGAGAAGAGGCCCAGTTCCCTCAGCCTTTCCTCATAAGGAAGGTGTTCCACTCCCTTAATCACCCTGGTGGCCCTGCACTAGACTCTTTCAAGGATTTCTATGTCCTTCTTGAACTGAGGGGCCCAGAACTGGACACAATATTCCAAGTGTGGTCTCACCAGGACAGAGTAGAGGAGGAGAAGAACCTCTCTTGACCTACTAACCATACCCTTTCTAGTACACCCCAGGGTGCTATGTACACAGTCCCTTAGTCTATGGGCCACCCTTGTAAAATGTCCTTTGAGTTAATTTAGTCTGTGACTTTTGGTCTCCATCTGCTTCAACAGTCTCCCAGGCCAGGGGAGATGGTATGTGATGTTGGAGTGTTGGATTGTTGCATGCTGCATCCAGAACTCATTGTTGATGTATCTGGTATGCTTCATGCTCACAGTCTGCAAATTGAAGATGTCAGTCTTGAGGAAAGTTCTGGGCACTCACTGTTGAAGCCAGTTCAGGTTTCATCATCTCTGCCTTTCTTGGTTTAATAAAATTTATTTTTCATTAGTCTGGGTGATTCTTACTGTAATACCATTGCTATGGCAGATAGCAATCATAATAGTGATGACACGCAGTATTATGGAGCAATTAACATCATACAGTTTAAATCACTGGCTAGTCTCTCCCCAATATTGAATCTTGAGCTGCACATTGGACAGAGGTCCTTCCACTATAAGGTCAGCAATTCAGAAACCATCGCATTTAAAAATATGCAATGTGTGTTTACGTACATCAGTGTATAAACACACTGTCTTAATATTAGCATAGAATATAAGTGTCAAATGAAATGAAACAGTGTGATACTGTTGAAATTAAATGTTTTGGCATTATCAGAATGAAAGAAGAAAGATGAAATGATTAATTTTGACACTTTTCCTGAGGAAAATTTCTTCAGAATTGAAATGTTCCTATAAAAAGAACTCGATTTCAACCAAGCAGCATTTTTGGAGTTGAACAAAGTTCTGCTGAAATGGTTTTGAGCAGTTGTAGGTGGAGCCTACCTGTGGGTGTCTGTGTTTGTAAACTTACCTTTCAGCAAGATGAAGGCTACCAGGCATAGTAAATCTATCATTCACTTCAGAAACTGGCCATGATCTATGCAACTTCACCTGAAGCCAGAGTCACACTGTGACAAGACAGGGTCAAGCCCCAATGTGAAATATTTTGATTTGTGCCCTCAACTAATGAGACTCCCCCACAGAACTAGTACAAACATGTATCCACATAGAATAACTTCAGTACTGGGAATTTTCCCCCCAGGAGTTATTTGTGCATCGCATGTGTTTGAGTGTGTCACCCAAATGAGGAATTTGAGTGTAATGGAATTTCCTAACAGTTTTACGAGAACATTTAACTTGTAAACCAAAACATGAAAGATCTCTGTTTCATGATTTATTACAAATGTAATTTCATAATATTGATTATCACTGACAGTCACTCTTATTGTGAGTGTTTAGCTTGTATTGCAACACAAAAAGGATACCATTCTCTGAATATAAACCTCCTAAAATATGAAAGGACACCGCAGGGGTGCTTTTATGGCTTAACCCTGGCAAAAATCACCCTGTTAAGTAACAAGTTGGGGAACCCGCACCACCCAGCAAGGAGGGGTGCCTGTGGAGCAAGCTGCCTGTCAGAGGTATCTGTGGGTTTGTATGGCTGTGTGTCCATGGGTGCATGTCTGTGTGACCTGTACCACCTGGGATTAGCTGAAGATTGGCATTTAGAAATCCATAGGTGTTTATTAATGGTTTGTAGCTGTCTAGCACTGTGGTTTATCTGTTATATTACATTGATCCTGAATGTACAGTTTACTGATTGCCTGTTAAGTGTGTGCTATTAATAATTCAAAAACCTTCTTTGGTTTAAATTACGTGAGAATTTTTTTCTCCATGACAGATATAAACTGGATAGTTCAAACCTAGGCAGCTGCTTTGAGACACAGTTTAAAATAGCCTGTGGTTTCATTCATCCTTAAAACCACCAACCATTGATGTGGTTCTTCTATTTAACTGTATAGTGTGTGTTTGTATTGATGAGGAACTTCTTCCGTGACGAGATTTCAAGAGTGATATTCTACAGCTTACATGTAATGTTTCCCTACCTGTTCAAATCATAAAAATACAGTTTACATTTTATTTATAATAGCTTCTGACTAAAATAAACTCTTCCTTTGGCTTAAACAGTAAAGTTTAATGTGCACACTTTCCCCCTGGCTTTTAAGTTTATTTTTGTTTCATATATTTATTATTTCTCTGCATTTACTAGCCAAGCTTGCTGTCTATGCACCATTTAAAAAAAGAAACCAAAAAAGACAAAAGTTTTTTTTTCTTTAAATCAAGTGGTAAGTCTTGATATCAAGTTTATTTTTTGTTATTTTTACATATTGACAGGGATTATCCAAATCCTTCTAGTAAGATTTAATGTATGTACAATAAAGGTTTAATAGCCATACATGAAGTTCACAAGGAGGATATAAAACTCAACAATTAATTTAAATATTTTTATTTTAATTTTTTTTTTTAAGAAGAAAAAGCCCCAACTGAAGACAAGACAACATCAGTTTATTATTTATGGCATTTCATGGTCAAATAAATGCCCTCTAGCTTTCCACACTATTCACCAACAACTGTCAACATTGAAAATAATGTACCAATCAGGGTGAATCAAATCCTATGAATAACTAATGAAATCTATTTTCATTTTAAATTCAGAGTCACTATAAAACAGAAACAACAACAACAACAAAACCCAGCAGCAATTTCTCTAAAGAGTAATAATAAAAATATTTAGATTCAGGAGGGGAAAAAACACATTATGAAGCATTGTCAGCTCAACGGGACTTCTAATAGACCTTGGATAGATGGGCATTTAGATTATTCTGTGCACTAACAAAGCAATGAGTGTTTACAGAACTTATTTGTGTTTTCACAGAGATGTACAAGTAAAGCATCTGATAGACTGAGTCAGCAACAGCACATATTCTGCTGTGAATGTTTATAATAGTCTGAATGTTTATCATGATTTCAAGGAACTACATACAGTGTGTTGATGCACTCTAGGGTGGATAAGAATCTGTGAAGGATGCAGATGGACATCTAAGTACTTTTTCCATGGACAACTATGGAAACAGAGCTGTGGGTAGAAAAGACACACTGAGGGGAAAAAATGGATGAGAGATACTACTTCTTTTCATTTGTCTTAGAGAACGATACGGTATAATGTCCAGTGCAATATTTTTACATAAAATTAAATTCCTGTAGATTTGTAAAGACAGGTATTTCTGCTGATAGACAGTAAACAACTGCTAAATGATTGAACTACAGAAGCAATGTTATCAAGATTATTTAAGCCCTTCTTGTGAATTCATTTTCATGGTATAATGCCTACTTTACCAAAGTCCTTCACTATTTTGAGATTCTAATGCATAAGTCTATCACCGTATCAACCAGAAAAGAAAAATATAAACTTTTATTTGGAAAGCCATGAAAATGCATATGAAATACAGGCTTCAGGAGTGTTTACTGATGTTTAATGTCTGTTCATATTAATTTAAAAAAGATTTTTCTAAAGTGACAGGAAGAATGAAAACTTTTTTTTTTTCCTCCAGATAGTGAGTACTTAGAAAAATATCATAGAATCATAGAATCATAGAATGTATAAGATTGGAAGGGACATTTAGAAGTCATCTAGTCTAACCCCCCTGCAGTAAGCAGGGACATCTTCACTAGATCAGGTTGCTCAGAGTCCCAGTAAACCTGACCTTGAATATCTCTAGGGATGGGGCCTCCACTACCTCTCTGGGCCTCTCTTGTGTTGAGGGCTCCAAAGCTGGACACAGTACTCCGGGTAAGATCTCACCAGAGCACAGTCGAGGGTCAGAATCACCTCCCTTGATCTGTTGGCCATACTTCTGTTGATGCAGCTTAGGATGCAGTTGGTCTTCTGGATTGCAGATGCATATTGGTGGCTCATGTCCAGCTTCTCATCCAAAAGTACTCTCAGGTTCTTTTCCTCAGGGCTTCTTCCCAGCACATCATCTCCTAACCTACATGGATAACGGGGGTTGTCTTGACCCCACTGCAAGACTCTGCATTTGGCTTTGTTGGACCTCTTGAGGTTCACCTGGTCCCACTTCTCCAACCTGTTGAGGTCCCTTTGGATGGCATACTGTCCCTCCAACACATTAACCTCACCACTCAGCTTGGTGTCATCAGCAAATACCACTGTCGATATCATTAATAAAGATCCTAAATAGCCCTGGTCCCAGCACAGACCTTTGAGGAACACCACTTGTCACTTTCTTCCATTTGGACTTGGAGCCATTGAGCAACATCCTCTGGATGTGACCATCCAGCCAATTCCTTATCCACTGAACAGTCCGCCCATCAAATCCATATCTATACAACTTAGAGAGAAGGAACTTGTGGAGGACTGTGTCAAAGGCCTTGCAGAACTCCAGATAGGTGAAATCCGTAGATCTTCCCTTTTCCACTGATGCAGCTATGGATGATTCTAAAATATTTTAATTTCAAAATTACAACCCCTCTCCCCCCAAAAAAAACACCTCCGAAAAAGAATCTCAATAAGGAAGTAGCATGAAAGAAAAAGCTCTTTGAAGCTTTTTGAAATTGATCATTTGAATACTTTTCACTATTGAAATTTTATATTTTAGGTGGTATTGCTTTTATATAAATTAAAATCTGATTTTTGAAGTGATGTGTATTTCTCTGCTAGAACTAGTTGATGTGAATGTTTGAATGAGAATGTATCTATCTGTGAATTTTAAGGTCTCTTCTAATGCATTCTTTAAAATAAGAGTTTTGTGAAAGCTATACCTTTTTGACAGAAATCTTTCGTGAATATGGATTGTCACTTTGGCAATGTCAAATTTGTCTACAACAGCTGAGATTTTGTTCTCAAGCATACACTGCAAGTGTGTGGATCGTCTGTCCTCCATATTACAGAATCACAGAATTGTAGGGGTTGGAAGGGACCTCAAGAGATCATCGTGTCCAACCCCCCTGCCAAAGCAGCTCCCTAGCTCATATTGCACAGGTAGGCGTCCAGATGGGTCTTGAATATCTCCAGAGAAGGAAACTCCACCACCTCCCTGGGCAGCCTATTCCAGGGCTCTGTCACCCTTACTGTGAAAAAGTTCCTCTGCATGTTGGTGCGGAACTTCCTCATGCTAGTTGCAGAGGTCTTTGGGATAAGGTTTTAAAATTTGAGTCCTGAGCATAAATTTTTTGAGTTAGCAGAGGAATAAACTTTATGTGAGTGAGTCTTTGTACAGGGAGATAGAGGTTCGAATTAGACAGTCTACTTCTTTATTTGGTGAGGAATCAATTTAGATGTATAGTAAGAAGGTGAAAGGGGAAGAAATAAGGATTATGGGGGGGTTGGTATGAGCCAGTACAAAACAGAATTTGCTAAGCTATCATAAATAGGGTTTTTTCTTTAATATTTATTTTCTTGCACAGTTAAACATTGAAAAATGTGTATTAAACTCCAAAAGTTTAACACAGTTTCTCCTAACAATATTGGGATTTGATATTAAATACTAGAAGACTTAAGATTGTGCTAGTGTAGATAAGAAGCTTTAAAGAAAATGTACAATGATAAAAGTACAAGCTTTTGATGAGGTGCTGCTGGGGAGTCCCAAATGCCATGGAGGAGAATGGATTAGATGCTGAACACCATAGGAATAGCTCCTGCCATTAGCATCACTGGGTAAAAGAAAATACAGTCCCAACTCTTTATACTTTCATTTAGAGTACAGCAGTAAGAAAAGCAAATCAATGCCTTTGTGCATCATTTGCTGTGAAATACTATCAAATTTCTTAATGAAAACTTTGCATAACTGCATTACTAGAAAGCGTGGATCTTTAAAAGACAATGATATTTTAAAAAAAAGTAAAGAAAAGAAAAGTGATTTGCTGCATGGCTAATATCTTGTAATGACATCAGTTATGAAGGTACAGGAACCATTATGTAATATAAATTTGGAAATTATTAAAATATCAGGGAATTGGTGAAAGCAAAAAGTAAAAACCTACCTGAAGGGAGCTGATGAAAAGAAAATTCCAAGCTCATCAGTTCTGTGAAAAACAGGGGAAATCAAGTAAAAATACAGCAGGCATAAGTACATTCATCCATGCAGCCAGCTAGAGCAGTGATCAAACTATTTGAAAAAACCTATAACCCTTTAATGTGACTTTGTAATGTAAAGCTGAAAGTAACACTAGAAATTGTATAGTGATGTAGTCAGTACATAAAGTGCTCCTAATTGACTAGCTAGCTCCTTCTGAAACATGTTTTTGCCTAGTTTAATAAAGGTGCTTGCAATGTGCAGTAAGTAATACCAGACTTCTGATCACATGACATGAGCTCCTTAAAAAAATGTCACATGACAGGCAGATGTCAAGGATCAGAAAAAACTACCCTACAAACCTTTTATATAAATATTATCCTCAAAATATTAGATGCAGGGAATTATCATAACATTTCTTTCATTGAATGATAGCTCAGCTTGAAAAGTTAATGAAATAACACTGCATGAGTCTCATGACCTTTTCTTAACCTTTCAAAGTCTTAGTTAAGAACTCTTTTAAATGGTACTAGCATCAGGTAAAGATGTTAAATATTGTTGATCAGATGTTCAGCCACTGCTTCTTCTTTTCTGTATGCTGGTCCTGAAATGGAAGATAGTTTGTTGTGCGCTTGGTTTGGTTTGTTATATGGGGATCCTGGGTAATGTTTTAAAGCCACAGGTTATGCCAGAGATATTCCAAAGGCAGAAAGGGACAGCTCTAAGGAACTGAAAACAAAAATATCATCTAGGTTTTATGTTGTAAGATGTAAGTTTTCGTATTGTGATTACTCTATATTTGAAATGGTCATGGACAAGTAATTCCACTGTTAGGTACTTTAGTTCCTCAGTTATGAAAGGAGATCAAAAAGTATTTTCTAAAATTATATTTTGCTATTGTTGTTTAAACTAGATAGAGTTAACTCCCATCAAGTCTCATAGCATTATTTTTTGAAAATAAATAGAAACTGAATTTGGTTTGTATTTTGTCACCAAAACAGTGATTACTAGGAACCCCAGTCTATCAATTCTCTGCTTAATGAATGGGAGGAGTTTCAAGAAGTTTTGAACCTGTATATTCCTTAATGTATTGGTACCATAGGAAAGAGGTCCTCCTGATGCGTTTCTCCCAGAAATTTTTTATTCATGGGGAGCAAAATGTGAATGGGATGAATGTATCAGGGATGAGAATAGTGGAAGCACTTTTATCCAAATCACAGAGAGAGCAGAAGGGAGAACAGGACCATCCCAGAAAAAATAAACCAAACCAAATGCAGAAGACAATAAATACTATTAAATTAATTTTAAAAGAACATCATTGATTTTGTTCATCTGTCTTTAAAAAGCTGGGTTAGAAAGCAATAGAGAATGATGATCAAAACAAAGGATAATTTGTTGAGTAGAAGGCTTTATTAGGATTAACATGCACCTGGAAAACTGTTCTAACTTCACTGTCTGAGATTTATTCTTGTCATTGGTGGGGCTTATTACAATCATTTAAGTTGCTATAGACTTAAATTGGTCTCATTATTAAATTCTTATTAAATCAATGCTGGGCTAAGTTTTAATGAATGAAAAAAAACCCAAAACCAAAACAATAAAAAGCCAGCTAAACAAAACTGGCAGGATATTTATTGCAAAACTATTAAGTGTTGAACATGTTACACATTGTCTGCATACATATCAAATCTTCAAGCATGGTTCAGACAATAAGGCTCTGATTAGCAGCTGCATTTGAACAATATTCCGTTCTTCTGTATTATACCCTGATACCCTATTTTTAATAAACAATACTGATTAGAATAAAAATAAAATATATCATCCAGATTCTGCTTCCTTTTGAATAATAGCATATTCTAGATCATGGCAGAGTAGCTATGGTTTTGCACCATTTTAAAGGAGCAGAGAGTTGTCTTACAAATCTGCAGCATCTGCTCCTACAACTCTGTGCACCCAGAGGGCTTTTGTTAATATTGCTCGCATTCATTTTGCCAAATTTGTAAACAATGAATGTTTATAGACCTTCCTTCCTTCCTTCCTTCCTTCCTTCCTTCCTTCCTTCCTTCCTTCCTTCCTTCCTTCCTTCCTTCCTTCCTTCCTTCCTTCCTTCCTTCCTTCCTTCCTTCCTTCCTTCCTTCCTTCCTTCCTTCCTTCCTTCCTTCCTTCCTTCCTTCCTTCCTTCCTTCCTTCCTTCCTTCCTTCCTTCCTTCCTTCCTTCCTTCCTTCCTTCCTTCCTTCCTTCCTTCCTTCCTTCCTTCCTTCCTTCCTTCCTTCCTTCCTTCCTTCCTTCCTTCCTTCCTTCCTTCCTTCCTTCCTTCCTTCCTTCCTTCCTTCCTTCCTTCCTTCCTTCCTTCCTTCCTTCCTTCCTTCCTTCCTTCCTTCTTGTTTGTATTTAATCTCACAGAATTATAGGTCTTGGAAAGAACCTCGGGAGACCATCTAGTCCAACTCCCTCTGCCAGATCACCTACAGCAGGCTGCACAGGAAAGCATCCAGGTGGGTTTTGACTGTCTCCAGAAATGGAGACTCCACAGCTGCTCTGGGCAGTCTGTTCCAGTGATCTGTCAGCCTCACAGTAATGAAGTTCCTCATGTTTAGGTGGATCTTCCTATATTCAAGTTTGTGCCCACTGCCTCGTGTCTTGTCCCTTCAGTGAAAGACAGACACCATCCTCCTTACACCCACCCATCAAGTATTTAAAAGCATCGGTAAGGCCCCCCTCAGTCTCCTTTAAGCTAAAAAGTCTGAAGTCCCTCAGCCTCCCTTTGTAAGACTGATTTTCAAGTCCTGTAATCACCTTAGTAACCCTTAGATTTTTTTCTGTTATAATGCTACACAAAAATCCACCATATTTAGTAAGTGTTAAGGTGATGATATCAAACAGTGCAGTGCTCCCTATTAAGTATCTTGAGAAACCCAAACCAAAACATAACCTGAGAAGTGTGTATCTACCTGCATTAACAGCACTGCTAGTTTTAGCATTATGGATTGCTTAAATAAGGTAAGATTGCTTCCAATTATTTTGGAATGTCACTTATTAAAGCTTTGGATTACATTTGAATATTGTCTAACCAATGACCAGTGCCCTTATACCAGAGACAGTTCACCAAGATGGAAAGCTACTGATGTTTTTCCACTGAAAGATATTTTCAGTTATAAACTGGGTGGCTGGATGAGATGCATCTCTCCATGTAGCTAACTTTAGGAAAAATCTTCCAAGAATGAATCCATAGTAGATGGTTAACACCAGAGGAAGTGACTAATGTTGAAGTTAGTTCTTCCTGCTGGTTCTTATGGTAATATTTGCAATATAGTACCTCTTTTTTTTTTCAGTTTTCTCTCTGTTTCAACAGGCATTCTTCACCTTCATAAGTGTTTATGCTAATCATCTCATAATGTACAATCACTCCAGTCTAGCAATTATCAAACTACAAAATGTTGCTTTTCAGCAAACTCTACACAGATAATGTAGAAAGGATTGATATCTCTAGTACTGTTCATTTGTTACTATGGAAATACTGTTCCTCTATAGAGCTATTAGTAAACACTATATTAGTGATGCAGCCAATGACAGAGAAAACTTTGGCAAGCACTGTGGTAAAATTAAGATGTGTATTGTTAGAGAAGTACAGTTTCAGCATAAATACACAGAATTATATTTCTTCCCCATGCTGTTGTATGCTAAACCTTCCATTTCAAGTGCAGCCTATATGGACTGAAATTTTACAAGTCAATGATTGGAATGCATCATGGAAATTTTAAATTTTATATAAAAAGAGTCATTAAAAAATAAGCAACTTCTGTATTGTTGTTATCCATGAAAGAAGAAAGTGCATCTGCTCCACTAGACATATCTGTGGTTTTTGGTTTGCTTTATATTTTCCCATAATTTTCTTCTCCTTTCCTGCTGTACGGAACAGCCCTTCTGCATGTATCATTAGGTTTATTTTCTTGTATATAACCACATTATTAGAAGGTAAAGAGAAATCTAGAACATTTTAAATAGTTCCACTAATGTTCCACTGTGAGCATATTTTTGACTGTTCTGATGTCTGAATTTTCCATGCTTAATGTGCTGAGCAGCCAAATTATTTTTTTCCACTCCTGAAGCTGTTAGTGTGAGCGAAGCTATGTCAGTAATTTCTGTGTAAAATAGAAATTCTTCTCTTCATTTTTAAAGTCATGTTTGACCTAGCAAGACCTTATTTACTCGTCTCTCATATAAATGTTGGGAGACCAGTGTTTAGTCATTCTGCCAGCTTCAGTCCAGAAGAGTTATCAAATTCATATCTATGCATATTTTTCCTGAATATTGACATCATAAACATCAGCAAAACTACTTCATTTTTCTCCTTTGATTCTCCTGCAAGACACTTTTGCAGACATACCAGAACGAAAAGCAGCACACATTGTGGTATTAGGAAGGTATTGGCATTGTGTTGATGGTTTCCTTTGAATCACATTCCCTTTAGTTCATGTTTCAAATTTGTCTGCAAAACAGAACCACCTTTAGTACCTGAAAAAGCCTGACTGAGACTGAGTAGCGATCAGTATGGGCCTCTTTATCCATGTAACTGTATTAATTTTACAAATACTTAGTGACTATAAGTTCTTTATGACAGATTTTTCTGTTTTGTTTTGTGTTCTCTGGCGTTGAGATGATGGCTCTATAAACAACATCAATAGCAACATGTAATGATAAATTGATATACAATTTGCAGAGGGAGAGGGAAGATATATTGTCTTTTGTAATTATGAGAATACTATGATTCCAAATAATGTGACTGCCACTTGTTATCAATCCTATACTTCATTAGTTACTAGAATAGAAGATAAATTATTTGCAAATATAACTTTATTGAATCATATTGTGTCATACATGTGGCTCCCATGGGCTCTGTTTATGGGGAAAATAGAAGTTTTATTATCTTTGGAAGCAAGATCTGTATTCTATTCTGTGGAGGAGATATCTTTGCAAATCACAATAATATATTTCCTTCATTTCCAAGATTTAACTTAACAGACTGAGGATAGCACATGAACAGAATTCAACTATCATTCATGCAATCACCCACAGCAGTTATGTTGAAAAGAAAACTTGTAATGTTTGTCATGAGAAAAAAGCTCAACACGAGCCAGCAGCATATGCTTGTAGCCCAGGAAGACAACTGTATCCTGGACTACATCAAAAGCACGACCAACAAGTTGAGAAAGATGATTCTCCCCCTCTACTCTGCTCTTGTGAGCCCCCACCTAGAGTACTGCATCCAGCTTTGGGGTTCCCAGTACAAGAAAGGCACAGAGCTTGTCTGAAGGAGGTCCATGAAAATGATCAGGAGCTGGAGTACCTCTCCTATAAAGGAAGACGGAGACAGTTGGAGTTGTTTAGCCTGGAGAAGAGAAGGCTCCAGGGAGGACTTATTGAGAAGTTTCAATATATAAAGGATGCTTCTAAGAAAGATGGAGAGATATTTTTTATGAAGGCCTGGAGTGACAGGACAAGGGTCAATGGTTTTAAACTGAAAGAAGTTAGAGTTAGATTGAACACAAAGAATTTTTAGTTTGGTGAGTTTTTTTTTTAATTATGAGGAGGGTTAGGCACTGGTATAGGTTGCCCAGGGAAGTTGTATCTGCTTCCTCCCTGGTAGTGTTGAAGAACAGGTTGGATGGGACTTTAAGAAATGCGGTCTGGTGGAGGTTGTCCCTGCCCATGGTAGAGGGGTTGGAACTAGATGGTCTTTAAAGGTCCCTTCCAACGCAAACCGTTCTGTGATTCTCTAATTTTGGGGGATGGTTGGATGAGTATATGGGTTGTGGTACAAAAAATTTGTGTTTGTGTGAATGAACCACTGCAACATAGAACTCTAATAGATATAAAAAATTATTTTTATATGTATGATTCAAGGCACATGCTTTTAAATATAGGATAATATAAAATGCTCATTGCTACACTGACCTGGAGTAGCTCCATGAAATCACTTAATGGTCTACATCACAGCTTCAAATTATTCAGTTCATTACAATTAACGAAGGGTGGTAGATCAGGAAAAGATTTCATATTGGATATGGTCATAGTCATTTGTTCTGTTCACTAAATCATTATGTTATCTCACTGGCACAAATCTTTCAATTTTGACATATTAATTTAAACTCTCCTCTTTCAGAGTTTGTTTTGATAACCTTTGTTGAGTACAATGTCCAAAATAGTTAACTCTGAGGAATAAACTATAATTTAAAAAGGCATAAAAATACCGTGTTCCAGTTGCCAAATTGCACAATTTTAAAATATTACATAATGCATAAACAGTTTTGATTAATCCATTTAGTCATTCCTATTGTATAATGACATTGACATTTCACTAATTTCAAGATTTCTGTAGATCTCAGGGAGAGAAATCAGCTAACTTCCTAAGATTTTTCTTAGTAAAATCCTAGAAACAGAAAGAAGTCTTCCTAGCCCTAGTGTCATAAAGAGATATCTTCATGCAAGGTGCTTTTCTGTAATCGGCATTAATGCAAGACAAATGATCCAGATTCCTGCGGGAACCTGAAACACATTTCATCTGGCTACATCATTATGGAAATTTTGACCATTGGCTCTTAATTAGGTATTCTCATTTGCATGATGGAAGTTCATGATTTTGGCTAGATACCATTCATAGCTCTCCTTTGCTTAAATTGCTTGTAAGGAGAGTTATATTGCTCTACAATAAACAGGGAAAAAACCAAAACCTTGTTAAAGGCTGAAGATAACTTGGCACTTATGTTGCATATTTAACATGCAAAAAGACCTTCTTAGGGCTGAAGCAATTGTAGCTGGAGGCAGTAGTAGCAGCTGCCACTGTGTTTAGCTGAATTAAAATCTTTCTACAGGCTGAGAAAATCCACTGCTAGTCCTACCAGCTAAAATATTGAAAATAATCACATGGTTGATGAGATAATGGCAGTTGTGACCAGCCTGGGGCTCTAAAGCAAGAAGAATCGAAAGGCCAAATATCTTTTGTAACAGCGCACTTTTCAACTCTGATAGCTAAGAACGAGAGTGTCCAAATGATTACAGACATTGCAAAAATTACAAAGCTATGTCTCATTTCATTAATACAAAGCAAAACAAAAAATTGTAGTATAATCCTATTATAATCTTGTTAGTACTCAATGAAAAACACATGTACAGTGCAAGGGAAGATCAGATGACTTAAAATCAAAATCTAAACCCAAAACATAACTATTGAAAAAAAACATCCTAAATCAGAACTGGAAGATGGTAATTTGGAAGTGCAGAATGCAGGTTACAAGAGTTATCCATGATGCGGTAATGGGTCTCTGACCTTAGCCTGGGGCTAAGTGTGAAGCCTGGCTGAATATTACTACATATAACAAGAAAATACATCATATCATTGACTTAATCAAAATATGATAATTAAACATTGCTGTATCTGCCTTTGGGAATAATTTTTTTCTAAATGTTAATTAGCCTACAAAAGTAACAAATGAGCTTTATAATCTCCTTTACCTCATTATTAGCTGATGAGCTAAGTACCTCAAGAGAGCCTCAGCTTGTATTCTCATCATTTTGACTCCTTGCATAGTGCTCAAGTATCACACAACTGGGTCTTGTCTTGAATAGTGTCTGTTGAGTCCAGTGCTCAAAATGAAAAAAAAAAGAAAACAGAAGTCAAAATCTGAATTAATACTGCCTGATAAGCATGCCCAAATTACATAATTTGTGTTTGAATTCAGTTTAAGACTGAGGTGAAATAATCAATTTCACATTACAAATCTGTTAAAATTTTGCAACAGAGTTTTCATGGTTGAAATAATTTTAATACTCATAATTTAAATCACCTGATTTTCTTTAGCCAAGCCTTGTTATCTTGAAGCAGTAAAACAAACAAACAAACAAAAAAGAAAGAAAAGAAGAAATGTGAAAAAGAAACTGGATGTTGGGTTTCCACAAAGTAGGGACAAGGGAGAAAAAAAAGAGGGGCGGTTGTTAGGAAATATAATTGTGAATGTTCTGATTTTATTTTCTTTTAAAATGCTGTATAAGAAAAGAAATTTCAGCAAGTAACACTACAGAAATACCAGATTACCTATATAGTTTTAGTCATTATGGTGAACAGGTTGTCAGTTTTGGGTTTTTTTGTTGTGTTGGGGATTTTTAAAGAACAACTCTCAAGATTTTGTTAAAAGCTGAACTAAAGCTCATGTTTCTAGATAAGATATGCAAAGAGCTGAAAGCCATACAGATCCATATATATGGGTCCTGTATTTTTCCTTCTAATCTCCAGGTTGTTGAGGTAAAGATTCCAGGCATTTCTTTCTGAGCTGCAAAATTTTTCTTCTCCATTTTCCCAAATCTTCCGGACTGGCTGTGTGACAAAAAGTTTCAGAAGCTCTCTCACCCTGTCATAGTCAAGATCAGTCATTTCATACTACCAGCAGGCCCTTTTCTAACACAGAACTAAATGTGTTGCTAACACTTGCTTTTGCTAGAATCACTTTTGGGCTGGTTGATAGAATGAGAAAGTATGTGTATAACAAGATGTGTTACTTTTGAAGATACAGTTGTCATTTAGAAAAATATGAAAACTAAATATAAATAAAAATAAGACCCCCTCCTTCCTATAAATAAATGTATATATTTATGCACACAAATACATACATATATTTTTGTATATGCACATATATGCGCACGCGCATACATGTGTGTAAAAATATATGTGTGCATAAATATATGTGTGCATGTGTATATATGTCTGTGTATGTTTTTGCAAATCAAGTCCTAATGGAATGAAATAAATGTTGCACATATTGCAATATTGCAAAGCTACATAACAGGCAAGAAATACATCTTCCTTTCTCTAGTATCTACAGTAATACCATTAATCATGATGAATTCCTTTGGTTTTCATGGGATTGTAATATGTAATCCCTTAGGACTTCTGTTGTAATTTAGCATTAATTAATTCCCACCTACCAGAAAGTGTTACTGAAACTGGAATAATGTAGTGCTGCTTCCTTTTCTTTTTGCAGCGTCCTCCTCTTTTTACGTCTAGTAGTTAAAAGGTTATTCTGCATATTTCCAGACAGCAATACACAGAGCTGAGATTTCCTTACTACCACTCAGACCCAAAGTAATTTAAATGCATTATTTATCCCTTGAGTAATTTGCCACAACTAATCCTCGCAAGCAGGTCTAATGCTGGATCCTCTGGGACATTCCTCATTTCTGATTAATATTAACCATGAATGCACATCTTGAAAAATACACCAGTGGGGTACTGTTATTAGTCCTCTTTGGTGCTGAAACCCAGAATACCTTTTTTTCAATACCAAAGGAGCTGCATCAGATTATTCAAAAATGTGAGGCCCTATGACACAGTTGGGGGAGTACCCCAACACTAACCTACCCAGCCTTGCAGCAGCACAGCTTTGAATGTACTAGAATTAGAATACGAACTAGAAATAAATTGTTATCCAAATCTAGCACTCTTTGTTTCCAGTCCTGAAACTGCTAGCATATCTACCCATAGATTGCATGCAAAGCATGTGAGTAAACATCTCACTTCAACCTTTAGTAAATCTCTATTTAAGTCACAGTAGCATAGGTAGTGTAACCAAGATTCTCCCTCTCCATACATTATCTTAACTACCTATATCTGTAATGAAGGTTCTTCCTCGATCTTTGCTACTGCACAGCTGGTAACACCATTAAATGAAACAAGGCTGAAACACTCTTTTCAAAGGATGTTCCAAATATTCCAAAGTTCAGAGAGATTTGGTGTCTCTTGAACTTAAGATCAGGATTGCAAGTACCATAATATAAAACCAAACAACTCCGTATTTTGAGATTCAGGATATTATTGAATTGTTTTGGTTTTTCCCTTCTCTTTCAGCAGAAATGGATTAGAACTGTCACATTTTTTAGTCACACGAATGAGAAGAATTACCCAGAGCTTTGCTTTTCCGACAGTACTCTCAAAACCTCCTTTATACTTGTTAAATGCTGTTATTGATGCTTAAAAGAAACATCTTCCAGTTAGAAGACTTAAAAAGTACATATATTTTTTTTAAAATCCAGCCACTACTATTTTAACAAAAGACAAAGTGTTTAAGGCACACTCAAGAACATCACAAATGGTAGTGATGACAGAAACAGTAAAAAGAGCAAACAAAATAACACTGTATTAAAAGGTCATTTTGAAATGCAACCAGTGAGTATTGCCAGTGTTTTTTTCCAAGCTACCTCTGCAGTCAGTTTGGTGGGACAACATAGTAACAATTTCAGTAAGATTTCATTGCAAGTCTTTAATGGAGATCCTATAATGGTGCCATTTACAGTGTGAGCTAATGATGGAAAGATGATTTCAATATCACTCTAAGGGGGTTCCATTATGAAGCCATTACAATATGAAGCTGCAATAGCAAAATACTTTCACAGAAATTCCACAGAGACAGTGTGATGGTTCCATTACTGGTTCCAAAGTGATACGATGACACTCCAAGGATTTCACTACAAGCCTACAGAGACTATTCCAGCATGTAAAATGATGATATGGATGACATGCTTCTTTGCAGACAGAGTTTTATTTCTATTCTAAAGTACAGTTTTGTTCTGAAACACGGCAGAAAAAAAGTCATATTAGGAATGATGCCATGTTTTTCTTTGTGCATTCCAATACACGTCTCCTTAACAAGCAAAGCCCTTCAAATCTTCTTCAGTCATTTTCAGGTTTAGTTTTGTTGACATGTTTAAGAGAGGTATGAGCTTAGTTATGTTTCTTTTAGGTCATGATTGTTTACCGGAACTGTGTCATTTACTTCAGTACTCACCTACGGAGGTGAACATAGGAAAAATCTGAGGTTGATGTTTTCATACATAATCTCTTCAGCTGTCCCCAGTGACAGTATCTGTAAAACTGTAGGATGTGAATTTACTTGGAAAATGTCTTAAGCCTAGTAAGAAAATTCTGAGTTAAAATGTCTAAGTTTGGTTTTCTGTCTTTGTTTTTAAGTGTAAATTCTCTTACTTTTTTTAGGAAATGTTCATGTTGTTAGAACTGTTTGTGACTATATAGATTGAACTGAACATTTCATCAGGGGTAAAAAGTTCTGTAAAACTATGTCAAATTGACAAAAAACATAAGTTTAAGTATCCTTTTGTGACATACTCAGAATGAGAGAGTTTAGAATTTTGTTTTGGAAATTTTTTTCACTAGATTATGAACTTACAATCAAAACCTGTTTGGGGATGTGTGTATTTGTTTTTTTGGGTCTTGTTTGTTTGTTTGTTTGTTTATTTGTTGGGGGTGTGTGTGTTTGTTTTTTGGTTTGTTTTGTGTGTGTGTGTGTGTGTGTGCTTTGTTTTCCCTTATGTAATGTTTAAATAAATCTGAAAAGACATCCCTTTCCAGAATCTTGGAGAGTTTTTGTTCAGATTTGCATGATGCTCAATTTCTGGAATGTTGAAGTAGTCTGTAAAATGGAATTGCTATTTTTATCTCAGCTCTATAACATATATAGAAGAACACTTGCCAAGCAGCTTTCATCTTCAAAACCCTTTGTGGATGTTAAAGTTTATAAGCCTAAATAATTATTTCAAAAACAGTGCATTTGAGGTCCCCTTTTAGATGAGTGTTTGCCAGTCAGAAATTCAGAATTCATATCTAAGCCTCAGTATCTTCTTCTACAACGCAAATACAAGCATGTATAGTTGCAGATACACCAAAAAGGCAAATTCCTAAAAATCACAGAATACCTGGGGGTAGGTTAAGTTACATGTCCTGTTCCTTCTAATGCTCTTTGTCTGACATCTTATTAAGTAATGTGTGCAGCTCAGCAGATCAAGCGCTTTTGGCTGAAGGATCTGTTATCACATCATATTCCTCCCTTTGCCAGCTTTAACTAGCTGCCTTGCTCATATTCGGAGGAGCTCTATACAAGTGTAAGAAATGTGCTCTTTACTTTACCATATGTTTTTCGTTCTGTTCATTGCATTTCATACTGTTAAACTCAAATTGCTAATTTCACAGCAGATTAATAGTCTAAGAGGTGCTCGGTTTCTGTAAGTTTTGGGAATGTAGAAGTCAGAGTAGAGGAGACCAAAAAATGCTATTAATGCCCTCACAGGAGAAAAAGCCAAACATGGAACTCTTTTTTAATTGAAGTGTCCAACTTCTCTCAGCACTGATGCTTCCTAGAAGAATGAAAGACAGACTCTTGTCTGAAAATTACAAATACTTATGTTTACCTATCATAAACTGATTGTTATTCTAGCTTGCATGCTGTATCCAAACTATCTCAAGGAAACAGTATTTCTATACTGCAACTGTGGTAGGACTGTATCTGTATAAAACAAGAGCTGCAAATGAGCCTGAATCTTTAAAAAATGAGGGAGAACTGAAAGATACTGTATGTATGTATGGAGACTTTCAAAAACACCTCAGGTCACCTGATACTCTGTTCTTAATCAAGAATATGAAGAATCATAAAGCACAGGGCTACACTGCATTCATTTTTGTGATTTCTAACCTTGGAGCAGTTCAGACAGGCATGTGAAACTATACCTATGATTCCTTTTCTTCTAACAGGTCTTAACATTATTTCAACATAATTTTTCCTCAATGGAAAAAATTGCTAGTCATTCTCATCCCAGCTCTACTTTCATCAAATTTTGTTGTGTATATTTGGAATCTGTTCAGAAGTCATCTTTTTGCTTTCTACAATCTTTTGAAAAGCTTGAAAGAGCTAACATTGTGTGTTTGTTTTATATGCCATATGAAATAGGCAGAGAATCAAAGCACTGGTTAAACTTCAGTGCTGGCTTTTGTAGCTTGCTTGACTTCAGCCACAATGTCATCAGGAGTTGCAGAATTAAAAAAAACAAGCCAAGCAAAACCAAAGCAGAGCAGATGGTAATGCAGCCACATGTTCTGCTGCTTCCACAATTGCGGTCTCTGCAGGCCACAGAGCTTGTGGTACTGTCCAAAAGATAACAATTTTTCTCCAATTTGAAAATGGGTTTGTGACATGATGTACTTATTTGACAGTATGATACAATAATAGATATGTGGTTACACAACTATTGCAAAATAAACTATCATTGGTAACAGGGTCTTGTCCACAATTAAAGTGTGGATACTGACAGTAGAATTCTAACTGACAGAATGTGTGCACAGACCCTAGCAAGATGTGTTTTGAGAGAACAGACAATTCTTTTCTAAGAATTCTTTAAATTCAAAAGTAGATGCTCACAAAAAAAAAAAAAAAAGAAAAGGAGGTGTTCCTACCATTAATTTTCATCTAGAAAACCTGCGTAGGGAGCAATGTTTTGTTGTTAAGAATATGCTATAAAAGATTTCAGGATATTAGACAAAATGTATCTATTAAAATGTAAAAAAAAATAAATCAGACATGTAAATGTTTGGTTTAGGGGTTACCTCCTCACTTTCAGACCTCATAAATATGAAATACCTTGGTAAAAATTTTCATCTATAGGGATCTTTTTTATTATTATTTTTCTATGTCACCGTGTAAACTCTACTGCTTAAATCCTGAATGATTGTGGATGATGTTTGTGTTAGGAAACTACTGAAACTATATATATAAAATATTTTTTTCGCCCCAAAAAAGAGAATACTTTGGGAGTTTTTTAGCCTTGAGACACAGGTGGGGAAATTCAAGAGGGTTTTCTGATCAATTTCTTTAAAATGGATAACACACTTGAAATTTGAGAGCCAAAACCAAAACTGAGTGACATCTCTATGGAGAAACAAAAATACTCTATGTAAAGTAATACTAAGGAAAAGTCAGATTCAGTGATTATTTCTCCCTGGAATTCACATGAGGAGTACTTTTGGATTCAGTAGAATCTTCCGCTGATGCTTTCAGCATGAGCTTCTGCAAAAGGAAAAAAGATGACCAGCCCAGTGATACTAATCAACAGCAACACAGTGGTTGATAACCACGGGAGCAGTCTATGAGATGGAAGAAGATGAAGAGTTAACACTGGCGTAAGTATTTATTTATATTTGTGGGCATAGCAGAATGTAGCAGCTCTGTGCATGAACCTCTACAAGCTAGGAAGAGTAAGAAACTACATTAGCAAGTGTGTGTCTTCTCACATGTAACACCAGGTAGATATGAAGTAAACTAATATAGACCTAAGTTGTTTTGGTTTTTTTTTCAGTAAGCAGAAAAGAATTGTTCAGGCTGCCAAATTGTAGATTAATAAGTAGCTGAGGAACATTAAGACTCGTTTGTAGTCCATTTAGACGTGTAACAGCTATTTTAGTGGTGGTGGATGTATTATCAGTTATTTGAACTGATAATATTACCTTCATTGTGCAAGATCTGATGAAAATAAATGATCAAAAGGCAGTCCCTCTTCTAAAAGCTTTCAGCCAAAAATGACTGACAACAGATAAAATACAGATTGATGGTGTGGGAGAAAGTATTACATGAATACTGATCAACCTGATAATAGCAGTACTTGAAAATTACTCAAGTAACCATCATCTAGCTTTTCTGTGAGCACTGTAGCCACAGAGTTTTAAGGAATGTGTGTTTATCTCCATATTTCCTTTGTAGTTACAGTGCTCACTGCATAAAAATAAGTGAGGCTATTTTCACTGTCTGAGATCTGGGAGACAAGCAGCCAACTTGGAGCTCTAACAGGCAGCAGCAATAACCATCACCACTGGCAAACCCTTGCAGACATTTTTGCTGTCAGCATTGTTTCAT
The DNA here is from genome assembly GCA_022605575.1 of Laterallus jamaicensis coturniculus. Classification (NCBI taxonomy): domain Eukaryota; kingdom Metazoa; phylum Chordata; class Aves; order Gruiformes; family Rallidae; genus Laterallus; species Laterallus jamaicensis. The sequence goes on along the minus strand of JAKCOX010000076.1, from coordinate 705,057 downwards.
AAAATAAAAACCATTATAAAAAATGCTCTTTTTCATTCACATGCCACCTTGATATCTCTGCTTGTCTTACTGTCTTGGTGAGGCCGTTGGGAGTGGAACTTAAGGAGTTCCAAATTTGATATGGATCCCTTGCGGAGGTATAACCAGAGTTCATATATCTCTGACTCCTACAACCCCCTTTGTCTCAAGGGGAGTGTAAATATAAAAATGTGTGACTGTCTCTATAGCTTTTTATGTTTTTGTGCTTTCTCTCAAGCCAAAATTGTTAAAGATAGATGCACAGCTGAAAAAGCATGCAATTTCAACACAGAAAGTACAAAATGTAATAATCATCAGCACAGTGTATGCTTCTGACATTGCATAAAATAATCCAGAGTGGAGCTGATGAAATTTTGTTTAAACTAAAACTAACTAAAAGTAGGGAAATGGGTGAACAACCCTTAAAGAGGAAAGAACTACAGTAATTGAGAAAGGAGTAGGAGGACCAGATGGTAATAGAGAGTGGAAATATACCTAAATTGTCACTCTTGCTGTCATAATTGCTATACAAAATAAAGACCTCTGGTGCTCTGAATTATGTCTGCCTTCACATCTTCTGACATGATTCACTTTTTTTTTTTTTCTTTTACAGTAGTTACTGCATATTACAGCTTAGAAGTTGTTGCTAATAATGTTGGGAAAAGTTCTTAGCCAAGAATTTACTGATAGTCTAATAAGGTCCAAACAGTCTAACCAAATCACCTACCAGCTACTACTAACGTAATTACAATGATGCTTTTGCAGCTAATAATATGCTGAATATTTTTATGCGTAAACTTTCTAGTATCCAATCTGTTCTTCTAGCCTGAATTAATTCTTTAGATTTCTTTCTAGATCTCAAAGTCAACAGCTTCAAGAAGAAAGGATAGGATAGAAATTACACCCAGCTGTCTGCATCCTGAGTCATATTCTGGGATAAATATGGCAGGGGTTTATTCTCCTCACACTTGGGTCCATGTGTGGTCACTGGCTTATAAGGCTGTGTTTCCTTAGTGATCAGCAACTGACCACTGCTTTTTGTGCTTGCAGTTTGGTGTCTCTGGTAACCTCCAGAATCTTTGCTTTCCTGCATCATGTATTTGTTCTAGGTTCGTAGACAGCTCTCTTCACACTGACTAACTATGTTATTCCTATCCACTGATTAGAAAGATGTTACACCACATAACTGTCCAAAACTAAAACATAAACCATGCAGTTGTTAGTCCTCTTGCCAATTCACAGTTGTCATCATAGCTAAAACAGGCTAAAAAGAGTTCAAGCCCAGATAAGCTCGACAAGTCCTGACACCCTGCAATATTAGTAAAGCCTTTGGCCTTTTACCAGTAGTTGCAAGATTATATTTACTGTTTTTTTCCTTGCTTTTTCTGCTACATTTCAGCATGAACTGCAACAGCTCCATATGACTTAGCTTGAGAAAATTTAGTATAGTTCCTGGGAAAGCTAGATCTCAGATATGAGAATCTGTATCCAAAGATTGCAAGGGAATTAAAATACAGAGGAAAAAATGAACCGCAAATTTCACAGGCAAGGGAAGTAGAGTATGTTTGTACTTGGTGCATGATAAGGATACTTTTCTTGACCTTAAGGCTCCTAAATAAAGAGACTCACATTCACTGTTGATGTAACTCCAATAATAGTCATACAAAGGAATTTATTTGGCTCAGAGGCTAGTCTCATGCAGATAACTTGGTGTTTGTCAGTCCTGAAATTCCACTAATGACAGACACATGATAAACTTCCTACTTCATTATCATTAATGTGATAATTGTTCTTTGTGTCATGGCTTTTGAATTCTTGGCTGTAAATGTACTCAAAGCCTAATGTTTCTTTACTTGTGGGAAAGTGCACATACTTTCTATATATCGAGATTTGGCTATTCCATAGAGAAAAAAGAAGAAAAAAAAAAGAAAGAAAATTACTTCATGATGTTAACAAATCTTCCAGATTTATCATCTACAGTAAGAAAGAAGGCTGTATGGGATGTTAAAGGCTGTACTCATGTCTCCAGTCAGCTCTCTCTTGTTCCTTTCTCCACATCATGGTTACATAAGCAGCCTCCTCAAAAAAACCCCACAAAAAACAAAAAACAAAAAAACCCCCAAAAATTCTGCCCAAACTGACTTATAAGCAAGAACCTCTTTTTTTCCAGTTTCCTGAGAAAAGTCAGACTGATAGGTAGCTGATAGCATCAAAATTTGATGCAGGATATCCTGCAAGCATCTGAAAATTCGACTTACTGCAGTGCTGAGTTTGATAAACCCCTAGAAATTAAAATTAATCTCTTAAAATTTTGAGGTTCTGGAAAGAAATTTTTAAGGAATATTGTATTTTCTTTTACCAATATTGGTCAAAGAGAACAGGATAGTACTGTGCACCATAAACCTAAATGTCAGAAAATCATAAATCACAGAGAAATTAACTGTTTTCCTTAGGTAATCCTTTGGTATTTGGGTTGTGGAACAAAGGCTTCAAAAGGAAGAGTAAATAGGTAGTCCTGATTCCAGAAACTGGATACACTGAGTCTGCAAATTGTTGAACTGGGCTGACTTCTCTTTGACTCTCAAAGCATTTTCCAGATAGAATTTTTTTTCACACCCGGTCTATGTGTGTCTTTGTGTCCGCTGTGCCCAGCTCAAATGGTATAGTTCTCTATGGTAAAGATGCCATTTGTAAGTTTTTGTCACTGTTTTATAAAGGTGCCAGACTGTCTGGGGATTTTCTCTGTGTCAAGTGTAACAGAATCCCTTGTAAATTGTTAGACAGACATGATATCTCCTTTCATTTTTTCAGGTGACTTCATAGAAACAAGGAATAGGAGACTGACATAATTATTTTTCATTAACAGGCCCTTTTTAATCTCTTGGCAAATAGCTATTTTGCAGTTTGCATTTTTTCCCTTGTGTTTAACATACTATTACAAATAACTAAGCACTTGCTAACGAGCACTTACTGCTTTCTCCCAGCAGAGTGTATTCTGCAAAGCAGAGCAGAATACTGTTCTATACCACAGTTTTTCATGTGCCATTATGTATGTGCTTGGAACACTGCTTGCTGTGTTGAGAATTTACTAAAAAGATAAGAATGGTAAATGAACACTATGTTGTAAAAACCTTTAAAGTTAGGAAATTTTGGAATTAAGCCTGCCTGTCAAATTGAAGTTATTATCCTTCACATACATATAATTTCTAAGCACATTGTCACAAACCAGTTTTTGCCCCACATAACACTGAGCCCCTAAATTTTTAGAATTTGATCATAATTGTAATTCAGATCAGCTGTATTGACCTATAATTTTAACAGCATTTTAAGTATATCCTAATATCCTTTGTACTGCCTAGGGTGGCTGGAGTGCAGCCTAGCATGGGTATACCTTCTTTTCACCTTCATGAGCTGGAAGAAACTGCAAGTGATGAGGTGGCATAGTTACCTGCTCCCCTGGGGACCTATGTTACTGCAAACCCTTTTTAGCTTTTTTATGGTCATAGTAATAGCATAATAGGGTCTGTTACATCTAATAAAATGCTACCCATTGAACAATAATAAGCAATAATAAGTAACATTAAGTAACAGAGCATACCATTTACAAAGTGTGCTGAGTGATAAAGCAGTACAGAAAATTAGAAGAAAATAATGGAACTGGTAAATGATTTGGTAATACTTGAGGACTGAGCAAGAAAGGAACATGAGCCCATGCTGTATGACTGCCAAAAGAGTCGTGTGCATGGCCTTTTATTTCTCCACCCCAGCATTTTGCCTAGGTGGATTCTCAGGAGAGAATAAAGTCATTCAGGGCCCCTGTGTGTTTGTTTGCCATCAGCTGATTTGCTATCCATTGCATGCTACATGGATACTGTATGTAGATTCAAGGGACCTAAATACTTACCCTATGGGTGGTATACTCCAGAAGCAGTAGGTGAAACATCTCTATAGCATGTGTATTGCCTTACTACCAGCATCCAGCTCATGCATGGTGCTGTGCTGGACTGTGTAGAACTCTTTGGCAGAGGTAGAGACATAGCCAAAGGGTAGACAAAGCATTACATTTCTACCCATACACTAGTCCATGCCTGATAGAGGTTGGAAATTTGAAATCTTCTGGATTTCTGTACAGATAATGAAGACAAGAGGGCCGGGTTACATCATACCAGGGCTGCATAAACATACAGAAGAGGCTGACTGAACCAGAATCGGATCTGCGATCTGCAGAAATCTAGTTATTGACTAAAACAGGCTAGCATTGCTTTCCGCTTCCTCATTAATCCAAGGAAGTCACTGGGATTGACAGGGTCCTGCCTTAAGTAGTTGGAGGTCAGCGGTAGGAGTACTTATGACAGGGAAGACCTTTCTCTCTTGTTTAGCTTAGGTTTTCACCCTGGATGGAAAGATATACACTTACCCTTTAAGAAATATACATACATGGACATATGCCTAGAAAACCCTGAAGAGAAATGTGCTTGCCTTCCCACAATGCCCCAGGCTAAGCCAATGTTATTTTGTCACGCTAGAGGCTTGAGAGTCAGAAGTTTGCATAACACTCTTTAAATGGAATAGTAACAGTATTCTGTTGCTGATAGCAGTCCCTGAGGATTCTGTGATGGATTTTATTTTCATTAATTTGGTAGAGAAACATGATTCTATTTTTGGTTTTTTCCATCATGCTATTGAAGTTTCTTAATTATAGTAATATAATGTGCACCTGATTGCAAGATTCAGCTTTATTACACCTCATTATTCTCTAAATACATGAACACATACATGAGCATACATCCCCATCCTGGAGATAGATGAGGCACTGATCAAGAGTTTACAGGTCAGGATTAAAAGAGGGAGGGGGCAAGGATAGGGTGACACTAGAGTGCAGTCTGCTTCAGGACATCCGACCTGGAAGACTGAACAGATGAGGTCCTCTATGGACAGATAGGAGCAGCCTTACATTCACAAACCCAAGTCCAAATACCCATTGGAGAGACAATGCAGTTCACAAGGAATCAAGAAAACTTCTGAAGTGACAGCTTCTTTTTCAAGAGCATAGAGAGCCAATAAGAGGAGGCACTATGCTGGACCTTTTTCTCACCAGTAAGGAGGGGTTGGTAGAATATGTGAACCTCATGGGCAGCCTAAGCTATAGTGACTGTGAAATGAGGTACTCAAGATCCTCAGGGCAGTGAGGAGGGTGCACAACAAGCTCACTGTCCAGGCCTCTTCAGGGACCTGCTTGGTAGAGCACCATGGACAAAACCCAAGGAGACACCTCCTTCAAGCTCAGGAGCAATGCATCCCAGCAATGAGGAAGTCAGGCAAAAATGCCCAGAGACCTGCATGTATGAACAAAGGCAAACTCAAACACAAAAAAGAAGCCTACAGAAGGTGGAAGCAAGGGTAGTCAGCCTGGGAGGAATATAGAGAAACAGCCTGAGAAGCGAGGGACTGGGTTAGGAAAGCTAAAGCCCTGATAGAATTAAATCTATCCAGGTTCCTCAAGCGTACCAACAAAAGTTTCTGTAGGTATGGAAGTCATGAAAACAAGAAGACAGGAAATGTGGGTCCTCTCTTGAAACAGGACACTTGGTTATCCAGGATATGGAGAAGGCTGAGGTACTCACTTTTTTGCCTCAGTCTTCACCAGCAAGGGCTGTAGCCACGCTACCCAGGTCACAGAAGGCAAAGAAAGGCAGTAGGAGAATGAAGACCTGCCTACTGTAGTGGAAGACTGGATTCAATGATATCTAAGGAACCTGAAGGTTCACAAGTCCACAGGAGCTCATGAGATGCATCAGCATCTGAGGGATACCTGGTCCTAAGGGAACTGGAAGATGAAGTGGCTAAACCACTCTCCATCATAATATTTGATAAGTCATGGCAGTCTGATGGAATTCCCAATGACTGGAAAAGGGGAAACTTAACCTTCATTTTTATAAAGGGAAGAAGGAAGACTCAGGGAACTACAGGCTGGTCAGTCTTACCACTGTGCCTGGCAAGATCATGGAGCAGATCCTCCTGGAAAATATGCCTAATCACATGGAAAGTAAGGAGCTGACTGGTGACAGCCAACATGGTTTCACTAAGAGAAAATTGTGCTTGACAAATTTGGTGGCATTCTATGATGAGGTTACAGGACTGGTGGATAAGGGAAGAGCAACCCTGGCAGTGTTTAGGGCCAAGTTGGATGGGGTTTTGGGCAACCTGATCTAGTGGAGTGTGTCCCTTCCTGTGGCAGGGGGAAGCTAGATGATCTTTAAGGTCCTTCTAATTCAAGCCATTCCATGTTTCTGTGATATATACACACAGACACACTGACTTTTCACTTCAGAGGTTGTATTTTCAAACTCAGGCTTCCAATTTGCATTCATTTCCCTGATATCATTGAAACTTCAAGTCTGCATCTGTTTTTTTTTTGCCTTCAGTAAGCAACAATCCTTTTACACAGCCTCACTGGTTTCACATGAAGGTAGCAGCCCACCTGTGCGTCACCACTTACATACAATTCTAGATATTCAATGTGTAAATGATGGCATAATCAGGCATTAAAGCTGTATGAAAAGCTTAAACTGTCTAGCAGATAAAAGTTGCTCCCTTCTCATTCGCTGTACGAGTACAAATACAGAGGCCTATTTTAACATTAGCTTGCAGATTAGTCTTTGTTTCCTGAAAGTGAAATAAAAAACTGAATTTATTTTCCTGCTAAGAAACAAGAAGGCAAAGAAACAAACAAAAAGCAGGTGGGAGGCCTTCATTAAAGAAAGCCACTACAATTAATTAATGATTAAAAATGGAGGTGCTGCCAGTCAAGTTTTAACATACGATTTTCTAGTATGTGAATACACTATAAGACCCTTCCTTTGTGAACCAGAAATTGAATGCTTAGTGGTGACATACATCATCCTCCCAGACAATAAGCAGCATGTGGTTTCACAAGCTGGGGTCACACCAGCTTGTAGTAACTGGATGTCAATTATTTTCCTTGGAAACAATGACTACTGGCAGCATTAAACTCCCAGGCTTTTGTGAGAGCATACTATGCTACTTTGTGGATATGGCAATACTGCCTATTACTTCTGTAGATAATGTGTCTGTCTAATGCAATGGAAACATACTTCTTTTCATTTGCTGTGTATCTAACCTTTTTGGTTTGATCAACGGTGTTGTCTGAGTGAAGGTGCCAGGATTACTGAATCATTCCTGACTAATGGTGATATCATCAGCAGTAATTTTTTAGGCTTAAAATATTGGTTGGTGCTTGATACTGAAGGTATTACAGGGATAGAATCACAGAACTCGAATCTGATTTGTCTAAGCCTGAGATTTATTGACATTTCCGAAATATGTAAGATATGGAGATAATATTTATGGAGTGAATCCAGTGCAGAAAAAAAATGTGTTAAAGTTAATTTCAAATGCTTTTCAATATCTAGTTGTTATCTCTGTTTTATGGATTAATTTACCTACCTAGCTGTAATTTTTCAAAAGCTTATGTTTATGAAGAAGCTGGAATGTTTCTATTTCCTTCCTTAATTATTTCCCTCATGAAGGATATTTTATGCTTTGTGTCACCATTCTAGCTAATGAAAATTTCTGGTGACTAAAATATTGAGAGGAAAAACTGCTCTGGACTTTAGGTAATCTCAGTTCAGCATTAATTTCAAATTTCAAATTATTCCAATATTGAAATGTCAGCAGGAATTAAGCATCTAAATAGTCATTAAAATTACCAAGCCTCTTGTACCTACATTGGATAGAAAACTGTTAAATGTTGGTAACGCATTTTCCAGCACCCTATATATGCTCAGACAATAAAATCTTGGGAGTACTGTTTGCTTCTTCCCCATCTTTACATGTAGCAGAAGGGAATCTCCCATCTCACATTAGGTAATATAACAAATATGAGGGAGAAAGGGAGCAAAAATGGGGCAGGGTATGTTAGGTCTGCATGTTCTTTCAATTCATAACCAACCCCCCACCTATAATCACAACAGTTACAGTGACATAAAACCAGTGAAAGAACTCAGCTGAGAAATTCATGACTGGGTCTTTCATGTTGTTTTCAGAGAAGCTTTCAGAATGAGTACAACAGGCTTTGAAAACTGCCTTGAAAAAGACAGTGGTAAAACAGACGTTAAAGATTAGGTAAGAGTTTCTGCAGTCACTGAACCACAACATAATTTGATTTTGTTGTTCTTCTGATAAGAGCAGCATTTCTGAAGCATACTTGTGTTCAGTAAGCACACATCTCTCTCTCTTTTTCCATTAATGCAAGTAACCTCCAGGGAAGAAAACTGTTCCAGTGTTAATTAGGCATGTTTTTAGTAAACTTTTGTGCTAGATAGAAGTTTATAGTTAAATATTCTTTTATATTTGTGATCAGGTTTTAATGGATTGTGTCTATGTTTTCTCTTTTTCCTTACAGAGCTATTAAACTGAAGAATAACTATTGGGGGAATATGTAACATTTTCCTTTTGAAAATCCATTAATATTCTTCACTGCTAGTGTGTCTGTGTAAATGCAGTTTTCAGTAGGTTCATAATGGGGGTAATCCCAGCATCTCCTAATCACTTTCTATTGCCTCAAATTTACATATTTTTTAACAGAACTGGAGAGATGTGCTGCTACGAACATAAATCCTGTGGAGGTTTGGGGGTTTTTTGGAAGGGTGGGGAAGTGGTGGGTTTAGATTTTTTTTACAAAAAGTCCAGCAAGTTACTATGTGCTTTCTTCTTTGCTTTAAGCAACCATTCGTAATGCATAAGTAAATGGATAAATAAATGTAGACAGGAACACTTTTTCCACAGAGCAGGCACTCCAACTATAATGCTATAAGCACACAGATTTTTCTATTTTATGATCAATGTTCTTGATACTTGAGGGAAAAGTTTCCATTCTGTAGACTGTAGCATAGATAGATAGTCTGTTAATATCTTCGCTATCATGATATGATTATCATGACACTTTAATAGAGGGCAAATAGAGTGAAGTAAACTTGTGGGTTTGTATCAGTGGACTAGGCTTGCAATGATTTGTCTGTAAAGTCACTAACTAGGGAAACCTTTACAAGCCTGTGAAGGAATATTTGCAAAAAAGGAAACTAGATTCTGCTGCTTTAGTTGGTCTGTGTGTATGTACCAGCTAACCATGGAAAGGCACTAAGCAACATTAAAAAGCAACTGCTGAACAGAAATGAACAGGGAAATGGTGGGAAAGACCCATCTTATTCTCGTCAGTAGTTCAGATCCAAGATCAGACCTGAATGTAGGAAATGTTCCAAAAAATTATGCCTGGATGCAGTATTGGATCATACTAAATGCTTGCCAGGAAGCAACTTAAAATAAATAGAGAAAAAGTGGAAAATATATTTGAACCATTTTGACAAACTGCATGTCACCAGATATGTCATTTACTATGATTTTATTATAATCTCTATTTAATTGGGACAGCATTTTTTTAAGAAACAGGCAAAAGGAGATTTAAGCACATTGTCTTTACATGCTTCTGAACCTAACCTTTATTGAGCTAGAAAAGATTGTGGGCTTTTTTATTTCAATTAGAAATTTTAAAACACCATTTTAGTCTAGGATAACTTTCCCTTGAATTCTGGGCAAAATCTCAGAGCACTTTATTTGCCAGTACCCCTAAACTTCTACTCACAGCCTGAAAAATCAAGTATTTTTTCCTGTAGATCCCAGCCTTCAGAACTCCTATGACAAGAGATGTTTTCCTTCTCCTTCCCCTTCAAGAAGTACTGAACAAGCTGCCAGGTAAAAGTCATTTTGTTTTACAAGCTGACACTGTTTTATTCTCTGTTAATTCTAATGATATCTTAGAAACATGAAAAGATTGATTTTGTCCTTTTATATGTAATATTTATAAATTCTCATTTATTTTAATCTTGTTCTCATGCCTGATATCATTACTAGAATCCTTTGATAAAAGCACACATTTATTAAGCTAGATTTCAGATTCTAAGGAATGCTTTGTGTCTTTTCATGTATTCAAACAAGGTAGCAAACACAATAACTTGAAAAAGTATACAGTAAATTCTTTCAAAGTGATGGCAAACAATTTTCAAGCTTCCTTAAAAAGCATAAAGAACGAATATGCAACTGTTACAGATCTCCAAATTACACACATAAATTTCAAACATACATTTGTTTACTAAAACTATAGGTAAAAAATCAGGCCTTTAAGCACACAAGAAACCAATTGAATCTATCCATTTTGCACTCATAAATGCATAGCTAGAACATGGAAAAAATCCTTACTTGAATGCTTCTCTAAATGTTACAGTACTTTAGTACTTAATATTTAAAATATGTGGAGGGGTTTTTTTCTAGATATAAACAATAATAATACAGCAGTATTAGGCTTTAAACTTTAGTAGTTCTCATAAAAACTATTACAAGATAAAATCCTGAAATGGCCAACATGTAAAGGTAAATTATAAATGGAATTTTTTTTTTCCCATGATCTTATACAGTTGAGGCCTTTTGTTTCTTTTTCTTTTTCACAGCTACTTCCCATAAGAATACATAAATTGTCTTCTCACGGGCATGTGACTTGATCGTATTAAGAACCATAAGTATGAAATTCTGGGTCAGGAAAGACTATTATCTGCATTATGACTGTAGCTGATAGCAGTCCTCAAGTAAGGAGCATAAAAAATACAATAGTGCTTGCACATCTTCCAGCTCTCTGTGATTTAGAAGCTTAAGTTATAGATATTATCTTCTTGTTTAAAACTTTAAAGAGTTCTGACTTAATTAATGTGTTTAATTGCTTTTTGTATCTATTTATAATTTGACATGAACTACTTTTACTACAGGGCTCTTCCACAGTCTACTGGCAGCATGGAACAAGTATTTGCTTTTGTTTTAAAGCCCTGTATAATGATTTTTTAAATGATTATTTTTTAAATGTTAATTTTAGTGCTTTCATTCTCAGAAATATTGTGTAACACTGTTCACATTGATTCTCGAATCTCTTTCCTGTGTAAAGTAGCTAGCTCAGAGCACATCACCCAGCACATATGTTTAGGACTATTTTTCATCATGTGTGTTACTTTGGATTTACCATTCTTGAATATCACCTACCACTTTGTCACTTAGTCTCTTGATGCCATGATATTCTCTGTAGCTCTTTAGAGCCAGCTGTTTTTATTATTCTCAGTAATTTCGAATCACCGGGAAACTTCGTCATCTCACTAATTACTCCCTTCTACATATTATTATTCAATATGGTGAATAGCAAAAGTCCAGGCACAAATACCTCTGGGATGTGCTTGAAAAATGATCATTTGCTTACCACTTTCTTCCCAAGTCATTTAGCTACTACTCCAGAAACTCTTAAGAACCTTTACAGAGTGATCATGCCCTAAGCTGAACATATGTATTTTTAAATACCTAGATAAAATTCATACTGAGTGAAAATGGCATCATGATGGTAGTAAACAATAATGGGGAATAAGTGTTGCTGTCTGCCTAAAACCTACATACCTCTAAAAAGACACAATAAGTTTAGCACATTTTTCTTAGCCTATGGGCTTTGATGAAATGTACTACTGAGTCTCTGTGCCCTTGAAAATGCTTTAGCCAGGAAAACAAACTCTCTTCTTTATAAGGGAAAGGTTGAATTCTCAATAATTTTGTTGTTATTTGTTTGTTTGTTCTGTTGTTCTTTCTTTTGCTGTCCTTTATGCTTTTCTGTGATCTGGCACTGACCCATTTACAGAAACCAAAAATCCTTTTTGAAATACAAAATCCAGAAAGATGACAGAATTATTGTTCAGAGTTCAGGCATTTTGACAGTGAGCCTGCTGACAGAAGTCACACAGAAGTGTCTCTCCTGTCCTTCGAATCTCCCAACAATAACAAAATCTGGCTCTTGTAATAGGGCAATCATGGTTAATCTTCTATACAGCACAAGTGGTCTTATTCCTTCATAGTGCATTCTATTCATTACTTATTGCCTGTCCTGTGTTTATCTGCATTCTAATTTGTTTTTTAAAGGAAAGGTTCTCCTATTTCCCACAAAGACATTTAATTGAAGTGAAGGTGACCAGCAGGTGGTTTGCATAAAATTTCATTAGCTTCTTAGATTGTTTTTGACACCTTTATGAAAGAATGCTTCATTACCATGCAAATGGCCATTGGCCCTGTTTCTAAGCTAATCGACATATAACATAACATACATATCACAATGTTATATTCCCTAAGATTTATGTGATTAATTCAGCTAATTTCAGAGTTATAATGACACACTTAAATAACTGCAGCATGACAAGTATCTCATATGAGCCATATCATATTATGCATAAAGGCTCTCCAGTAGTAGTCAGATAAGAGAAGAACCAAAGAAAATAGGTTTGTTTGATACTCTTATGCTTTGAGATAATGAAAATGATCATTTCTTTCTAGCTTTGAGATGACACTAAGGCAACTCAGTATGAGAACTGATATCAAGTTCCATTTCTTTGGTTATCTCTTGTAAATATGAATAAATGGAGGTCTTTTTGCAGTCAAGTTTGTAACTCAATAATACTTTAAATTTCCAAGTGCATTTTCCGAAGTATCTTAAAATCAATAATTTTTTAGAAAATCCTTTTCTTTGTTGCTGTTTTTTTTTAATTAATTGTGTTCTTTTCATATTGTTGGCTTCCTTAAATATCTGACTTTCGTCTTCACTTATGCTATCATTTTTAGATTATACATTAAACAGTAGAAAATTTTATGTGGCAGTATCCACAGACTGGTTGCTTGTTTTCAGTGCGTGTAGTTTTTATCTTCTGATGTAGCACTCTCATTTTTTTTCTGAGTGCTGCTCTGAACATAGCTCTTGAAAATGGATTCTGTGAGTTTCAAGTAATACAAGTTACATATACATGGAAATAGTGCAAAAGTAGAATGACTTTTATTGATATCATTTTATTTTGGAAGTAACTATTTAGAAAAAGATTATTTGAAGGTAATGAGAATGCAGGGCTTCCTTTTTAAATCTGCCATTTTTAATGACTATTTTTTTCTGGTAAATAATTAGAGCATTTAAAGGATTTGGAATTAGGTAGCCAGTAATAGCCAGTACTAAAGTGGTTGGATGTTTCAACCTCATTTAGCAAGTACTGAAGTATATAAATTCCTGAAAACTGGCACTGAAGATGCATGTAGGCCAAAAAGCCACAATAATATCCCGTGTAGTGGACTGAGAATTTGCACTTGGTTTTCATGAATATATAGCAATGAAAACATTCCATATACTTCATCTCTTTAGAACTGAATTTTATTTACTATAAACAATAATTTTTCTTTAGGGTTTGTATTGTAACATATATGCATTTTAATTTAACTTATTTTTAACATTTATGTTAGCAATTCAAGGGCTACCTACCAACAACAAAAATGATAGAGCTTTGACATCCTGCCTCACATATGCCTGTCTGAAATGTATGTCACTGACATGTATAATTACATGGACAGCATTAAATTTCTTTTGGGGCTTGGACTTGATGATCTCTTGATGTCACTTCCAACCCCTACAATTCTGTGATTCTGTGATTCTTTGAAAGACTGAAACCTCTACCACAAGTTTACAGCCATGAGGTACAACTGATGTTCCTTCAGCTGATCTGGTTGCCCTCAAGTAGAGCCATCCATGTACTGACCCAGTAGATGCAAAGCTCCTGATGGAAGAAAAGGTGACTGACAGTTGATGTTGCCAAAGCATTTCCAGTGATCTGATTGCAACAGCCCCTGAGATTAGTTAGTGTAGTACTGTTGCTCTAGGACTTTCCATAGATCCTTCATAGAAGCTGCTGCTGATTCACACTTTACCATCTTGGGTCCCCTTGGTGTTGCTGCCACTGGTGCAGGACCCAGTAGGTGCACAGTCACCACATGTATAAGCTAATTTCTTCCTGAAGGAAAGCACAGTTTTCCAAATAGGTGCCCTGATTTATAATATTATATTGAGAGTCTATTAGTGCTCTCTCAGTAGAGCAGGAGTTCTAGTAATCATAGATAATGATGTTTTTAAACCAGCATCTTTGGGTTGTGTAAATGCCTTGTGTGAAAATGGGAATGCTCTAAAAAAGTGTTACATAGTAGCTTAGGTAACCATGATTTTCATCTCTTGCCTGTCATCGGAACAGTATAAAGATGAAGATTACATATTCATAGTGTTTTTCTTAGCTCTGGGCACAAAATAGTTAGATTTATTTTTTCTATGTGATTGTTACTCTTTATTTTTTCCTTTTCAACTGTATATGTGTAAAGTGAAACTCACCCTTATCCTTCTTTGAAAAGGGGAGTTTTCTGCCACACAGATTCACAATTATGCATATCCTGGCTCCGGCCTGGTAGCCCAGAAGCGTTTGAACTGAGAGGAGCAGACTACTAGCACAAAACTAATTGAAAAATGTCAATGTTAGCAACACTGAAAATGATGTTCAATTAGCTAGTTGACAATGTTGCTGTCATAACAATGGTTGCTACTATTGCTCCTACAACAGACAATTTATGACTTGTGTCATCTTTTCTGAAATTCTTAAGGTTTTATGATAAGAAATTAAATTATGTGACTTAAAGGACCATGTCTTATTCTGACATATGACTTACTCAATTAGTGGCATAAATCTTGCTGAAAATCATGGAAAGTAAGTCTTGAAAGCTGTATAGGGAAAAGATTTAGGCTTCTGAATCATCTACCAGCTTAAAAATACTTCATGTCTCAAGATTTTTTTAAAATTAAGTTTTCATATTTGTGCCTTTCAGTTGTTAGTTTACTGTAATAACAAAGACTAGTCACTGTAGAATAAGTATAATTAATGTAAATCTCAGAAATAAAAAAACCCTGTTCCATATTTTCCTAATTTAACAGACTCTCAACTGTTTTTCTTATTTTTTCCTGAAGAATCTCAACATTGAAATAACTGTGGTCAAGAAGGGAGGGCAATTTCAAATTCTCGCAATCTACATCATAAAGCTCCAGCTCCTGACCTTCTGCTCTTTTATTAAGAAAGAAAATCATTTAAAGCATTTCTGCTGACCCAATGAGTAATACAGAATAAGGAGAGAGAAGTGATTTTTCTTACAAAATAATCTCAGGCCATTTCAAATTACTATACATCATAACCAAGTCCTGAAATTCCAAGAAAAGATGAATGGACAATCACTGGCAATCTATGAACATCTGTTTTACATTTCAACATCTTTGCCTTGGGGATACTACTAAGGTGTAGTGCCGTTTGGTTTCTAGTCAAAGACATTTCTGGGTATATTTTCATTACATTGGTATTTTACTATTGATTTGTGCTATGGATAGTAGTATAATATGCACACTATGTGGTGGAGTGTGTTAAATGCACAGTATAATTTTTACAGAGCATTTGTACAATGCATAGTAAGCATGTGAAACAGTGAATCTGTATCACAAAGTAACTGCAGAAGATAAAAAGCTGACGGGAGCACTTTTATAACAATTCAGATGCCAGCTGGAAGTCTAAAATCATGCCTCTGTTGTAAGTACTAGTAGATCCCGATAGTAACTACAGCATGGTAATTAGCTATTAAATCAATGAGAGCAATAGTTCTTCCCAACCTGTTTCTCCAGCCTCAGCTTTCTTGTCTCAGTCTTGCCTTGGTTGTGAAACCAAGACGACCTTAGAGGACGAGACTCACATGCACACTGAAAGAACATCACTGCCAAAATCAGGCATAACATGCAACCTTTATCTAGCACTTTTTTCACCAGGAAAACGCTGGCAATGACATTTTTTCCTGCAGATTCCATTTTGTCACTTCCTTGTATGGTCTTAATTGATCAATTTAGACAGTCATATGGTATGAATGAATCCTGCTTCTGGAATCAGACAGCCAGGATAAGCAAATTTATATTTTATAATTTTCCTTAAAGTTTGCTTAAAACTCTCAGTTTCCAAGAAAATCATTAATTCAAATAGCAGCAGACATACAAGTGAGGCTAATGGGTAGCAACAGTGATTGATTTCAAGATGTAAATGAGTCTTTGCATATTTTTGAGGAGCAGAAATCAATCAGGTTCACCTAAACTGTAGGAACAATGTAAATAACATTTATATACCTTTCATAGCATTCTCCTGATTTCCCTGCAGAAATATCATGAGGTATAGATGATGCAAAGTGTTCTTACCCTAACTTTTCTCTTCATGAAGACTCTGAGGAATTCAGTATACCCACAGCTGGGAATATGAAAAAGAAAAAAAACAACCAAAAACCCAAGACAACGTGCTTCATAAAGTGCTTAACTAATGTGGAAAAGCCAAGGTCCTGTCTTCCTTTAGAACAAACATAAAGCATCTCAAGAGTGTGTGTGAAGTAGAAAGCCCTCAGGACTGTCCTTCCACATCAGAGGAGTCTGATAAGAAGTTATGACACCATTAGTATTAATTTGCCATTAAACTTTCCCAGTATCAGTGCAGCTCTTCCGGAACTGTAAAGTTCTAGAAAAACATTGCAATGTAACCTTTGATATCTTTCTGTGTTATGATTAATTTAATATATTAATTAATTAAGCATTTCCATATTTATAATTGAGTGGTTACGCATGGGTAATTATCGCATTACTACTTAAGTACCATAAACAGCTTCCCTCCCTGAAGATTTTTTTGTCCTTTTTTGCTTTTCTTTCCAAATGCACTGTGTTTATATGTAACATTAGTCAGCAAATACAAATAGTAAGATAAATACTTAAGTCCTAAGACACCTTCATTTAAATGTAACTTTCTTTTAAATGTTCAGATTTGATATTTACTGAATGATGCTGAGTAGCCATTATCACCTGACAAATGACAGCCAGTAGTAGTCATAGCTGATGACTGAATGCAACTTAATTCTACACTGCCTTAAGATTTACAAAATTCCAGCATTAGAAGTTGATTCAGAAACTTTATTTATAAAATCTATTATGTATCACATTTTCTGTCACAGCAGTACATTTTATCTATTGTATATTTCCTAGACTGCATTTCTCCTTTGCTAGATTCACATTCGGTGACATGGCTGCATAAGCTAATATCCACCCTACTGCCAGGCACTTTTTCCCACCATCAAACCGCCTTCTGTGTTTGCTGCTACCCGCAGTCGCATCCAGCTGTTTATGCAGTGAACTGGGGAATTGATCTAACTGTAAAAGAGCTCAAACATTTTTTGCAGGGATAATTTAGGATAAATTAGTTCATCAATCCAATCCATTCTGTGGCTGCATAAACACTTGTGCTTACGCCAAGCAGGGGCTCCTAGAGCTGAAAAAGCCAGGGGGATGAGGGTGGGCTCACTGGTGCACCTTCACACACAGATTTACAGAATTGTAGGGGTTGGAAAGGACCTCAAGAGAACATCGAGCCCACCTTCCCCTGCCAAAGCAGATTTCTTAGGACAGATCACACAGATAGGTATCCAGATGGGTCTTCAATATCTCCAGAGAAGGGGACTCCACAAGCCCCCGGGACAGCCTGTCCCAGTGTTCTGTCACCCTCATTGTGAAAAAGTTCTTCCACATATCGGTGTGGAACTTCCTGTGCTCCAACTTGAGGCCATTCTCCCTTGCCCTGTCCCTACAGACAACTGAAAAGAGGCTGGCCATTTCCCTCTGTCTCCCACAATTCAGATATTTATAAAAATGAATAAGGTCCCCTCTCAGTTGTCTTTTCTCAAGGCTGAACAGCCCCAGGTCATTCATCCATTCCTTGTAGGGCAGATGCTCCAGACCCTTAATCATCTTTGTAGCCCTCTGATGAACTCTTTCCAGTTGCTGCTGAAGGATCACAGCCTCAACTCACACTCAACTGTAACATATTTGGGACATTTAATTAATTTGTTCTAAGGCCAGCTTTCATCATTGATCCATGTACATACATTTTCCCAAAGAACACTTACGTTAACTTTCTGTATTTACTGAAAGCAAAAACTTGCATTTTTTTCCCAAATGAGAAATTGGTAGCTGAAATCTCACAGGCCCAAGATGTACCTGCCTTTCTTACATTTTTTTATGAGCCACCTTGTGCCTTTATCTTGCCTCTGGATCTGCTAGTATGGACTTCTGTGCCTGTCACTTAAATCAGCAGAACTTCAGAGAGTCCCAAAGGGCCGTGCCAGTAAATGAAGATGAGAGTTAGAGAAGTAAAAATACTGCTGTAGTTGGCTTCATCATATTTTTTTAATTTTATTTTCAATCACCAAAATTCTTTCAATTACTTAATTCTCTTTAGAATATTTTCTGCTGAAACAAAAGATGATAATCTATTGTGCAGGTCTTTCTAATGTCTCCTCCCACAAAACAGTTGAATAGCCATTTTGAACACTGGATTTATGTTTCTGAAAGAATATTTTAGTAACTGCCTTAATTTGTTCCATGCTGGTTTTGGAAGAAGTGTAAATTCAGTCTTTTAGATTAATCTATTGCTGAGAAATGCCTGGTTTGCAGTTTTAACCTGCATTCACGTTGTCCACATTGCCTAGCAATAGCTCAATTTCACCATAGTGTTTTTGAGCAAAACCAAACACCAGCTTGCCACAGTAATGTCTGCTGCTAGCAGTAAGGGGACTTGAGCTCAGCACTCCAGTGCCATCCCAACGCAGTATCAAAGTGATAGCTCTAGAAAGCTGAATTAGAGCTGGTAGTTGAAGCAGAACACATTTCCCATTCTCTCTACATTATTCTTGCAAGTGATATCTTTCAGAGGCAGTGCTCTCAGGAAGAAAAATAGTGTAATGCTCTTGTGTCTGGGTTATGTATTTGTAAAACTACTCATGCAGCAAGAGAGCTGAATATTTCAGTGTCTGTCTCATCCTACTCCACAGATACAGAAAAATCCACTAAATGAAAGGTGCTACATTTCTTTAATACAGACTAGAGCAACAAATTTCTGAGATAATTTTCTAACATGGAGTGAAAGTGTGGCAGTCGTGTTTGAAGATGCTTGCACATCAGGCACCTGTGTATCAAAGCTCCTTGTTTGTTAACCCACACCCTTTACATTGCCACTGTTTAGAGAACTGGGGTGCCTGTCCTTGTTGACAAATATTTTCCCTGCAGATATGTAGAATGTAGCCTGAATAAATAAGCTAGAAGGACACAGAAATCTACAGACATAAAATATGCCCATTAATTGATATGCTCAATAGCTGCCTCTGAAATTGTAGAGTAAGTTTTTCACACAAAGCAATGATAACAGTAAGTACATCATGTTATCTTCCAAAAGTTGAACCAAAAAGAGCTAAGGGTAAAAGTTTCAATTTATTAGCAGTCAGACATATAGAGTCAGAAGATATGACTTTTCTAATGCATTTTATATTAGACCCATATTTTATGGACATACAATAAAACTTGTGGGAGGACCCAAGGTGTAATTTGATGCTAAGTAGAGCTTTAGAACTAACATTTATATGGAGGATAATGATTGAAGGTAAGATTTCCTCCAGACACAGTCACTGTAGAGTTGCTTACTGTAGATATTTGCATATTTTTATCAAACATATTTTCAGTTTGTGAAGAAACAATGGCTCTCACAAGGAGAGAATGTTAGAATAATCTAGCAGATTACCATTTTATGTGTAGATCTCAATATTGGAAATACTTTTAATATATGCTGCAAAATACTGGCTCTTTTGCAGGTAAGTTGAGGACCTTGCTAACCTGAATCATTGAAATCCACTAACGATGGAGGTCTTTAAATTGTTTTTTGTTGCCAGGAGAAATAAGCTTGGAAGAGTTGAGGTGCTTCCACCTTTTGAACTCTGCAGGCTTTGTACAAGAGCTCTGTGGCTGTACCACAGAGGTGCATGCATTTACTCTCCACATCAGCTTTCAGGGCAGATATTCCCAAGCTAGTAGAAGACATTTAAAGTCCAGAGCCGGAAGATGAATAAATGCATAGTTGCCTGTGATTGCTCAGAGCTAAAAAGTCCCACTAACAGGCAGAAGCATTTAGCTGGGACATAACGCTCTGACAACCCTTCTCTGCTGTTTTAGAAGATATGTATCTTCAGCACCCCAGTTCTCTGTGTAGACATACCAACTTGCTTAGAGATCTCTATGCAATGCTCTGCTGAGTTCTGAAGCCTTCTTTGGATCTGGAAAACTCTGAAAATATGTGCAAGATGAAACTAGCATGTTGAGAGGATCATACTCCAGCCCACAGATCTTGTCTTTTTCTGTGAAAAAAAATGTGAGTAAATCACAGTTATTTATATTTTTGCACAGGAAAAGTCTGCATGAGAAATATTAACACAAATACTCTATGGTATTCCCTCATTGAATATGTCAGGCACCCACATATATAAACTGATTGTGGTCACACAGAGATTCAATTCTGCGAACAGTGCTCTGCATAGTTTCAAAAGGGGAGAGCTCTGGTGTGTGCTTAGCAAAAAGGTACAGAGGAGAACAGTGGTGTTGTGCAACAAATTATTAACAATTTCCTGACTACTTCGCCCCTTTAGAAATAATGTCCCTGTGTCTGTGTCCGAGATGGACATGTCAATGACACTACGATGGCTATAAGTAAACATTTTACAGGCATTAGCATAAGGAATATATTACATCACCATTCAAAGACTACCCTTGCACATTATGAAGCATTATTGTTGTTGCTGTTATGTTTGACCACTGACTTGAACACCTATTTTGCTTCTTGGTTGTTTAGAGGACCTTTCTTCTCCTACCCTCCACCATTTCAAAGTAATATGTGGATTCAGTGCCTGAACTAATAATCATCCTTTTCAATATATGTTAAATGTCTTATGGAGACTGTCACTGCCTAGATTCAGTTTTGAGATCTGTCTGATAAAAGCTAGACTTTACAGTCCATCTTCAACAATTAATATGGTTTTGACTTAACTAGCCTGGGACAATAGATTTTTATTATTGTGATGAACAGTTGTGTGATTACATCAAGCTTCCTGTTCTTTACCTCCCCCCCATGCCAGTGCTTCTTCCCAGTCCCTTTTTATTCCATGAGAACACCTGGAAAAACAAGGAGCAAAAGATTTTTATTTTTTTTTTTGACAATAGAATGAAGAGGATTCTTCTCCTGGAATGTGAAGGAACTGTGGAGTATTTTATTATCCTACTATTGATTTCGGTATAAGTTTAAAAATTTTTGAAAATTTATAAAGGAGGAAAAAAATGAATCTGGTGTTACTTGCTAAAAGAATAGACTTTTCTGGAAGACTTGTCACCTTGCTTGACCTGAATAACTTAATGCCTGAACATGACTGTTACTTCTTTAAGTATTCATCCGTTTGTCTTTCCCAACACCTCATGGACCTAAATTAAACAGAGTAGAGAGATAAAATTAGCATTTAATTTATGCATACATTATAGGGGAAAAGTCTGTAAGTAAATAAATAAATAAAAACTTGAGACATATCCCTTAACAGAGATATCCTTATAGTTGTTACTTCCATACTGAAATGCATAATTCAGCCCTGGGAAATACATTTATATATGTGTTTTACAGATGTGTTTCATATGTATGTACAAATATATATCTAGTTCTGCAGGGAACCTACATTTCATCCTTTGAATTCACAAAAGCTCTGAGAGAGACAAGATTGGACATAGGAGTTATAATTCTGAGGAACTAGTTGCAAGAACTAGAATCCAGTATTTTATACATATAAAAGTCAAAACAAATGTACAATATTTCTTATTCCTTTCTTTTTCTGCCCTTCCTTCCTGTGGTTTACATTAGACTTTTTGGCCCTGCATGATTGTTAGGTATCTTGCTTGTAACTACACTATAGTGTTTGAAACCAAGAAAACTATGTCAAATTTGCTGTATTCATTTAGGCATTCTATTAAACAGAAATAATCTTACAAACCCCTCTCTATTAACAGCTACCATATACTTAATCTAAACTTAATCTGATCTCACAGCAGATTTAAAGTGGGGTATTGCTAGCAATTTAGCAGAATTAATATTGTCGTACGGTTGTATACAACTGTCAAGAAATATTTTCTATTCTTTATGATTTAAAAGGTTAAATATCAGTATTTCTGGTGTTTGAGGGGTTTTATTTACAACTTCAAAGTTTTTCTTCCATGCCTTAGCTGCTAGGCAATTTATAAGAAACATTTAGTTATCACAGTCACATATAAGGAGTTTTAAATATTTTTTTAATGGCTGAATATTTAGGATCTTAGGGAACAGAAAATGCTTTTCAATGGCATGCTACACTTTTCCTCCATCTCCGGAATCTCCACTGCTCATTTACACTACACGCCTGATAACTTTTTCAACTTACCTGAAGGGTACTTCTGTTGAGTAGAGGCACTCTAAGGCAAAATCAATCTTCCTAATGGCAGAGAGAATTGTGCCACCTCAGTTGATATTACAGGTTATTTAGCATAAACATATGTGTTCCCATTAAGGACCATCCACATTCAACTAAAATGAGTCACTAGTGTAAGAAGTTTTGTTTATAAATCTGAGACTAATTTCCCTAGTCTATTCTGTATGTGCCATGTGGCATAAAATTGTACAAATGTCAGTATGCAGCCTCATAATATATTTCTCTGAGAGTAGAATGTAAAGTCATTATGCAGTGTATTTCTCAGCAGAATTATAAATAAATAGAACATGAAAAATAAAATCAGTTCTAGGTGAAGACCTTCACTACTTATCTCTCAGTTAAAAATGTAAATATTTCTCCAGTAACAACAACCCACTGACATGGTGGTTATATTAATATACAGTTAATATAGATTATATTAATTAAGTGCACAGATAATGACCTGTTGGTTAAAAGGCTCCATTCCCACTGGCTTTTACAGCTGACTATATGCTCCACATGCAGACGAGTGTACTGTGGATGCCCTTGTCTGAAAGAAGGGCCTTCTCTGTCCCACAAAACACGGAGAGATGGAGTCAGTCAGGTTTTCAACTTCCTCGGAGGTGCCCTCTTTCAAGCTGGAGTCTCTTTCATCTGTAATAGTCAGACAGGAGAGTTTTGCATTTCAGAAAATGTTTAGCCTGTATTTTGGCTGCCTTTTATGTGCTAAAAACTGTGGAAATTTCAGCCTCCCTGAAATGCCTGAGCCTCTCGAGGCTCGACTCCTGTGCCACCTCAGGGCTGTGCCTAACTCCTGGGATTAACAGGACTCAGCACTCGCATTTGCATTGTTAGCATTAGGATTGGGGTATTGGCAGTGGTGCCTGTACACCCTGGAAGGAGTTTTCTTCTTGCTTTTCATCAGACCCTTCTCTACTTGTGTTTCTGGTGGGGGAGAAGGGATGTTGCTTGTTAAAATTTAATGTGTGGGGGCTGTTCAGTATCTGTCAGTGGTAGAGGGCTGGGCTTGGGCCCATACAAGAGGGACTGCAGAGTAGCTGCTCTGGGCCTCAGTGATGTCTGGCACAAGGGCTGTAATTGTGCATGATGCTGGCTGGCACAGGCTCCCTGGTTTGACCAGTTGTGCCTTGAAAATATGGATCTTGGTATTTTTGGTTACAGTGCAATGGGCATTACAGAGCAATGTCAGACCACAGGCTCCAGATGAAAGCAGTGTGCAAAAAGTCACTGTGTCAGAGGAGTTACAAATATTCTGGCTTCTGCTGTGGGTATGTGTGCCAGCTTCTTCGGTGAGTTCTATGTGGAAGAGTTTTGGAGAGCAGAAGCCTGAAGCTGTTGTGACAGCAGAGGCAGTGTAAAAAATGGGGAGGTCTGTGTGTGCTCCTTGTGCTGGGGAACTTTTTATGGCATTGAAAGCTGCTTTGCAGATAGACTGGGGCCACACACTCAAAGAAGCTGAAATGTGAAGATGAGGTGTTGTAAACCTCACAAATCTTCTTCCTGGGATAAGTGTGGGCAGTACAGGAAAACTCCTGCTAGTACAACTCCTGGGTGTGAACGTATCCATCTGAAAGCCTATGGGGTTACACAGGATGGCAACAGTCAGGAGGTTCAGGTGGAGTAGCTATGTCACTTTCATGTCATTGCCTTAAGGCCTAGACTGACTACGCCAGCAAGAGATGTTGGCCTTTATGTGCTGATAACAGTACTGTAGGAAATCAGTGTATGAAGACCCTCTTGAATTCCTCTCCATTTATGACACCTTCTGGCTAAATCTGATCATGTCCTACACAGACAATGACACCCTTATATGCCATCAGCAATTATAGTTTAAATGGTTATGAGAGTTCATCCTATTCCTGTAATCCATACAGAACTTTATATGACAGAATTTGATATCAGTCTTGAAAAGGGAAGCCTTAAGTAAAGACAGTACTTACCAGAAAAAAGGTATTAATGGCAGCTCTCAAGGTTATGAAGTCATTCAAAAGAGGAGGTATTTAAACTTGGGTTGTGCTTTTCTGGTACGTGTGATACAGTTTTGAATTATGGTCACACTATTTTTTCCCAAAAAATATTCTTGCAGCACTGTAAACAGTTTCTTTCCTACAGATGAATGAAAGTAATATCTTCAAAACACGTGTTTGTCACAGTCGCACAAAATGTACTGTACAGTCATGCAATGAAATACTATCATAAATCATTCATTGAATAGGCAACTTCAATTATGACATTTCCTAACTTTCGAGTATAAAATTAAAAGTTCTTAATGTACTCACAAAGTAGCTTCTTTGGTGCACTTATTTCCTACTTTAGCTTTCTTTTTGTTTCATTTAGTTTATTATGTAGTCAAAATGAATTTAGTTTGCCTAATTAGAATATATACAAGCCTATATCATCTTTGGAAATGGAGAATTTTCAGTTTAAATGTGCAATAATTAAGAGTAAATGGGACTGAGTACTTAAAATAGTGACAGCTCTGTATTTTAAAATGTTGGGATGCAGTTGTTTGGTTATAGAAAACAAGAAAAGAAAGCTGGAAAGATGCCAGTAAAGGCATACTTACTGAGAATTTTACTTTTATCTCAAAGATCAAAGGAAGCCATGATCTTCAGCAAAAATTCAGATTGAAAGTGATGAAATTATAATGCACATTGCAGATGATTACTAAAGTAATTGTTTAGCAATTTGTGGGAAGGTGGAGAACTTTTTATAAGGGAGCAAATGAAGACATAAAGTAGCCCAACCACACATTTATAGTCTGTCAGATTCTCTGTCTTGAAAAATGGAAAGGTTTCGGCCACTATTCTTCAACTGAAACCATATTCATATCAAAAATCAGGATGTACTGTTGCACAATTGGCACAACTGGGGACATCTAATCTTACTAATGTTTCCGTAATTGGTACAGACTATAAAAACAAAGGAATAAAGAACACAATTAGTATAATGAGTTAGACTGTTCAACCCTGACTCTTGGCAAGCACTTACCCAAATATTTCCACTGTGTACTCTCTCAGAAATAATTAATGTAGAATGGTATACTTTCTCTCTTAACAAAACAGCTTTACTATTTCTAATATATATTACACAGGTTAGTAAGAATTTACACACACACAAGAGTGCGCCACAGTTCCTGGATTCACTCTCATTTTGTCCTGCATCAAACCAGAAGGAAAAAGCATTGTGAAGGGTTCAACATGCCTCATAGCATTGAATGACATAATAAAAAGACTTAAATCATCCTAAACCGTGCATAAGTTTATGATACGAAATATTTCTAAAAACGAGCCTTCTGTACCTGGGCTGAAAAGGGAGGTTTAATGTAATTCTGCGGCTCTACATCAACAAATATAAATGGTATCCTTTTATTTACTCCGAGGATTACATTTATTTTCCATTTACATTGATTTTTGTGTAGTTCTGAAATTCTGAGGAATTTGGGGGTTACTCGTAACAGCACGAGCTTCTTTACAAGACTTAATATTATATCCCTAAAAGTTCAGAGACAAGTTGTGTGACTGAATCTTAACAGTGGCTACTGTTCTAACAGTAGGAATACAAATATTATTCATAAACTGCTCTCACAAGGTAGTAAATTTGTTTGTGGCTTGTTTTAAATGAGCTGTTTAAAATTCTGTAATTAATTCCATGTACACGGCAAAAATGACAGATGGTTATGATAAAGGAACTTAATGCCTCATGGAAGCAAGTCAAACCACAATCAGTGACAGATGTTTTCTGCTAAACCAGATTTTGTGTGTGTGTGTGTCTGTGCCACTGCATATGTATATATGGATTTATATATGTGTGTTTATGTGTGTATCTATCTGTATCCATAAATGGATCCCCACACACAGGACAATAGTTGCTATGTTTCTTAGTGCATTAGTGACCACATTTACTCCTGTAGTTGTACAAAAGAATTCTATCCATGACAGTTTCTTCAATTTTAGAAAACATTTACAAAGGTATAATTTTCGGTGACTCTTTTATAAGGTAGAAATATATGGTTCCAGCCAAAAAATCAAAACAATGGTTCCCAAATTTTTTTAAAGCAGTGGTAATACTATGCAAAATGTTGATTGTGCTGTTTATTAGGCATTTCACATGAAAGACACCAGTGAAACAGAGCTGGTGTTTAGCAGCAGCCAGAATAGCAGTTAGTTTATGACTGATGCAGTCAGTGAGCCTACATTTCATAGGCAATCACTGTTTTACAACGTTATCAAATGTTGGCCAGAGCACATACTTCATACTGTATATAAATACACATTTTAAAATCAAGCCATCATTAGTTCACAGAGTAAACTTGAAAGGTAAAACACAGCTGAAGAGAGATTGGGCCTTTCATGACAATTTTTCTACATCAAGCTGCAATCTCCAATATTAGTAATCTGTCATTAAGTCTTGCATTCTGACCAAACTCTTCTGCTGCAGTGGGATGCCATGACTGAAGCAGTCCTTGATATATACTTGGAAGCAGCTAAGTGTGTCATGAAAAAGCAACATGAGTATTTAGGGACTAGTAATTTAATCTCTAGATTTTGACTGACTCCAAAATGCCAAGAACCTGAACTGAGAATACACCCTGAACAAGACCATATCCATTGCTCACAGAGCTCTTCTCTTTGCAGAAAAGTTAGACAGAATTCACAGTATATTCTGAGAAGTTTCCTGGCTTAAAAGATCAGAATTCAGGTCTCAGGAGATATGTATATCCTGGATATACTTTGCAAACCCTAGGTGTTCTGAACAGATGTGATTTCCATTGCAACTCCAGGTTCTTTCAGCTCAGCCAGGGTTCACTAATGCCTGTGAAGATCTTTTCATCCACATACATTGACACTGAATACCTATTTGTGCTGCTGGAGAAAAGAAAACAGAAATGAATTATTTGATTTAAATTCTGACACTTCTAAATCTGAAGAGCTCACTTGAGCTACAGATAGAATGCAACCTGCTAGTTACAAGAAAAAAAATAAAATCAGGTGGGAAGTACTTAATCAAAAATTCTTTTGAGGATCACAACACTCTATTTAAGTAAAGAACTCTTTAAAAGTAATTGTCAAATATAGGAGTTAAAAAATTATAGGTCTGAGTAAGGCTTTTAAGGTATTTTGGGTTACAGACTTTTTAACTTACTTATTTATCATAGGAAAAATCCACAGCTATTACTTCAGAGAGTAAGAATTAGGTTTTCCTATCTTTATATTGCTACAGTGCTGGCTTTGTATAGTTTCCCTGCTTTTAGACTTTCTTGCCATGGACTTGATCATTCCTGTGATACACTAAGTAATCAAACCCTTGAAGAACGGAGGAGGGTTAAGTACCTCTCAAGTTGTCCTAAGATAAGAAGCTCGCTTTTATAGGGATATAATGCATAAGAGAACAGTGTGGTTATGAAAGCAACACTTATTCAGGATCTAGGATACATAACCCCATCTGCAGTAAACTAACAGCAATTGTTGCCCAACTTTAAAGAGAAATTTAATGGCAATACTTAAAATCAAGAGCTGCAAAATCACAGAATTATTGCTATAAATCAGTGGAAGAAGTGGAATGCTAAATAGTGAGAGCTCATTGTCTCTGAGTTTGCATAACCTGCTCTTTCTGGCTCTTAGCCTAATCATTAGACCAAACATTATGCTGTATCGTGATGTGGATCCTATCTGGATTTCTAGCTTAGTTTTTGTTATGCAAAAGATGCCGCAAGGCTTGAAGTAATCTCATTGAAATGAATAACTCATTTGAAAGTGAAAGAAATAGACCCGTCTTGGAAATGTTTAAAGGTTTCACAAGGCTACATTAAAGTTCCCACACAAAGGGTCCTCCCAATTGTACTAAAGCTTTTACAAGTAAGTAGTCCCTCCAGATTAAATCTATTAGAGTCAAGAAGATTTGAATCAGTGAGTTAATCATTCTTCTAGAGAGCTCCTGTTGTAAACAGACGATACTAACAAAAGTAACAGTAAGCCACATATGTGAATACCCATGTTCTCTTCTCTCAACCTTTGAAACTCCAATACACATGATGAGACATGAATCTCAGGTAGGTGGATCTGGGATACTGCTTTCTTGACTCACTCCAAGGATCTTCAGACTGTGTTCCTCTATTAGTTAGCAAACCACTAGCTGCAACCTCACATCCCTAATGGAAGCATTAGGTGACTTAGGTGTCAGACGGATCTGGAGATAGCATGCCTGGCATGCAGACTGACAAAGTGCAGCACAGCAAAGGAGTGAGATGAGAACTTGGCAGATGGGCAGTGTGAGCTGGTGTACTGATGCTTACCTTCAGTGCTTAAGAGCTGTCAGGCAGTTATTTGCTGGATGGCATTCCAGAGTCTGCATCAGCTGAGTTGCTTGCAAGGAGAGCAGGAGATCCTTTAGGGAACTCACTTGAGTAATCTATAACTGAGACTTAGCAGTTGCCATTACTATCCTCTGCTTTGAAATCTTTGAGACAGGTTCATAAAGGAATCATCACTTGCATAACTTCATGTAGATCTACTCATTATTTTGTCAACCTTTTTGGTTTTTTTTAGGTGGAATTATTGGCTAACCAAATTACCATTTAAAACTACCACTGCTACTGCTACTACTAATAACAAAACTGCTTCTATGACTGATAATCTGTATAAAAAAGTGTTATCAGAAGATGCAGATTTTTCTTATCAGGATAATTATTGCACTGTGAAATGATATCCTTCATCAAGACAATGGAGTTTTTATTTGGGTAATACGGGTTTATCTTCATTTTTAAAATGTGCAAACTATCTCTTAGATTATTATGATGGTGTCAGTCTTCAATCATAAACATGACATTCTGATATGCTATTAGAACACAAAGAAAGAGAATTAAATTTGACCAAAAAAAATAATCTTGGGAATATTTCTGTTTCTACCTGTGAGTATTGTTTTTTGTCCACTGCAGAATATTTTCATTCTTCATAGACATTAGGTTGGAGATTGAAATAAAGTTCAAAAAATAACAAGTAGAGCATATAAAAAAATAAAAGAAATTAGAAAGCAGGATTTTTTTCTTTGGAGGATTTGAAACCATTGACCAAGATTTTCTTCATTTCTCATTATGTGCCATTATTAAGAATGCTACACGAAGTAGAAAATGGATCCGTACAAGAATACTATTCTTTAACAGGTTTTCAGAATATCCTCTAGAATTTACCCTCCAGGACAGAAAATCCTCTCTTGAATAAGAAGAATTTTAGGACTCCCAGATGGCCATTTCTCCCTTCCTTTGAATTGTTATTATCTAAATTTTAAATAAGTCTAAATGAGAAACCTCATATTCTAGGTTTTTACTTAATTGATTTTTAATAAAATTACTTCAGCTAAGGAATGATCATTTAAGAAATCTGAAAATACCTCCTGTCTCAAGAATTTTGATGTCAAAATGGAATCATTATCTATATAGCCCAGAAGGATCAAATTCATTTTGCATTATCAGTGGTGTAGTTGAGCAAACAGATGAGAGTTCATACTAGGAAATCCACATATTAGATGAGCATATGCATATACTTATCCTCACATATATTTGTGCATACATAAAGTATGGATGTATATCTATATGTCTATCTATGTAACTGTGGTTTCTTCATATAAATCTGCTCTTTAAAATGTAATGACCAGACAGATGGAATATCCTTGATAATCAGTTGCTCAGGAGAAGAAACTGTAAAGTTGGACTTTGGTAGCAGCACACTAGAGTTTAATTTGAATTTCAAATTTTAAATGTAAATGCAGTGGGCTTTTTCTCAACTGAAGATTCCACTTCTAGTGGAAGCCCTTTAACTTGTGCAGAAAGATGAGGTTGATGTCAAAAGCTCACATACTGCGACTATAGATGTTGCATAAACTGGACAAAAAAGGAGGCTCATTGCAATTATGGCTTGTACTCCAGTGGCCCTTAATTCCCACCAGCACTGAAAGGCAGTACCAGGTCACAATGCCATAGGCTGATAGAAGTTTGGAGTCCTGGAAACAATCATACCATGCACAAAGTGCTGTTACAGAGACTCTATGAGAGATGAAGAGAACACAAAAACGGTCCACAAAATGCAAATCCAGTATCGTCAGTTCAAAAAAATAGCGATATTATTCTTTCTACTGGAAGGTCCCTTATACTACATAAGTGTTTTCTCAGTTGGTTCATAGGCTTTTCCACAGTTTGACATTTCTTACAGTACATAATCCTTGCAACAAAATTCAGTTCTTACAGTACAATAACAAGCAGCAGCAATGCTTTTCTACATACTCCTCCAAGTTCTTTTCCTTAGCATGTGATAAGACTGAAAAATATGTTGTTTTGTAGCTGGTTTTGTCACGTAAGCTTCTGCATTTAGAAATAGCTGTGTGAGCAGCAGGAGAATTTGTTCTCTGGCTTGGTCTCTGATTAGATTCCGCTTTTAAGGCAGAGTTTCTCTTTGGATGTTACTGGGTGGGCTGAGATTTCTGAAAGAAGAGATTACTAGTTGTGATGATCTGTTCAGGAACTGGTACATGTGTTGACAAAAAAGAAATGACACTGTTTATGTAAGCTTCCTGCCACTGAAACCACCCACTACAGTGGGCAACTGGAGCCAGAAAACTGGTATGAGAAAAAGGCAATAGCCACTGAATTTCTTTAGAAATACTTTTTTACTGTAATCAGGAGATACTATTCAACATCAAGCAAATAGATTAAAAGGTTAAACATAAACATACAGAAAGCAGCAGAAATAAGAATATGACTAAATTACTTGAAATCTTAGATCACTGGTGGTTCAGGAATTCACATTGTCAAAAAAAACCTCTCATTAAAAAAAGCAATCAACTGAAAACCTAACCCAACCCAACAAAACAAAAATAAACTGAACAAAAAACCCAAATAAAACCTGAAGAAACACACCTCCTTGCTCCCAAATCCCCCAAAACAAAACAAAGACCCCTGACTTGATAGCAACTTAATTCTGGAAGCCTCTTTCTGAAAAACCTACTAGCATTTCTGTACAGTTAGAAACAGCAGCTTCATCACTAACATGACAGTGGCTTAATCTTCTATCACTTACTCTTGAAACCCTCTCCTCCCAAATCCAATCCCTTAATCTCAACCAACCAGAAGAACATTTCAGTCTAAGTAACAAATGTGTTGAAACATTAGGGGATGCAAGTCAACAACGTGCCAGATAAAGCCCAAAGTTTGGCAATGAAGGTCTTTTATTTTGAGAAATGTAAAGGGTATGTATATTTGATGCAAAATAAAGCATGTCTCTTTTAACAGCATGTACATATGGTGGTGTATTTACTTGTGTAAAGGATTTTATCTTAAATTCCACTACACTCCAACTGTCTTGAAAAAGAACAATATTTTAAAAAGCCCCACTCCCTGCTGGTTTTATTGCTGGGTATCTATGAGAAGCACAGTGTGTATATTGTTAGTAGTTTCTCTTAACAACATTAAATTAAAGTCTTATGCAAAGATTCAGAGAAAACTGTGATATTCTTTGTCCTTCTTTAAAAAATACCAGGTAAAACTTTTACCTGCTTATCCTTTCTTCACAGCTTCTCATTAGAAATGTACACTGTTTTCTCAAATTTGATATGAATTACTTAGAATTGAACCGCAAATAATTGCTCTCATCCAAAGCCCCTATACATCTGTAGATCCCACTTCAATAGTCGAATGCTTCACAGCCAAATCATGATCGATGTAAAATTTCAACTCTTTGAAAAGCGGTTTCTGGAAAGTACAATGGACACTATTAATGTAATATCAACCTGACAGCCTGTGCAGCCATAGGTAACTATAGGTCCCAGTCCTGGCACTAAGCTGTGCGCTCCTTGGACATGCTGAGAGACTTTATCTTCCATTTACTTTATTTAGATAACTTAGATGCAAGCCAGAACATTTAAAAATACAAGGCTGAAAGATACAAAAAGTAGTTGTTGCCTGAGGGTCATTCAAAATTGCCTGAACTGAAATAGTATTCACAATCTGCAGAGGATTAAAAGAGGAATTTAGCAAAATAAGCTCCAGTTCCCTGGTACAGATAGAGGCTTCACTGTCTTTCTGTTTAAGCTTTTAAACCTCTAGTGTATATCACACAAATTCTGCACAACCACATCAGGTTCTCAGGGCAGCAAGACTCACCTTCAGTTACAGAAAAGCATGATGAACACGGCAAGAACTCTGATACTGTCAAAACAGAAGAAGAAAAAACCCACAAAAATCCCAAAAAAACAGTAAAAACACAGCTGAAAGACAGTTCAAGAGTCTGCTCTTAACCATCTTTCCATTATTAATTGAGGAAGAAAATAAGAGGTATTCTGGACCCACTTAGAAAGTAGCTGCTAAAAAGACTCTGAAATCAGCTGTTGTTTTTTCTCTTTTCTTCTGTTTCTGAAATGCCAATACCTGTTGCAAAGTCATGCTGGCTTGGTTCAACCTGCTTTCTCAGCCAGGGCTTACTAAATGCAGCTCTAGTAGTCACCTGAACAACATTTAGCTCCAATATACAATGTGAAGTGCATATACATAAATGCTTTATAAAGCATAAAAATATAAAGCACAGCTTTTCTGCCCCAAAACTTCTTTTCAAAGAAAGTGTCTTTGCACCAACCTGCAAACCAAGCTTCAAACGAAAAGATTTGTCCCTTTGCATCTACTCTAGTTAGAAGAAAAATGATGCTTCAAGATCAAAGCCTGTATGCCCTGAGTTATGAAAATGTAGACTTTAGACAATGAAGAATGCATCTACATCTTATTAATGGAGTCACTTGACAGGTATCTGTATAATCTTGCAGGGTTTTTTTCCCCTGAATAGATATGATTTAAGTAACTGGCTAGTCAAATAATTGAACACTAGATGAGTTCTTCCATTTGTGAAGTAATATTTTAGATAAATAGCAGATTGATAAGAGGGTAAAAAAAAATTACCATCATGCTAGAAATTCAGCAGTATGCTCATCTCTACTGCTCTATTTTGAGAGCAGCTGTTGGAAGTAATGGAATTATTCTGGCATAAAACCGAAGTTAGAATGGGGCTCTTCCAGCTACAGCTATGTCCCAGGGCAATCTTAAGGTGAGCTGTTGAAAACCAAGTAGCAGAATAAATACAAGATTTTTACTGAAAAATCTTGTTTAAGGAATATTTAGTATTTCACTACCTATTTCCTTTATCATAAACTATTTTTTATAATGTTAATTTTAGATAATCTTTAACATTTACAATTTCAAAAACTGAACCCACAAAAATAGCCATTTAAATGTAGATCAACATTTTTTTTCTTTCTTTTTTCTTTTTCTATTTCCCCCCAAAATTTTATAAGACATATGAAAGTGGGTCCTGCATTAGACATTCAGTGGTACATTAATAATGGTTTCTCAGTTCCTGACTTCTGGTTGAGCCTTGTATTTCTTTTAGAAATCTGGGTTCTCATTAAAGGCCTCTATTGAAAAAGAATACAAGAAT
Source organism: Laterallus jamaicensis coturniculus (assembly GCA_022605575.1). Lineage (NCBI taxonomy): Eukaryota > Metazoa > Chordata > Aves > Gruiformes > Rallidae > Laterallus > Laterallus jamaicensis. The sequence continues at coordinate 671,230 of JAKCOX010000076.1, read as the reverse complement.
ATTGTAAGTTGTTCAAATTATTTACCTTGAAATATTAATTTTATACCTTTTCTAAACCTCACTATCCGGGCTATATTATTGGTTCAAAAGTGTACAAATCTGTTTTGGGAATCATGCCTGAAATTTTTCATTCAATGTACCCCCTTTTGACCAGAAACAAGCTTTTACAATAGAGTCACAAAACAGTTTAAGTTGGAAAATTTCATTACCATCATCAAGTCCAATCATTAACCTAGAGCTGACAAGTCCAACCACTAAACCATGTCTCTAAGCACCACATCTACATATCTTTTAAATACAACATACGCATCCTTTCCTTCATCCATGAAGCAAGTCACCTTTCCACAGAAAGACATCAGGTTAATCAAGCCAGACCTGCCTTTCATAAGCCTATATCAACTGCACCTGGTCATTTGGTTATTTTGTTTACATCATGTGGTGGCCCTGAAAATGATCTGCTCCATAACTTCCCTGGCACTGGGGTCACATTGACAGGCTTGTAAATTCCTGGATGCTCCACCCTTCTTGAAGATGGACATCATGCTTACTAACCCCCAGTAAGCTAGGACCTCTGCAATTAGCCAGGGCTGCTGATAAGAAATGGAAAGTGGTATGGTGAGCCCTTCTGCCAGCTCCCTCAGTACCCTCAGGTGGATCCCATCTGGCCTCATAGTCTGTGTGGTGTAGTGGGTTGCTAACCATTTCCTTTTTTCCCAAGTTTCAGCCAAAGCTGTCTGTTCAGCCAGGCTGGTTTTCTTCCCTGCTTGACCATCTTTTGGAACATAGGGACAGCCTGACCGTGCACCTATAATTTTTCCTTCCTGAAGGATATCCAGCCTTCCTGGACTACTTTGCTCTTCAGGATTGCCTGACAAGGGACTCTGCCAACCAGTTTTCTAATCAGGGCAAAGTCTTCCACCTGAAAGTTGAAGGAAGCAGTTCTTCTGACTCCCCTCCTTACTTCTCCAAGAATCAAATATTCTTTCATTTCATTATTGTTATGCCCAAGATGTCCTCTAGCCTTCACATCACTGACAAGTCCTTTTCTGTTCACGAACAATGGGACCAGTGGAGCTTCTTCCCCACAGAGCTTACTCACCAGCTGTGTCAGGAAGTTATCTTTCACACACTCCAGGAACCTCCTGGAGTGTTTCTTCTTTGCTGTGTTGGATTTCCAGCAGACATCTGGTAAGTTGATGTCCCCCGCAAGAACAAGGGATAGCAATTGTGGGGCTTCTCCAAGCTTCTTACAGAATATGTCTGACTTTTCATCCTGGTTGGGTGGGTCTATAACATACTCTCACCATGATATCTGCCTTCTCCCTTATTCTTACGCATATACATTCAGTCCTATTGTCACCATAATTAAGCTTCAAGGAATCTAAACACTTTTTAATATAGAGGGCGACCTCACTGCCTGTCCTTTGCCCATCCCTTCTGAAAAGTTTATAGCCATCCATTATAGCAGTCCAGTTGTGCAAGTCATCCCACCATGTTTCTGTGATGGCAATTTTATCATAGTTTTCCTGCTGCACAACAGCTTCCAGCTCCTCCTGTTTGTTGCCCATGCTGAATGCATTGGTGTATGTGCACTTCAGCTGGGCTACTGATCCTGGCACCTTTTTTTGAGGGGGAAGCCCTCAATGGTCCTATGTGACTATTCTCAGAACTTCAGTGGTTTCTAATACATCAATAACTCTTGCATTTCTATTACTGCATGGATATCTAACCCCTACCTCCACTGAGACAGCAGATCAAAGGATATAGGCATCGCACCGTTCCTGAAACATTGGAGTACCACCCCTGGGGGCTTATCTCTAGAGACTGTGGTTTTATCCCTTTCCCCTTTCATATCTGATTTAAAGCTATTTTAATGATCCATGCTAATGTCTTTGCAAAGATCCTTTTTCTTCTTTGAGACAGGTGTATGCCACTGTCGCCAGCAAGCCTGGTATCATGTAGACTGAGCCGTCAAAAAATATCAGGTGGTATACTTGCTTTTAACAAAACTCTTTTCTGCTTTTGGTGACTGGTAGCTCAAAATAGATGTACAACAATGTGAAATGCAACACATATGCAAAATTCTGGCAGATAAACTAAGTGGTTTGCTGAACCCTGTACCAAAAAAGAAATGGATTGCTGTAGAGTATATGTTTCACTGCTATTTTCTTGGATCTATGGATCAGACATACTGAAAATATCATGACATATCAAAGCCTTCTAATTGCAATTTACAATTACTTACTGTTAGCAGTCATCTTGGGCAAAATGGCACTGACTTGTGTCATGAAAAATGTACCATGCTATATTATGTACTTATTCAGATGCAATAATTAGTTCACATTATTGTAGCCTGTATTTTGGATTTTGTAGCAAAGGTTATTCAAGGCAGCAGATCTGAAAGGAACGTTTCTTTTTATTAGTGCTTCTGGCATGTTGGATTTTATTAAATTAGCTCAATAAAACTAATACCATCATAAAACACTTACATACTGTATCATGTGACTGTGATTTAAAGACCAGTGGCAGATGCAAGGTTTTAAAAGGCATCCTGTGGCATAACCTCTGGAGAATTATCATCAGATACCAATGATACATCAATAGTTATTACTTTTAGATGAAAGACGTTTGATAATTTCCCTAGATGCTGCTTACTCTTTATAAATGTGCTGTGCATCTGCCAGGAAACCTACTCTCCGCTACCTCAAATTTCCTTGTCAGTGAGGATGAAAATAGTTTGACCATCAACACTGAAGGGGACAGACCAGTTTCAAATTCTTTTAGACACAATATACCAGACCTCTAGAGGCACTGAACTTCCACAAATTTTTTCTTTGAGAATACTCACGCTATCTGAATATTGTTTATTTACACATCTACTTTTATGCATCTTGAATAACTGTATATCACTTCTGTGCCATCGAGGTAGTCCCAGGACTAGAGTCATCCCTTATTCCTTCCCTTCCATTGCCTCTCAGTCACTAAGTGAATTACATTGCAGTGTGAACTTTTATTCTTATAGATACATTTCTTTATTTTACATCTCTTGGTGCAACAATCATCTTCCAAGTAAAAAGCAAGGAATATGCTATTGCATGATTCCCTGGCTAACAGATACACTATTCACACCCACATCATACAATGTACTTCTCCAAACATGTCAAATGATGCCAGGTATCCTGGTATTCCTCCTATTTCAAAGATAAGACATAATTGAGATTCTTAATTCTTTTTAAAATTTAAAACATAAAGTTCTTAAGAAGTAAAATACATGCTTTTGTCATGAGCATTACCAATAGTATTGAATCACCATTTATATGAGAAATAGAATCTCAACACAAAGAAGCTGACTGAACAAACATGACATTTTAATTTCCTTCTTGAGTTTCAGTGCTTGCCTTTATGAGGTTCATTTTCTTAGTAGGAGCACAAAACTTTAACTTCAGAAGTTTGGTGGGGCTTTTTAATAGTATGGTCTTAGATTCTGCTATTTAAAAATGCATCTATTTTCCAGTCACTTTGAAGGTCTGGAACTTCTTTATCTACAAAAATACTTTGGAATATACAGAAAATTGGATTGGTGAAAACAACTACCATGCTTTAGGACCACTCTGACCTTTTCTCAGTAGGTAGAAGCATGGGACATCCCTGAAAAGACATTGTTAATATGATTAAACTTTTCTTACAAGTTACAACTTAATGAGGGCAATTTGGGGTCCCCATTAACAGTTCTCCAAAATCACTATCTTAATGTTCAGTGGCAGCCAAAATAGTCAACCAAATGTTGGACAGTGTCTGAAAGACTACTGGGTGCAAGGAAGAATGCATCTCCCACATTTTCAGTGCTGTGTGCTGCTCTGTTGCTTTATTTCAAGAAGTCTATAACGTGAATACACAGAAAAATAAGTAAAATGTCTAAAGGGATGGAATACATACCCATGAATAACATGCTTGGAATCATCAGATTGAAGGGCAAGGATGTGATCAAGGTGTACAAAATCATGAAGACACTGTATGAGAAGAATACAGAATTATTGCTCACAGAATTTTGCTATAATTGCAAGTACTCCCTGAAACTAGTAGGAGTTTGTCTTAAGTAATAACTGTCTTATTATCCCACATCTTCTCAAGCTTTTTTCTGCACTCTTTTATCTTTGGAAGCTGTGATCTTGGGGAAAAAAAGAACAAAAACAACAAACCCAACATATGAGGACAAAATCAGATGTTATTAGTTGTCACTCAAATGAAAAAGAAAAAACAATTCTCTGCATACTTTAGTCATAGGGAGGAGTGTGAAAGCTACAGAGCTTTAAGACTATCTAAGACTCAGAGACAACTGAGGACAGAAATGGCATGCGCGTAGTTGATTCTACCTCAACAAAGGAACCAGTTGTATAACCTTACAAGACTTTATGCAAACCTATTACTCCATAATTGTCTATATAGTTATTTGATGTAATTCAGGCCTGACATGTACCTCATTCAGGTTTTCTCATTACAATTTCACACAACAAACACAGTCTAGTAAAGATTTGTGATCAATGAGCAAAGCAAAACTTTGACAGATTTACATGGCTCCACAGTAACAGTATATGCCAAAATAGTATATGAAAATTAAGGGTAACTTAAACTATTTAACTCATCAAAGTGTTATGACTCATTATGAACGACAATTAGGACCTTACTGTGTCTACTTTAATATCTAGCCAAATCCAAAAATTCAAAGTAACCAGGTAGCTGTTTTCTGCTGGTCCAGCAGAGGGAGGTTTGAATTTTCTTTCTTATATTCTTCAAAGAGCTAGTGAAGCTGCCAAGTCCATAAGGTGCATAGTCTGATATTAAAATGTCACTACATATCCAGTTGTTGCTATAAATGTGGGGAAATCAGATATAGTATTTCCTAACAACAGTTTAAAAGAAACTAAAATTACATGGAACTTAATGACTTGATGCTCTAAAATTCTACATTCATGGGAATGCAACACAGTGGATTTTCTTCTGGTTTTTATAAAGAATCATTTTATGCATGAGAAAATACATCCTGTACATCTGACAGGCAAACCTCAAGTTGCTCTATGAACGCTGAAATAATTTTTCAAATAACTTTTACTCTTTACATCTTCAGCAGCAAATTTCCTGGATTCTTTTCAAATATTTCAGCAATGCATGTCTTGTTTGAATTTGCTATGGAATGGCAGTGCTTATTTTATCTTCTATTCAAAAATCCATCTGATTGCTGGCAGATTCGGGAATGTGCAGAGGCAGAGAACATTATTCCATGGAATGGCAATGCAGTCACTACAAATTGTCTTCTTGTTCTAAGCATGTGACAACAAGAAAAAATAAGTTTTCTTTCATATGATAAATACCATTAAATTGCATATTTGAATATTGTTTTACTGCTGACATTTGTAATAAGCAATCAGCTACACAACAGAAAAATGCAAAAAGAGATTTTCTAAACCAAATACACTCAACCTATGTTTTCTAGGTTGCTTTAATAGATATCTATATATATATATTTATATGTCTATATTGGATAGTTTCAGAGCTCGCTCAGACACTAGACAGCATAGGAAGAGTTTTAGCAAGTTGAGAAATAGAAAAGGTACAAATTTTTCACAGCCTAACAAAAGCTTACTCCAATTTTCAAGCATGTCAATAGCACTACTGAAATCACACATGAGACTACTCACAAATGTAAAGCTACTTGTAAGTGTAAAAATTTGTTCAAAGAGACAAGGAATAGCTCTGGGTAAGTATTCTTCATGTAAATAGGCATGATCAGAATTTTCTGTGTTAGGAATCTTCTGTAAATAGCAAAAAGACTTAGGATGCCTCCATTGCCAACATCAGTAAATCTCTTTTAGCCTTTTCAGTGCTGAAAGATCTACAAAAAGACAGTATTGTGATTTCTCTTTTAATATAATTGAGGCCAGTTCTTATTTCATCAAATCAGAACTTTGAAACTATTTTATTTTGTTTTCCTTTTTGATTTTTTTTTAGTCTGACAAGCTCAACAGTGGAAAATAACTATGAGAGGAAAATGGTTGGACTTTGACATTAGTAGTCTAATCAAGATAAGATTCTAGCTGATAGTAAAATGTCAATGGTTCCAGAAATCACATTTTCACACCAAAATATATTGCAGTGTAATACAACCCTGCCTCTTAGTCTTGGGTTTTTTTTAAGCTTTCTGACACATGCAGCAGCATGCTTAAGTTTGTGAACAATTTTCTCCATGCCATCCTTTCACTTTGCAAATTTAGTCAAGAATCAGATGGTAGAGCAAAATGTTCTGCTGTGTAGTCGAACTGTTTTGTTTTGGTTTGTTTTTTTTTCTCCACTGAGAAAGAAGGAACATGTATCTGTCTAGGTTATTCTGCATTATTTTTACCAGCAATATCAACAGGCTGTTATCAAACCTGAATCTCTTTCCCTCACCATCATTCATATCAATGAGGAAGAAGACTGTCAGTTTTCATAAACTAGTTTTCTCTCTGGAGAGCCACACAGAATAATTCCAAGACCAAATATACCTCTTTTTAATTAGGTTAGGTTAGATATATTTCTTTCACATTCCGTCAGAATGCTGGCTTCTGTGCCTGAATTTCTTTGTCACAAAAAAAAATATACCTTTGTGTAGCCAGAATTGTCAGTGGGGACTGCTTTATCTGCACAATGAGAGATGGTTTTACCTATTCCACTGGAGAATGAATAATGTACTCTCCAAGAGGCCATTTGCTCTTCCAAGAAGCTTCCTTAGTTTGAATGAGCTGCTTTTGTCTCTAAGAATTTCTGGATATAGAGAATCTAAAAGAAAAATAAGTGATTCTGAGATGAGTGTGATGTGCCTTCCTTTTGTATATTTCAAAAGCAAGAATGCTAAGAAAATATTACAACTTTCTTCAGGGACTTACTGTAGTTAAATACTTCAACACAAGTGGGGATAGTTATAAAAGAAACAGGTCTTAATGATCCTTGAGGACTTTGCCAAGTATTTCTGAAAGATGGTGATGCTGCTTCACACAAAAACATGAGCATGAGATGTCCTGTCACTCTGGCCCATGATCCTGTTCCTGAGGGGAAATACTTAAGGCAGAGAAAAGGCAGGCTAAGGTTACATGATACTTTCCTCTCTAGCTCTCTCAATCTCAAAAAATTTCAATTATTTTCCTGTGTCAGGTGTGGTAGTATTTGGTAATTCTCAATAGATTCTTTGCCATGTATTTGTCCAGTTTCCTCTTGACACCACACACATTTTTAACATCCTAAGCATCCTTTGATACGGAGTTCCATATATCCATCATCTGTTTAGTGCATATTTCAGTGCTCGTAATAGAGTACCCAGATATGGTAATAGCTGCATTTCAGAATGTCCAAACTAAGAAAGGGAAATGAAAAGGGATTTCTAACATCTTTACAAATTTCTAAACTAGCAACAATGAACTCCATAAATTCTTCTGCAACTTCAGAGCCGAACTTACCATCTTTAGCAAAATAGTAGTATCTTCTTCACTAATCCTCCACTGGTACTAGATTGCTACTTTTAAAAGCCTTAGAATAAGCAATATGTATGGGAAGCTTTACTTGAGTCAAATCCCTTTATTTATATTAGTTATTTGTATAAAAATGTACAGTCAATGAAGAAACTTGTGTCATTAAAAACAACCAGTTGGGCACAGAAAAAATGCTTCATACTCAAGCTTCATAGAAAAACTCATCTACGTCTACTAGGAAGGAAAAGTAAAAAAAGATTTACAGACACTCTGAATATCTTCATTTAGCATTGTTGTGGTTTTGTGTGGCAAGATTCTGGTGGAGAACAGGTCCTGCAGGGGTGGCTTCTTCAAGAAGCTGCTGGAAGCTCTTTGCAGGCCCCAGAGAGCAAACACCAGCTGGCTCAAGGCTGGAATCATTGCTGACCAAGGCCAAGCCCATCAGCGATGATCAGGTGATCAGTGCCTCTGGGAATCACATTTAGGAGAAAAAAACCCGCAAGCAGCTGCTTTTTGCCACCAGAGAAGGGAACAAGAAGATGTAAGGAACTGTGTAGACACCAAAGCCAGTGAAGAAAGGAGGGGGGGAGGCACTCCAGGTGCCAGAGAGAGAGATTCCCCTGCAGCCCATGGAAGATGATGGGGAGCAGAGATCCCCCCTGGAGCCTGTGGAGAGACCATGCTGGAGAGGGTGGAGACATGGAAGATGCTGTGGGCTGGGCTGGAGCAAGTTCCTGGCAGCATCTGCAGCCTGGAGAGAGAAAGAGAGATCCCCAGACTGGATCTCTCTTCCCCTCTGGTTGAGGGGAACTTGTGACTCCATAGAGGAGCAAGCTGGGGCAGCCTGGGCCTGAGAAGCTGAGTGGCATTCTATGGTTCTATGACTACACCCTGTAGAAGTGACCCACACTGGGCCAGTTGGTGAGGAAACGAAGCCCCATGGGAAAGGACTCACATGGGAGAAGTTCATGTAGGACTGTCTTCCATGGGTGGGACCCCACGGTGCCACAGGGGAAGAATGTGAGGAATGCTCCTGATGTCCTGTTAAGAAGGAAAACAACTCATGAGTAACTGACCAAAACTCTCATTCCCTGTGTTCCCACCTCTTCTCCCCCACCACATGCCATCCTGGGCGGGGAAGAAGGGAAAGAAATCATGAATAAAAGGTCTGTGAAGAAGAGAGGGGTTGGAGGAGATGTTTTAAGATCTGGTTTTTTTTTCTCATTATCCTACTCTGGTTTCACTGTGTTTGTGTGTGTGCAGTGTAGTAAGTTAGATGCTTTTCTTTTTTCTTTTTAGTTCATGTTGCCCATTACATCAATTGTGGAATGATCTCTCCCTGTCCTTATCTCAACTCCTAAACATCTCAATATATCTTTTCTCCCCTGTCCAGCTAAAAAGGGGAGTGATAGAGGGACTTCAGTGGGCTTGTGGCCTTCCGCCAGGGTCAAACCACCACAAGCATCATATGTAAAGATGATCTAGAAGGAACAACATTAATTAATGTGGTAGAGTCTATAGTGTATTGGCATGATATGTAGATTTTATTTTTTTTTGGTGGAAGTGTGTGTATGAGTAAACAATAGATGGCAGCGAGGGTTTGGCAGGAACAGACAAATTAGCTGTTGAGTAATGGCTCACAGATAACTACATACTCTTGGAAGTCTACTGATTGTATTTATAGATATGTAAGAATTTTGTCCCAAAACCACCATTAGGACTCCTGAGCAATGGAAGTCATAGAACTGCTCCAAGTAATTCTCACCAAAAAAAACCCCAAAACCAACATCTGAATGGAAATACTCTTTTTCAGAAAATATTCTGACTTTAGTTTAAAAGCTCACATTCCAGATAATCCACACAGACCTTTGTAAAATATTTCAAGCTTCACCATGCTTCCAATAAACCCAACATGTTTTTCCTGTCCTAAATTTGTTTAGAATCTACTTCTAATTTTTGTCTTGTTATTTCTTTGTCTACAAAATGACAGAACCTTTCCACTCATATATTTTCTTAAGACTGGGAGTGCGGGAAAATAAATGCCCATTTGGTTCAAAAGACAAGGGATTTCTCTAAATAAATATCCACCCTTAGATATTATGTTGAAAGGCATTAACGATCATAAACATGGCATATTTGTGATTGTGATTATGATGCGTAGAAATGAGAAGGAGAAATATTATTTTATCTCCTTCCTAAGTACTTGGTTTATGTACCTTATAACACAGTGAAACATATGCAGCCTAATTCACCATGATACACTGCCTGGCTCTCAGTCCACTCTCAGGTGGAGGAAGCTCCTCTGAGAACAGGAACCTCTTGCCCAAAGTCCAGGGTGAGGGGTACTATAAAAACTCAGCTTCAGAAGTTATCTACCCAAAGCAGAAAGTGGTAAGGCTTGTTCATCTGCATTATCTCTGAGTTGAAGATTTCAGACAAGAGCATAAAAATCAGCTGTAGAGGTAAAAAACTTTGATCACTCTTGGAGAAAGGTTAAGTTATAAAACTTTCATTAAGATTGATTTTGGACTTTGGTGCTCTTTGAGTTAATTAATTGAAAGCAGAAACAGATGAAAGATACATATGAATATTAATGCTCTATCAGAAAGAACTTTTTTCAGTCAACAGAAGAGGATGAACTGGGGTGACCTTTCCTAAAATATATGGTTTGGCCTTCAGGCCCTTTCACAGCACTTCCTTTAACACAGCTAGCTGAGAAAAGGAGTGCCTTTCAGGCCACCGTTAGAGGATCAGCAGCCTTCACATATTACTTTATGCCCTGTATTTGTAATAATCCGCTTGTTTGTTAGGAATGCTCTGCAGTATTGAACCTAGGCCAGCTGCATAGTGATAATAGCCTCAACTTTGAGTGGCATGAAAATAGATGACCTCTGGTATCAGTGCATCATAATGAATGCATGCATGTTCTGAAATGACTGCCATCATATTTCTCATTCAATTATATACATTGAAATTGAAACAGGCTCAGGACAGCAATATTTATGTAAACAAACACAGTGAATAGGGATATAATGGAGAATTGAATGCAGGCAATGTTGGCAGGCATCCTCAAGCCTCACCTATCTTTCTGTGTTCTTCATCTTGAGGGAAATATGAGATTAGATATCTTTTTTTCACTGTTGATAGTATTTATTTTCACAGATGATAAATAGCTGTGATTTTTATGGCTAAGACAACATCATTATTTTACATATTGATATGAAAAGCTTTTTTTTATGTTCTCCTAAGAATTCCCCTTACTTCAATAGTACCAAAGCTTGTGTGTATCTGGGTGGGAAATAAAGGGAAGTTCAATCATTTTTTTTTCTTTCCCAGTAAGTTATTTAATTCACAATTTAGAATAAATTAAATTTGATTTGACTGTAACTATAATTTCAAATCTCTGTATATTTATGCCATACTTGTAGCTCTTACATTCACAGTAGCAGTCCTAGAGTAAACCAGAGAAAAAGAGATACAGTTGTTTTATGGATTTATATTGATTTCCTTATGCTAACACATTTTGGTTTTTAGCAATAAACATTATATCCTTAAAGCAAGGAAAGAATATCCAGGGAAGACTGAGAGGTTCAGCTTGAGGCATTTTCAAAGTACGCTTCTCTTGTGAGAGATTTGAAGGAATGAGAAGGAGATAAATGAAACATGATGAGGACCTGCAAAACACACAGATCTGTGAGAAAAGCGGCCGAACTTACAGCACACTGTCTCTAAGCCACCCGTGTTGCAGCTCTTCTCCTCAAACCACAGCACCCACTGTCAAGGGGTGCAGGGGTGACCACAAGTCCTGCTGCCACTCCTTTCTGAGAGTAGGGAAGCATACGTGAATGTCTTTGCAGCTAAAGAGGGGAATTATCCTGTAGCATCAGTGGGGCAAAAAATGTCTAAGCAAAGCATATGCCATTCAGAGAAACGGGGACATGCTGCACAGAGGTGAGGAAATGGGGCCCTCTGTACGCCTCCTCCTCCCTCTCCTTTGCTCTAAAGTCTTTGTCCCTTGTTCATCTGCTCTCTGCTGCTTTCTCTGTCTCACTGCTCATTGAAGGGCAAAGCTGCCGGTTGCTAACATGTATTAGCTTCAGTGTGGGGTTCTTATGCCTTTGTAAAATATTTTGTGTGAGGAATGGTGTTTGTTTCATCTAAAGAACATGGTTTTAAACTTCTGTCATGTACAAGTATTTGAATTAATCCTTTCTCAGCTGGACGAGGAAATGCTGTTTGATGCTTCATAAACATATTCCATACAAGCCATTGCTCAAAGGAAAAATTGTTCCCTTGTCAGGCTTTTATATGTGTCCCAAGAGGTCATAGTTATTCTGCGTATGTATATGTGTGTGCGTGTGTGTCTATGTTTGTTTAACTGCTTAAAAATAAAAGAGGCAGCTGGTGTCTTTATCATAATATCAACTCAGCCTTGCTGCTAGCCTTTGGAATCACACTGGCTCTTTTGAACACAGTTTATTTTGAGCACCAAGTGGCATGGAGAAATATCTGAGCTAAAAAACCTCTTAGGTGTATGTACGGCCAAAACCACTCCTTTCCTCTCATCATCTACAAGTTCACTCTTCTTTGTACATAGTATAATTAAGTCATCTCTTTTTAAATTGCTGTGTTTTCTCACCTCTTCTGACTCACAAGGTCTATCAGGTCACCTTTTGTATCAAGGATGAATCTTTTTTATGTAACAACTCTCTTCCCTTTAAAAATCTCATCACAGCCTGATGCTAGGTGGCACTCTGCTGGTTTATGACTTCCACAAAGGATTCTGCTGTCATAACAATTTTAAACTGATGCAACTATACTGACATTAATGCAGTTGCTCCTGGTTCACACTTGAGTTAGTATCAATAGACATTCACCCATAGACATGGAAACCAGAAAATTTTACACTAGAGTCTTTACAAAATGTTGGTTTGAATGATCAAACTGGGATTATTTTATTAATCTATGACAATTGTTTTAGACCACTGTAACTAGCCTTGCTGTCAAGGTACCTCATTCCACAAAAAGTGACTCAATGAGCTGAAGAATCAACACTCAAGTCTATAGTTCATATTTATTAAGTGTGCTTAGGAGTTTTACAGGAGGAGATCCACAACTAATGTTAAGTAGTATAACTATTAAAAGCAGTGGAATATTTTCTGTTTAACTAGGTAAAACTAGGGTTCCATAAAAGACTTTTTTATTGGACACATATGAGCCCTCAAAGTTTACAGAAAGCTTCTTCTTAAAATTCTATATAGTAAAGGATTTTGGTACCAGGAAAGATGTCATTGCAATTCAAACAGACAAAATTTCTCCAGAGCATTTTTGCAGACACGTCCTCTAAATAGTGCAAAATACAAACTCTTTTTCTTACCCAGAACACAGAAATGTAGAAATATTCAATACTGAAAACAATGATTTTTTTTTTTTAATGTTAACTGAATATTTTAATGTTTGATAAAAAGGGTTTGGTTTTGGATTTGATTCAGGCTTACTAAAGGAAATGAAAATCCCTCCCAAATGAGGGGCAAATGAGGGGAAATGAAAGAGTAGCAAATAAGACTCAATTTTCTTCTGTGACCTGATACAGAGATAGAATTTAGAGATAACCACAGCAACAGTGAAAACTTATCAGAAGTTTTCTTTGCATTCTCTGAAACTCTGTATGAAAATCCCCAGACTGCATTAAGGTTTCAAATCAGACAATGCCCATGAAGGTTAGAGATTTCTGGGAAAATATCTCTGTACAGTGGAGTGGTGTTAAGAAGTGATCTAACAAAGACAAGCTGATGCTGCATGTTCCAATTACCAAGAGCTGTTATCGGGACTTTTTGCAAAGCTCTTAGATTTCTTGATAAATAAGAGAGACATAGTGCTATGTGTTATTGTTGTGGTTAATGACATTGATTTCTTGGCATGACAGCCAGAGAGATACAAAGACAGACTGAACTATATGCAGTGTCTGCTTTTTTTAGTGCTAACATTTTGAACTATTCCAGTTTTTTATAGGTAGAATCAAATGAAACAGCTTCTGAATTATCCCTATCTTTCAACCAATGTGTAGTTTCAAAAAAGATGGGCACTTGAGCTTGGAAAAGTTAGTGTGGTTAAAGGAAAATTTCTTCACTGCTTGGACATTTAACTCTCTTTTCCTAGTTCAGATCAGAATGATATTCTGATATGAAAATTTCTTCAACTGTCAAGAAAAACACAGAGGATTTTCGCCTACTGCCCAAGTAAAGGATATTCTTTATGTCTGAAATCAGTGATATTTTGGTCAGTTTAAAGGATCTGATCTAATCTCAGTGCTGCGCAGGACATGTGCTGACTCCAGTATGCCAATTTTGAATGCACTGACTTCAATATGCCAGCCAGAAGTGACATCTGCCAATTAATGTCAATTAAATGAAATGTTGAAAACCTTATCAGAAAATGAATATCAGTGTACAGTTTTACTACTGCACCAGTGAAATTTGGATTGGACCCAATGATCTCTCGAGGTCCCTTCCAACCCCTACAATTCTGTGATTCTGATTTCCTTTTTCTTTAGTTGTTCCTTTTTCTTTCACTTGCTTTGTGTCTGTCTATGCATTAAATGTCCTGAATGCTGCTTAGACTTGTTCAGCTATGTGTTTGTTATTGTCTTTTGACTTCTGAAGAAAGGATATTAAGATGGGCAGTCTAGAAATAAATAAAATATTATTCTAGACAGCTACATACAAAAATCCTCTTATGGATTATGGATTCTTATTTCCTGAACACAATAGCTGAGATTCTATACTGCATGTTTCTAAAAAAAAAATAAAAATCCCACTTCACAGCCTTGGGGGACAAAAGAGAGTTAGGCTGATGTTAAGCTTGCTTTACTATTTTCTCTTGTTTAGATATTGGTCCTGCTAGTATTTCAAAAAGCCTCAGGAGACAAGTAGCCTTTCTGGCTGCCTGGTAGGATGTAGTGCTGCATGGACTCTCCACCACCCCACATAACCTGGCCTTAGTTTCACTCAGGTGTTTTACCCTTAGCAGGTTGTTAACATTAGGTTTATAAAAGAATCTCTTTAGCTCAGTTCCTGAGCTATAATTAGCCTGTCCAAATCAAACTGGAGCCCTTATGCTGGGGAAAAGGAAAAAAAAAAAAGGAAGCACAGAGTTAAAAATTTACTAAGATCTTAAAGAAAGGACTGTTTTTAAATACAGTTATATTAATTTTATTTTTATCTTCTCTCTTCTAAATCTATTTAAGGTCTAGAGAACTTTAAGAATTTCTTGATCCTTTTCCTTTTTAGCATAGGTCTTCTTCAGTCTGATTTGAGTCAGCAAAACCAAACCCTTGTCCTACCCAACACATATAAACTTAAACAAAAAGATAGGTGACATAATATAACTTGAAGGAAGCAGGTGCAATCAAACTGCGGGAAAGTAGATTACAGTAATGAAAGTTCTCCAGTGACATTATAAAATTTCTGCTGAAATAAATAAATATGGGAACTGTCAGTCTGAGAATCCCAGTTTCTTCTACCTGTCAGTGTGGAGAACAAATGAGAGGGAGGGAGAACACTCCAAGAAATGAAAAAGTTAGACCATAAAAGGCAAAACTTTCCCTCAACTTGCAACTTGGAATAAATGCCGTTTCCTGTGAAATATGTATATAGCATCTATCAGTCATGAAAAAAGTAGGAAGGCAGTTCTGGGATATCTTTTGACTAAATAACTGTCAGCATTAAACACTGACAATTCTAAATCAGAAGAAATAAAAAAATTCTTAAATTAAAAAACATTATAAAACTGCATATCTGGTCATATATATTCAAAATCCAGTTTTATCCTGGAACCACTGAGACTGCTGAATCAAAATCAGCCTAAAAGCTATGATAGGTCTTTAATTGCCTATAAAAAATTTTATGAGAATCAGAAGACTGTGATTTTCTATTAGTTACATGAGTTTGACACATAATTGTCAAGCTAAACTTCAACCATTAATAACAAACAGGTAAAAGCAGTTTAAAATAATTCCCAACTGCACACAGCTATGTCAGAATTAGGGGCTTCATTTAGCTACTTGTTTTCTCTCTAAGAAAGAAATACTGAGAATTTGGCAGAGCCTAGAATACAGAATTTTTCTATCTCAATTTACACAGTTAATTTCATTTAGGCCAAGATGTTATCTATCTGCCTAAAAATTATTAAGCCTTATTTCCCAGCAAGTTTTTGGCTGACATGCATTACTCCATCAATGCAGATGTATGCTCAGTTTAATGGATTCTTTAAACATCTAATGTATACAGATATTTCATACTGTGTAAGTCATGCATATCTGCAAAATGCGCCAGTTTTTCTGCCGTTGATTTTAACAAAGACCTCCTGATTTACATCTTCTGAACATTTGGCAATGTTTACAGAAACGTACTGCTAGGAACCCAGAACATAAACATACTACCTTAAAGAAATTAAACCTTGACAATCAAACTGCTTTATTATTACATATATTTGAAAGCTAAATATAGTCAAACTTCTTTCCCATTCCATTGTGTTTATCTGGGTTTATTTTTTTTATTTGATTTCAAACACTACTGACAATGAATGCAAGAAGTAACAGTGCTTAGTTTATTTAACTTCACCTTCCTTTTACAATTATGTTTCCATTAGTAGTGGCTCTTCTATTTGCTGCCACAGGCAAGCTATTTAATTTTACAGTACTTGTGTATTTCATTATTTTCTGTGAAATTAAAAATAAGGACATGAACTCTGGATGATCTGATTCACCCTCAGAATGATTTTCTTGACTCTTTTGCTACCAGTTGTTTTGTAACATTTATTAGTCATTTTATTTACTATTTTTACTATTCACTTCTCTAGTACTTGTGATGTTCCATGCAGTCCTACTTCAACAATTAAAAAAACAAATCTGAAAAATCTTTACTTATATGTAGAAACAGAATTGTTTTGGTTGTAAAAGACCTTGAAGTCCAAATTATTAAGTCCAACCATTAAACGATGTCCCTAAGCACCATATCTACATGTCTTTAAGATACCTTCATGAATGGTAACTCAAACATTTTGCTGGGCAGCCCATTCCAGTGCTTGAAAACCCTTATGGTGAAGAAATTTTCCCTGATATTCAGTCTCCCCTGGTGCAACCTGAGGCCCTCTCCTATTGTTCTGTTACTTGTTACGTGGGAGAAAGGACCAACATCCACCTGGCTACAATCTCCTATAATAAGGTCTCTCCTCAGCCTCGTGTTCTCCAGACTAAGGTTTACTCCCCTGGACCTCTTGTGTAATCTCAGAATTCCCTTTCTGTATGACTAACCTGTATAAGTAAAAAGTCACAGAAATGAGCAAACTATGCCAGTAGCTGGATTTACAATCAAATAATCCGACAGCTGCTGAGTTTACCCCCAAAACCCTGATGACTCATAAATGAGGCCTTTAGTTCCAACAATGTTTCTCAAGAAATGTTTTCATATTAGATACTAAAATAATTTAATTTTAGATGTCTCGCACTTTTAACTGTTTGAAAGAGTATTCTAGGGCATTTTTTCACTGCTTGAGGAGAGGTATTTTGAGCTTTCCAGTAGAACTGGGGCTGGGAAGAGGGCTTCCCTCAGTGCATAAACACATGCTCGAAATTTTAGTTCCTGAGTTTGTCACACTTCTGTCTCTAAAATGCCACTAAGGATAATGTTACAAGTGCTTCTTGTTAACTGCTGCTAGTGATACCTACTTTGGATTTTTGAATAATAAGGAATAAGGAATTTTGAATAATAAGGAATATGAAGCCTCTGGTCTTCTTTATATCATGAATGAACTCAAAGAATAGCAGCACAGGATTGGATCACATATCAAATGTGAATGTTTTTCTTAAGGAAGATATTATTAAGGGCTAAGTATGGCACATCTATTCCTGTTGTATAATACTAGCCTCAACAACTCAGAAGAAAATCATAGAAGTTGTACTGGAATTACATACATGACAATAGCAGAATCTAGTCCTCATATTTTTAACATATTTGTCACACTAACTGGTAGCATTTACCCAACTACCTGGCTTATTAGCTGAACTAAGAGGAATATACACATTCAGCTGTGACCTACTCCAGCTGTTCTAACCTGAGATTTATAGCTTGGACACACCAAAGACTCTGTTTTATTTTTTGCTCAATAGAAATTCTACTGTTTTATAAATTATTATAAATACTACTGAAAATCCATCTGAGCAGAACTATTTTATAATTCAAACACTCTACATGGCAGGTATGATATTAATAGGCTTGGATTTTATCATTATGGTCTACAGTTTTCCCTTGACTCTGAGAAATAATAAAAACCCATTTTCAGATACCAAGAGATATTTTTTTAATTGTTGTTATAAATGCCATTGTCTTGGTATTAAGGAAATGGTGCCCAGCATCGAAGCGCCTTGAAATGTTTTATCTCCTAAATAAATCAATGAGTCTTTCCTATTTTTCACCACACAAATATCATGCCAGACTGTCTTTTCACTTACATTTCTCTAGCAGCTAATGTATCTAATATTTATTTTATTTTATAACCATGCAAATAAAAAGTATATGAAATCGTCACACTGAGCCTTGCTTCTTGTGGGAAGAAACATGATGTACAGCATATGGAGTTAAAAGCAATAGACGTATTCAAGTCTACATTTCAGAATTTTGTTCAGAAGTTTCAGATTATCAGAATTTCTTCACAGTGAGAAAAAAAGCTTGTTAGGATGAGTAGAGACAACTTAGAAAGGATATGAGTTTCCAGCAGATGAACCACTAGTTGTATTTTTTAAAATATATATAATTTAACTCAGTAGCATAGAGACCATAAGCAATCTCCCAAAATAACAAAAACATCTGAACAGAGAAGCTACTGACCTAATATAATATGCAGACAGCATGTCACAATATTCACTCTCAAATTTCAAGCCACTGTGGTGCTATTTTAACTACCTTTCTGCTCACAAATTGCCCTTTGATATCACAGACACCCCTGTCACATTAACACAACAGCAAATATAACAAGTCTGTTCATTGAGGTCAAAGTGAAAAAACAGGTTCTGAGATGTGTGAAAGCTAGGGAAGTGTCAGCAAATGTGTTGATAGTGGAAATACCTGAAATTATGGTTAAGCAGCTAAATTTGAGACTTTATTTTTATGCATTGAAAACAAGACAGGTTGCAAGTACAACTGCTTCATAACCAAAGTTATCCCCTTTCCTGGATTTTAATAGCTCTTAATTATGCTTCCAGGACATCAAATAGGAGATAGGATTTTTAAAGTGGCTTATTCTATTGCATAATAGACCACTTGGAGCCATTATGATCTATATGAGGTCAATAATACCCATTCTAGAACTCAGTAAATAAATATTTATAAATCATAAAGAAGCATTGCTCCTTGGAGTCTATCAATAATTCATTTTTTAGAAGGCCTTAAATACATGATAAACCATAAGGGCTCCAGTGGAACAGTCATCTCTTATAAACTTCTAGGAAGAATTATATTTTTATTTCATGTAAACCTCTATTACAATTCTATAGGAGAGGAATCATGCATTAAAATAGCTCTGTAAAAGTGATACTATAGATATGCATGGTTAAGACTAATACTCTCTGTGGCTAGGGATGAATTGCAATTTGGGACAGGGAATATGGGTTTCTACTTTTTATGCAGTATTATAAATGTACAAAAGTGCTTGGCAATTGCCTTTTTCCTAATAATAATTATTGTTATTTGCCTTGCAGCTGCACTGAAGAAGTCCCCAGTGTAATAAATACCATACAGACATAGAAAACCCTTTATGTATATGTAACAGTTTCTGTTGTTTAAACCGAACAACATAAACCCCCTGAGCTGTGTGTCATAAACACACTAAAAGGCTATAAAAATGCTTAGACCAAGCTATCTTAATCCTGTAAGAAAAAAACTATAGGCAAATTTTACTCTTAAGTTAGGCCTGTGCAAAGCCTGCTTCTGGACAAGGACCAAGAGATGGTTTCCATGCTGCTTACAATTTTGCCAGGTAAGACAAACATAAGGTAAAACCAAGAAAATGAGAGACTCATGAGGAGGTGAAATGACTTTCACACATTGACACAGCAGGTTAATAATAACAGCAATGAATCATTAATAAGCAGGGAAAATATGTGAAATCCTTACTGCCATGTATGTACGATCCCACTCTTACACTGTTCACTTAACAAAATTTAGTCAAGTATTAACAAGATCAAGTTTTAGTTTAGGTAAGTTTTAGTTTAGTGAAGGGAAGGCATGTGCACAAACTGAAGCCAAAGTCAACAGTTTCCTTAAAGGAGGGATGAAATCCATGCTCACAACGCTCAGCAGCTTAGCAAATGTACAGCAGCAATCTACATGAAGCCATTCTCTTTGAACTTCTCCCAGCCTTTTCTTCCATGGAAGACATTGTGTCTTGCAGGAGGAAACACCAGAGGAGTCAGCCAAATAGTGTGGCAAAATGAAATATTTAAAATTATCTCCCTCCCTAAAGAGGTAATTTTTCCGATAGAAGAACCAGCTTAGTGGCAGAAGATCAGACCTCTAAGAGCACCATTGATCCTTATTTTTTCTGACCACCTCTCCACAGGTGTTGACCTGTGCCCCCTGCTCATAAACACTCCCTGAAGCTCAAACCTGAGCCCCCAGCATCAGCTAAGCTATGATAAGGGCAGGTGAGGGCCAGTGCTGTCCCAGGCTGCTCCTGAGTTGCTGCCTGCCCTTCTTGCACTGAGATGGGACCTGCCCACCCCCTCCTGTTTGTCTGCTAGTCACTGGGCTGTTGGCAGGACCTGTCATTGGCAGGACCCCTGCCCTTCTGGCCCTACTCAAGTGCCCATGAGCAGTATGCTTTTTGGAGCAATCATTGCCCCTAGTAGTGCTGTGGTAACTTTGACTCTAGCCTGTTTTCCTTCAAAGAGATGCCACCTTATCAGTGAGAGCCAGTCCTTACCTGCCTGTAGCTTCAGTCTACTAAGAGAGGAAGGGAAGAAACAGAATAGTGGGGATGCTACTGTATTTGCACCCTCCAGGTGCAAGAGGCAAACACGAACTGCAGCTCCCACGGTCCTTTTGAGTCTTACTCCAGGCCACTCCATTCTCCTGATAATAAGGCACATGGAGGGTCTTTGCTCTATGTAGATTGAAGACAGGACCACTGGCATGACAGCCCACACTTTATTCTTTTTCCCTAGTTTAGGAGAAGTAAGAAAGGAACTTGCCTTAATATTTCCTGGTTTTAAGATGTCTCTATTGACTTTAATTAACTTTCCCTTAGGCTTACAAACATAACGCTACTCCTAAAGCAAATAAAATTGGCTGTATTCCATGGGATTTTTCAAGGCCTTTTAGCTCTTAGAGATACGAATACATGGTTTAGTGGTGGATTTTAAGGAGATATGTGCTATTAGAACATATCCCTAATATTTCGTTTATCTGTTTAGCCATGGGTTCAACACTAAATTATTGTTATTTTGTTTCGGTTTTGTTATGGTCCATGCCATAAGCATACTACAAAATTATAAAATTATTTAAGCTAATATAAGTTTTGCAGAACAATTATATCATCTTTTCCTTGATCTTTATGTGCTATTTACACAGTTACAACCTTCAAGCAGAACACTTTCAATTTGAGAAAGTAATTTCTACTGGCTATATGAAAATTTTACTTGTGGTATGAATTGCCAGCCTAAAAATACTAAAATGTTGTTGATTGCAGAATTTTCCAACAGTCCAACTTCTGTAGAATAAGGTTTCTGGTTTTGGAATTAATTCAGAAAAGAAGTAAAATTAATAAAGGTATGGCTATGAGTCCTTTCTGAATGCCAAGTGTGAACACAGACAACCTTAACATCTTCTCTAATAAAAATAAATGTTGATAAGGTAAAATCGCAATGCCATATGTTAACATTATGGCTACAAATGTTCCTAAGCTTAGTCTTTCCTGTAATGCTACGACCAGCCAGCAATGAAACAGTAGTTAGTATACGGTATTCATCTATAATGATTTGGGGTTTTTTTTTCATGTGGCGTTAGCAGAGAAATCTTGCATAAAAATGAGTCTAAATTACAGTTTATGCCATTCAGCAATGTAAATGTAATGAGAAATAAAGTCAATCAGAGCCGTTTAGTTTTTCTACAGATTACTGCAACAAAATAATCCTTGTGCTATCAAGTGGAGTGTAAATGGAACTATTTGAGTCATAACTAACACTGATTTCCTATGTTTTGAACAAATATGTGGAATTATTCCAGCAGTATAGTCAGAAGCAAACAAAGGAAAAAGACTCTTAATATTTGGCCAGTCTTTGGTGGCTTTATAAAAGCAGTTCAGTAATTGTACCAACCTTTTTTGTTTCACACTGCACATCTGAAATATACATGAATTTTTTTTTAAGATAATAAATAATCAACTACGTTCATAGGTTTTTCTCAATATAAAATCAGAATGCAAAATTTCAAACATCACTAACGTTCTGGCTGTACACACCATTCTTATTTCTCAGTGAAGTTAAACTGAAGTGTTCACACTGTAGTATTTTCCACCAACAGATCTAGATAGCCTGTAGGTTTTCTTAAGCTTTAGTTCAACTGATAACTCTCCTGAGTTTCTTGCCTCTCATTTACTAGTTCTCCTGCAACAGCTGCCAGTGTATTAACAAAATAGCTCTACTGATGCTGAACAACCATGAATATCAATGTAAAATACAGTCGCTCCACCCCATCTTTTATTTATCTGCTCTCAGAATTGCTTGAGCATGAAGGGAGAACAATCTCTGAAGATCCCTCCTGTTTTTCTATTTCAGTGGGCAGGGATAGCATGCTGGATGCTTCTTGTTTACTGGCAAAAATCTGCATGAAGTACTTAGTCCTTCTCAGTCTTTGGTGCTTCTACATTGACAGCATTCCAGCTAGAAGTATCTCTAATCTGAATTACTGCTCTTTAATTTAAAACTCACAGACTCCTTGACTAGATTTGTTTGACAATATTTCCTTATCTCTAAGTTTGACTTCTGTGATTGGTCCACTATAGCCAATGCAGCTGATTTACAAAGATTAAATGCTTTTTGTACGTCTCATGGATGAGTTTGGTCTGAAAGGGACTCAATGTCTATACAGCATTGTTCCCCACAGCCTAGGGTTCTTTAGTGAGCCATTCCTTCATTGTCTTATTTTTGTTTTTCCAATAACCTTGTTGAGATTGTATTCTGAAATGTGTAAAGGCAATAATACACTTGCTGCTGAGATGCAGTCAGAGAGCAGTACTGAAAAGGTTAACATTCCCAGTTAAAGCAATTAAATGTTTTATTTATATTTTGGGGATTAAGCAAGCAATTCAGGCATTGTAACAAATCAAGCTGACAAGTCCTATTCACATAAATGACAACGTGCAGACAAAAATTAGATTAATTTCCAAAATAACAATAATTCCTTTACCCAGAATGCCATATTTATGGAAAGTGTTCAGAACATTGCTTCCAATTATTTCCAACAAATTATTACAGAACAACCTTTTCTTTATAAAATTACCCTATTTTGATGACTCATTGCACCTTTTCATTCTTTGTATAAAGGGACCTTCTTTATGTAGATGCAGAAGAGATGCAATTGCAAAACAGAAGCAAAACAGAGGAAAAAGCAATATAGTTTCATTGTTGATGTAGCCACACATTTATGAAAACTTTGCTAAATTAATGTTGCTGCAGGGTTAATAGTAACCTTTGTGCACTTATGCCTTGCCAGATGATGCATAGGTTATTTCCCTGGAATTAAGCAGTCATGCGTATTTACCTCACAGTAATATCTTCTGACAGACACATACTCATATATACAAATACACTTACAATCATGCATTAAAAAAGTCTTAGAATTAATTAATCTAGTGTGGGTTTTTTTCAATAATAAGAAAAAGGAACTGAAGAAAAGGGCCATACAATACAGTAGGTAGAAGCAGTCAACATAGCAATAGTTAGGAAATGGTCAAACAGTTCCTTATAAGCAGCTCTTTGGTTGTTGAACATCAGAGAATTTGGGGGTTCATAGATTGTTGGTATTCTGTTGCCAGTTGATGGTGATCCCACTAAAAACTATGAGAGTCAACTTCGTATGACTGTTATCTAGCTGCTGCAGAGTTGCATTAGCTTTGCTTTTATATCTGGCCCCTGCTGTCCAAAGTCTTTTAAACATCAGGTTATTACAATGCATAATTTATCACTACAGATTAAAGTTAGTCATGCATAGAGCACAAAAGACCAAGCAGGGTTCTTGTCTACAGGGATCTATGCTGAATATTCATAGTTGCTGGTCATTGTCTCTCTAGTCCTAAGTCAGAGACCTGATTGTCCAAGAGCTTCTCTGTTCCCCACCATGATACATGCTGCCGGCAGGATATGCTTTGTAAGTACTGCTGGGTCTCTGTGGCTTGGTTTTATTCAGGAACAGTCCAGGAACACAGCCAAAGCCATTTGCGTATAAAGATTTTTCGGAGCGAGGTAACATTATTTTTTAGGAGACAACTGTTAATGAAAATACTGGGGTTTATGTTATTCACTGGCTGGCAAACCTGACTTAATTTGTTCATGCTGAATGTTTCTTTTTTTTAATCCTGCTGGATGTAGAATACCATTGAAAGATTAAGTAGGAGAGCCTAGAACATGTTTTTTCATTATGTAAATCTAACTATAAAGAGCAAAACCTGGAATGAATAGTGGGAGCACCATTTGCCTTTGTCATCTTCCTGCAGTCTGTGTTTTCTCTTTACTTGAGCTCATATAAATTCTCACCAAGCTTGATATGTGTAGCTAAAAGAAAGAAAAATCCTCCTCATAAAACATCACACAGAAACAATGTTCAGATGCTAGTCTAAATGCTTGACTCTGCTTTGCCCTCTGTGTAAATTTCTTCTTCAAAAACACTGCCAGAAATTGTTTCTTATTTATTTTAATAAATAGTAATCTTCTTTTTCCCTATAATGATTACAGGAATAATAAACTACCCATTCACTTAAATGTGCTGTACATCTTGGGCATCTCAGCTAACTTTCCTTTGTTGTCTATCCTCTCAGAATAAGATACCCTTAGTGAACCACGTTATTTATCCCTTCCTCCAATCCCTTCCACACTCTTTATGTCCCTTTGACCCAGGCATATTTTTAATATCTTTGATGATCCTATGTGATAACATTTTCATTTTTCTCTGTTACCATGTTGTTCAAAGAGCTTTTTGTGTTCCTACTACTACTTTCCAGGATCACAGAGCCTTTCCTAAACAATTAATAAAATGGGTCATCATCCCAAATTATCTATCATAACAGTTCCTTATCATCTAAAAATGAGTGTAGTGAGCCTGTATAAGCAAGGAAAAGAAACAATGTACTTGGAAGTCCTCAGTGCAATTTCTAAAGTGCCTGATCATATGTCATAGGAAAATTATGTCCTTTATCCCCATAAGCCAACTCTTTAAACCAAAGGGTGAAAGAAGACTATGCAGCTGCTAATGGTTTAAAAAAGCACCTTGCAAAAAATGGCAACTGTAGTTGTTGAGATACATTACTAAAAGTGACAGATTTTGGATACTGTCCCCTGTGAGTCACATTACCATCGTTTCTTCATCTGTAAGGGACAAACTTTGTCCCTTCTGTGAATTATGTCAGCAATCTTCCATCAGACACATGCAATATTGCTAGGTGACACCTTGCAGCAGGTGTTCACTTCTTCCATATGGTGCTTCACACATTTACTTGAACTATCATATCTGAAGCATATTGAATTTGTTCAGCCTACAGAAGTTGTCAAGCTAGATGGACGACATTCTTTTAAGTATATACATTCATCTTGGCTTGACAAGTGTCCATTTGACACTGAATGGAAATTCTTCTTTTGAGAAGGCTCCAGAATACCATATTACCTGTCACTGTAGTTGTGCTACCAGTATTTTGCAAGAAATGTTTGCAGATTCACATTGGCAAATTATAGAATCATGGAATTACTTGGTCTGGAAGGGACTGTAAAGATCACCTTGTTCAAACCCCCCTGCCATGGGCAGGAACACCTTCCACTAGACCAGGATGCTCAAAGATGCATAAAATTACTTTTATCTTGATATGTCAAAGTATTAAGTATTTTGATTTCTTGTTCTGAATTGGATAAATGAGCTCATCTTATAAACAATAGACATGCTTTTTTCAGACTTTCATTTCATAAGAGAGAGTATTTAGTCTGTGGTCCTGGCAGTTTCAATAATTATGTAATTTTAAATGGTTTCTACTGGAAAGTTTTGTTGGGTTTTTTTAAATTTATTTTTTTTCTTAGAACACATCCTATTGACAGGGCATGTAATTACTCTCTATTCACTTGTTCAGCACAATGCTACCTTCAGCAATGAATCTTTAACTGTATTTACTGAAGGGATACAGTCACTTACTCTGTTTGTGTAACATTTGGCATCCTGATTTAATTGAGGCTGCAAAGTCCTAGACAGTACAGTAAGAATACTTATTGGCTTGGACAAACCAGGGAATGATGGCACAGTCCCTGTAAAGAGGGATTCAAAATCAGCAGGCTACAGTACCTTTTGTAATCTGACAAAAAGTATGCTCTGTGAAAGCAAGACACCATTTTTATTTTTTTTCCCCTAGCCCACTATATCATGGCAGTAAAAATAAGCAGACAAAAGATCTTGGTCAATCTATGTTAGGATGATACATATGAAAAGGCAGGTATATACATAGTAGCCAAGGTGTCAATCCACCAACTTTATAGTGCTAGAGATCCTCTAGCTGACTTCCTAGTATTTTTCTGCACTGAACAGATTCTTGGCAGTAGCTCCAAAATTAATGAAGCAAACATATCTCTTCTAAAAAATCTCTTCCAAAATTATGTTTTTCTACAACAGATTTCACTCTAACAAGCTGGTCCTCCTTGGTACTTACTGCTGTATCTTCAGGATTTCATCTTGTTACTTGCTGTAGCACTGGATATCACAAGCTGAAGTGAAAATATCCATAAGAAATAAAATTCTGTTTATCATAACTAAACCTGGAGAGAGAAGGATTCAGTCTTTTAGGTCATGAAAAACAGAGGGTTATAATCTGTGTAACTGATTAGATCTAGGGCAGTTGCTCATAAAGCATGTTATTCCTGGTTTCAATGGCTAGGTCCATGTAGGTCATGGCCTTGTGAAATGATATTTCTTCTTTCATTAGCTTTTATTTCAGTATAAATTAGGTCCATAAACAAGGCAATCCTATAGTCACTGAAGGTTTCACCCAAAGACACTGCTATCCAAAGAATGAGTGTTCATTTTTTTCAGGCATTTCTGGACTGCCTGAAGAGTCTGGTGGTTGAGTGAATGGCTGTGGACATTTGTCTTCCTGTCTTGTCCCACTAAATGAGGTTAAAAGCAGTCTATGAGAAAATGTTTGAAGAATCCATATGCATACTGATTCTAGTAAACTGCCTAGAAGATAGTAATGTTTATGTAGGGTTAGGTCAAAAGTCCACTTAGATCAATATCCTTCCCCTCATGCTGAACAGGAACAAATAGTTTTTAGTTCTTCAGAATGTCCCTCAGCCACACAGTATCATTTGAGATCTCTCTGCAAGACCTTGCCAGATAATCGATGAAGATGTTAAATAGGAATGGTCCAAATATTGACACCTGGGTTACACTGCTAGTCACTGTCTCCAACCAGACTTTGCACTACTGTCTGGGCCTGGCCTTTCAGTCAGTTTTCAAGCCACCTCACTGTTTGCTCATCCAGCCTGTACATCAACAGCTTGCCTATGAGGATCTCACAGGAGAGTGTCAAAGGTGTTACTGACCTCCCAGTAGATGGGAGCCGTATTTGCTTTCCTTCAGTCTTCAGACACTTCTCCTAGTCACCATGATTGATAATAGATTGAGAGTGGACTTCCAAAGACAATCTACCAGCACTTTTAGTGCATCCCATCTGGGCCCTGGACTTATCTATGCCTGGTTTGGTTAGGTATTCCCTGACCTAATCTTACACCAGGGTAGATCTTTACTCCAACCTTTCACCCTGATCCCTGAGATTTTGTATTCCTGAAGGCCAGTCTTGCTAGTAAAGACTGAAGCAAACAAGGCATCCAGTACTTCCTCTGTTTTGCACTTCCTGTGTAGCCACATCCCATTTCTCATTGAGCAGTGAATCCACATTTTCCCTACTCCTTTTGTTGCCTGTGCACTTACAGAAGCTCTTCCTTTTATCTCTAATATGCCTGACCACATTCAATCCCATTTGGGCTTTAGCTTTCTTGACTTCAACTTGTTCAGACAAGTCTCAATGTTCCTCCCAGGTTACCTGTCCTTGCTTCCACTTTCTGTAGGCTTCCTTTTTGTGTTTGAGTTTGTTTAGGGACCTCCTTGTTCATCCATTCAAGCCTCCTAGAGTTTTTGCCTGACTTCTAATTCCTCAGGATGAAGCTCTCTTGAGCTTGGTGAAGGTGATCCTTGAATATTAACCAGCTTTCTCAGGATCTCTACCCTCCAGGGATTTATCTCATAAGTCTCTTCCAAGACAATCTTTGAAGAAACCCCTTTCTGTGTCTCCATCAGAGAGGAAAGGGTATATGTTGAAGCAACATAACTAAAATAAATTCTTCCGTAACTGGCTGGATATCCCAGTGATAGCAATGTTGGTGACAACTAATTACATGTATTGTCTATAATTTTTTCTATATTGACATGACAGAAACAGCCAACTTTATTTATACTTTGTAGAGCGCATGCTAAGATCAGGTGAACTTCCTCTTCAGTGTGTCATATGCACAGGGTGTACTGTGTGTCATGATGGATCACTGGAAAATTATTGCCTACCTTGAGAAAAGATAGGAAAACAAAAGAATAAACACAAAATGCATAAAAAAAGTAAATGTGCAGATGATTCTCTCCTGTCACCATAAAGGTACAGTCATATCAAAACTGACATATTTTAATCTGGGCAGGTTTTAAGGATTAACAAAAAAAACCCAACTCAGTCAAGATTCAGAAAAGCAGGTGAACTGGGTGCCCCTCACTACAGGAAAAACGTTAAGGGGCTGGAGCATGTCCAGAGAAGATCAATAAGACTGGTGAGGGGACTGGAAGACAAATATGAGGAGTATCTGAGGGAACTGGGGCTGTTTAGCCTTCAGAAGAGGAGGTTTAGGGGACACCTAATCACACTCTACACATACCTGAAGGGAAGTTGTAGAGAGGTGGGGGCTGACCTCTTCTCTCTAGTGAAAAGCAATAGGAAAAGAGGAAATAGCCAAAAATTGCATGAGGGAAAAATTGTTTCACAGATAAGGTCGTAAGGTAATGGAACAGGCTGCCCAGGAAGGTGGTGGCGTTGCTATCCCTGGAGGTATTTGAGATGGATAGATGCAGTGGTTAGGGACATGGCTTAGTGGTTTTGGCAGGTTAGCTTGAAGGTTGGACTTGATGATCTGAAAGGTTCCATCCAACCAACACAATTCTATGATTCAATTCTATGATTCGATCTCTGGACAACTTGTACTTAACAGCTCTCATGGTAAAGATGACATTTTTCTTTATGACTAATAAGTTCTCCTTGTTGCAACTTATTTTCTTGTCCTTTAACTCTGCACCTCTGTGAATTTTCTGGCTTCACCTTCTCTGTAACCTCACTTCTGGGAATGAAAACCAGCCAATAGATCCCCTATATAGCCTTTTCCAAACAAAATAAACCCTACTCTCAGTATCCCCTAAGTCATATCCTCCAGCTACTTAAGCTGCAGGAATCTACCAATAGACTCTTCCCAGGTTGTTGTGATACCAGCTTATCCAGATCTGTATGCTGTATTCCAGATTCAGCCTTATCAAGTGCAGATAGAAGGAAATACTCGCTTTGGTCCACTAGCTATAGATGTTGTTGCTGCTCACAATGACACATGGCTGACTCATGTTCATCTTTCTGTTCACCAGAACTCCTGGGTCTTTCTCTGACAGTGAGTACAGGACTCCAGACTATGACAATGCCTGGTTTCTTCTATTCCAGGTTTCAGGCTGGTCTTTGCAGTTTCCCATGTTGAACTTCATCTGGTTTCTCATGGACAAATCCTCAAATTTATCAAGGTCATTCTGAACACTGTCTTCCTGCTATGTTGAATGTTAAAGTCAATATAAATGATGCCCACTACCTTTTGCTTGCTCATAGATCAAGTCATCTTATGACAAAAGATAAGTTGATAATGATTTCCCCATAGAAAGTTTGTGCTATTATATTCTACCTGGGTTTTAATGGGTTGGTTTTTTTTCTTTTACCTGGAAATAGAAGAAGAGAAGACTGAGAGGGGATCTCATCAACACTTATAAAACACTTATAAATACCTGAAGGGTGGGTGTTTAGAGGAATGGATCAGACTTCTCAGCAATGCCCAGTGACAGGATGAGGGGCAATGGGCATAAGCTAGAATACAGGAAGTTCCATCTTCATATGAGAAAAAAAAACCTTTACTGTGATGGTGACCAAGCACTGGAACATGTTACCCAGAGAGATTGTGGAGTCTCCTTCTCTTGAGATATTAAAGACCCATCTGGATGCAATTCTGTGCAACACGTTCTAGGTAATTCTGCCCTAGCAGGGGGGTTGGACTAGATGATCTCCAGAGGTCCCTTCGAACCCCCATGAATTTGTGAATCTGTAAAATGGCTTCCATGAGGACATGTTTCCAGAAACTGAGATGAGGCGATGTAACCTGTAATTCCCCAGATCTTTCTTCTGGCATTTTTTGAAGGTAGGGAGCCTCTCTCATTGCTACAACTCCTCCAAGATATTGCGAGAGTGCTTTTTACATGACATCAGTTAACTCCCTCTTTTACTATCACATTAAAAGAAGACTGAAGAAGTCATACTAAATAATTGGAAGAATTTGTAAGATAACATTGTACATCCTACAAGTTTGCTTCAGTAGTCTTTTTGCAGACCTGTGGTTCATAGTATCTACCATATTTCGACATAGTGTTATGTGAATGAAAAGGAAGAACCTTGCAGGCACTTGTTTCCACAAGTTTAGCTTAAATAGATCCTGCTAGTTTTAGAGATCAAAGTAAATGTGAATGAAGAAAACTGCATGAAAGTGTCACTCATTTTAGACGCACATTGTATAAAGGCCAATTATTAACATTTCTTTTAGAATATATTTAAGGTCTTCTGGATTTTGGCAGAGGGGTCTACAGAAGTTAGTTTATTCCCTAGTAACATCAGCAAAGACTCGCTTTAGGCTTGGAGCTTTACTTCTGACTGCCCTTTCACAAATTATTTTGTGTGCACACCATAGGAAATCAGTCAAGACTGTCAGCAGCATTGAGCCCGCTTCTCTCTGCCAGATGTTCTTCCTGTCCATCTGCTCACACTTGCTTTGCACAACATGAAAAAGAACTGGAGGCTGTGAGGTGACACTGCAATTAACCTTGTAAATGATTTCCCTTTTGCAAATGAAACCAGCAATTGGGTCCATAACTTACACAATTAAGAGCAATGCATCTTAGTCATTTTCTGTAATCCTCCATTTAATATTTGATCATTGATTTAATGTTTAATACCATGGAATCATCGGAATGTGTCCCTCATTTCTTGAATGTCCTTGATTTTAAAGATAGTCAGCAAGATAGTAGCTTGATCTTACAAAGCTTTACTTGTATGAGTACTTTGAAAAAGGCCAGTGTGATTATTCACATGAATAAGGGTTTGCATGCATAAATTCCTACATTGTAGTCACCTCATCCCTGTCTTAGTAGTCTTCTTTAACTGTTTTATTTACTTTAGGGTTAGTTTAAAATTAATTGTGTGTTTAGAGGGACCTATAGGTATCAAATATAATAATTTTCAAACCTCAGATTTCTGCATAACATGATTTGACATTTTCATGCTTCTTAAACCAGTTATTAATAAACTTTTTTACCCATAGAAAAAGCTGCCTTTCAATATCATTTGACGTCATGCGAATAAGAACATGCATGTATAGATTTGATATATGCTACAGTGAAACACTTGGAAGAGTGAACATTTCAGACAAATATTTTGATAATGCACCTAGCTATTAAAGTATCTTATTCCTTAAAGGTGTTCCTGCTATTCTCTTTCTCTATTAATACTGTCAGTATGTTGCAATTTTTTTTTAAAGAAAGCAGCTATTCACAGAGAAATGACCAGGAGCATGTTATAGTGGATGATTCAGATGAACAGTTCAGGAGTTGCAGTTAGGCTCCCAGAAGTGAAAGCATATTCCATTAAGTATTATATTGCATATCTTCTTTAATTTCAAACTCAACAAGCATTTTCTTATTCAGATGAAAGTTACTAGGTTACTATAATAAATAGTTGTATTATGTGACAGCTGCCACCTTGATCATGACCTGGAATTGAAAATTGAACCTTCAGTTTATTAAAGTGTTGGGTAATGCAGTTGGAGCTACAGGACTGACCCCTACACTTTGCTACATAGCACCATGACCACACACAGAGCCCTCTCCTCCCCTCCCCTCCCCTCCCCTCCCCTCCCCTCCCCTCCCCTCCCCTCCCCTCCCCTCCCCTCCCCTCTCCTCTCCTCCCCTCCCCTCCCCTCCCCTCCCCTCCCCTCCCTCTCCCTCCTCTCCTCTCCTCTCCTCTCCTCTCCTCTCCTCTCCTCTCCTCTCCTCTCCTCTCCTCTCCTCTCCTCTCCTCTCCTCTCCTCTCCTCTCCTCTCCTCTCCTCTCCTCTCCTCTCCTCTCCTCTCCTCTCCTCTCCTCTCCTCTCCTCTCCTCTCCTCTCCTCTCCTCTCCTCTCCTCTCCTCTCCTCTCCTCTCCTCTCCTCTCCTCTCCTCTCCTCTCCTCTCCTCTCCTCTCCTCTCCTCCTCCCTCCTCCCTCCCCTCCCCTCCCCTCCCCTCCCCTCCCCTCCCCTCCCCTCCCCTCCCCTCCCCTCCCCTCCCCTCCCCTCCCCTCCCCTCCCCTCCCCTCCCCTCCCCTCTCCTCCCCTCTCCTCCCCTCTCCTCCCCTCTCCTCCCCTCTCCTCCCCTCTCCTCCCCTCTCCTCCCCTCTCCTCCCCTCTCCTCCCCTCTCCTCCCCTCTCCTCCCCTCTCCTCCCCTCTCCTCCCCTCTCCTCCCCTCTCCTCCCCTCTCCTCCCCTCTCCTCCCCTCTCCTCCCCTCTCCTCCCCTCTCCTCCCCTCTCCTCCCCTCTCCTCCCCTCTCCTCCCCTCTCCTCCCCTCTCCTCCCCTCTCCTCCCCTCTCCTCCCCTCTCCTCCCCTCTCCTCCCCTCTCCTCTCCCTCTCCTCTCCTCTCCTCTCCTCTCCTCTCCTCTCCTCTCCTCTCCTCTCCTCTCCTCTCCCTTTTTTCTTTTCCTCCTTTCTTCCCTTCTTCATTTCCTTATTTTCCTAATTGTGGAAATTCAGAGTAATTTTGTGATTTAGCTAATAAAGCAGAACGTCAAATGACTTTTTTGTTCTGTGTCATCACCATTTTTTGCCTCTTCACCAAACAAGAGTAAAAACAATCTATCCAATCACCCACTGATCACTGTTCCTTTTCCACTTCATTGAATTCCTACCAAGACAGTAAAAGTTGCCACTTTTTTGCACAAGTTTGTTTATCTTTCTCTCTCTCTCTCTTTGTGCTGTCCATTTAATTAAAGGTCAGGATCTATGGCTATAATCTTCTCCTGGGATAATAGCTAAACCTAATAGGGTATCTTCTTTATTACACTGACAGTCTATCACTGCTGATTCCTCATGGTAGCTATTCTGTGCTCCTCATCACTCTGCTGGATCTTTCAGTAGACACTGTCTTTAAAATCCCATTTGTACCATTTGGGTCAGGTCAGGAAGAGTAATGGCTCTAATCTCGTTGGAGTGATATTATTAATCTTGAAGCAGGTGAGGAGCAAGATGCTTTCTCCAGCCAAAGAACTCAGACTTCAGTTCTGCAGTGGGTTGTCACAGGTTTAATGCACATGGCAAAATGACTCGAAGAATAAACTATCATTTTTGGTCATACTTAAACTTGTGTGCTATGTTAAATCAATTTCAGAGAACTAAGATGGAGGATGAGAGTTTCCCTTTCCAATTTCAGCCAGCTTCTTTGAAATTTTCTTAATATGGTTTTAGCAGATAATAAGCAAAAGTAAACAGGAGTAGCTCTGAATCACAGCAGTGTTCCTCTATGATCGTAATCGTATGCTGAGCTTTTCGCTTCTGGGTATAACAGGTGCATATTTGCTGATGTCTAGAAATTTGAGAAACTCACTTTACAATTAACACCAGATTCAGCAATTTGACATGTTTAAATCTCAGGACCAACCTGTTGTTTATAAAAGCCATTAACATCAGCTGCAGTCACTGTCTCTTCTGAACATCCAACCCAGATTTTTTAATATCTGGAACTAAGACTTCCAAAATGCTGTATGTGTGCATCTGTTTTATGTACCAATTCAAATGGGTACTGATTTGGGGATAAGTTTCACTCCTTTGAGAACAAGAAGATTAGCAAAGAACAGGATGTAGTATCAGGCTTTTGTTTCCTCTTGCAACATCATTCCTAGAAAGGTCTCAAAATATCCTTCTTCAAAGGCAGGTAGGTTTCTAGGTATTGAGCCACAGTTCTTCAAGCCTTTCACAATTCCATGTGTCTTTTGTTCTGTTGCAGTTTCTTGCATAATATATATTCTTAATTCTATTGCACAGATACCTGCAGTACGCTGGCACAGACTGACAGTCCTTATAAACCCAGACTAGTTTCAAAGCACTAGTTGAAGGATGGTGCACAAGGTGGATGATCTTTACTGCTGAAGACATGGAACCTAGCTCTTGCTTCAATATAATGTGTTGCTCTCATGAACTATTATAGATCATGCTGGGATATCCTCGGGTACAAACAGAAATGCAACACAGCCCTAAGTGAGCATGTCAAATAAATGGAGTAGAGCTAATGGAAGAAAATTCAGCAGAATGTATCCATTATGTTAACTATGATGAATCATGACATTTGGAGAAATAAGATGGAGATGGGGAACTGAATGTTCCCTTCTTTAGTTTGAACTGGCCCATCTTAAAATGCTACTAATATATTTCTGACAGATCATTAAAAAGTGTAAACAGTAGTAGTTGCTTTAGAAACCTCTGTGGTCCTACATAATCAAGTCAAATAAATTCTAAAAGAGATTCACTGTAATTTAAAAAAATCTTTATAAAAGACTTTGTTTTGTTTTTCTTTGCAAACATTAAAGACTTACATTTTTCAATTTTAAAGTTTGAGGGTTTAGTGATTTTTGCCACACTCAGCATTATTTAGGTTCTCATCTATGTTACTCAAAAAGCTTAGAATGACACAAAATCTTTATTTTTGTCAAACAATACTTCTTGTAATAATGCTCTGTATAAATAATTTTTTTAAGATAAAAAACCAACAGAACCTAAGAACCACCACTTTCTTTTTCAGATCTAAGATGGAATGAAATGAGATTTGCAAAATACAAAATAGAAACTTCTAGACTCACCAGTACCTTAGACATAAAAT
Organism: Laterallus jamaicensis coturniculus; assembly: GCA_022605575.1. Lineage (NCBI taxonomy): Eukaryota > Metazoa > Chordata > Aves > Gruiformes > Rallidae > Laterallus > Laterallus jamaicensis. The sequence continues at coordinate 636,194 of JAKCOX010000076.1, read as the reverse complement.
GTTTTCTAAGTATTAGTGCAATAAAATCAACATGACTTCAAGATGGTCAGTAAAGAGGTGGTAAATATCTAACAAGCCTTATTCCTAGCTCACTTTGGCATTGCTATGAAGAAAAAGCTATTAAGAAAAAAAAGAAGAATTAATTTCAGTGTCATTTCATGTGCTTAAAATATATTTACAGACTCATCCTCTACCCCAAAGTACTGACTGCTTTGATTTCACTTTCCAGGGAGGCTGCCACTTGCGGGATTTTCAGCAGAACATTAAAAGGACAGACTAAATGCATTGCACAAAGCTCACAGAAAGAGAGTTCACAGCTGGAACACAAAGATGTATGTTGTATCAGGCCACCAAGCAGCACTCCATGCTCGCTGCTGTTTCCATTGATGGAATTTAGTGTTTTCACTTTTGCTCCCCACATGAATCTTCAGAAACCGGGGGTCATCTGAAGATGGTCAAAGTTCCCCCTAGTTCTTTCTGCCCAGTGGCTTTTTCTTATTTGACTTTCACTGAACAGTCTTCAAAAACTTTCAAGAAATCTTAGCACTCTTCTGAAGGAGTGCCAAGGGCATGGAAAGAATTTAGGTGTCTTGGAAGACTTTGGGGAAAATATTCTGTAGAGATCTGTATGTTTTCTTTAGTCTGCCCCTGCATAAGGGAAGGACCCAACTCATATTTCACTTCACCAATGTTCATTCCAATAGGAAAAATCATGTCTTGGTTTAGGCATGACCTACTTGAGATATAAGTAGGTGTATTTTTAGGTCAGCAATTTTTTATTTGGTATCATGATCTCCAGTGCTCTTTGTCCATTTCTGTGAATAAAAGAACAATTAGTGGTTTTAATAACAGCACACTCTTTAATGTCTCCTCCTTTTTGGTTAATCACATAGAGTGATGCACTGGGTACTAATTGATCAAAATCTAAATTTTATCTTTTGAAACCAGGTCAGATGTGGGCTACACTGCAACACACCTGGCTACTCTCTTTAGGCCTAGTTCAATTTGAAAGAGTCAGATTTCCTTTTGAGCTAAGAAGTAATTTCTGTTATTTCCCATTACAATGTGGAAGTAGTAAAGCACAGAAAATAAGAACAAGCTGGTTTCTATTCTGACCACTGCCGCCTTGTCAGAATTGTTTTGAAACCCCCAAGGCAGAATCTTTACTACTGATAAAGAAAAATGTTTGCAAGTGAGGAATCTCTATACTTACAATGCCACTGATGAAAAAGAAAAAGGTTATTCTGTACATTTCTTCCAGTGTAATCCACTGTTTAAAAATTAAGCAAGCATGTTTTCAGGGCATTTTTTCCAGGTTACACCATATGGTTACCACTTGTCTACTGTGACATATGCAAAATATCCCATAGACTCCATCGAATTTTCTCCTTCTGTTTGACATGACACATGTTTATAACAAAAATAGGACAAGTCTTCTACCCACTATTACATTTCCATAACCTAGATATCTTTTACTAGTGTCACGTCCCACGAGGTAGACAAATCAGAGATTTGGATCTGTCTGTCCTGTCCCAGCAGATGGGCACATGTAGAGTACCCTCTCTTAGCTAGTCTTTTTTAACAACCAGGCCAGCAATATTAACTTCTGTAACAACAGTTACCCAGGAGGTCCAAGCAAAGCACAACTTTACTTAAAAGCCAGTAGAATTATAAAGCTTGCAAACCAAAATTGTCACTACACTACATATTTGGAGTAACACTGTTACAATTAGTAGAACTTAGCAAAACTGGAGATGCTGTTACTATTATGTGTCGAGAATAAGGTTAGAAGTTGAGAGAGAGAGAGAGAGAGAGTGGAAAGAGTAAAAGATAAAAAATAAGATATCACCACCTAGAGATCCAGCATAGATTGTCATAAAGTTGTAGTCCTTGGATTGCAGGCATGTGCCAGATGTCTTGGATCTGCGTCTTTTATAGTCCCTGACCCCTCTCTTCTGGGGAGGCCTAGCATATCTTGTACAGATTCAGTGTTGAGTTGCAGAGTGTTCTGGAAATGAGTTGGTGGGGAATGGGGCCCCAAGTAGTCATTTCCCCCCCCCCCCCCCCACTGAGTTGATGGAGCAATTACCCCATTTAGTGGCCTTTAGTACACCAAATCTTAGGAAGAAGGTGCTCTGCCTCCACAGGGCCCTTCTTGCCTGTCACTGTTCCTTATTGGATAAAGACAGCATCCTGTTTATCAGGATGCTACTGAATGAGGGGCTGCCCTTGCAAGGACAGTGTCCAGATGGTTTATCAAATGAGAAAGTGTAATGTCCAGTCTGTCAGAGCAACTGCTTTGAGATCAAGAGTCTACAGGCCCTTCCAACCCTGGGAGAATGAAAGCCCTAATCCAACACCATGCAGATGCTTGGAGGATCAAACCCCGTGTGAGCTGAGACCCAGCCCACAAAACATTGTCCTACCTCCACAGATTCTGTTTGAGATTGTTTGAGGCAAACCGCTCATCCCGGTTCCTACAAAATGGTATTTGGAACAATGCAACTAGGTACAAGTAGGTGTCTTTTTTTACCAGGACCCACTGTTCTTCCTGTGTCCTGTGTGATTTGTTCTGATTTGATTGGCAGCTTTGAAATTGTAACTTAAGTCTGTTGCAGACTATTGTAAGACTGACCCAAATTGTCTGCAGATCTTCTTCAGTCTGCTTGACAATTTAATTGTTCATTGTAAAGCCTCAGTGCTTATTAGGCCCTGGAGTAAAGCAAACTTCTGCAATAATGGCCAAAAACACGTCAGCAAGACATCAGGAAGTTCAAACTGCTGCATGCAGAGGAACTATTAAGAGTTCCTAAAGTGAGAAGTGATCCTATGTAGATCGCCAAAATGTTATCACCTTCTTAGCATTTTGGAAAATATGAGAAAAGCTCAAAGCCATACTGATGCAATTTTCAAGTGGAATTGGACTATTGTCTTTTCTGCATATAGACCTACTTTATTCCACAGAAATATGTGTCTCCAGAGATTTCAATCCAACCAGAAGATAAAAAAACTAAACTTGTAATTAGGAAGTTATCATGTAATTAGGAAGTTATCAATTATATTGAGAAAATAAGTGAACCTGTGTCTGATTTTTATATATAAAGGACTTTCCAACTGAGTAGGATTTCATGAGGTTTCAAAATAATTTTCAACCCCATGCTCAAATTATTATAATTATGTGATCTGTTTGGGGAAAATTATGAATGGCCTTACAAGGAAGGGACATTTTCTTCACAGAGGTAAAAAGCCCTCAACAGATGTGCCAAAATAACAATGAGAAGCTCTCAAATGAGCAGATCACACATCCAGCTTCAGTGAAATGATAGTCAGAAACTTGTCTTTGGGAGACCTTACCCAAGGATTCAATACAACTAGGAAATTTTTGTCAGAAGAGGAAATAAAAGAAGACAAGCATGATTTAGCAACTGCTGATTGAGTTCTACATAGTAGGAGAATTTTTTGTTTAGGCGCTTATTAATAAGCATAAGTGCTGTCATTTGGTAACTTAGATACACCTAGAAGGTAAAGTAACTTTTCAGGTGATGTTTCATGACTAAAGGTATGGCTTAAGCTTAGCCATTTATTTTTTATCAGCTCAATTTTATGACTATAGAAATGACATAGAAATGTGATTCTGTGATTCTGTGACATGCCAAAATTGTACATACCACATGTGCTTTAAACAAATAGCAAATGACTTATGGTCTCTGTTTGACTACAAACAAGGAGTTAATGCATTATGAAGCAGCAGATGACCCTCAAGATTTCCATGTTTCCTCAGTATCAACCCATTTTTTGCTTATTTTTTGTCACCTGTGACCATTTATGTGTAAGGTAACGGTTTGAATTCATACAACATGGAGCAATATCCTGTGTGTTCATAAAAATATGATCTTTATCAAGTGCAGAATCTTTTTTCCCCTTTTCAATGAAAATTGGATGAAGAAAGGAAGAGAGCTTCATTGTCCAAATGCCTCAATTCAGCTTCAAACAAGGAGGCTGGTATTTTAAAATACGGATGGAAAATAGAAGCTGAGCTCAGTAGAAATTGGGTGAGGGGAAGAAAAGGGCATAAAATTAAGTCAGTGTCTTCCTGAGACCTGAGAATATAGTTAAAAATAACAGTCTTAATATGCATTTCCTGGGGGTATATGAAGTGCAATAGTTTTTGAGAGAGACACTGTGATAACTCACAGTGGATTGGAAAAAGACAGCTACAGAGAACAAGACCAAATCCCATGAGTCTTACACCCTTTTTGCTCAGGCAACTTGCCACCTGCACAAAGAAACCAGACTATAAGGGGACCATAAGTGTTAGGTTACAAAATAATTCTTTTCTTCCAATGCTAAGTTGTGCCCAGCAGTATACTCTGAATTGTTTTGTCCTGGGGTGCCTAAGTGACATATGCAATGAAGCTGAAACCCCTGAGCAATCTCTATGTGCTGCTCAAAAATCCCTTTGCTTTAATGTATAAAATAAAAACTTGAGAACTTTTAATGTCCTAACCATTAGGCAGTTGATGCTGGTATTCAGGCTTTATACTCTTTTTCTTCCTTTTATCTCTTATGAGCCTTTTACTGATCTTCGAGTTTGTCTGAAGAGTGATCAGGATTAGAGACAATGCAGTGGATACACAAGTTTAACATCATATGGGCCTTATTATGCTCCACCTCCAAGAAAGAAAACTATGTGTCTTTGTTATAGGCCTTCCTGTTGAATAGGGAAGCTAAATGTCTCTGATTCATTTCTATTTTCCTCAAAGACCAGCCCCTTCATTTTGACATTGAGTGACACACACTAAGAGAACACTTTTCTGGAGAACCACACATAGGTATGGCCAATAGTTCTGGACAGGCTTGGTGCTCTTATACAGGACTTTTATTCAGCCATGGTGGTTGCACTGAGATGGCTAAAGCAGTAATAATTTCTTCCTTATAAATTAATTTTTAATTTAATGTCCATTGTCAAGTATCTCATTACATAGCCTTTAGATCATTAGCTCCTCAGATTTTTTATTTATTTATTAATTTTGATATTAAAAATCAACAAGTATTACAGAACATCTGTTGAACTGAATGTTTTCAGTACCAGTGATACTGTAAAGGTCCTGATTATGGCTACTGATGCTCAAAACTCGCTCTCAGGTGTGCAGCGGTATAACTCCAGGAAACAGCTGTATGCAAACAGTTGTCTTGTGGGGTTGAGAGGAAGGACCACCTTCCACCTCAGTTCCAGACCCTTTTAGCTCTGAAGCTTCATTTTAGTTCAGGTCATTGCACTTAATGATTGCCCGAGCAGCATTGCAGTTGTGCCTGTTCCTATCATTGCGCCTTTCTGACTCTTGACTTGACCTGGGGACTTGTGCCATCATTATGCTCCTGCCTGGTGGTCTTGTGTGTGGGTTGCTCTGGGTATTGTCATCAGACCTACTCTGCTCATATTGCAGGGGCACCATGCGGCTGCATCAATGTAGGTGAAGGCACCGCTGTGGCAGCCATGCTGCCTCACCTGGCTCACCTCTTTAAGGCCCTGAGCCCTGTGGTGCAGCCAGCCTTACTGCTCCTTGATACATAATTGGGTTTGGGTGGCTAACGTTTAGTGGCTGGCTTGCCAGATTGGTATTTGAGGTAACAGATGAAAATTTCTAAAATTCATCTCAATTTAAGTGAGGAAGTATGTATCTTAAGCTGCAAAACATACATGATCCTTGCTTGTTACAATGAAGGGCAAAAAGATTGCAGTAAGACTGCTTCATCTGCCTTTTCCAGACTGGGTGTCTTCCGGAAGTCCAGTCCAGAGTAACCTTGACACAATTTTAGTATGCAATAGCTGGAAATCATTAAGGGGATATTACATGAATCTGACATTTCTAGGAAGATTTCTAGGGTGCTATCTGAGGATAGAGAGGAATCTGGCTCAGGAAATTTTATTTCACTGAGCCTCACATTAGAATCATAGAATCATAGAGTTGTAGGGGTTGGAAGGGACCTCGAGAGATCATCGGGTCCAACCCCCCTGCCAAAGCAGGCTCCCTAGGACATATCCCTGTCCTTTTTAAACCAAGGAGCCCAGAACTGGACACAATACTCCAGGTGAGGCATGACCAGGCCAGAGTAGAGGGGAGGATCACCTCCTTTGACCTGCTGGCTACACTCCTCCGGATACAGTGTTCCTGCGTGTCAGCCACCCCTCCCAGCTTTGTATCATGGGCGTACTTGCTGAGGGTGGATGCTATTCCCTCATTAAGGTCATCAATGAAGATATTAAACAGGATTGGACCAAACAAGCCCTGGAGAACACCACTAGTCACAGGCCTCCAGTCAGATTCTGCTCCTCGAATCACAACCCTCTGGGCTCGGTCCAACAGCCAATTCTCAACCCACCTCACTGTCCACTCATCTACCCCATGCTTTCTCAGCTTTGCTATCAGGATGTCATGGGAGACAGTATCAAAAGCCTTGCTGAAGTCAAGATAGATGACATCCACTGCTCTCCCTCCATCTACCCAGCCTGTTATGAGATCATAGAAGGCTATGAGATTGGTCAAGCACGATTTCCTTGGTGAATCCATGCTGACTACTCCTCATGACCTTCTTCTCTTCCAATTGCTTGGAGATGGCATCCAGAACAAGCTGTTCCATTACCTTTCCCAGGACAGAGGTGAGGCTGACAGGCCTATAGTTACTAGGTTCCTCTTTCTTGCCCTTTTTAAAGACTGGAGTGACATTGGCTATCCTCCAGTCTTCAGGCACTTCACCTGTCCTCCAAGACCTGTTGAAGATGATAGAGAGCGGCTCAGCAATCACCTCTGCTGGCTCCCTCAGCACATGTGGATGTAACCTGTCAGGGCCCATAGATTTGTGTGCATTAATGCCTTTGAGCCACTCCTGAACTTCCCCTACCTCAACCAGTGGGAAATTCTTCGTTTCCCAAACACTCCAACTTTCATCCAGGATCTGTGGGTCCCAAGGGGCCTTTGAAGTGAAGACCAAAGCAAAGGCAGGATTCAGTATCTCCACCTTCTCAGCATCCCGCGTTACCAGGACACCCTCCTCATTCAGTAAGGGACCTACATTATCCCTGGTCATCCTCTTACTATGCACATATCTAAAAAAACCCTTTTTATTATCCTTTATGTCCCTTGCCAGTTTCATTTCCAAGAGGGCTTTAGCCTTCCTAGTTGCATCCCTACAGGCCCTGACCACATTCCTGTATTCTCCCCAGGTGCTCAGACCCTTTTTCCACAATTCATACATCTGCTTCTCTTTGAGTTTACTCAATAGCTCTGTGTTCATCCATTCAGGTTCTGCCTCTCTTTCCTGATTTTTTATTCAAAGGGATGCATTGTTCCTGTGCTTGGAAGAAGTGCTGTTTAAATGTTAGCCAGCTCTCACAGGCTCCCATTCCTTCAAACAGCGTAGCCCACAGGATAGCCCCTATTAAGTTGCGGAGGAGCTCAAAGTTAGCTCTTCCAAAATTCAGGGTAGGTATCCTACTTTTTGACTTGTTTCTTCCACCCAGGATCTTGAACTCAACCATTTCATGGTCGCTTTGTCCTAAGCTGCCCCCGACGTTCACTTCCCTAACGAGCCCGTCCTTGTTAGTGAAAACAAGGTCCAGCACCCGCCCTCCCCTTGTAGGCTCCTGCACCATCTGTAGCAGGAAATTGTCTTCAATTTCTTAGTCTTATTTCCAATAAGTCATTAGGCACAGAGGATTCTAAATTTACCTGAAAGTCATGATATGAATTGAACAACCCGACTATAATTATAATTTTTTTTAATCTCAGCTGCATTAAGAAAAGTTACTTACGAAAATCTACATCTAAAATTTATGTATTGTTACAAGGTTTTCCAGAATTCACAGCATTCATTCAAAATATTTTAGCCTTCACATTATGCCAGAACCTTAATCAGGGAAAAACTAGAATTTCAGTATAAGAATGTATTAACTCTGTTCGAATTTTGTCTTTAAGAGCCATGTCCATGGTGTGATGTACTGGTAGCTTAACACAGCTTATTGGTTTTTCAGATGATTCAAAACATCATGGCAAACAATTAAAAAACTGAATCACTCTGCTCTTAGTCAGCACATAGTGAAATTAAACCTGATGTTTAAATTTGCTTGACAGAAAATCAAAATCTATGGGCAAAATTGTGTCAGATTTTAAATAAAAAAAGTATCTACCGACAGTTATGTTTTGGTTTATGTATTTACTTATCTATAATGGAAACTACAGTTTCTGACAAAAAAAATTGTTCTTACCATAAATTTGTCACCAACTGTCAAATCCTTTGTCTGTCCATATTCAATATAGAGAACATATATAGACTATTTTTTTAAAGAATAGCAGTTGCAGTGTTTGCACTAAGCTACATAAAGGGTGGCCAAAACTAAGGTTTACTCAATTTAATTTCTTCATTTAAAAAAAGGTCATTGATATTATTGTTTCTAAAACTCGGTGCTTAACCCACATACCACTGAGAAAGGAATTACTGAAATGAATACACAGTAGGTTTAAATTACATTAGTTACTAGTATATAAATGCTTGCAAGTGCTTTTAGGTTTCTGCAGGCTGCAGACTGAGAAACAATCGTAGAAGCATCATGCGAAGGATGAAATATACAGTCTGCACTTGAAAGTTGAATGCAAAGGGGGCAAAAATCCACTATGTTTGAATATTCCAAAGCGCATCCAAAGAGAATACAGACTAGTCAGAATTACACGATACAATTGGGAAAAATTATTCTTCTACAGCAAGTTTAAGCAGGGGTGAACAGTCCTACTTAGAGTTTATATCAATAAATTATACCATGAATTATTTTACCATATAATGAGTTTCATGTATTTGAAATAAATGAAGAAATATAATGTGGGCATAAGAAAGGTTAATGCCATTTAAAGAAATTGAAAAATACAGGTAATGTGATCTAAAATCTATTCAGTTGTGGATATCTCATAATCCAAGTATGGGTTTGGTAGCAGCACAAGTATTTAAGCACAGTGTAATTTTAGCAACTTTCTTTGTATAATTACTGACAAATTAACTGCAATATACAGAATCAACAACAAATGAATATTTCATAACTGATTACAAGTATAAAAAGAATTTACTCCTGGAAGGTTGTTGTGATGATGTTTTTAATGAATACTTGACATTGTTAATATTGTATTTATTTATTTATTTCACATTGGAGTTATATCTGGCATTTGGCAGCAAAATAAAAATAGATGATCTCTAACTTCAGGTTCTTATATAAAATGACAATAGGCCAAAGTAAACAAAGGATAACAACAGATAAATCTCTTTGGAAGTCTAAGATGACTGTCTCTAGTTGATATCCTAAAAATAACCACTAATCCTGAGAATAAAAGAGGGGAATCACTTGTCTCCACCTCCATTGTCCTTTACTGGTTATTTCTGAGGGGGAAACTGGAGGATTATTCTGTTGTTAGTATTTTTTTTTCAGACTTGTAAGAGATTTATTTAATGATTTATATTATACTATTAGTTGTCAGCTGTGTGAAATTGTCCTTAGTCTCCAACCCCCTCAGTTTTATGATCCCTCTTTTTTTCAGCTCCAGCCATGTTTCTGACCATAAGACAACTGAAAACATAAAGAAACACTAAGTTTTTCTGGGAAACTTGGTATTCTGACAGACGGCATTTTAGGGAAAATCCGAAATACCAGGAAACATGATAAAAATCATGATAGTTGACAATGCTGCCATCTAGCCTTTTAAATGTAATCAACAGGAGCACTCTGATACAAAGCTGTCCTTCTCCGAATGTCTCCACTAGCTCCCTGATTGTCAGGCATCTGAGAGGACTCCTTCCTCTGAAGTCATAGGACCATGCAGCTTGACCATACACACTGAGTCTTCCGACACCATTCTCGAGAGCGAGGTTGTATGTTTGTCGAACGACTGACATTGTGTACTCAGGTGTTTAGAGGCTGCATACATGGGACATTACTGTTAAACCCTTTGTTATAAAACTTTATAAAGCCAGCAAGTTCCTGTGTGCTGTCCTTTGAGGAAGGATTATGATCTCTGCAGCACATCTGGCTCAGCCTCATGGCTGGCTTCCTCTGTGGGTTGGGCTGTCATTATGAAAAGCTAAAATAAAAAGAGTTAAAAGATAAAGAAAACATTTTTTTCTACATCTAGTTGTATTCGTCTCATTAGTATTTCTTTGATTCAAGTCACAATTTTGGGAACTTTTGTATTATCTAAAAAATCAAAGAGCAAACATTTTTTAATGTAGGATTGCAGGTTTTGTTTAAAATGCTGTATTTTTAGATGAGTTTTTAGATGAGTTTTGTATGCACACACAAATCTTTGTATGAGGTATATCATTCTTATGTGTATTAATACACACAGACTGTTGTTACTTATGTTTGAAATGCTAATTTATTTTTTCTGGTCTCATTTTAAAACTAGCATTTGTCATTATTTTGTTCTAGCCTGTTTCACAATAATTGATTTTGTGTTCACTTGTTAATTGGTTTAGTTGTTACTTTATTGAAATTCATGGATTTGCTGATGTCCTGAGGAGGGTGTGTTTTCTCTGGTAGTCACTAATTGCACAGTGTTAAACATTCATAAGCTTGCAACTTCATAAAGCAATCAACACATTTTATTAACTTCCTGAGTCTCTACTCTGTTTCTTGAATCATAGCATTTGTGATCCTGATTTTAGTTGAACACAGGTGCCACATTCGTATAATAAGTAACTGAAATAAATGCATATTTTACTTTTAAAAGGGCAATTTCCTGGATAATGATAATAATAATAATAATGATAACAACAATAATAATGTTATGTATTTATATGACAGAACTGTTGGGAGCATCAAAATCAGAGATGCATTGTGTTATGTGCAGAACAAATATAAAAGACACTCAAAGCATTGAAGCGCCTACAGACTCAGGGTCAGATCACAGAATCACAGAATCATAGGGATTGGAAGGGATCTCTTGAGATCATCGGGTCCAAGCCCCCTGCCAAGGCAGGTTCCCTAGGACATATCACTCAGATAGGCGTTCAGATGGGTCTTGAATATCTCCAGAGAAGGAGACTCCACCACCTCCCTGGGCAGCCTGTCCCAGGGCTCTGTCACCCTCACTGGGAAAAAGTTCTTCCGCATGTTGATGCTGAACTTCCTATGCTCTAACTTGCAGCCATTGCCCCTTGTCCAGTCTCCACACACCACTGAAAGGGGCTGGCCATTTCCCCATGTATCCCATACTTAAGATATTTATAAACACTGATAAGGTGCCCCCTTAGTCTTCTTTTCTCTAGGCTGAACAGTCCCAGCTCACTCAGCCTTTCCTCATAGGGGAAATGCTCCAGGCCCTTAATCATCTTTGTAGCCCTGCTCTGGACTCTTTCCAGGAGATCCCTGTCTTTTTTATACCCAACCATGTTGATCATACGAGCTTTGAAAGAAAGCAAGCAGAAATGCCACACACATCTGCATAGCTTTGCAAAAGCAGTACATATATTGTATGTATATTGTGCTTTGGAACTCGCCTTCCTGAATGCTTTTTGCTGAAGCAGCAGCAAAGAAAGAGGAAGATGAGAGATGCTGGATGCCTCATCTAGTGACTGTTGAATGTGGGCAGAAATGGTTAGCACCACCTGGGGAGACACACTAAATGGCATTCTTTTAGGAAAGTGGGTCAGTATGAGCTGCAACATGCCTTATTACTCTACAGATCCTATTGCCCAGTCCAGCAGGCCAGATCTTGCTGAGGGTCTCGGCAGAGACTAGACAACAGCCTCTTCCTCTCACAAGCTGAAAAATGGGAGCAAAATGAAAACTGATCTGATACTGAGGCCCCAAATCTTTTGAAGTTTCAAATTCCTTAGCCTTGGTTTCCCCTTTTTATAGTTCCTCTGGTTTTCATCCTTATGTCTTTGATCTCTTCCTCACAAACCCACTGTCTTTTATCCTTTTGTAATCCACTTAACAAGAGAAAATTTAGGTTATATTGTCTTAATAATGTTGCCTGTAACATTCCAAATCCTTGTCCTCTGCCAGTGAATTTTTATATTGTTCCCCATTGCTCTCTTTGTCTAAATAAAATCAGACTGAGCTATGCAGCTGTATGCTCCCAGCCTCTCTCTCCAGCTTTCTTGGTGATAAATTCACAAATAACTGCAGTATACCTAGTTATAACCCACCTAGTGTTATAGGTATATATTCACAGCAGTATAAATATGTTATGGATATGAGAGAGTACAGACCAGGACACCTGGCTTGAGCTCTCACTTCAGTGCAACTAGCCTTTCCCTTGAACAACTCTTTATACTGCTCACTCACTCTACATCATGTCTGGAGGAATCTGGTTCTCTCCACAGATCTGAGGAAAAGGAGGTGAAGTGGGCTGCCTGGAGCTCACACCTGTCCCTACATGCACTACAGGCTTAGCTGTGTGCAGCATGACAGCCACAAACTACTGGGACCTGGCTGACAAAAGCAAGATAAAATTCTATTGCTGTATGAATCCAGATAATTCAGACTTTTTTTTTTAAACTTATCAATGCACTTATGTAGAAGTGTCTCATACATCTGTCCAGGCAGACACCTGAACAGGAAGACAGGGAAACAATCAGATTCAAAACTAACTGTAAAATATCCCAGATTTGCTTAATATATCGATTGAATATAAAAGTCAATCTTCTGTATAAATTGTCAGCAAGAGGTCCGCAGGTCCTAGGTTGATTTTTTTTTTCTGTTTGTTGTTTTGCTGTTACTGTTGTGAAGTTTTTTTCAAGATTATTTGTACCTGTTTCAATAATCCCATGCTTTTTATAAGGAAGCACATGTAGATATTTTGTACATCACTTTTGTAGACAGACAAATCATGTTCCTCTTTCTGTGTATTCTCTGGTTCTTTCTTTGCTCCTCGGTCTTCCACCATTCCTTTGTCTGATAAATTCTGTATCTCTTCTCATTTAAATCCCATCTCAAAATACCTTCTGAGAAGAAAATGTTATTGCTTTTCCACCACTGAAAGGAAAGAGTTGGTCAGACCAAATGTATTACTGAGAAAAAAGATTATATTTGTCCAACTTTTTTTAGAAAAGGAGTTCTAGAGAGGAAGGGGTGGGTAGGGATGCAGAGTGAAAAACATTTTCATCATTTCTTAGGAACTTCATCATAGTCCGATCTTCCAGTGTTTATGATGTCTGGATTAAATAATAATGCTACTGACATGGAGGCTGTTGCTCTTTGTTTTATTTCGTGTACTGACAAATGCAGTAGAAAAATCAAGGTAATTTATACCCTTCCATCCTTGTTGTAAATTATAAATTCTGTGTTCAAACAACCATATATCTTTTTAGCTGCAGTTCCAACCTGAATAAGAAGCTACAAATCTATGTTGGCACAGGGATGGGAAAATACAGCAGTTGGCTGTTCTTACTGTGAATCACCCCTGATTCATCTGAGCATGGCTGAGGCAGCATGATGTTGATGAAACAATGCTCCTGTGAAGGAGGGTGGATTTTTTGCTCAGGACAGTGATAGAAATCTGAATCATGTGGTCATTACATTTTTCATGGTAACATTTCTAAGACTGACACTTCATACAAGTATTCACATCCACTTTAAATTCATTAAAAAATTGAAATGCCTTTGCATTTTGAAAATAGTGGTTTGCATTCAGAAATAACTACTGTCTTCCAATCTGGTACAGCTTTGTGCACGGAAAAATTGTTTCATACTCTTTACTTAACTTGAAAGCTTATTGTGAAGGTTAATTAGTGAATATTCATGAGGCAGACTGAGATCCTTAGGCAAGAGATGTTCTCTATCATACCTTCGTAGACATTAATACCTTTAAAAGCAGCTAATTTGTACAGCCAAAGCAGTTATCTTCTTATACTTCATGCTATTTCACAGGCTGCTTAAATCAATGCTTCAGTTAGAAAAATGAAAGCAGAAGAGATTTGAGCCACACATTCGTGACCTAACTTTACAAGTGTGTTTTTGTTTTTTTTTTTTCTTTTTCATACAAATATACAACTAATCTCACCAAAGCAACCATTTATCCTCCCATCATTTCAGTTCTGCAAGGCTGATGAGTTTTGGCAGTGTTTGTTTTTGAATGGTTTAGAGGCCTTCAGTAAGATTAATTTTAGCTCAGGCACAGAAAAACAGGGGGGGAAAAATCACTTTATTAACCATATGGAAATACTAGGAAAAAATCTTGATAGTTATTTTTGATAATATAATGCATATTATATTTCTGAAATACACTGTAAGGCAGGGAAATGCAAACAAAAAAAACAAAAAAAAGAAGAAATTTTAAAAAGGAGACTATAAGGAACACAAAGACAAGACATCTTCTAAAAAGGATGGAACAAGACCACAAGCACAAAAGCATAGTGTATCCACTTTAGAAAAGCAAAGGGTTTCTTACAAGTGAATCATAACATGTTTTCTAATTCCCAGCTTCATATTTTCTTTCTTTCTGTTCACCAGAAACATCTCTTCAGCAGTGAAGCATGTTTGTTAGAAGAGATTGTTTCTTGTACCATCTTCTCTCACATTTAGAATTGTGCAAGACCCCATTGCAGCTGCAGATATTGTTTACCTGTAAGACAAGCACAGAGCAGACTGAAAGCTGACTTTCTGCACACCCCCAGCCTGTCTTTTTCATGGGATTTAGCAAATGTAGAGAAAGGCACAATGTGACGTGATAGTTGTTTATGAATAGTTCTTGTGAGTTCTGCCAAATTTCCATGAACTTCAGAGTGGGAGGTTGCACATTTTGTGTAGAACACAAAACACTGAATTTATTTGGGAAAATGGCCATTGATTGAGATACATTAAAGAATTCTGTTGGACTGGTGAAAATGTTCCTGTGTGAAGTCAACATTACGATCCTCATTTTACTCTGATCAAGCACGGTCCTGTCCTGATACTCTCCTAGCAAACCCCTTCAGTCTCTAGGAAAATATTTTAATCAGTTTCTGATTATAGGGCGTGGAAATGGGTGGGCAAAAAATGTTTGAGCATAATTTATTTTTTAATTTCTATTTAAATCATTCCATAGCCCCACAAATTCCCCACACACAGCTAAAAATCAACGAGCCAGGGACTCCACAGCCCATTGGCAAGTGCCCATCATTCTTCAGAACTTCAGAACAAACACAGTGATTAATCCATTTAAATTTACTGCACAGGAAATATCAGAGGTGGCAGATGCTTTCCTCAATTGTGATTTACATTGAGAAGAAAATTAAAACCCTCACCGTAACAATTAACTGACTGCTCCACTAAATCCAGTGTCATCTCTGGCTTTCTTTTTTTCTTCTGGAGAATGTGACTATAAATGCTTCCAGCTCTCATGACATGAAGAGGTGAGGGGCTCGAGTTTTCATTTTGTTTTTCCCCTTGTTGCTTTATTTCTTTATTTTTTAATTATTAATGACATTCGGTTGCTTGTTTTGGGTCAGGATTTTTGGGGTGGGGAACCACTAGGGAATGCTGCTTTAGAAACTGATTAATCTGTAGTCATTAAAACACTTCACAGACACTGCAGCAAAACTGTCAGTATCTCTTCATTAGCTCCAAGATAGGGAGCTTTTTATAAGTACATCTAAACCTCAGCTGCAACATTCTCCTCAGGGTATATTAACAGTGCAGGATTTTACAACATTTCAGGACTAATTTCCTGCTTATTCAGATACTTTTTCATCACAGGGAATTTACACAGCTACAGACATCTGTCTTAATAACACTTAGCACGTTAATATGGGTCTTGAGGACATTAGGTGATTGAGACTGTAGCTACTCAATTCTCCCCATCATTTTGAAATGATCGAAAGAGAATCCTTCATGGCTTTGGAAGATTTACTGAGTTGATTCATATTTGTTCTGTAAATTACGCAATTACACTCTTTTTTTTTTTTAACTTTCTTAGAACTATGGGCTGCATGTAAGACTTGTAAGATGTGCGGTGACAGAGGAGGAAGACACATTACATGAAATTATATAAGTTTAGGATACAGTACCCTGTGAACTTTCTCTTCCACCACTACAAATCCCACCTAGCCACACATTAATTACACTCATTAGCAAATGATCAGAGTAGGATGTGCATGAGTAAAACCCTTTTGCCTGCTCTTTTTCTGTGTTTCCATAATCTGTCTAGATTCAGCAAGAGATAAAAAAAAAATATTTCTCAGCATTCCTAGTATTTATTTTTCATTGTATTCTTAAGCCAGGCTGCTCTCAAACTTTTCATAGTGTAGGTTGCAAAGCAATGAAGGTAGGTAACCATATTATGGTGAACACAGAATCACAGATTCACAGAATTGTAGGGATTGGAAGGGACCTCCAGAGATCGTCAAGTCCAACTGCCCCGCCAAAGCAGGTTCCCTAGGACAGGTCACACAGGTAGGTGTCCAGATGGGTCTTGAATATCTCCAGAGATGGAGACTCCACAACCCCCCTAGGCAGCCTGTCCAGTGCTCTGTCACCCTCACGGTGACAAAGTTCTTACGTATATTGGTACAGAACTTCCTGTGCTCCAACTTGAGGCCATTTTCCCTTGTCTTGTCCCCACAGACAACTGGAAAGAGATTGGTCATTTCCCCCTGTGTCCCACACAATATAAACAGTCCCAGTTCATTCAGTCTTTTTATGTAGGGAAGATGTTCCAGTCCCTTAATCATCTTTGTGACCCTCTGCTGGACTCTTTCCAGGAGATCCCTGTCTTTTGTGCCAGGATGCAATACCCCCGATGGGGCCTCACCAGGGGACATGATGTCACCCCACTATGTGCTTCTACGCTGAAAGTGTGCTAAGGTGAAACATCAATCCAACTGACTTGATTTTCCTTTTCTCTAGAAATTTTCTTATAGCCACTGTTGGAAACAAAACTTTGAAGCTTAGGTCTGAACCAGTATATACAGTCTTGTACTAGTGGAAAAATATAGGGTGTAAATCCTGACATAACTTCAGAATTGGTCTTGTGCATAACTGGTTTAAGTAATGATATGTAACACTTTATGAGACATATATGAAAGAATTAATTGTATTTTAAGTGTAATAAACATGTCCTTCTTGCAATCAGATCCTACTTACACAGGGAAAATGTGGGAAAGCACTTTAATGCAGATTATTGATAATATAACAAAGACTTAGATGGTACATTTCAAGCACTGATTTTGAAAAAAGATTTTCAGAGGTCTTGGGATCAGTATTGAAATCTCTCAGTGTTTTTAACGCTTGTGATCAGGCAGTCAAAGAAATACTACCACTTCTGTTGTCTGCTTCTGTGTTTGTCTTCAACAAGATTAAAAGAAGTAGCAAGCTGGGGGAAAAAAAACAAAAAAAACCCAAACACCTCCCCCCCCCAAAAAAAACCAACCCAAAAACCCCAAACCCCACAAAACCAGAAATAAACCAAACAGCTCTTTTGTATCAGATATAAGACTTGAGGAATTATATCTTCTGCCCAAAGCTCAGTTGAGGAGTGGAAGAATGGCAAAAGCTACAGGAATGGGTGAAATTCTTCAACTTTGCAATTTGGTTATACTTTTATTTTTACAACGTGTCTGAGACAATTACAGTAAGTGCTGCTGAGGAAATAGGATTTCTGTCTTTTTTCTGCCTGGTTTTGCAAATGTGCAAGATTCTTTTTGTTAAGGGACAGATAAAAGCAAAATAGAGACAAAACATCATGTGATCAATCTGAAATCCTGTTCTAATAGTTATAAGGAAGATGTTGACAGTAACTCCATTTATTAATGAAGCAGGATGTATTGTGTATCTGCTACTTCTTGCTTGTCATGCATAATCAAATGACAATAGCATCTACACCTTTGGAAAACCTCAACAAATACTTGTAAATGTTTCACTAGCCCATTCTGAAATCTACATTATGAAGGGAATAGTTCTCAGAAAGAAAAACTAATTTGTTTTGCTCTTATTTGCATTTTTACTTTTAAAATATCACCATTAATTTTTACTATTCAAATTTTATAAAAAGAAAGACAATGAAAGAATGGGCAAATGGTCAAATCACAAAACATGAAAATGTGTAAAAACGTACAAAATTTCCTTGCACCATGTATCTAAAACTTGTGATGTCTCACAATAATTAGCTGAAGAAAATGTTGTGTTTACATATGGTCCTTTTCATATTTACTAAAATACTTCTTTTTGTTTTTTAATACTCATCAGGGATGAGAAAAAACCATTAGCAGTTGATAAGCATGGCTTTTCTACTGCTTAGGCCTTTACTGTCATTTTTCTGTAAGCTGATAATGAAAGTTCCTGCCATAGAATTAACATTTTATGGAAAATTGTGCTGGTTTTGGCCGGGATCGAGTTACTTTTTTTTTTTTTTTTTTTTCCATAGTAGCTAGTATGAGGCTGTGGTTTGGATTTGTATTGAAAGCAGAGCTGATAACACAAGGATGTTTCCATTATTGCTGAGCAGTGCTTACGCAGAGCTAAGGGGTTTTCTGCTTCTCACCACCCTACCGGTGAGTGGGCTGGGGGTGCACAAGAACTGATTACAACTGACCAAAGCAATACTCCATACCATGTGACATCATGCTTAGCATGTAAAACTGAGGAGAGAGGACAAAAGAGGGGACATACAGAGTTTGTCTTCCCAAGTAATTGTTACACATAATGAAGCCCTGATGTCCTGGGGATGGCTGAACACCTGCCTGCCCATGGGACATGGTGAATTAATTCCTTGTTTTGTTTTGCTCATGTGCACAACTTTCACTTTACCTATTAAACTGTCTTTGTCTCAGCCCAAGAGTTTTCTCACTTTTACTCTCCTGATTGTTTCCCCTCATCCCACTGAGCAGCTGCATGATGCTTAGCTACTTTCTGGGGTTAAACCATGACAGGAGCAAACTGTTTAATTCAAAAGCAAGGTGTCTGTTTGCACGGGCTTCCCCTCTAAGGATGCAAAAAGAACTTTGCACCCATTTTTTCTACGTATAGGCACATCAGTGGGGAGTGGCAATTTTAGAAGGCAACAACTCTGTGTATAGTTGAACTCATGGTCCAAGAGAAACAAGATGATTTATGTGGAAGAATGAAGTGACTTCTCCATTAGAACAAAGAGAAATTTGGGAAGGACTGTCACCTTCAAGCCACAAATTCTTTACATGGTCTCATGGGGTACTGTTGTCTTGAATTGCTGCTGTTCAGGGTGACAGCCAAGTCATGCTCCAGCTTATAACATTTTTACTGAAAAGTGGGCAGGTTCTTTTTTCTCTCCCTGTCACCTAAGACTGATAATGATTTCAATGTAATTTCAGTTCAGTCCTCAAATATCAAGTCCAATAGGCTGTGAATATGTTATCCAAGCTTACTGCTTTATGTAGATTTGGATTTCATATTAATATTCAATTTAGTTTATACTGTGTTTTATCTGACTTCCCTTTTATGGATATGGTAACCTGTAGGGCTTTTGGATGACAGTCATAAAAGAAACCACCTTCTAAATAAAAATTGATTGGTCTCCATAAAAAGCAGTTCAAAAGTTCAGCTTCTTTTTCTTAATATTTTTAAAAAATTTATGTCCATAGTTATTTGAGTGATGCTTAATTTCTGAAACAGCAAATAGCTTTCTTAAACATAAATAGTGATGTTGAGGCTTATCCTACTCATCTGTTAATGTAAGATTAAAAATTATACAGACCTTTTTTGAGAAGTACTGTGTCAAGACCATGGAAAGTGTGCTGCCTAACTTGCAGAGCATTCAAGGTAAGACAAAATGTAGGTAGGCAGCAAATAGACAGTGAGAGAGAAGATGAGGAGCAATAATAAGATTATATTTACAGTAAAGGTTATCTATTATGGTATTTTTTAACCTGATGGTTCTACATCATTGTAAGTTTTTAAAATAGGTATCACCAGTCCCCATTGGCCTTTTACCTAGCCATTATCAGTTGACCGTTTCCAAGTCCTGTGGGTCTCAAGATGGGAATTGAAAGATGAGAGGTTAATGGCTTTATGCACTAATTCAAGGAGTGCACTCTATTTGTAAAAGTGCTAAGACTCCTGTGGCAGAAACTGTCAAGTGAATAGTTTTGGCTACTATCACTGATGGAGTGGAAATGTCAAAGAGCAACTCATTAGAGTCAGAGAACAAATAGGTAGGAAGACTCAGAGCTTGAAAAACATGAAAGGTAAGAGCAAGTAGATGAACTAGATGTGATGGAGAAAAAAGAAGAGTCAGTGAAAGGATGCAAGGAAGAGTAATCAGTGAAAAGGAAGATGACCTTGCACATAGCAAAAAGCAGATTTTGTACACTATGTTTTTGCTGATGTTAGTGTGATAACTTCTGATTCTAAAACAGACTTCAAAATGGTTTTTATACATACATATTTTCAGAATCATAGTAATATTGGCTGGAAGGGCATTTAACAGTCATCTAAGTACCCTCTCACTTGAATTGGGACTACATTCAATACTCAGTTGGGTCAGCCATATTTTTGTCTGATAGAATCTTGGAAAGAGCTCTATGGGCAATCTGTGTCTCTAGTGTCCTAACTTTATCATGTTTTTACTAATGTCACTCTGAAGATCCCTAGCCCTAAATTAGGATTTGTTGCCTTTTGTTTTATCACCTGTACTAATGAAAATAGTTTGGCTCGGTCGAGCTGTGCTTTGTTTTTAGTGTGTTCACCCCTGAATGCCTAAGAAATTATGTTCTACTCATTCATTTCCCATTCTTGATTCCACTTCATGTATGCTCTCTCTTCACAATTTAGTTCTTTAAGAGTTCCCTGCTTAGCTGTCTGCCAAAATGTCTTATTTTTTTGTAGAATAGGATACTGTTCTTGATTGCTAAGAATGACTTTTTTTTTTTATATCCAGCAGCTATCCAAAGCAATTCTGCTTCTCTTCATGGTCTCCCTGGGTATCCAGTCCTGTGATTTATTAAAGTCTGTGCTCTTAAAGTCTAAAGTTATAACTCTGTTGCTTAACCTCCCAATCTCAGAATTTAGGTAACAGATTATTCTCCCATCATCTGGTGCAGGCAGTCAAAGTAAACTATGGGCTATGTAGTAGCACAACCGAGTTTCCAGTTCTAAGTTTAAGTGATGGTGAATGAAAAAGAAAGGACACAAATTTTGAGGAACAGAACAAAATCCATGCATTTTTTTCTGACGGGAGCTATACTTACTTGCAACTCTGCAAAATTTTTACTTTAGATATTTTTATGAGTATCATGCATTGTTTGACAAAAAACTTGGTTTCTATGAAATAAACAGTCTAATTTACTAGACAATGTTAAAGATTCTTACTCCCTGAAAAGAGAATTGTTAAAGTCATATAGCTTGCACTAGTGAGCCAAAACTGCATATTTTTTTTCATCTGATAGTTTAATTACATATTCTTTGCCAAAGCTCATTTCTCATTGAATCATGTAGTATCAGGGATGTTTACTAGAATACCTGTCAGTGGTGATGCCACAAGAACTGGTATGGTGTAAAACATGGACTGATCAAACTATGTTTCTTTTTGTGGCAGAAAAATGGAACATAGACTATGTTTGATCAGCTTCTGCTTTTGTTCCAAACCGCCTGACTACCTAATACCTAAGTCTTGTAGTTTAACTATAGACTGTAACTAAGCACCACACAGCCACTCACTCAACCATCCACCTCAAGGGGACGGGGAGGAAAATAGAAGAAAAACCCCAGTGACCCAAACTTGTGAGATATAGGCAGTTTAATAGAATTTTTGGAAAAAGATATTTTTTATGATTATTATTATATATATAGAAATTCACACAAATGCTCACCACATATCAAAAAAACCCCAACAATGCCCAGTCTGTTTCCAAGCAGTGATTCCACCTCTCATATAGTTTCCCCAGTTATATATTGAGCATGACATCTGGGTCAGCTGTCCTAGCTGTGCTCGCCCAGATTCTTGTCCACCTGACAGGGTGTGAGAAGCTGAAAAGTCATTGACTTAGTGTAGACACCACAACTACCAAGTAACAACTAAAAACATCAGTGTTTTATCAGCATTATTCTCACACTAAGTCCAAAACACAGCATACACCAGCTACAAGAAAAAGAATTAACTCTAGCTCAGCGAAAACCAGAACACTGAGCCTATTGTAATATCTACCAGTCTGGACTCCTTAGTGCAGTTGAACCTCTAAAATCTCATTTTAATCAAAGATCTTTCGATGTGCCAATAAAGTTTCTCTCCATCTTCTTCTGTTCAGTAATCCAGAAAATTTACACTCTTGTAAACAAGAATAAACACTCTTGTAAATCCTTGGTGTTTTCAGCAAGTATTTATAGATCATTTAAACTAGCTGTACATTTGCTGAAATGTGCAAAAGCAGAGGACAAGCTCCAAAAGAACATAGGCACCAGAAGTGAAATTTAGACTGTATGAGTGTTGCAGAATTAAATAACAGGGAGAAAACTCCTTTATCTTCTTTGAAGTTCTAATCATTAAATCTCTTAGAATAATCTTATACCTGGCAAGATGGCTCGTGCAGACTACAGTTGTTGAGGCTGAACAATACACCTTCTGCCTCTAGCAGGGAAGAATTTTTGCTTGGTCTCTTTCATTTCCTTTGAGTCCTATATTCATATATGATCAGCAACTGAGCTCCAACAAGAGTGATATCTTGTACATGATCTAGTCTAGAACTCGATGGTTAGAATTTTTTCTTAGGAATAGGAAGGGCTCTTGGGGTGATAAAATGAATCCAGCTCTTCTCTTTGGGGAAACGTTCTGACTATTAATGTTATTACACAGAAGGGAGGAAAGATAATACTGTCCTTTCAATTAATGGAGCACTACACTTCCAGACACATGCCATTTTCCTCAAAGCAAAGTATCAGGGTTTAAAATGCTAAACGCTCATAAAGTTATCACTCTAGATGCTGCACTGAGGAGAACCAGAATCCTAAAAACATGCTCAGTACATCGGTCTTGTCTGATCCAGTTGTGGTAAAGGAACTGTAATATGACTTCCATATCCACATTTTGATGTTTAATTTGGAATTGTTTCACAATGCCTGGGACCTGTGCCTAATCAGATGCTAAGCAAATATATCAGTGAATTACTCCTTGATGGATAGACACCACATTAAGGTTATAAGATTTCTGTGAGCATTCCCTAAGCATGTTGTTAAATTTTTCTAGAATTTGAAGTCCAAGAGTTGAGTTTCTGCATTTAGACTGATGCTATCTAAGGGCCAAGGGAGTTATTTTGTTTACAATAAACCATGCCAACTCTTTCAGAGGCGTTGCAGTGAATGTTGTAAATGTACATAAGGAACATTAGGCTTTATGAGATATAGTAAAAATCCTTATTAAACTTTGTGATAAATTACCAGAAGAGATTAGTGGGTATTGCAAACTAATCACTTCACATTTAGGTTTTTTAAATGAAACCTGTCTTTGAATTATATTCTTATATAGACTCTTCAAAATATGAAAATATTCTAGATTTTTTAATGTGAGTTTAACACATCTGAAACATTTCAAATTAAGGGGCTTATTCTCAACTGCACTGAGGCCACTTTGCATTGTTCTGGCATCAGTTGCAGTTAAATACATTTCAAAGCCGTGATGCACTTCTGCAGAGGTATAAAGAGGACTTAATGTAAATCAGCATTCAGTCATAATCCTTTGGAATGAATTGAACTGATCATTTATAAATGGGAATAATTAACAGAAACACACCTTTGCCTTCTTCATATAAATTATTTCTTTTTTAACCTACAAACCAGCTCCTGTTAATTTCACTTATTTGGATAAGTATTTCCATATAACTATCCCCTCAAAATTTGGATTTTTATGTAACTATTTTCCAAAGAGATAAAGAGCTATTTCCATTTTGCCATTTAATTTTATCAATAATCTGTGAGGAGAGTGGCTGTTTTCAGAGGGCGCTGCTCTTTAAAATCTGAAAGTAAAAAAGAGCTCCTCCGCAGTTAAAGCTACAACATTTGCCTAAAGCCTTTCAAGCAGTTTGGAACTCCTCCAGTAATTCTCAACGCCTTCCTAGAGCACCACTTGGGTAGGAAAATCCCATAATCTCTTCACTGCCTGCATTGAATTTGATTAAATTATTTTCACTGATTTTGAGGTGAGAGAGGATTTTAAGTCCTGTGTTCTGTGTTAGCAGTTTGCTTTTCCTCAGGTCTTTTTACGGTCAGTGCAGAAAGACAGGAAAGGTGACTCATATCTTAAAGGAGTTTATTTTGGAACTGCATTTGCGTGGCCATTGACTACTTGAAGACTTTAAATAGAGGAAAAACATCACTTCTGATATCTGAGCAGCCTTCTGAATGTCAGGTTCAAACTTCTGTAATTCTTCATTTAAGTATAGACAAAGTATAAAGTCAACTGTCCTGAAATGAAAGTAAATTCTTAGTGAGATAATTACAAAGTAGTGAGACATGTAAATTAAGTGGTGGTTTTATAAACAATTTTATTAGTATGGCCAAATACTGAATAGAATTGAAAAAATGGCATTAGAGAGTGAAATATTATTTATGACATGCCATAATTTATTTATTTTTTCCATTCAGAGATTATCACAAAGTAGGGAATATATTATTGTAATGAGTATGCTGGCTGTCCAACAAAAAGTAAAATTGGAAATACTCGAATCATGCAGTCCCAGTCAGGAGGTTTAGCACAACAAGGACAGGCATGACAAAAGAAAAAATTATCAGACTGGACAAAACCTGTTTGTTATTCCCTGAATATCCTTACTTAACCCTGCTTTTAACTGAAAGTTAGAGACCGTGAGCTCTCTTCCAACTTGAATTATCTGATAAATTCATAGCAAGCTACATGCATTAAAAATCCACATAAAACTTATGTTAAAGCCTAAAAATATAATACTAAACAGTAAAATAATCTATATTCATACAGAAGCTAATATTTAAATTTCACAGAAAATGCTGTCACCAACTGAACAAAATACTGTCCATGTTCTTTCCATTGTATAAAATTACATCTTGTGTTTATGTTCATTTGCCCACCATACCAGCAAAAGAAGTTTGGAGGTTTGTATTCTGGTCTGCCATTAGAATTTGTCCTGAACTCTGCCATGCATAGCATGTGAAGGACTTTGCAATGCCCAGTTTCAGTATGAGTACTCACTTGTGCTTACTAACACTAGAAAGAAAGAATAATGTTCTAATAGAAACCTGGCTCAGCCAATTCTTCAAACCACTGAAGGGTGAATAGCTACAATTAATACAGGATTAGTTCTAGTTTTGTTTTGGTTTTTTTTCTTTACGTTCAAGCCACAAATTCTGAGTTTAAGAAAAATCTCACAGACAATGAATTCATTTGGAACTCACACATAAAATAGCTCTAGAGAAAACAAGATTTAACTTGAAATGACCTACTAAAATCAGATATTTTTCCACCTAGAAAACTTTGTTTACCTAATACTTAAAGCTTATAAACATAGATACCTATTGGCCTTGCTGAACTTCCTGCAGTTTTCACAGTCCTATCTTGCAAGTATTTGTTCCCCTGAGGAACACCCCTTGTCACTAACTTCTACTTGGACATTGACCAATGGACCACAATTCTTTGCTCCACACCGCACCACACCACACTGTTGAGTATGACTGTCTAGACAATTCCTTATCCACCGAGTGGTCCATCCATCACATCCATGTCTCTCTGATTTAGAGACAAGGATATAGTGCAGGACAGTGTCAAATGCTTTGCCTAAGTCCAGGTAGATGATGTCTGTCACTCTTCCCTTACCCACCAATGCTGCAACTCCACTGTAGAATGTAATGAAATTTGTTAGGTACTATTTGCCTTTTGTTGGCTGTCACCAATCACCTCCTTATTTTCTACATGACTCAGTACAGTTTCCAGGAGGAACTGTTCTATTGTCTTGCCAGATACAAAGGTAAGACTGATCACTGCATAGTTCCCCAGGTCTTCCTTCTTCCAGTTTTAAAAACTGGGGTTCTTTTCTCTTTTTCCAGTCAGTGGGAACTTCACTGGACTTCTCAAATATAATGGAGGGTGGCTTTGTAACTTCATCTGCCAGTTCCCTGAGGACCCACTGATGCATCTCATCAAGTACCATCGACTTATGCACCTTCAGGTTTCTTAGATATAATCATAATTGATCTTCTCCTACAGTTGGCAGTTCTTCATTCTTCCAGTGTCTGCTTTTGCCTCCTATGACATGTGGCAGTACAAGTGTGGTTACAGCCCTTGCTGGTGAAGACTGAGGCAAAGAAGTCATCGAGTACCTCAGCTTTCTCCATATCTCCCACTACATTCCAGAGGGGGGGGGGGGGGCACATTTTCTATCTTCTTCCCTTTATCACTGACTTACCTACAAAACTTTTCTTATTTCCTTAGATGTCCCTGGACAGATTTAATTCTATAAGGGCTTTAGCGTTCCTGACCTAATCCCTGGCTGCTTGGACAGTTTCTTTGTATTCCTCCCAGGCTGACTGCCCTTGTTTCCACTCTCTATAGGCCTTTTTCTCTGTGTGCCTGTGTGTCTGTGTGCCTGAGTTTGCCCAAGAGCTCCTTATTTATCCCATGCAGGAGTCTCGATTATTTCACCTGCCTTTTTCTTTTCTTTCATAGTACATCACACCTGATCTTGTAGGAGGTGATCCTTGGACACTAGTCAGCTGTCTTGGACCCTTTGTCACTCCATGGCACTGTAGCAACCATGTGCCTGAAGAGGCCAAAGTCTGTTCTCCAGAAGTCAAGGGTAATGAGCTTGCTGTGTGCTGTCCTCACTGCTCTGAAGACCTTGAACTCCACCATTCTCCGGTCACAGCACCCAAGGCTACTCATGAGCTTCACATAACCTACCAATTCCTCCTAGCTGGTGAGAACAAGACTAAACAAGATACTGATTCTCTGTTGTGCTGGGGAAGATTTATCCTTTTCAGAAGAGGTGATTTTTTTCTCCCTTTTGGGGCTCATGAGGCTGGATTTTAGGACTATGACATAATTAGGAACAGAAAATACATATTTTTTTTTTTATGTTTTGTGCAGAGGTCTCAAAGTAACTAAAGTTCCTGGCTTTAAAAATTGATGCAAATAAAAAAGACTTTCAATTAGAAAATGAGAAACTCTCCCTAGAATTTCTAAATTCTTTTTTTTGTAACATAGGTAGTATATTCAGACATAATGATGCCTTGCAATTGCAAAGCTCTCTTGTCAGTTATTTAATGACCTGCATAAGTAATTTGAAGCTTTCTTACTCAAAAACAAAGTGAAATTCCCAAATCACTACCTTTGAAATTCCCTCTGAAATTAGACAGAAACTTCTGTGACTTTTAGATTGGGAACTTCATGGTGTTCTAAACAGAACAGATCATTGACTATTTTTTGTTGCACGCATGTGTAACTGTGGGATTTCTTTAGAGTAATTTTGATTGACGGAAAGATGTAATAGAGAACCATGTCCAGATACAGTTTCTGAGGTTGAACTAAAAAAGAAGCATTTTTAATTTTTTTTTATTCCTTTTCTTTTAAATAGAGGCACCATTTTGCCATAGGCAGCATCATAAAGGAGATTTAAGGGTGAGTGAATGTGTTCGTTTCAAAACAAATGCTGTAAAGACTGTGATTCCAGTCCCTGAATTTGTCCCATCTGCATTCCTTTTCCATTCTACAACAAACTTTTAACAGCTAAAATTTAAATTAATGAAAATGGAAGGTAATATTGTGGAAATACTTGAACCACAGTGGAGCTAGCAGGCACAGCCATGATACAAAGTGTATTTACTCTAATGTTATGATGAGTCCTCTTGTTCTTCCCCTGTTCCACCATAAAAAGTCAGTAAGCTGTGGAAAATGCTGTGCAGACTATTGAAATCACTATGTATTCAGCAACATTATTATATGTTAAAGATATTTCATCTGAAAGTGTAATAAAAACTGACACCACAGGTTATTCAGGGTGTTGAAAGTGACATGTTTTAGGCATGATAACATTAGAGGGAAAGCTAATAGAACCTTAGATTGTGACATTTTATAATTATTAAATATAGACCTAATTTGGCTGGCAATTAACCCTGAATATTATGTTGTGGGCAGCCCAGGAAAAAAAAAAAGAACACACACAAAAAAAAAGAACAACGACTTGCAAAGTGACTAAAAAATGGAGGTAGAGCTGCAGAGTATACAAATTTAGGTGAATAACAATCAAGACACAGTTGACCAGTTTGGATTGCTACTTAAAAACCTTTGCCTCTGTGCTGTACTCAATGCATGCTGAAAGAGCAAGCTGCTGAATTCTGCTGCAGAGTCATTATCATCTGTTCATTTTATTTCCATTGCCAATTATCCTTAATTATTGGAAACTTTTTTCAATGTATAATGACTGCTGAAATGTTAGCATGCTCATTAAATTGAAGTTCTAGCTCAAGAAATAGATTTTGATAAGCTATGTTATGTTATAGACCTGCATTTTCAAGTACTCCATCCTCCATTAACTTCTAGTCCATCTTTGCACATTTTCCAAGATATATTTATGTATTTATTTTCACAGGAGAAAGGAACAGAAGGCCAGATTTCCTTGTTGAAAGCTGACATAATTAGTATAAAAGATAGACGTGATCTGAATTGCTAGTAGCTAAGGAATAAATATGGACAAATATTAATTCTGGAGGGATGGGTGATGTCACTTAAACAAAGGCAACAGGAGGCTGCAATTCACTTGGAGCCCATGGCAAGGCAGAAATAAATTTCTTCAGTATCTGCCCATTTATAAGACTCATAGCAGCCCACTGTGCATCCAGACATATGTCCTGGGGTGCTATCTCAGGGACAATATTGGAAACTGCTTGCACGAGCTGTGAAAAGAACAATGTTCCATCCCTCTTTGTGCCACATCCAGGAAGTATGATCATGCCTAACACTCATGTGGATTTCATATCTCCACTGCTGCACACCTGCAAAAAGGTGGAGAAAATCTGTTTCAGGGTGGATCCATTTTAGGCATATGAAATCCTGTAAAATCAAACAGGGAATTGGCAGGAACTACAGAAAAAATGTCACTTGTAAAGAAACAGTAAGGGGGGAGGGGAGGGGCATCCTTGAGCTACTCCATTCTGGTACAGAAATCTTATAGAGGTAAGTCTGTCCTCAAACTCACACTTCCCATTAATTATGTTCCTGCTGCTTCTGAGGACACTATTTCTTTGCTAGGGACAATGCTTCTATTCCAGATTTAAAAAAAACAAAAACAAAAACACCCTAATTTTTCATTAATAAATATTACATACATATGTTTTGATGTGAAATCCATGCTTGCTAACCTCCTCACATCCTTGTGGTGAACACTGAGAACAGAGCCAGAATGACTGATAAAAGTGATTCTCACAGTGTTTTCCAACTGACCTGCAACATGAAGTACTAGTGAACTTGTAAAGTATCCAGGCACACAGTGCTCACAAGAATGCCAGCTCAGTTTTGCAGATCCATGGGATTTGGAAAAGGTTCAGGGAATCGTTTGAACTTTCGGGGCTCCATCCAGAACAAACTAAACTGCCTGGTCATTTAGCTGTGCACAACACTAATCATCACTAGCAGTAAAATCTCTGGAATCAAAAGCTGGCTGACAATTTTGTCGATAATATGCGAGGCAGAGTGCAATTCAGTTTGCTCTTTAACAGTTATATTGGCTGTGCTGAACTGACAGTAATAACAACTTGTTTTTGTCAGTAAACTAAGCAGATATGATTAGGACAACACATGGGGTACATTTTTATAGAGATGCATAGGGTTTTAGCCATGCTTTTGTCATTAAAGTCAATAGAAACTGGGCAGCTGAAACCCCAGGTAACCCTTTGGCAATTTATACCACAGGGAGAAGATAAGTGAAGTAATAAAATGTTATTTTTCCTTTGAAATTTAGTACTCAGTAAAGTTGCTAGACTAGCAGCCTTACAAAACAGAAGTTCTTTGCTGTATTTATCCACACGACAGGTACAGCATAAGTAGCAGCAATATGGATTTCTTTCTCCTGCTGTACCAATATGTTACATCTTTTTTCAACGGCACTACCGCCACCGTGATCTGGGGCACTATTTGTAAAATGTATGAGTTCAGTCTTCCTTCCTAGTCATTAGCAGTGCTCATTCCTATAGCTGGCTCCTCTAGCAAGGAGCTTTTACAGGCAGTCCTGTGTGCCTGTTCTACAACCATTATGCAAACTATTGATCTGTTATCACACGAATAGACTCACGGAAGTCAGCTGCAAGCATCAGCTGTTTTTTGTCCTGGTCTGAATATGCTTCCTTCTTATGAGGTGATAGACATTCCTTCCTCTGAATAACTAAGGATGCAAAGGGCTATAGAGGGGATTGTTCTTTTCCTTTCCCGGTTAAGTACTCAGATAAGCATAGGAAAGAAATTATAATTGCTGAACTTGTCCTTAGGGAAAAAATACGGTTTGGACATTGAATTTCCTTCATCTTTTACACATTCTGCCCACCAAAACCCTTTCCTACATTTGTTTGCCTGTCTGCAAGGATTTTTAACTTACAATGGCAGAGGAGCTCCTCCAAATACAAAGGTAACTTTTAGCTCTTTGCTGTGTTCTGAACCACGGGGAAAGTGCACCTAATTGGAAAAAATACGTCCCAGATCTGAGCTACAGTTATCCTCAGATTTTTCAGCCTCTCTTAGAAGAAAGTAGCTTAATACCTCAATTGTAAAAGACCTCCACGGAGAAGAGCGTTCCCTACATTCTAATTAAGGTAGGTCATGATCTATATAGGTGCATGGGATAAAAGATTGGACAGCTATCATTACTCTTAAAACAATGCTTAGGTAGGTAGATAAAAATAGGTAGGTAGCAGTTTTCATAGCCTTGACAAATTATAATAGTGAAAATATGGGGAGAAAGGAAAATACACCATATCCACTTAAAATACATTATCTAGTTAAAACTTTATATTTTAAAAAAAAGAAGGTAAATTCTGCATTTCCAAAAGATCAATTTTCAATGCTTCTTTTCTGTGCCTTGCCCACCTCTTTGATGCATAACTGAGTTTTAACACCTTGAAAAAAACTCAAGACCTGTGGTTAAACCAGCCATTAAGATCATCATAGTTTGCAGCTCTGTAACAGGGTGATTAAGGAGTAACCACGGGAGAATTAAGTCTATTTCTCTGCTCTGACTGGTTTAGAAGTATCTAAGTCAGTTAAAAAGTAGTTTTTAGGCTGTTGGAGAAATAACTTTAGAGCTTGTGTTCAAGCAGGCATTCCCAGCCATTAACAGCCCAAAGAATTCTGTAACTAGGTGGTGACAGCAAATGGTAATTACAGTGGCTGTGACAACTGAACTTCAGAAGAATTTTTTATAGTTTCCCAAGAAAATGTTAAAGAAAATATTTCCTCTAAGAAACTGCAATATTTGTGTAAGCACTAATTTTATACAATTAAATTTGGATTCCTCAGCTCTATTTTTTTCCAAAGACATTAGTAATAATACTTTGAATGTATTAAGTTGCTCACCTTAAAATATCCTTTGTAGTTTTCTCTGAATCTAGAAACATTCTACATTTTATCACTGAAATGGAGTGAAATGCCTTAAGACACTCACCCACTCAAAACACAACAGGTGGAACTCTCATAACACATAGGAGACCATGTCCAACCTAAACCAGTAATTCCTTCAAATCCCACTGAAGGCAGCCCTACTCTCATAGAAGATTTTTTTTTTTTTTAAATCACCAGAGGCATACTATAATGCTGTTTCCTGAAAGTATCTTCTATGATTTTTAACTCTTACTTACGTAGTAAGAGTCCAGGGAGGTGGTAGGGACATTTTATGAGACTTTTTTTCTGTACTACAGACAGATGGAGATGGTATGTAACAGCATTTTTGTAATGTAAAATTATAGAAAAGGACTTCTTAATAGCCCTAATTAGGGAGATAAGAACTCTTCAAGGGCTCTGTATGTCGCTGGCACGGCTTATGTTACTCTTTGGAAGAAATGCTTATTACTAGCTCTCAAATTCACTCACAGTGTCACCCTTTGAACATCCTAAAAAAACCGTTTTGGGATGCTGGATACCGCAAGAATACCAAACTGCATTCTTAAAGGTCATAATCTCTGTTGAGAGGGCAAGGCCTGGCCCAAATCTCAACATTCACGTCTTTGTGTGTTCAAATTCAAGTAATCTTCAGTGTTACTTCTTTGTAATGAAACTACAAGGAAATAATACTGATATTTTGCCCTCTAGGTTCTTGATAATCTTCACCTCCTTAGAACCATCTGTTAAGCACAGTTAGATACTTCCTTGGGGAATAGAGCATTATTAAAGGTTTCCAGTAAATATTATATCTAAAAATTGTTTATGTATTGAAAAAATAAAGTTGAGCTTATATATATTTTGTGACTTTATATGTGGTTAAAATTGAGAATTAAAATATAAGCATTAAAGATAACAAGTTGCAACAGAGTCTACTGATAATTATAAAAAAACAAAGACATCAGGATTGTGTCTTGATTGTGACTGCAAAAGAAAATCTCTAAGGATGTTATATACATAAAAAATGTGGGGTTTTATAATACACATGTAAGTGTAAGTTTCTTGCTTCAATGTCAGGATTTCTAATATTTTATTAGAGAAAAGTATTGTAAACTGCAGGCCAAATATGGGGGGGTATCTTTTTTGGGGGGAGGGTGTGTGTCAGGGAAGTTTATTTTCCATTTATATTTAAACACAGAAAATTACACAGAAGACAAGGATTGTCTGCTTATCTGCTGAGAAGTCATAGAGTCACAATCAGCACAAAATAATCTAAAACATAAATACATGGATAGGACAACAGAGAAACTAGTTACAGAGGGATTTGAGCAGATGGTGGAGTCACTTTCCAGGAATCCAGAAGAGAGTTTGCAAAGCTTTCCTTCTTGTGCCCAGGAGGGCACTTGGCTACCAATGTGAAGATCAGAGACTGCCTGAAGAACTCAAATTGGTTTACTTTATCCACATCAGCCAACTACTCCCGTGAGCATAATCATACCCTGCTTTGAAAGAGAAAAGGATAATGTCCTATGCCTGTGCTTGAGATCTCTGCCATAGACTTTGGCTATTTCATGCCATCTGAGAACATGCTAAAATGCCTTCCAAATATTTAAGACCCAATCTATCTGCCCAGAAATAAATTCCAAAGGCAATTTTTTCAAAATAATCATGTGATATATGTTCCTCTGATTCGTGTTAACATGAAATAATGTTGGGGTGCATAATGTCATACCCTTGTATGGTCGCGGGCGTGGGAGGGACAGATTGTCACTGTCTAATGAAGTACTAAATGAAGTCTGTTGAAACAGCAACAAACTATAAAAAGGATGTGCAAATCTTCCCCTAAAGGACCACAATGTAGCACATTGTGTGCATTGTGATACCTCTGGAGAAACAACTTGTCTCTGAAAGTGATGAACACAGGCGCCCTGAACCCGCAGAACCAGCTGCCCGACCATCAGCAAGACAAAAGCTACAGGATGTCTAGTGGGGGTTACCTGGCCGGCACTCCAACATGTCAGCTTAAGATGTATATGGTTATGTCTTGTGGGGGTCGCCTGGCAGCACTCCAGCCTGTCAGTTTAAGCCGGTGGGCAGTGCTATCCCTGGAAGGTTTATCAGCCAGGGTCCACTTGCTCAGTCCCCCAGGACAGGCTGCTCTTGGGAAAGGTTGATATCAGGAAATGAAGTGATGCTGGGGAGAAATTTCAGCAGAGAGGGTCTTGCCGTTTCTTACTCTCATTCCTGCTGCTGCTGGGGCCATCTGAAGTAGTGGCTGCTGCCAGAGTTCCTCTTTAGAAGCCACAAAAGTGGCAGTCAACCTGACTTAATTTCTCAGCCAGAGTACATGCTCAAACTGTAGCTGCATTTTACTCTCATAAGCAAGTACCTAGTTCACCTATAATTAGAACTAGTCTTTTGCACACATGTGCATATGCATTAGGAACATTAGTTGTACTCAAGATGCATCTGGCATTTCAACCATCGTGTTTTATTTAGAGGTCTCATACAAGTGTGTATGAAATAAAGGCATAGAATTTCCTTAAAGAATGTATGAAGTCATAAAGCCTAAATTTCGTGTTGCTATAAAGTAGCAGAGCAGAAGAGACTTTTGCAATAAATTCACCTTCCTTGTCAACCTAAAAAAAACCAAACAAAAGTCCATAAAACCTACTACTCACTTGTGAAACTGGAGTTGAAGATTGATTCTACTACAGCCAGAATATATGTAGTGCAGAATGGAGAGGAAAAAGGTAAATCAGCAATTGATCCTCTTCAAATGACAGCAGGAGAAATAGAAGGTATCTAAGAGGCAAATGTGGCATTGATTAAGACAATTTCTTTTTTGTACAGAAAAGTGGAGCCTCGAAAAAACAGAATCAAAGCAAAGTATTTGAGACTATTGCAACTCCCTCCTGGTGCTCAAACGATTTAACAGAAGGGCAAAAATAGTTTCTGAGGTGTTTTTCTAAAAATTTTGGAGAGAATAGTCTGATCACAGCTCTGCACAACTGAAAATAAAAGAAAACAAAATACAAACCCAAAGAACGCAAAATATATCAATGCCATAAAGTCTGAAAAACGTGGAAATTAAATAATGAAACTTAAAAGTGTTTCTTGAAATTAACACTGAAACATAATTAGATTTATTTATTCAGTCAAATAGCAACAACAGTTGGAAAAAATATTACTCTATATTGGGAATAAGAGTTCTTTTCCCTGAATGAATGATGCAGGCTATGTTTGCTATTTAATGCTAAGTGATATGATGCAGCCAGGACTGTAACTCCATTTCTTTGGATGAATACAAGCTATCTCAAGGATGTAGGCATTAGTGAAGATTTGTCAAATTTTATACCAGTGGTTTTGGGTTTTTAAATAAATATTTAAAGGCCAAAATATATCCCCCTCCTCAAAAAACCCTAAAAAAAGACAAACCAAAGAGGTCTAATGGTTAGGAAAGCACTGGGGGAGGGGGGGTATCTTTGCTAAGAAAGTTTGAAAAACAAGGAAAACAGGTTTTGGGGTATTTTTTTATTGATTTTAAGCTATCAACAACATTAAAGTATAGCATAGTTTTTTGTTTAGAGTACAGCAATGGTAAAGTTGCTTTTCAAAAGATGATATTGAAAAATCATTATCAAAAGACTGAATTTTGATTTAATGGAAGCTTCAACAGATGGTAAGTTTTGCTGAAGTTCTTTCTGGCAGATTTTTTGAAAGAATGTGATGAAATGTCATTTGGTTTTGACATTTGGTTTTCATTAGAGAAATATTTCTCACCTGATGATGTTTGTCTCTTTGGATGCTTTTTGTGATTTGATACTAATATTGACTGCCTGTCATATTTTATTTCTTTCATCAACTTGAATTCTTTTCCTTTTTAGTCTAATATTTCATGCCAGTCTGTGTTTTAACACTTTATTTTCAAATTAAATTTATATAATGGAACTTTTAATGGCCATTCTACAGTTAAAGCAATATTGAGATAAGAAGTAGAGGCATGGCGTTACATTTAAGCTAAAATATCCTAGATGCAATCAACATGGTGCATAACAGCCAGAAGTCCTTAGTTTGTTAAGACTGGTAGGATACTGACTTAGAAGGATCTTGGTAACTACTTGGCTATCTAACTGTAGTGGGTTGGCGCCAGCCAGTAGCCAGATATCCACAGACCTGCTTGCTCGCTCCTCCATGTATAGAAGGATGGGGTAGAAAACGGCAAGAGCAGGAGACAGAAATCTCGTCTGTCAAAATAAAGACAGGAAGATCATTTACTACCCACTGTCATGAGCAAAGCAGTTTGGACTTGAGGAATTTAATTTGGCAGTTAACATAACCACTATATTACTGATTCATGTACTAGGAAACAAACAAACCTAAACATCTAGACACTTGGCAAAACACCTTTCCTCTCCCTTTACCAGGATCAACTTCACTTTTCAGACACCTCTCCTTCCCTGGTGTTACTGCTACAATGGTTTCTCTCTGCTGATCCTTCCTTATGACCCATTTCCTATGTTCCAGCACGGGTTCTCCATGGGTAACAGTCTCTTCAGGTGTGTGCTTACTCTGCCACAGACAACCTCCTCCTCTGACTTTGTTGTTCTTTCTGTTGTTTCTCATGATTCTCTTCCCTCCTTGTCTTCCTCAAATGTGTTTTCATAAATATGTTAACCCAGAGGTGCCACCGGCACTGCTGGTGCCTGGTGTGGACCCATTTTGGAGCTGTTTGCAACTGCCTGTGCCTAGCAGAGAGCAGACCCTTATCTCCTCCCAGAATGGCCAACCCTGGAGACCACCCCACACTATCAAAATCTTGCGATTTACATCCAATACATTAGTATTTTTCTAACCTGAAAGCAAAGGAAAGGTTATTTGCTATGAACAAATACAACATAGACAGATGTCAATGACAGTGGTTCTTTGGATCTCTACAGCACTGTACAGGGAAAGGATATGAAAGTTACAGATCCCTGCAAAAAACACATCAGCTAGTCTCCTGCTTAGAAATGTTTTTTAAAAGTTGGTGAACAAAATAGTTAGCTGTTGTCCTCTTAAACTTTGTACCTCATATTTATCACAAGGACAGAGCTAGCATTTTCTGGTAAACCACAGAAAGTTATTTTTATTCATTTGGAATGCTTTATTTCACCACTTAAAAGAAAGTGGAAATCAGATAGAATCATAGAATTGAATCATAGAATGTGTTAGGTGGAAGCGACCTTTAAAGGTCATCTAGTCCAACTCCCTTGCAGTAAGCAGGGACATCTTCACTAGATCAGGTCACTTAGAGCCCCATCAAGCCTGTCCTTGAATATCTCCAGGGATCAGTCCTCCACTATTTCTCTGGGTAACCTGTTCCAGTGATCTACCACTCTCATACTGAAGAACGTTCTCCAAATACTCAACCTAAATCTACCCTCTTCTAATGTAAAACCATTACCCCTTGTCATACTGATTCATGTCCTCCTGAACAGTTCTTCCCCAGCTTTCTTATAAGCAGCTTTCAGGTATTGGGAGGCCACTATAAGGTCCCCCCAGAGCCTTCTTTTTTCTCCAAGCTGATAAGCAGGCCTCTTTCCCTCCTGACTCTTCAATATAATTTCTCAAATGCATCTTCACTGCTACTGACTGATGAAATTGGGAGAACTACTGTAATAAGCCCACTAGAAGACATGAAGATGACAGTTACATAGCACTGAAATATAAGTAATGAAAAAAGCAGAACTCGGCTTTTTTCAGGGTAAGAGGGCAAGTACTGTTAAAGAAGAAAGCAAGGAATGTCTTGAAAATATGTACACTGAATTTGAATTGTCATTTTGGATATGGAGTGTGTCTTTTTGGGTATTTGAACATGTAAGCATGAACAGGGGACATGAAAAATAAAAGTGAACAAAGTGAAAAGATGATAAAGCATTTCCACACATGTTTCTCTATCATCCGATAAGATGCTCATTAGAGTCCATTTGTTGCCCCAGTTCCAGGAAATACCAATCACCTCAGAAAATGTTAACAGATAAACTGTCAGTACTTCATCTCACACACATGGATTCTTCCTGGGAACTATTCCATCAGTGATCAAAACCAGACAAAAATTTTCAACATTTTCTGAACAAAAAAAAAAAAAAAAGAGACAGATTACAGTGTCTTCAACAACTTTTGCTTTCCAGAACAGAATAAAAAAAATTAGCAGTACCCCTTTGGTTTGAAAATATATGACAAACACCTACATAAAAATATCTCAAAATCTAGTGTCTTTGATACTTAGTTTTCCTGCTGAGAAGTGGAGAAATTTGATTACCAAGCATTTAAGAATTATAGCACCAATTCATTGTTCTGTGAAGAAATTGACAATGATGGTTCTTATGCCATATAGTCAGTACAATTAAAAATCAGTTTATGTTACTCCATGGAATATATGAAATAATGTAAAAGTCTACAGAATTTTCTCAGCTAATCAAGAATGTATTACTCACACGGAGAACAGGAGATGACAAAGAAGAATGTTCATTGATGTATAGTTTTATTTACTTGATAGATGATGAGGTTCTTTCCATCTATCTTCTTAATCTGTATTTAGCTAGTTTCAAAGGAAAAGTTTTAAATTATAGATTGTAATGCTATGTTTTCATGATACAGTACTGTGTATCAATTCACTTTATGGAGCTGTTATGAAGTTAACCTACATACCACACTGACTGTGTGAATATTAAAATTCTGATTAAAAATGTTGACCTGATTCTTTCTTTCTATCTCATATTCTACCATTCTTATACTAATATAAATCAACTCAAATGAATGAATTTCAACAAGCATAAGACTGAGATAAGTATTTAGAAATGGTTCTGATACATATGCAAAGGGTGACTTTTTTACTCTAGCTTACTTTGTGAAATATTATCAGAGGAAAATTCATGTAATACAGAAACAGGCAACTTTTTGATTATATGAATGCACAGAATAAATATATTCATATACATTAAATATATACATTCACTTGCTTTGTACACTGATACAAAAGATTTGCATCAATATATTGCACTGAATTAGTAACTGTAAAAACATATAAATATTTGCATTTGTAAATAGTAGATGGCTATAAAGACAGAGAAATATATTTCCATACAGATTTTGAGAAGAGAATGGTATTTGCTGGTCAAAGAAAGTTGTTCTTGCAAACTCTTTAGGTGTTCATAAACCTTCAGCTTACAGGCTCACTGCAAACAACAAGATGCCTGTGCAATTACAGGTTCTCTACTCAGCCTTATGTGAGCCCTTTCAGAGAGGATAAAAAGGCCCAGGTGATTCCACAACAGGGCTGAATATCACCCTTCCATGCAGCCTCAGCTACAGATGCCCTCAATTTCCATCTGCCCTTGGGGCAGATGGATTCAGAGCTCTTCTAGCAATGACTTTGAACTGCCTTGGAAATAGTTTGGTCAGTCAGCCTGTGCTGATAAATGCTCTGTCCAAGACTTTGGGCATCATACATTCCAGCAGTTTCCACTGTGGTCTTCTCCAAAACATCCTCAATGCATCACAGAGTGTAAACTGTCCTGTTTACACCAAAAAACACTGTTAAGGTTTTTCAATGAATGGAATTGCTATGTCAATGCATGCAAATTGTATTTATGTATAAGCACATACATACAACCTTATATTTGTACGCTGATCTCTATTTATATATTTTCTACGTAAATAGTAAAATAGAATATGCATATTTATGAATAGCTCATGTTGCATCTTGGAAAGATCCAAAGAATGCTTTAAATATGTGCATATTCTTTTTTTTTTAACTTCTTATATCTCTCTATGGTATGTGTGTGTGCATGTGTTTGGAATCACACCTTAGCATACCTTAGAAATACAAAGACTGCATAATTGGAAACTACTGCAGAATTTATTGAACCTTGACACTGCAGGGCTGTACCTAATTGCATTATTAAAAAAAAAAAAAAGAAAAAGAACTGTAGGTTCTGTTATTTCTAGTTTCCATCGAAATGGCAATTCATTGAAGTGCAGATCTGGAAAAGTGGAAGTTCTGCCTAAAGGTTAAGAAGGCATGAATTGAAAATGACAAAAAGCTAACCACCAACTTTCTTTTTCTGTCTTTCTATATATAAATTTGTAATTTGAGAGCTTTAATTTATACTTGATCAAGTGCCATCATTTTTTGCCAGAACCTTCATGTATGTCTCCAAATCATGAGGCAAATTTATTGCATCTAAGATGGAAGTGCATTTGAATCTTAATCTCTAAATGTCTTGATCTTGTTTACCCACTGAAAAAAAAATTTAAAAAATTATAAAATCATTTACTTCAGTGTAATCAGTTTCCCTCTGATTGTCAGGGAAGATGCATTTGGTGGTTTTGCATCCTGACATTTTCTTTCCATATGTAGAAATGTGTAAGAGGAATAGATGGGACATAGGAGACTGCTAGTGGCTTTTTATTCAACCTTGTCATTAAATCTGTATTTCAAAGAATTTGTGGGAGGAGTATGAACTGAAGTAAGGAGGACAAAAATCAATTTTCCCCCATTACTATGACTCCCTTGGTCCTTATTAGAATTCTAACTTTTCTGTTGCTGATCTTTTTTATCCACTCAAGCTAGCATTTTGATCCTATGCAACATTTTAACGCTATCATCTCTTTTGGCTATCTTTCTTCCTCTGACTGACATTCACACAGTACACAGTGCAAATTTCTTGGCATGTATTTTGAAAATCAATGTCAAAAGAATGACCATATTGATGTGGGTATTCTTACACCCTGTGGCTCTTGGAAATGTTTAGAAAAACTGTCAAGCAATCTTCAAATTCTGATTTTATAATCTTTAACTTTAATATCCTTTAATACAACTTACATGTTTCATGTCTGGTTTGCAGATTTTATCTTACTACAATTTGATTTTGAAAATGTCTATGTAAAGTATGTATGTAAACATCCAGTTCATAAAAAGAAGTAAAAAACTAGAAATTGAAACGTAAGAATGTTTCATGTTTTATTCACAATCCGTGGCTCTTTTGCTATGACAGCTAAACAGACATCTCACTAGAGAAATCCAGCTGGGGAGGGGAGGGGCAGGGGATGTATTTTACTCTAATGTTTAGAATTCTGGTTAGCTATTGTGATAAAAATAAACAAGTGTCTTCATTAAGCCTTCAGCTGACCTTACTTTCAGTTTTCATCTCTGAAGATTCAACTCGGTCAGTTTGCTTCATGATCTTTCCCATGTTTCACTTTTTGACTGCCTTGCATGATAGAAGTTCATTTTTAAAGGACAATAGCGGCAGTTTCAGTAAAGATAATGTCTCATTCAGCCTTCCCAACCTCAGGCTATATTTTGAAAAGCAGGATTTTAAATTTAGGTTCTTAACACCACATATCAACATTTACTTATGTTCTAAAGAATGTTTATGAGAAATCTTTTTAACCTTTTATCTTTTCATCAACGTATCAGACTTGAACTGCATAGCAAAGGAAATAATTTTCAAGAACAGTACTTGAAGAATCTTACAAATCAGGATTAGTTTTATGCTTCATTCTATTTCCTAATTGTGGTTGTACTGTGAACCGTTGTCCTGAACTTTTCTCTCATTTTAGAGCTCTACACGATTGTTGGAGGAAAAATAAATCACCTAGCCAAACTGAATTTTGTGTTCTTGTGTTGTTGAATAGTAGTGGAAATTTCCAGGTGTTGATGCCCACACTGTTTAATGCTGTGGTACTTCTCACTTCCCCACATATCATGATCTCATGATATATTAAGGCAGTGAAGCCGGCTGGAAAACTTTGTTGTAGAGCCTGATAGATTTCACTGGAGAAAGCTAATGACAGTATTTGTTAGAAGTTGAACTTTGTGCAGCCATTTATATATGCTCCCATTATTTTGCCTCATGGGATCCCTCAGAGGCTATATATGAATATTTCCTTGAATTTTTTGTTTTGATTAGAGCAGTATCTCACAAAGCAATTTTTATTTTAAGGCAGTGTAATAATGACAAGCCTCACAAGCCTCAGTATATGAGTTTACTATATTTACTTCCAATTTGAAGTTCCTGACAAAATATATAACTACTTATTGCTGAACCCTTTGCTATGAATACATTTCTAACACACTGTTAATGTTAGCAAACGTATATTTGGAATCCCAAAAGTCTTAGGCTGATAATTTGCTGAAGTTTATAGAATATAAATTGTTCGGTGAGTTTGGATATTTTCCTCCATTAATACTAGCACCAGAAAGGAGAATTTCTTTCTTGAACACAAAGAAAATTCTTTTTCTCATTTGTCAATTGAACCTCTTGATTTATAAGCAGCAGTGAGAAATTATTCCTCAGAGGACATGCTTTTCTCTAAAGGAATAAAAAATCATATTAAAAAAACCTCCAAACAAAAACACACCAGTCCCACTGTTCCTAAGTCCAGCATTTAATGTAACTTCATACTTAATTTCCAATACCAGGAGACACTGATATTTTTTACAAAGTATGTAAAGAGAGCATGAGAATAAGGAATTCATTGCAGTTACTGGAGTCAGTGTCAGTGGCCTTCCAAGCACTGGTTACGTACAAGTCTGTGGCGCTGAAGCCAGGACATAAGGACTTGATCTCACAAATATTTCCTTACTAACATATGCCTATCACTTTATCATCATGTATTACCATGTAGTTATAAACATATTTAATTCTATGGAATCTGGACTGTGAAAATGGATTAATTTACTTTGTAAAAATTTTACAATGAAACCCAGATGTCTTGTTTCCTTTGGCTAAAAAAGTCCTGTAAAGCTAACACTTTTACAAAATACACTGCCATTTAAGAGTGAAAACTCTCATCGTGCTGTTTGTTACAATCCATTGCAGTGGAGATGCAGGACATGAACCTGTTATTTTAAAAAATGAACAAGCCATACAAAAAGGAATTCAAGTCCTCAAGACCAGTGTGGGTTTTTAAATGCGTGAAATAAATAAAATTTTCATATTTTATGGTTAGAGAAACTTGGCTGCAAGTAAGATTAATAGTATGCAGCCTATTAATTGCAAGTAAAAATGATAACTTGGACAACATTACTGAGGTAGGAAAAAAAGATCAAATTTATTTGAACAGCAAGAAAATAAAAAAGTGTTTGAACATCAAACCAGTGAAAAATCATACAAAATATCCCACTAAAAATATACAAATATGAATAAGATAAAGGTTGGTATCACTGGTACTAGCCTCATTAACTGTAAATTTTGAGACATACAGTGGACTGCAGAAAGCTTTTTGGATATTTTAATCACAGCCTGAACTTACCTTGTCTAGGTGATTAATTTCTGTAAGCTTTTGTGTCATCATACCCCATGGAACAAAGCCAGAAACATTCAATGTAATTCCAAGTCCCTTGTGGATTTTGAAGTACTAATGCTCCTACTTTGGCCTCTTGTGCAAAGTGTGGTCCCAATTAAAATGCTCCAGAGAAGTATATCTTACATATTGGTAGAAAGTAGCTTTAAGAATGAAGAGGCAGAAAACACAAACCTCTACCAGAAATTAAGTAATGGATATTTGTAAGCACAATGATTGCAAAGCTCACCAAAGAAGCAATGCATATGTGTAGTCACAACCCCTCTCTCACCCACGCGGCATTTGTCCAGTAGTGCTCTATGAAGGCAATTGTATATAAACACTGAAGTCATATAAGCCTCTACATTTTTCTGCAACTGACAAATTGATTAGAAGTAAAGGCCCATTTAAAGCATTCCTAATGTTACCTTTTCTACAGCGTATTTTTCAAGCTCATCTGTCAAGAACACTTGGTAGATGAATATTGTATTCAGGGCTGTTCAGCTTCTTGCTAGAAGATCTTGAGCAATTGACTACAGTCTATTGCTAATGCTCATTAGCTATGCTTTCAGTTTGTGCTAGATACGCTGGAGTGTAAGAAACCTGAAAATATCCCCCAAACCAGCCATTTTTTCCCACATAGGTGACAAAGTTGAGAGATCTATTCTGTACAGGGAGAAATCTCTAAATGAAGTGGAATATAAATGGAAGCTCAGCATCACCATTAGTGCACGGTATTAGACCTGGTTATAAACTCTGATACATTGAGGCACCAGAATGGACTAAATATTTATTATTATTGGAGAATTTCCATAAATTTTATTTCAATATTTTATATTTAAAAAATTATTTAAGAAAATATTTTTCAGAAATTATGTTAATAAGTTTTATTTCTTTAAATTTCTTCAATGAAAGGTCAATTAAGCATTGGAAGAGGCTGGAGGGTT
The DNA here is from genome assembly GCA_022605575.1 of Laterallus jamaicensis coturniculus. Taxonomy (NCBI): domain Eukaryota; kingdom Metazoa; phylum Chordata; class Aves; order Gruiformes; family Rallidae; genus Laterallus; species Laterallus jamaicensis. The sequence continues at coordinate 592,381 of JAKCOX010000076.1, read as the reverse complement.
TTAAAACATCTGTCAATGTGGCACTTAAGGGCAGGGTTTAGTGGTGGATTTGGCAATGTCAGGTTTATGGTTCAACTCAATGATCTTAAGGCTCTTTTGCCTTAGAATAGGCATAGAATAAAAGATTCCATGATTAAAAAAAATTATGATAGGTTGTATAAATACACATTTGCACACCACTGGTAGGGAGGGTGATGCTGTACTTAAAAGGGGAATTTTGTTGACTGCAGTGGATTTATCCTTGTCCACGATAATGTAAAATGTTCTTATTCTTCATTTATATAACTGGTCTCTGTTTTGCATAAAATACAGAATAGACATTCTTAATTTCTGCAGAACAGTGATGTTTGAAAGGTCACTCAAAAACCTGAAAACCAATATATATAATTAATTAGAAAGTCTTGTGAACAATTAATTGATTTTAGAAGATAAAAATAATCAGTCAGCTCTTTCCAGTTCTAAGACCCTAGGAAGGGACCAGCTGTTGACGACCTACTGAATTATATTCTGCTTGAATCTCACACTGAGAGTAATTGTTTTCTGCAGGTCACCTGTGTACATCACTCCCAAGTTGTTATCATTATGCTTCCATCTGAAACATGATGAAAAAAGAATAAAGAATAAAGAGTTTACAAAAGGAAAGACTTTAGATTTTTGACAGTTCGTCATTTAAAGACAGTACTTGGAACAGGCACTGAATATCAAATCAGTAAATTAGAGTTAGAAAAAACTAAGAGATACTATGAAAAGGGCCTGATAGAGCTCCAAAACACTGGATGCATCTGCCTTACATAAGTGGCCATAGGGGAACTGACAGTTCTAGAAGGCTTGTGAAGCCTAGCAGCTCCCTAGGGTTTTGACAAAAAACACGCATGGTGCTTAGAGAAAGTTAATGTTAGCAGTCTATAAGCCCTTTCCATGGCTTAATTGTTTGCAAAGAATTATCACTTGCAAACTCTGTTTTCTAACAACTACTAAGAAAGACTGTGGTTGTCACATAATGTTATACACAGTTCTGAAAGCACCTTTTCTGATAGCTAGAGGTTCTTCACTTGAGAAAAAAAGAGTAAGAAAGAATAACAATAAACCAGTAGGGAAAAATTAAGCAAATGTCTGCAAAGAGGACTTCAAGTAAACTTATGTCAGTCGTTTCTGCTATTAAGTTGTAATATAGTATGCAGAAGGAAGTATGTGATGCAGCTTATTCCAGTTTATTCATTATATGGAACAGAGTCCCTGCAGCAAACATTTAGGAATAGATAATGATATACAAAATTATTCACACATCCATTCTGATAGAGGCCTGTGAGATCTCTCATTGGTTCTCAAAGGTGGATAGGAGTAAGCAAGCTGGGGAAGGGCTAGATCAGGCAAATACTATACAGACTTCTTTGCTTCCTTGAGCAGCCTGTTCTGGTACTGATTCTTTAGAAAGGATGACAAGCTACTCTCATTGATCAGACTTCCAGTGATAAGGCAGAGAGGAATCTGATTTCTGTTTTTTTCAGGTTAAGTAACATTGTTCCAAGCATGCAATCTTGTAAAATAATAATAATCTAAAGTAATAATAATGTAAAATAACAACAACAACAACAATAATAATAATACCTGATCTACATTAAAATAACAGATCTTAAAATAGTCCTGTATAGGAGTACACAGTGAAGTTTAGTTCCAGCACGTATGTATGTAAAGCTACAAAACAATCTCTCTGTCAAATGACTGGGAACACTCACTCTACGCTGACTGACTAATGCAGGAGTTAAAGCTGCCTGGGTTCTCTGGTAAATCCAAGCAGTTCTTTGCTTCAATAATCCAAAGCAGCAAGGCAGTCTGGTTTGCACAGTTTTTACATTGAAAGATAGCATTTTGTCTTATTGCTTGTTGGGTTTTTTCCCCATAAAAATTGAATAAGTATATGGTACATTATAAATAATGCTGCAAGATCTAGGGAAGAAAAAGAAACAAACAAAGACAAAATTAAAAATAAAAAAGAAAAGAAAGAGAGACAGGTAGAAGAGAACTGGAAGATAATACCCCATGGTTATAAATTCTCCTACCCAAGAAAATCTTATAACATTGTGCCAAAGGCAGTGCTTCTCTTCAGGTGAGAAATGTGGGGGTGAAAGCTGGCTGACATTCTGCTACTGAAGCACAGCAGTTTCTACTATGTTTTACTGCAGCAAGAAACAGAAGCCATTTCAAAACCAAAGGTGAAGAATGAATGAAGAAAACGTACGTCAGTTTTCTAAGATTTGATTCAGCAAGGACTTTTCATGGGAATGTACTTCCAGGATTCTAATACTGCTGAAAATGTAAGGGAGAAGTGGACAAAAGAAGGAAACCGAAATGACAACAATGACCCAAGTAAATTACAGCTTTTGAAGGAGCTCGGGTGCTCCTGAGGTCTTATTTAATTGAAACAGAGACACTTCAAAGACCATGGTTATCCCTAGTTACACATGGGGAGTTGAAAGTGATGCTGAATCAAAATCAGGGATTTCCAAGTATCCAAAAGAACTTCCTGCAAGGTCTAGGATTTCTTTGGATATTTTATTTTGAAGTGCTGGATCCTGTTTAGACAAGATCTGACAAGCTTGTAACCCAGGTGCAGTTGGACTTACGGAGGTACTGACTGTATTCAATAGGGAATTATTCCTTATAATGGTGCAATGGCAAAAATTTGCTCATGGTATGACAGAAATGTACAAGAATATAGAGACAATGCAACTCCAGTGCAGTATATTTTGAAACATTACACAGTCAGTGGCTTTTAAAAAGTGTGCCATTGAAAGTAAATGGATTTCATTTGCTTTTAAGCTCTGTTGTGGAAAGCAGGAATCAATAATGCTGCTCTCCATCAAATCAAGACTATTTCTACTTTCTGGTATTCCTTTCAGTATTGCCCATAATTTTATTACTTCATGCCTTCCTCACAGGCTTCAGTAATTGACTGGTAAAACTACAGCATTTAGGAAAGTTTTTTGCACTTGGCATCAAGAGACACAGAGTTCCTAAGATCATTTCATTTGTGACTCTTGAAAACTTGTAGTCAAGTCATGTCTCTTTTGCACAAAGCTCCAAGGAATTGCACAGATAAAGCTCGAAGAGCAGAGGAAAGCTAAAAGAGAGATAGAAAAAGCAAGTGGGACTAGAATGGGATACAGGCAACACAGAAGCAACAGACAGCAAAAGCTTCAAAAGGGAAGACATGGAATCTCGTGATACACAGAAAATTCAAAAAAGAAAACAAAAGGTAACATTTTGGTGTTCATCTAACCTTCAAAAGGCAGAATACAGAGGCGCTGAAAAGATGAATAATGTGATTGTCCTTTCAGGAGCAAGATGCTGCCTATCAACCAGTGAAAAAAAATCAAAGCAAAAGAACAACCAAAACAGTAAAACAAAGCAACATTAAGGAAATCTTAACAATACCACGTTTGTCATTGATTCAGTTAAACACATACTTATTTTTTTGGGTTTTTTTTCAATGTTTCAGGCAATTCTGCTCATCTGACTGTTCCTGCTTTGCTGTCAGACATTCAGCTCTCTTTAATGGAGTGTCCCCAGGACACTTGTCCTTTACCCAGAGTAAGCCCAGGATACCTGTCCTTTGGAGCATTTCGCCTTTACAGTATATCTTCCTTTCTGTTGTGGAAAATGAAACTTGCTCCTTTCTGCATGTTGTCATAATATGTTCTGATCAGTAGAATTCCTATGTCATTTTCATTTTCAGGAGTAGCGGGGCACAGTAAGGTACACAGCTGCTGCCAGGAAACCAGTTTCCTGTTACTGTTCTCTGATGGGAGCTTATAGTGACACCATGCACTCTTCAATTGAGCTGCTGAATTACAATGAGCATGTAAAGCCCAGATCTTCTCCCAGTGTCACTGATGACAAAACACCCACAGACTGTACTGAAAACTGTGTAAAACAATTTGGCAGGATCAGGACCTTGCCTTTTTAGATTTCATTTTTCTCTTTCTCACCTCTATAATGCAAAATAAAAATAACAGTCAAAACCTGGACAGGACGTATGTGAAGGAAGTAATATGATGGGTTTTATGGGACAAGAATAGCTAAGTGAAGCTTCAGATGAGGTTACAGTCAAGGGCTACGACCATGAGGGCTGCCATTCGATGTTTCTTCAAATGTGCTTGGAGCCAGACTGTCCCTCTGATATCATGAGTCAAAAGTTGCCCCATCAATAAACACTCACTTTCAGGCAGCAAATACACACTTTCAGGGCATTTTCAATCAAAATAGGAAAGAAACTAAGAAGCCAAAAAAGGAAGAAAAGCAAGAATCCAAGCAGTGTACTGAAGTTAAAAGAACAACTTCCAAAAAATCTAATAAATGATAGGTTAGGATTTATTTCTTATTGTATTTCCCTTAAATAGAAATGAGCTGCAAAAATGCCCCTGATTTTGCTTTTTAGCCTACCACCTTCTTAATAAAGTTGTACCTCAGAGGATTAATATGTTTAAAACTATGGGACCAGTTCCTAGTTTAAATAGAAGTGGAAAGATACTTCTGCTATAAGGAGGCATGAGACCCAGCAGTGGCAGAGAACAATTCAGATTTTTATCACAGGATGGTCAAGCCTGTACTTTCAAGTACGTCCCATCAGTTTACAGGTTCTTTCAGTATCAGGACTTGCTCTAAAACATCAGAATGTGATTCTTAAGAAGTTAGTGGAAATAAAAAAGTAATAACTAAGAGGGCAACATGAGTAGGTCACTTGCAGAATGAAATATCTAAAAAAGAAAGGCCAAAGGTTTCTTATACTGGTTTGAAATTAATACATACATCAAAGAATCTATTAAATTCTGTTGAAACTACAGAGTAGGTAAAATACAAGAACCTGTATTGATAGTCCAGAAAATTTTATCTCCTTGAAACAAAAATCATACAGATTATATGAAGTCTCTGGGGTAAATGAAACAAAATTGTACTTCCACACTATTGTCACTTCCCTGAGGTAGACTCACTTGAAAATGCTTCAGTGAAAGAGAAGCTACCATATACAAAGCCTATCATTCCAAAATCTTGTGAAAATGCAAGATGCCAACATTCCAAATTTTTAAATGCAAATAATACATCATAAAACGTCAATTCATGTAATTTTCAGAGAAGTAGGAATTTAAGCACATCACTGATGGCATTCGTAACAACTGGTCTGGCAGCTAATTAGAAATCTCAGAGACAGAATTTCCCAATAGATTTGTGGACTGAAGCTCCAGTTAGTTTGTAACACAGATAAACAGAATCACAGAACTAAGAACCATTGGTTGTCAACCTATTGTTCAACAGACCTGAAAATAAGAGTGGTTTTAATGTTAGAAATTTGATATTAGAATCACTGGGGACCTGTAAATAGAAGCATAAGGTAGGACAAAACATTAATCTTATTTTGGATTGAATGATCTACCATCATTTCATGAAAATAATGCCATTATGGCTACAAGCAGAAGAAAAAGCGCATGGAATAGTCCTGCAGTCAAATATGAATTTCACCATTTAAGCACAACTTACGAGGGCATAGTCTTCCCTTTCCTAAATACTAAATTGGAGAAAAAGAGGTAGATAGACATTCTTGGACAACAGCTTCAGCAATTTGACACTTGTCAACCCTAGAATGCGCACAAAATGAGAATAACAGGCTTCCTACTGCTTTACAAGTCTCAGGAATAATTTGTGGTCTTCAGAATTGTAGAATTGTCCTGATCAGAAGAGGAGTCTAGTGCAGCCTCCTACTCCAAGCAGGGTCAACACTCAATGTCTAAGCTGCTCAGGGCTTTGACCAGAAAGGTCTCAAAAACCTCTGGGGACTTCCATTCCATAAACTCTGGACAACCTGCATGTTTAATTATCTTCAGGATGACAAATTTTCCTTATACCTGTTGGAATGTTCCCCATTGAAAGTTATGACTGCTATCTCTCATTCTCTTCCTGACCTCACTTGCACTTCAGTAAAGAGCCTGGTCCCTTCTTCTCAATGAACTCCCTGTAAGTATGGGAAGACTGCTGTTAGGTCCACTCAATGCTATCTCTTCTCCAGGCTTAATAAGACCTGGTTTCTCAGCCTCTCCTCACAGAATAAGTGCTACAGCTCCTGACCAGATGAACTTGCTTCCATTTATAAAACCCTTTATTGCCCTGGAGCTCTCAAAAATGAATGCAATATTTCACATGTGACCTAGTCAATGTTTCTCAGAGGAGAATAATCACTTCCTTCAATAAATTGGCTGCAGTTATCTGAAAATGACTATTTCATCTCAGGTATAGGACTTTGCATTTGTCTTTGTTGAATTTTGTGATGTTCATATCAGCCCATTCCTTCAGCCTATTTAAATCCTTCTGAATGGCTCGATAGTACTCCCCAGTCTGAATCTGTCCACAAACTTGATGAGGCTGCACCTCTTGTAGGTTAAAGATACTGAACGGAATAAAAAATATTGAACATTCTGTGAATTTACCCCTGAGGAACATTGCTAAGTGCCAAAATACAAACCATTAACCACCAAACTGAGTCTGACAAACTGGCCAGATTTTCATCCTTCTAGTAGTAACTGTATCTAATATTTTTACAACCTAATGTGGATACAGGGATGCTGTGGGAGACGATGAAGGAAGTCCTGCTACTGCTAAGAGAAAAAACATTAACTGCTCTTCTCTCATGCATAGTCATTTCACCATAGAAGGTGACCAGGTTCATCTGGCAAGATTCACCCTTGGTCAGCCTATGTTTGCTATTCCCTAAAACTGTTTTCTCTTTCATGTGCTCAGAAATGGCTTTCAAAATGCAAAACCTTCCTCCCCATACAAAATCTAATAGTTAGTAATTATGACACATTATGCTTTTAAAATCTAGTTAGAATTAAGAATAGGAGATATGGAAATGAAAAGAAGATTTTTAATGCAAATAGACTGAATCTATAATCCTCCTCTCAGAATAAGGTACTTTTCAACAGAGCAGCTTGGTGTGGTAGAGAGATTCTCAAGGGTGTAAGAAATAGGGAGCAATTAAAAATCTACAAAAAAATTGCCATCCATCTTTCCTCACTTTCCATTTCATATTTCAAAGAATCATAGAAACACAGAATGGTTCAGTTTAGAAATTACTTCAATAATCACCTAGTTCCGACCTCCCTGCCATGGACAGGGATGCCCTCCACTAGATCAGGTTGTCCAAAGCCCCATCCAACCTGGCCTTGAACACAGACAGAATCACAGAATCACAGAGTTGTAGGGGTTGGAAGGGACCTCGAGAGATCATCGGGTCCAACCCCCCTGCCAAAGCAGTTCCCTAGCTCATACTGCACAGATAGGCATCCAGACGAGTCTTGAATATTTCCAGAGAAGGAGACTCCACCACCCCCCTGGGCAGCCTGTCCCAGGGCTCTGTCACCCTCACTGTGAAAACGTTCCTCCACATGTTGGTGCGGAACGTCCTGTGCTCTAACTTGCAGCCATTGCCCCTTGTCCTATCTTCACAGACCACTGAGAAGGGGCAGGCTGATTCCCCCTGCACCCCATACTTAAGATATTTATAAACATTGATTAGATCCCCCCTCAGTCTTCTTTTCTCCAGGCTGAATAGCCCCAGCTCTCTCAGCCTTTCCTCATAGGATAGATGTTCCAGGCCCTTCATCATCTTCGTAGCCCTTCTCTGGACTCTCTCAAGGAGATCCCTGTCTGTTTTATGCCAGGGAGCCCAGAACTGGACACAATACTCCAGGTGGGGCCTGACAAGGGCAGAGTAGAGGGGGAGGATCACCTCCTTAGACCTGCTGGCCACACTCCTCCTGATGCACCCCAGGAACCCATTGGCTCTCTTAGCCACCAGGGCACACTGCTGACTCATAGCCAACTTGTCGTCAACCAGGACCCCCAGGTCCCTCTCCACAGAGCTCTTCTCCAGCAGGTCATCCCCCAGCCTGTACTGATAGATGCGGTTGTTCCTCCCCAGGTGCAAGACTTTACACTTGCTTTTGTTGAATTTCATTAGATTTCTCCCATCCCAGCTCTCCAGCCTGTCCAGGTCTCTGGATGGCAGCGCAGTGTTCCTGCGTGTCAGCCACTCCTCCCAGCTTTGTATCATCGCCGTACTTGCTGAGGGTGGATGCTATTCCCTCATCAAGGTCATCAATGAAAATATTAAACAGGACTGGACCCAACACCGGCAGCTACAACCTCTTTCGGCAATCTGTTCTACTGCCTCACTGCCCTTGTAAAAAATTACTTCCTTATATCTAACCTAAATCTACCCTTCTTCAGCTTAAGGCCATTACCCCTTGTCCTAACACTACATGTCCTTGCAAACAGTCCATCTCCAGATTTTTGTTACCCCCCCTCTAGGTACTGGAAGGCCAACATTAATGTCTCACAGGAGCCTCCTCTTCTCAGGGTGAACAAGCCCAACTCTCACCATGTCTTCATTGAAGAGGTGCACCAGCACCCTGGTCATATTTGTGGCCCTCTTCTGGACTCGCTCCAACAGCTGACTAGCTTTCTGCGACACCAGAACTGGATGCCACACTCCAGCTGGAGTCTCACAAGAGCAAAATAGAGGGGAATATTCACCTGCCTTGAACTGCTGGTCACACTGTTTTGAAGCAGTACAGGACATGGTTGGCTTTCTAGGTTATGAGTGCACACTGATGACTCATATCCAATTTTTCATGATCCAGTATCCCTACATTCTTCTCCACAAGGCTGCTCTCAATCCATTCATACCTCAGCCTATATTGATACTGTTGAGTTTCCTGATCCATGCGCAGGACCTTGTACTTGGCCTTGTTGAATTTCATGCAGCTTGCAGAGTCCCACCTCTCAAGCCTATCTAGGTCCTTCTGGGTGGCAGCCCTTACCTCCAGCATTTCAACTACATGACACAGCTTGGTGTCATCAACAAACTTTCTGAGGGTGCAATCAATCCCACTGTCCATATCTCCAAAAAGGTGTTAAACATAGCAAGGGCATGTAGTGATAGGATGAAGTGCAATAGTTTTAACTAGAGTAGGGTAGGTTTAGAGTATACATTGAGAAGTTCTTTACTATGAGGGTGGTGAGACACTGGAACAGGTTGCTCAGAGAGGTGGTGTATGCTCCATCCCTGGAGAGATTCAAGGCTAGGTTTGATGAGGAATCTGATCTAGCTAAAGGTGTCCATGGTTACTGCAGGGATGGTTCGAACTATATGGCCTTTAAAGGCACCTTCCAACCTTATGTATTCTGTTGTTCCCAATACCAACCCCCAAGGAAAGCAACTCATCACTATTCTCCACCTGGACAATGAGCCATTTACCCCAACTCTAAGTGTGACCATCCACCCTATTCCTTATCCACCGAGTTATCCATATGTCAAATCCACTTGTCTCTACTTTAAAGAAATGATATTATTCAGGGCCGTGTCAAATGCCTTGCACATGTCCAGATAGATGATATCAGTTGCCGCCTTTTTCTCTGGAGTATTCTGTCCTTCTGAAGATGTTCTTTGGTCCCATTAAATGTTACAAAATGAGAGAAGTCTGAAGGCAGACTCAAAAATATTTGGGTTGGAAAAAACATACCGTTGCAAGCTAAATGTTTGTACACTTGAAGCTGTCACCAGGACTGGCACACCAGGTCAGGCACAGATGGGATTTCTTACCAAGGCTTTATAGAGCTTTCTAGGAACTGAAAACTGGGGTGAGAATTTTGGCAATGAGTTTAATTTGGTCAGAGCCAGGGTCATCTTTTGTACAGATTGATGGAGAGGCATCGAAGTGCAAACGTGAGAGTTTTGTTGGTGGCAGATAGAGGGTTGTGTGAGTGTGGGTCCACAGCATGGAGCAAATGCCTACCAAAAGTGGGAGTCTTGTATTAAACAGCAACCCTCATATAATTTGAGAGACATACATTTAGTGCACAATATTTGAATTTACGAATGTAAAGCTGGCAGTTTGGCACGTTTGTTAGTTTAATATTTAAAGTGCTTTTATGTTTTTTGCCTGCTCTAAAATTTTGATTCTCTGTCATCCCTTTAGTAAGTAAATGGGTCAAGTTCCACAAAAATCTGAATAGATTATACTTCTAAGTAATCCTCAGGTGTACATTTTTTGGCAATTTTTCATTGACAAACACAAACCATGAGGCACAGACAACCAGGAAGCTATCCAGCCTTTGCCATGAGGAGTTAAGGAGATGTAGCCTCTCTCAGACAGGGCTGAGTGGTCTTGGTGCTCCCTACAGCACTTTCCTTACAGCTTTCCTGATCACCTTGAGAGGCAGTGATGAGTGACACCAGCCCACTCTCTCCTCCCCTGTGCTAAAACAGACTCTGTTTTTCAGCCTGACTTTAACATGCTCCATTGAATTTCAGTAAACAAGTCTGTTTATGAGCCTAGCAAACCTAGAGAACAGTTTTAAACTATGCTCAAAGAAATTTATTCCCACTCAACCTATCATATGTCAGGAAGTCCCATATATTGCTCCCATTCATGACTCCCAAGTCTCCATTTAATTCTTATCTCTTGAGGCCATGTATCTCAGAAGTACTCTCTTCTGTACTCTGGACTATTTTGCAGAGAAACTGATTGGAAAAAAAAAAGGTTTATTGATGCCTTTTATTCTCCCAATGGTTCTTTCAGTTATAAATTGCTCTTTCCCTCTTTTTATGTTGCTGTTACCCAGCCATGTAGCTGATAGTCCAGTTTCTCCCTGTAACCTCTCTCGTGCCTCCTGTATCTTTTTCCCTCAGGGCTCTTTCTGCTCTATTGCGTGCTGCTCTCCCGCATGGCTCTTCCACCCACAGCATCTTCTGTTTGCAACAGGTCTGGCATTGCTCTACATATGCTCATCTCCTCACAGGACTTCATATGGTTGTTGGACTAAGCAGCTCAAATATGCTCAGAAGATACACTCAAATAAATCCTTATAAAATATGCTGATCCCACATATGGTGTCTACAACAAGAAACAAATGTCAGAATAACAGCTGGAACAATGGCAAAGAATTTTTTTTCCCCATTTCAATCACTTTTGAATATATCTTAAAAGGATACTAAATTTATGCTTGTGATACTTTTGATAGTCATAGGAATAGTATTGCCACAACTCCACTGCAGTTCCCTTGATTCCATAACTTATATTTCTAGAATTAATGTTACACAAGAAAATACAAAAGCTAACAAATAGATCAATACACCTTTAGATATTTGCACTTTCCTATATTCTATCTTTTCTGAAAATGAATTTTCAGTGATTTATCATTTTCAAGAACTGATTTTCATCTAGAGAGTGCTTCAGAGAAGACACGACAGTCTTACAAATGTGCACTGAATAAAGTCAGAGTGAATTTTGTTGCTTAGAAACAACTTTCCTTAATGCTGAAGGGAACATATCATTAACTATACCTGGATTCAAAGCTATGCAGCATTTTTAGACTTGTGTTCACAGATACATATGAATGGAAGCAGGTCCTTACATTCACCTCCAGATTTGTTTATTTCATATTTATTTCATTGTCAGGAACAGCCCACCACTGTGAATAACAACATAATATGAGCACATACACAAATATTAATTCATATATGGAAGTCACAGCTTGTGTATTTTTTTCCTGTAAAACATAAAAATAAATACTTGAGAATAAATTAAAAGTTACATGGTATAAGAAATTTTAGTGAATAAGCAGATTCAGTACTTTAAATTACTTGGGCTTTCAAATGGCCTGAGTTGAAATGTATTAATTTAGTGTATCTGGGAAAACAAATAAAACTTATTGCTCTTTTAAAAGATTAGTTCCATACTTTAATTCTAAAATGGATAGAAGGGAGGAAGGGAGATAGCAGTTACATTATATTTTCATAAAAGTAGTAGGAATATAGTTTGGAAACAATGCTGTTCTCATTACTTTGCAAATTGCAGATCTACCACATAGGTTGGAAACTTGCCCTTACTAATGAGCGCCAAGAGGAAGAAAATAAACTCAGCTGTGAAGCAGAGGTAAGCACATGAGTGTTAGTAAACCCTATTTATGGCACAGAGGAGGTGGGTTAGCTGAACTTTTTCCTATAAAAAAGGAACAAGCACCCTGTCTAGCTGTACACATCTAAGTGGACAGCATGTTTGACCCATCTTTCAAATGCCAAATGTAGCTTCTGAAATCAGTGAATACTGATTTATATGATGAAACAAAGGCAAAACACCATTATATCAAAGGTAGTCAGGTCTCCAGGCTCAGAAAATTAAAACTAATGCATTTCCTAATGCCTCGTGTCAGAAATAACACAAGTAGTATCTAAGTAAAGTATGCCTCAAGCATCATTTAGTGCATAGGTAGACAAGGTAGAAAAGAGGTTTCTGAAGAATTACTGAATATTATAATTTGCAGTTAGAGCACTAAAAGGACTGACATATACTAGGCAGGAAAATGCCTATAAATATAAATAATTATTTGAGCTGTGTAAGGCTGTTGCTCAAGAAGTTTTTATCTTGCTAAGAGCACTAAGAACAGACCAACTTTATTGACCTGCACTCTGAAAGAGCATTTTGTTAATTAGAATATTAACAAATAATATGTTTTGTTGGAGGCACTGCCATTTTACTAAAATCCTGACCAAAATAATTATTAGAAGAAATTGAATAGAATTGATACTGCAAAGATTAGAACTTAACCAAGGGCAAGGAAAGGGAATTGCAACTACCAGCTACTATTCAGAAGATGCCATTTTTTTATACCAAAACCATGTGTAATTGATTTAATATAAACAACTACTGCAGAAATATAGCTTTCCTATTCATTGATGTTAGAAACTGAAACATTTTAAAATATTCATCGATCCATAGCCTGGACAAAAAAAAAAGCTCTCTAATTCTAGGCCATTACATTCCAGTTCATTATTGTGAAATCCTTTATTAAAAAAATAGAAATGAAAATTCTGTGATAGATTGGTCTGTTGTAGCAGTGCAAAATAATCAATAGGTTAATATTAGAAGTGAACAATACATCACAGAGGTGAAAAGGTATACACAAAAGCTGAGCTGGCTCCAGTCTGTAAAGAATTTTGCTGTCTTAATTTGAGTGCAGCAAAGTGAAAACCTGATTCAGCTAAGGAATTTTGGTTCATATGTGAACATAAAAAAGCTTTACTGTAGAATCCCAGCAGCCAGGGAAAGTTATAGGTCTAATGTGGCAGAAATGGGTGACTGTGCAAGTTGTGTCTTTTTTTTTTTTTCCTTTCTAAAAGGTTTGTCAGAATACCTTCTTTATATTTAGCTAGTTTCTCATCTAAGATGGATACATTGTTTATTAAGACAGTGCTGCATCTGACAGATTTTTTTCCCTCATTGTTTTATGTCACTTCGGAGGGGGAGAAGAATTATGAAATGCATGTGATACTTAAAGTGATCAGAGCCTTAGGGCCACAAAAGCATCTACAAAACATAAGTATGTTTTTGTGCAGTGCCATGGGATATGTCCTTTCTGAAGAAAGAAAAATAGATACATGCAAAATCATTGTATGTATTACTGTACCCTTTACAGTAAACAAGGGAACTGAGAAGCACATGCATGTATGTGCAGGATGTTCACTGTAGTCCTGTTGGAAAGCCCAGGCGCTCAGCTAGAGGATATAGGCTATGTATCTATGTTCTCTATGTAAAAAATATTACTGAAGAATTAGAGGTATTAAAAAATTATATTATTACAGACCTTTATGTGTCACTAAAATATATGTATCACATAATGTCTTATTATACTGCAGAGAAGGTAAAAAACAGAGATAACTTCTCATTTTTATCATGTATTTGTTGAAACCAAGAGCTTGACTTCAGCAGTGCTTGTAGGACTAATGATTAAGTCTGGAATCACCTGTGAACCCAGGTCATAATAATCCAGCAATATCAATATCCATAGAGTAAGATTTTATCCTCAAATCAAACCCCAGAAACTCTAAAGTAGGGGAGAAGTGATAAATACATACTGTTGTGAGAGATGGAAAATGAAGGGAAAGAGCACAAGAAGATATTCTGAAATGGAAAGAATCACAAAAGTGCAGAAATGTTCCTCCCAAAGGTGTTTGATGCTGCTCTTAGTTGATGAAGTCGATGGTTCTTGAAATTGATAAAGCATTTCAGTCACAGGCTTATTTATGGTCCTCTGATAACCTTGACTGGGTAGATCCTGGTGTTTTTTCAGTCTCTTTGAAGTGTCATTAACAGCCATCAGTTTTTGTACACCCAGATGTCAGTGAATAGTGATCCCACAGAACAGACTCTATATTCTTTTCTCCAGATCACCATTTCAGATTTTTCCCTTCTTACAGAGTGTCTGGTATCTAATTTCATAAAGAATGCCTACAATATGTGTTCATTTGGGTAAATGCTGTAGTAGGCAAGCTGTATATACCTTGGCTGCTGACTCTGCACATATCAGAAAGGTTTAAATGAGAAGGCAGCAGAGCAGCAAGAATATGTGTTTAGAATAATGAGAAAGGGAGTGAAATAATGAATACACATTTTTATCAGTGTTTTATTCTGATAGATCAAAATATTGAAGGATATTGAGAAAATCTGATGCAACATATCAAATTTCCAATTTTATATAGTTATTTAAATACACCTAACACATATAAATATATTAGAATGTTAGAGGTTAATATTGTTTTAGGGCATGGCAAAATGGTGATATGATACCTTACAGAAAATGAAAATATTTTCCAAGCTGTAAATTATATAAAAATGCAAATCTATATAGTTGGACGTAATTGAAACACAGAAATTCCAACAGATTGATAAAATAGCATGTTAAAGCAATGACTTCTCATGTGACTGCAAAAGGAGTTAATAACAGTTTAATCCAGAGATGTCATGCGAGGTTCAAAATCTCTCAGGAGGATAGAGTTTGATTAAAAGAGATATGGTCTCTGATCCTGCAAACTCAGGGTATGGGAAGGCTGAACTGGAGAACATTAAAACGTGATGGCTTGTTCAAATTTTATATATATATTTAACAGTGCCTATAGATTTTCAGGTTTAAATAAGTTAAAGGCCCAATTAACTGTTACTTCTTTTTTGTTTGGTTGGTTTTGCCTTAACTTGTTCCTAGAACAGAAAATGCAATTAGACAAGCATTGTAACAGAATTTTACTACATAGAGATATTTATGCTATACTATCACGCTTAATTGTGCTTTCATTGTACCAGCATAACTGGCACATAGAAAACTTATGTCCATTGGCATGAGGACCATCATCCCATGTTCTGAGGAGAAGCTATGGATAAAGCAAGGCCTAGAAACCCTAGAGGTTGAGACAACATTGCATCCCTGTAATGTTACCAGTAGGGAAAAAGAGGACTTCATCAAAGCGCTCTATCACAGTTCCTCTGCATATTAGTGGTGGCATATTGGTCTGCCCCTCATGAGCAAAACTTGTTATTCATATGCCTGACAGATGAAACTGTTTTATCATGCTTTTATTAGCAGCTGAGCCATGCAGAGCTGATATTTTACATAATGTTATAACTTGGCTAAAAACTAGCTCTTGGGCTTGCAACTATTTTTGCTGTCTTTTAGAATTAGTAGAGTTGATTAAATGAGTCTTTACAAAGTAGCTAAAATTCATTTGTACTGTCCTCAATTCATCGATCAGCAAAATTTAGTTCTGCTACAGCTTCAGGGCATCTCCCTGAGTATGACTCAGCCTGAAGAATCAAAACCAAACAAGTTCCTTGGCCATGATACTGGATGCCTTTGATCATGTTAGCTGCCCGCACAGCACTAGTCAGGCTGACTCTTTCTCTGCCACTCAAGGAGCGTGCAAATTCAGAAATGACCGAAGAAGCATAATGCTTCCTACCAGGAAGAGAGAAGATGAATCTCCTTCCCCCTTCTCTCTTTCACTCTGCTTCCTGTAGCAGAAGCAGTCTGCCTCTCATTCCTACAGCAGCTGGGAGAGCGGAGCTTGGGGGAATAATTCAGTGGAGCCTATGAAACCCTGAGTGATTTAAATCATGCTCAGAGTAACTTCCAAAAAATCTGGTGATGGCATAGATATGTCAGCCACTAATTCACTTCCATGCTTTCAGACATTTTGAGTGTATGTGAAATAAGCATGAGGTTGTTTCTAATTGGCCTAACAAGTAAATACAAAAGTCCAGCTGGCACATACTGACTCTCACTGTCTATGGCTGGTGTGAGCTGATCATGTCACACAATGTTGGTTTTGTCTCTGTGTCCAGTGGACCTAAGACACCAACAGTAATTTATGTGTGTTTTTTCTCACTTCAAAGTGCCTGCAAGCATGTGCCAGCTGAGTGTTTTATAGCACTAATTTGAAGACGTGACATTATTCAATATGTGAACAGTGACAAAACCTGCTTGAATGGTGCTACAAAACAGTTGGAGCAGCCCAGTATGGTGCTGCATCTCTTGTATTGCCTTTTGGTTTAAGTTTCTGAAGGGAGCTATGGTCATGCATCAATTTTGTGGTGAAGACTGTTGAGGTAGCACAAACAAGAGACTCGGAGAAAAATGTGAGCCGTTTGGATGACCTGGATGTCCAAGCTTGCCCCTATTCCATTCTTAAATTTTGTATTATGTTTTTCATTTAGCCAGGTAGATGTATACAGATCTATTTGCTGTACTTAAGAATCTAATTCACTACTGCCACTGATTTTCCATCCAGAGCACTTAGATAGTTTACCCATGCCTAATGTTGCTTCCAAGAATCTCTGGACTTTTTAGTTGAAAAATGTTTTAAATTTCACATGGAATTTGGAACTAAATTGATTGTGATAGAATCTGCATGATTCCGCTGACTGCACTAGCTGAAGAGTTGACACATCACACTGGGGTAAGCAAAGAATCAAGGAACTTTTGGTTTAAACTTGAGTTTAGGATTGATCTAGAGCTACAGTGAACCCCAGAGTTATGGGGATATTTTTTAGAAAAATCCAAGCATTTTGTGTTAGTAGCTTCCTGAAACTCTTGAAGGGTAAAGCTAGGACAGCAGGAACCTTTAGATAGTTTTCTGGCTGGAGAAACTGCTTTTTAGTATTCTAGTATACCCTAATTTCCCCTTTGTATATTTAACTCATGCTTTTGAAAAGTCTCCTCATAGAATGTAGTGTCTGCATCTAGTCTCTAACTCATTTAAATGTAGACAGAAGAACTGTAATACTTCTGCGGTTGCCAAACCGAACATGTATTTGCATAACGGTGCTCTGCTGTTCATCTATGGAAATTATGCAAAGTAATCTTTAGCAACAGAAGATTGGGGCTGACTCAGAGATTCTTGCAAAGCCATATATGTCTAAAGGAGCTCCCTGGTAGTATGATACTTTAAGTGCCCTTATCCTTTAGGAACATCAGTGGTTGCTGAAATCACTGTTTAGTGCAAAACTGGTGTAATCAGGGTCTTGTGCTGATAGTACCCTATCCAAACAATTCAGAGAACTGTTTCTTTTCATTATCAATGAGCTCTGAACTATCTTCATACATATTTATGCAACTACACTGTGGTGGGTTAATCTTGGCTGGATGCCACATAACCCTCCCCCCACCCGACACACACAGAGCTGCTGTTTTACTCCCCCTTCTCAACAGAACAGAGGGAGAAAATAAGATGGAAAGGCTAATGGGCTGAGATATAGACAGGAAGATCACTCACCAGTTATCATCACAGGCAAAAGAGACTCAACTTGTGGAAAACTTATTTAATTTATTGCCAATGATAAAAATGAGTACAATAGTAAGAGACAAAGACAAAATCAAAACACCTTCCCATTGTTTCATCTTCCCAGGCTTAAATTTACTCCTTCACTCATGACTCTTCTACTTCCTCAACCCCCTGAGCAGTGCAGGGGGATGGGAAATGATAGTCTTCTATGATGACATGACTGCTTGGGTGGATGAATTGAGAATAGTGGATGAAGTCTACCTTGACTTCAGCAAGGCTTTTGACCAGTCTGTCATATCATCCTCATAGGCAAGTTTAGGAAGTGTGGATTAGATGAGGGGACAGTGAGGTGGGTTGAGAACTGACTGAATGGCAGGGCAGGGCCCAGAGGGTTTTCATAAGTGATGAAGAGATTGGTTAGAGGCCTGTAGCCAGTGATGTGTCTCAGGGGTCAGTGTTTGATCTGGTCTTATTCAAAATATCCACCAATGACTTAGATGATGGGAAAGAGGGTATCCGCAGCAGATTTGCTGATGATACAAAACTGGGAGGAGTGGCCGAGGCACCAGAAGTCTGCACTGCACAGAGAGGTGAAGAGGAAGAAAATAAAATTCAATAAGGGCAACTGCAGGGTCCTGCACCTAGGGAGGAATAACTCCAGGCACCAGAACAAGTTGACCTTGTAGGCTGACCTGCTGGGATGAAGTATTGTGGAGAACGACCTGGGAGCCCTAGTGGACAACAATTTCTCCATGACTCAACAGTGTGCCCAAGAAGGACAATGGTATCCTGGGGTGTATTAGGAAGAACGTGGCCAGCAGGCCACAGAAGGCTACCCTCTCCCTCTGCTCTGCTCTGGTGGTCCCACATCTGGAGTGCTGTGCATAGTCCTGGGCTCTCTGTTCAAGAAAGACAGGGAACTGCTGTAGACAGTCCAGAGGAGTGCTACAAGGGTGATGAGAGGACTGGACCATTTCTCATATGATGAAAGGCTGAAAGAGCTGTGTCTGTCCAGACTGGAGAAGAGAAGACTGAGAGGGGATCCGATGAATGCTTATAAATATCTAAAGGTTGGATGTCAAGAGGATGGGGCCATACTCTTCCAAATGGTGCCCAGTGACAGGACAAGGGGCAACACGCACAAACAGGAACACAGGAGTTTTTCCTCAACACGAAGAAAAACTTCACTCCAAGGGTGACAGAACACCGCCACAGGGTGCTCAGAGAGGCTGTGGCGTCTTCTTCTCAGGAGATATTCAAAGCCTTCTTGGATGCAATCCTGTGCATTCTCCTCGAGGTGATCCAACTTTAACGGGGGATCTCCACAGGTCCCTTCTAAGCCTTACTATTCTAAAAAAACAACTAAAAAACTAAAAGAATGGGTGTGAAAGTCACTTCATAATGTTTTATTTCTGCCACACATTCTTCCACTCTTCCATTGTGGGTCACTCTCACAGGACAGAGTCCTTCATCAACTGCTCCAGTGTGGGTCCTTCCAACAGACTGCAGTTCTTCATAAGTGCTCTATCATGCATCCTTTCCACAGCGTGTGGTCCTTGTGAGACAGACTGCAGCAGTGTGGGTCCCCCATGGGTTGCAAACTCTACCATAAAACCTTCTTCTGCATGGGCTCCTCTGCATGGGCTACAGGTCCTGCCAAGAAAACCTTGCTCTAGCATGGCCCTTTCATGGTCTGCAGCTTCCTGCAGGGTGCATCCACCTGCTCTATGGTGGGTCCTCCACATTTTGCTGCTCCAAGACGGCCCTCCGTGGGCTGCAGGGGACCACCTGCCTCACCATGGTCTTT
The DNA here is from genome assembly GCA_022605575.1 of Laterallus jamaicensis coturniculus. Taxonomy (NCBI): domain Eukaryota; kingdom Metazoa; phylum Chordata; class Aves; order Gruiformes; family Rallidae; genus Laterallus; species Laterallus jamaicensis. Next base: position 572,909 of record JAKCOX010000076.1, on the reverse strand, counting down.
GTCTTGGTCTGCAAGGGAATCTCTGCTCCAGCACCTGGAGCACCTCATCCACCTCTTTCCTTACTGACCTTATTTGCAGGGTTATTTCTTTCACACTTGTCTTACTCTGCTCCCACAGCTGCTACACAGTGTTTTTTTCCCTTTCTTAAATATGTTATCACAGAGGCACCACCAGCATTGCTGAGATGTTCAGCTTTGAGCAGTCTGTTTTCAGAGCCGGCTGGAAATACCTCTGCTTGACATGGGGGCAACTCCTGCTCTCTTCTCACAGAAACCACTTCTCCAGCCCCCCCAAAACCAAAACCATGCCACATATACCCAATGCACATACATACATGAGAGAGAAGGGAAAAAAAATGACAAAAATTCAGCCTATAAATCATTTTGCTAATGTGATTTCAAGTAAAGGCTGATGCTATTTCACTAATGACTTTAATTCAGTTCTATTTTTTGTACAATCTTAGCACTGTAAAATGATTTCTTTCCTGTCAGTCTTGCTCTCATAACTTACTGCACTTTCATTTCCTACATTATGAATTGTTTCCATGGCTGTAAAAGCAAGATATTTCACTCACTTTGACTCCATTTTTCTTGTATTAAACTTGAATCACTTGCTTTTATTGTTGAAGGACTGTAAAATTAAACTGCATTATGAAAATGCAATAACATACTCTAAGTTATTGGTTCATATCTGGCTCATTTTTAGCCACTGCTGAATAAAAATTGCATATCATTTTAAGTTACAAGCAGTCTTTATTAACCTTTGAGAACTATTTTTATCCACTGAGATTCCACATGCTTGATAGCAACAGTTGCTTTGGGTTTAATTTATTTTGTATGTAAAAGAACTGTATTAGTAACAATGGTCAAATGTGTTAAACTTAGAGTAATTTTCTGTATTATTTCCACCTCCACTTTCAATTTCAATTTGTTGTTTTATCACAGAGAAAGATGAAATCTTGTGTGACAGCCTGATAGTTTAAGTTTCATTAGATGTCTGATCCTTTTCACACCAGTATCACTTGTAATCCTACTGTTCATGGTAGTGCAAAATGAGAAGGCACATATGCATATATCTTTGAGTCAAACTGAAAATTGAATGTCCTCAAGGTAGAGATTTCATACATCTGTTTTAGAAACTGACCAACCTGATATGCAGAATATAGCCTCATTGCACTGTACTTGTAAATCAAACTTAATACAAATGAATAAATTCTTTGGCACATATCAACTTCAAGAGAAGTCACAAAACTACTGTAAATCCCCATAAATGTTACATAAAGAGATGACAAATGTGAAATCACTTGACCAAATCACTCAATTTACACAAATGCCTTAATTGCAAAATTCAATTAGTTTAATGATGCTGTATAACTATAAGCTATATTTTTAGGCTACTCTAAAGTTAAGAAAAGGGGTCCAATACAGTGAGGAAGGATCTCATGGGAAGTAGCTTCTGTGGGGACCACAAGATCTACTCTTTCAGCTATACCAAGCAAACATACAAAAAGCAGCAATATGGCCTTTATTTGCTTGTCTGGGATGCTAATTCCCATGATGAGATGACAACTGAAATGAAATGAAATGAAATGAGAAAAAAACCACCCTAATACCTCATAAAGGTAACTTGAAAGAATATAATCTTAAATGACTTCTCCTTATCAGGACATCTTATAAGCAAGAGACAGGGGAAATACCTCCTGCCCATTCTCAGACCTTTCTATGTCTGGGTGAAACTAGTTTACAAAATAACCTTCCAGTTAAAATAAATAGGACAAAATACATACCTAGGAAAACCTAATAACACTCCTGTGACAGTTCACTCACTCATTTGAAACATGTATTGGTCCTATTCCTTTGTTACGAATGAAAGGTGGCTTACGGTGCTCCACTATTACCGTAAGAGTACTGTTTAAAAAGAAAAATCTTTTTCTCTGAGGAATACAGTTCTTTGCCATTGTTCAAAATGTCCTGTTACATATATATAGTTGTCTTTATTCTACAGAGTGTATGTAATCCTGAATTTACTCTATTTTGTGAAAGTAGGGTATTTTATCCAGAATTTATATGGTGTAGTTGAAAATGTTCAGACCCACACAAGGATTTTAAAAAAAAAAAAGTTAATTTGATTTCCAATAGATTAGTGTAAAAGGAAAAAGAAAAGAATGACATTTTTCTTCCCTTTTTGAGGCACACATTTTCTTCTTTTTTAAAATTCTTTTAAATAATGGATATAATATCTGTGATTTGATGAACTCTGAAAAATCTTTTCAAGTTTTAGTGTCTAGAAAAGAGAACTTTTCTCATATACTTTCTCATATATATATATAACTTTATACGTTGGAGGTTTAGTAGAGCAAAGTGAGTGAGGAAGGGAAGGAGGTAAGAGAAGAATGAGTAATGAGAGGCTGTGTAACTGAAAAGTTAATGATGGAATTATAGCCTTTTAAAAAACTACTTGACATCTTGCAGGAGAGCACATTGTATGTAAAAAATGAAAAAAAAGGAAAATGGAAACCAAGGCTGAGTGGAGGATGCCTGAAGATATGATTAAATAGTGAACTAAATGACACAGTAACTTCCCATCTCAGTTGCATATTGGCAAGTTAGTCAGTTTTCCAGTTCTGTTACTACCATTTCTTGAGTCTTTCATCTAGCAATCTGAATTTGACTTAACATGCAAGCTCATTGAAATAGTTTTCCAGTCACTGTGACCATATCTTATTTTAAGAAGCATTAGTTGAAGAAGTGATGGGTAGGATTTGAGGAGGAAATAATCATTTTTTATTTTGAGTTAGGAAGAAAAATAAATATACATGGTAAGAATAGCAGCTGTTCTTTTTAAACATTTTCAGACCTGTCAAATTAAATGTGTATGATTTATAAATTCACAGATAGCATTTCAGTATAAATTATTACAAAGTTGATAATAAGACCAAATATAGAGTTGCATTCCTAAACTAGTGAAAATGCAAGATGATTTTTTGTGTATCTATTGTAGGTTTTTTTTAAGTAGTTCAAGAATAAAGAATAAAGAATTATCTAACAATATCATATCTGATTTCTGATAATTTTTTTTTAAAGGAAGTGTTCTAGATAAAATATTGAACTACATTCATGATGAAAGAAATTCCCACCTTACACAGTTTAAATTAACATTATCCTGTGGTTCAAACTAACACCCAGAAGTAAATATTCTGAACGCTGATTAAGAAAAGTAGTGGTCAATGGTAGCAACTGTATTTATTTTGCTAAGTTCACTCCTAATACAATTTACTAGAGTAATAACTACTTAACTAGAGTGAAATATTTTGAAAGTTAGAATACATTATGTGATCTTGATCTAACCACTCTTTTTGTGTGGTGGTGGGTTAGCTATTTTTGTTCCTAATAAAAATAAAATACTATTATATTACAGTATTATTATTATAGTACAATATGAATGTAAAATAAATTATGTTGGGTTATTTTCCTGCTGTCAGACATACAACAAGGTTTGGATTTTTATCTTTTCTAAATAGCAATCCATGCTGAAGTTCAGTAGGAAGATACTGTTATGAAGCTGTCCTTGGAGCTTCTTGAGAACATCGTGGGCTCCACTCCACATGAGCTGATTCATCACATCACAGTTTCCTTTCAACGCTTCACATAGACCTGTGTGTGCTACCATGATGCGTTCTGCTTACTGGACAAGTGAGCTGCAGTTAGCTATCTAGCTTTTCATTCTGAATATTTTCATTCATGATAGTCCCCCTGAATTAAAAAATAACAAAAATAGAGTATATTGAGAAATGACAGAGCTAGCAGTTAGCTTATTATTGTGGACATGTCCTGAAATGAACTTTCTCACAGTAAAACTCATCATTTAATGAAAAATTTCATCTGTCCTAATTCACTGAGTGGAAAGCTAAAAGTAATTATCTACTGATTATTACAGCAGTAGCTGGCACATCTATAGCCACAAGAGTGTCAGTGTTTCTATTTCAAACCCTGTTATGCTAGGTTCTAAAAACTTGCAGACTATTGAAATTTGGCACAAAGGTTAGAAGATTAGAAGCTACCTCTCTGAAAGGAAATTTTGGTGTCCAGCTGTTTGCAGACTACATAATTGAAGAAGAATACGAGTTTTCCATTACAACATGTACTGTGTAGTCTTTTTAGTTTGGAAGAGCTTCACTAAAAATAATGACATTTACCTTACAATCAAAAATCTCCATACTATTTCAAACATTATTTAAATTTTATTTGTCTAGATTATAAAAATTTCACTCCATAGTTCCAGTAGCACTGTTAATGATACAGAGGACTGAATTTTGTTTTCTAATGTAATGATTGTCCCTCCTGATTGCAGTAGGAGTAATGACTCCTACTTTGTAATACACCCAGCCAGCCATCACTTGGAGAAATGAAAGGTATTTCTTTGTGGAAGAATGGGTTTCTGAATCTTCTGGCTTTAGACATTAAAAAAGAAACTGGAAAAATGCCTGCAGAAGTGTGTCACATATCACCAAACCTGTCAAACACAAGAGAGGTGAGAATATCTTTATGATGTCCTTTTTCTGATTTAATTTTTCCTAAACCTATGAAGATATTCCCTTAAATTTATGGAGGTATTATCAGTTTGTACAAAAACAAACAAACCAGTTCCATGGATGGACTGAAATATGTTGTTCACTTTCTAAAAATTAAAAGTAACAGATATTAAGCCAACTGAAACCTACGTTAAACAAATCCATCTGGTTGGTAAAGCTCTAACTACCTGTCTCACCTCATGCTTATGATACAAGTGTTGGGAGAGAAAGGACAGACAAGCTTTCACGGTATGAAAAGACAAGAATGATGTGCCACCTGCGAAAGATATAGAAATTATACTAGCCAAATGTCAAATCTGCAGACAATCACATGGAACTTTCCATATTCCATTTTGAAGTATTTCTTCTTTGAAAGTTATGTGTGAGGGGGAAAAAAAGAGGAAAAAACCAAAGAAACCATATTCAAATAAGCTAAAGTGAAAAATAACAAAAGACCCAAGCCATGTTAAGACTATGGTATCTTGAAGTTATATTACTCAATTATGCCCCAAGCAGAAGCAAGCCAATATTGTTATTTCTTGAATGACAAGAACATTTTTTTTGCATTTCATTATTTCTCCTATATTATTTAAAAGTACTACAAATACAATCAGACAAGTTTTAAACACATAATTCGCAAGAAGTAGAAAAGAATAAATGCTTTATTTGTCATTATCTTAAAATTCATTATGTTTCTTTTTAAAAAATATTAAAACACTATCTAAAAACATTAAGTAAGCAACAGTCTACCTAAAAATCTGAAATGAAAAAAACCGAGAACGATCTATAAATGAAATTTGGCAACAGTGAGTCAGAAGAATCCTGCATTTCTGAAAGAAATTTCTGGTTCAGGGGGTAAATGTTAAGTCTGAGTTCCTCTGTCAGCCATTATCTTTTTCTCCTGAATCCTTCTTTGAGATCTGTAAGACCTTTTTTTCATGTCATTATCAAGGCCAACGAATTCTGTATGGAGACATCTGTACACGTGAGATGGAGTTATGGAATGATTTTCGAAGGAGAACTGGGAATTGAATGCTAAGTAAGAATATGTAAATATATATTCTGTCCTATAATCTTTATTTGGTTGAATTAGACTGGCACAGGATGAAAACAGTTTGACAGATTAGCTAAAAATGAGAGTGCAATGCAACATTTCATTTTTGTATTTCCACTGACATTTTTTTTGCTTACATTCAATTTCAACAGACGTTTTTGGAACAATTCAGAGAAAACGTAGCAATCTTGCTAGCATTGTCTGTAGCATGTTAAGTCTTGCTGTAGAGGAAAGCAATGTTAGGATGTTACATTACATCTACTGCTGATTGGTAGCTGTGGTCACTCAGCTCCCTGCAGGCATAACAAGTACTCCACAAAACATCTGTCTTGTGCACAAATTGACCATAGCACATTGTTTTGATTATTGAGTTTGGCAGAGGCAGCTGATGGAAGTTGCAATGCATTTTCAGTAAGCACTCATAATACATATTTAGAGGATTCATTTTAACTCCTTCACTTATCTGTTTTGATAGAGCCTAAGAGCTTAAACAATAGCGTGGGGGTTATTATGACAGAAATGCTTTACAGGGTAGCATTATATCATTCTATATGTTCTCAATTAACTTACTGTGGTTGTATTAGTGGGCATGGTGACATCTTATATTGTGAATTTCATGACTGATTGCTATTGCTCTTCTTTTGGCTCCTTCACGGACTGTATGTGGTCCAACGAGCTAAAAAGAAAGCATTTGATTACCAGGAACTGGTTGGAAAAAACCTCTAATCTACTGGAGCTCCTCAACAGGATACAAGGTTGATGCGTGTAGTTAATCTACTGATTATATGGTTCAAACACATTCTTGTGCCTTCAAACCTGAAGTTTTAGAGACCAAACCATGGTATAGTATTCACCCTTTGTTTCCTAATCTAAAATTTAGCTGGGCTTTTATGTGACTGTTGGCCAACTTTTGAAGACAAAAATTCAGATCGGCGGACAGGTTCAGATTTTGACATCTTCATCCTAGAGTTACATAGGAATAAATGAGTATATATTGAAGAACAGTAAAATTACTGCAGCACAAGACCTTATTGAAATGTAGAGCAAACCAGGTTATCTTCTTCATAATATTGGTATCGCAGATACATTTTTTTTGCAATTTCATTAGGTAAATAGAAGCTGTGCAGCTATCACTAGGAAAAAAGTACAAATTGGCTAATATATAAATCATCAAATCCAAAAGGGGTAGTCTGCATTTAATATTGAAGTAGGCCACCTCAAATTTCCTCTCTAGAGATCAGCACACTACGAGTTATTCATCTGTTCTTGGAAAACATGGGGGGGGGGAAAAGCAAACCTAGAGTTGCCCAAGTATTGCTAATAAAATTTAATAGGAAAGTACTGGACTTTATAAAATACTAGCTTAAAATGGAGGCAGAACAATGAGTATTGGAAAAAGTACTTCAAATGTGAACCCACATTGCTAGCTCCAAATCACCTCTTTGTTGTCTGAAAAAAGACTTGGATGACATTTCAGGTAAGAACTTCTTTGTACCTCGGCAGCACAAAACAGTATCAAATTTTAGTGTTCTGAAAGTAATCTTGAAGATATATATGAATCTTCCTCTTCCATTTACGTTGGAGAAATTATCCAACTTTAACCTTATAGCAGTTTTTACAATTCAGAAGTTTAAGGGGTCTTCATCAGCATTTATTTTTTACTGCCTTCCTCCATAATGTTACAGACCCAAAGTTCTGTGCTATGAAAACATTCTGAAAGTCTGATGAAAATGCTGACGCTGAAACCTGAATGGGCAGGTATTTAAACCTCTCAAAAAGTGAAGAAACAAAGATTATGTAAGGATAACAAAGCAAAATGTGGATATGTATTTGGATGAACAGACGTGGTTATGGCTAGAAGGCAAAAATATCTGGATGAAGATTTTAGGTGTGTGGAGCACCTGAGTTGCAAGTAGATGGGAAACTTCTAAATTAAGAGATGAGCAGTGAGATGTGTGCCTACTGGTTTTGGTGTTCACACATCAGGAGAATATCTAATAAAAAAAAAATCTAATAAAACCCCCACAAAATTAACTTTAAAATTAATTGCCAAACTTGATCTTTAAGGTGAAAAATGGGTTAAATATTAACTACATGATACAAAATGAAGAAAACAAACTTCTATTGAAGTCTTTCTCTGTAGATCTCTGTAGATTCATATTAGTCTATCAAGGACTTTCCTCTAGAGTCGCTGGAGGCATCACCACAAAATCTAAAATAGGTGGACATTTCATCTGCTTGACAAGTTCTGTGTGAAATGTTTTGTTTCTTTCTTTGATTTTATGAAATATTACACATAGAAAAATATGCTGCTTTAAAGTTCTGCTTATATTTTTCTTCTAATAACCTTATTACACTCTTAACAGACATTCTGTAACTATTTTCAGTCAAAGAACTTGTTTTCTAGAACCTCCCAAACTGTCAGGGAATCTGTTCTTTTACAAATGAACTGAATTCACTAACATAAGTACCAGAATGAGTAAAGAATGGTCTCCTGTAGTTTTAGATCTCAGCAATGAATGAAAGCATCTGTTCATATTTTTTCTATGGTTTTCTCTCTCTTGAGATTGTGCTATTTGCATGGGGTTTGTCTCATGTGGACTATCTGGTATTTAATATTTAGAATTAAGCTAAACTTTGTTCAGGTGGCACACATTCATACTTTTTATACTATAGGTTCTTTCTGCAGTTTCCCTGTAGATTGTTTAAACCACTTAAGAATATGTTAAAGTACTGTTGAAATCCCTGGAACTTAGAGCCTAATAATTTTATCACTTGCTAATGCATTCCTCAATTAGAAGCTCAGCAGATAAAGTTACACAGTTGCTGCTCTCTAGTTAAAGAAGTCTACATAAAAAAACCCCGTACAAACCAACCACAAAACCAACACAAATACCAACACAAAAACCAAAACCAAAACAAAAAACAGCCCAGAGGGTGTTTTTGCAACCATTATAGCTATTATAGTCTAAGTCTATGCATTCAGCACATGTTGGCTGATAAAATATGTTCTCCTGATACTGCACATTTCTGAACATTCCTTTCAGACATACAGACTAGTCTAAACCTAATAATGAAGAGAAACTATTAAGACATATCTTTGGTCTATTTTCAGTAATTTTCCTAATGTTATGGATTTCTTTTTCATGGATAATTACATTTTTCTTAAAATTTATACATAATGGAATGAGAAAATGTTATAAAAACACTCTATTATAATTACTCAGTTAATCTTTTATATGTAAATTACCAGTTTATTTACAATGATTGTCACAAATGCTATGGATTTATTAAACTCATGTAATAACATCTTGCTATCTGTGGATTGTTTGTGAACTTCCTGCAGTAATTACCTTTTTTGAAAGTTATATTTTTGTAATTTGCTCATCCAAGATAGAGAATATGGTTTCTTCCCCAAAACAGAAAATTTTCTAACTCAAAAAAGAAATTTAAGAAGGCCATCCTAATATCTTCACAGAATACTTAAATCCATATTAACACATTGTATGTTGGGTCATATTCTTGCTCATCTGGCTGTTTGTTCTCTTTCCACAACAGTTCATTGAAACCAGACACACAAATGTTTAAAAGCAGCATAAAATAAAAGTCTTTATAATAAACTATAAATTAGATTGATAGATTTTCTTCAGAAAAATGCATACAAATACTCTGTTATCTACCCATTTCTTGGAACAGGAAAATACAGAACAAGAAAGCGAAAGCTCTGTATCTTTCTTCTCAAATTAAAATGCTATTTTAAAATACATTTTAAAAATATAATTTCAGTTTACCTACATAAAGAAAGGGCATGTACTTCTCACATTTTGAATTTCCACTGAAATCACGGCCTGTACAATTACATATATTATCTGATCAAAATCTTATATAGTGGTCACAGTTGTATATTAATTGTAGGAGACCTAACTACTGGTTATCAGTTATTTCCAGTGAATTGCTTAAACTGTATGTTTATTTAGGTAGTGCAATGACTTTCTCCAGTAGAAAACAAATGCATTCTAAAAAGCTTAAAAGGAAACAAACCAAAAAAAATTAAAAATAGAAAAGATATGGAGCTCTTGGACCAGATGATGGGAACACTGTCAATCACAGATTTTTCCAAGCATAGACAAGTGTAAATAACTCTTTATAAATCCAGAAGATATTGAAAACAGAATTGAAAGCAGACTTATTTCTCACACATAACTTTCAGAATAGCCTTTTGACACATTTCAAAGCAGTTTTAAAAATATGTATGTACCTTTATTCTTGTTTACACAGTTGATGCTTGGCATTCATATAACACTGTTAATGTTTTATATTTTAAATAAAAACTCCCACTCCTTCATGTGTCTGCCTCTGTAGCCCAAAACAATCTTCCCCCTTTCCTTTTCTCAGATACTGTCTCATCTTCCTCTGAAATATCAGAGTTTATGCTGTATGATAGTATGTATAAAAAGAGTAGGACCACTGCTGCTGAAAGACATGTCCCACTAAATCATTCATCAGGGCAAAGGAAAGATTTTTCTACCCCTTCAGCAAAAAATCGTGAAAAGCATACATGACCAAAAAGACAGACATTTCAGGCAGGCACTGACAAAGCAGTTCATGAACAAAGCTGAGCAGATGCTTTGTTCATCATTCCCATTTGTTCCAGACAGATCCAAAGACCTTTAATATAGATTCATACTCAAATATAAGAGGATGATCAGAAAGTTAGTCTGAATTCTAATTTGAAGCCTACAGCTGAAACAGTTTTATGTTCTTTGATTCCAGTCCAAGGTCTTAACCTTTAGTCTGAAGGGGTAGTTCTGGCTGTACTTTATCCACAGGAGGCACTGCTCAGCAGTGAAATGTATAAATTGTTAAAAAGCTCCTTGATACCACTGCATACATCTAATTCTTAAAAAAAAGTCATGAACATCCACCAGAGCTGAGGTGTACTCCAGTCTACCTATGCTTTCTACATGATCTAAAAATGAGGATCCAAATCCTTTCAGAGACCTACTCTTTCAATGGAGAGAATATGCTTGGAAACAGTAAGCTATGACCTGGGAGTGTACCACTACTGAAAGAAAACTAGGACAGACATAAAAAAAATTTCTATGTATGTGTTCGTATTCCAAAAATTTTGAATACTTATAACTAAAATGAACATGATTGTTATGGAATGTTTTGGAAAGAATTACACCCCAAACACATTCAACTATTGAGATGTCATGGTTTAACCCCAGCAGGTAGCTAAGCACTATGCAGCCCCTTGCTCACTCCTTTCCCTGGTGGGACAGCCAAAAATCAGAAGTGTAAAAGTGAAAAAACTCCTGGGTTGAGGTAAAGACAGTTTGATAAAGCAAAATCCATGCACACAGGCAAAGTGATACAAGGAATTAATTCACCATGCCCCTTCAGCAGGCAGGTGTTCAGACAACCCCAGGAAAGCAGGGCTTCCTCACAGGTAACAGTGACTTGTGAAGAAAACACCATCACCCTGCATGTCCTCTTTCTGTACTAGCTACTTTGAATAAATGAACTCTATTGCAGCCAAAAGCAGCACATGAGATGCCCACATGTGACTTTCCATGCTTTAATATTTTGACCAATTTTTCCTCTGTTTTTCTTTTTTTTTTTAACACAGGTAAAGAGACGTGTCCTTTCTGAGGTATTCCAAAGTTACATTGGACACAGGTGGACAAAGATGAGCAAAACACACTGAGTAAAAAAGACACTGACAAAATCAGAAATTAGTCAGACTGGTGATATTTTAAAGTGGGTATATAGCAAAGTATGAGAGGAGTGGGTTCTGTGGCCCACCCAGATTTATTGCCGCACAGCTCAACTGCATAAAATCAAGCCTTGCGGTCGAGCGAAGATATGTTAAGGCACAATTGGAATGCAGTAGGAGAAGAGCAGAAGTCTGAGAACAAGAAACTGCAAGAATTTTAACAACTGCCTTAAAAAGGAACGATGTGACTGTGTAGGCTCAACCAATTATTAGCAATAGTGAGATGCATGTAAGGCAGGTGAACAGAGCATCTAACCAATAGCAATGTAATGTAACTCGTGTACTGATACAGAAACCTATATAAGCTGTGTGTGTGTTTCAATAAACGAGCTCAGCATTTGATCACATTAATCCAAGTTGAGTCTGCAGACTTTGGCTCCAGCATGGGTAGACAAAAACCAGGACCTGGACATCTCCTTCATGACCTTATCTGTAAAACTATGAGGACAGTTATTAACACTAAACAAAATATTGCAGAACTCTCAAGAACACGGCAAGCATCTAACAGCCACCACCATCTCACTAATCTACAGGTGTACAGATGCACAATATTTTCTAAGACAGAAGAAAATAATGACAATATCTAAATCAATTATCCTAACAATTTTGCCTAACAGATGCGAAAGTTAGCTTTTAGAATACTATAATACATCTACAGTCAGCGTGCATCACATCATATTCATCTGTTCATCATTATTTGATGGGAAAAAATCTTATGATAATATTTAATAGCTGTTTCATTGTTTTGTAGAATTAGACTGAATAAAATAGTCTAGTTAATCACTGATCTTGGGAAGACCTTTTCAGGTATCTGATTTGTATGAACTAGTGTTCTTAAAATTCGAAATGCAAAGTCTTTTTAAATGAAAAAAAGACACAAAACCAACCCAAACTTCTGTCTTGTGAACTACTATTATTCTCCTTCCTGCTTTTAACTGTCATTTGGTGGGAGTTCATACGATTAAATATGGTACTGGGAAGCACTTTGGCAAAACTATTTATTTTTTTTTTTCTCCCCAGTGAATATCCCTGCAGAAGCTAGAGTGTAACATCTTATTTTCTCTAGGCACATATCACAAGTTGATGTTTGGGGCTTTCAAAGCCTACAATTTCCAGGACCCCCTTATTTTCTAAGATACTTTAAGTAGCAAGGCATTCATTTTCTAAAAAAGAAACCAACAAAAAAAAGTGGTTTCCAGTTTTTATGTAGAAATATATATATGATGTTCTTTGAAAACCATTGTAAGATTTCAGTGTATGGCACTGACGCCTGCCAGAAGCAAGGGTGCAAAGAGTCATTATGCAAGCATAACACTTAACAGCTTTGAGAACTGGTAGAGGGAGATAATGGAAGAAACATAACTTTTCAAAAAAAACCTATGCCCTCATTCATCGTTCACATGACACATTATGAATCAGTGCATAACACACAAGTGGTGTGACACACTGTTTCTATCACATACCCTCTGCTATCCAAATACAAAAATGAAGCTGAAGTCGTGTTTTCAAATTATTTTGTTTCTTTGAACAGTGCCTGAAAACCACACCATTCTCTGTGGGACGATAAATGCATCACCAGCCATATTCTGCTGTTTTGTTGGTGCTTCTAGGCATAGCCAACAAAATTAGGCCTGTCTGTGGGATAGTGTTTGCATTGGTTTGAAAAAGATTTTTTGTTGGAGAAAACTGATAGTGCTGTGATCAGTACAGGAGGATTCAAACAAACTTCTCTTCATTGGATTTTATAATATTCATAACCAAAGTAAGTTGTTCGGTTAAGATTTGTTCCCTGGCCCAGCAGTATTTTATGCCTTCATAACTCTTTAGCTTTAGTGCTCTCAACATATTTCTGCCAGAAAGACAACAGTCTTGTCATCTGCACCCTTACCACCACAACTTCCTTCTAAGGACAGAAACATGCAAAGAATGCCATACATGAAATTAGAATTCAAAACTAGACGTTAGATTGATATCTGGTTTTCCATAATTCATAGAAGGGTTAGTTCATCTTTTTTTTTTTTATAAAGCCTAATATTTTCTCATTGTATTGGCTGTTTTGGTTTTTTTTTAAACTTACAAATTATTCCTTTGGTGTATATAAATGCACATGATAGACCTCTTAGTATAAAGATAGCAGAGGGCAAAGAACTTGAAATACAAATATACTAGAATAGATTATTAGGAACATGTAAATTCTTAAATTAGCAGACAATTAAAATTAACAATTATTCTAAAGAGACTGCTTCTTAACTTATTTTTGAATGTGCCTTTAAAAAGAAAAGGCATATGAATTATCCATAACCCAAGCTTAAAGAGATTGCTTTATGTAGATAAACTAGTAGAGCATTAGCTTAAGCGAGATGTTATTACTGTAGGGTTTTGGGGATGGGGGATTGGTTGGTTGGATTTTTTTTTTTACACTCTATTAGGACTATGATTTTTTTCTGTACTCTAAATGAAAAGACTCATGCTGAAGAAAATAAATAAATCTTATAACCTTTGTCAGGTCTGACAATATATTGAGAATCTTTTTTATAAATGTTCTTACTAAAGGTCTGGAAGGACAAGCCTGAACAGGTTCAGCAGCTACTCTTTTGGAAAGGTGAAAATATCACTCAGGAATATTATGTATGTGCGCCTGTGAACATGGGAGAAGAATCATATTTTCTGTATTAGAAGTTCTGAGAAATCTGAGCAGAAGGACAGACAAAATAGAAAATTTAAAAAAAAACCAAACAAACAACCCACCAGTCCAAAACATTTTATTCAAAACTGCTTTGCACACTAAAATTAATAACTAATATATAAACAGTGGGAAGAGGATCAAGAAAACAAGATCATTTGTGGAAATGATCTTTCTCTGCTTTTAAAGCAACAGAGGCAGAGATACAGCCCACTTCCCCCCCCAAAACCCCACAAACCAAACCAGCCAAACAAACTTTCCCCTCCCCCCAAACACAATGATACAAACTAATAAACAAAGAAAAACCCTGAGAATAACCCCCCCCACAGATTAGAAAATGCAAGATTTGGTGAAAGAGCAGGAGGTGATACATGAAATGGAAAATGGAAGAGAATGACTCTGGATGTCATTAAGAAATCTAATGAGAACAGAAAAATCAATTGGGGATGATGATGAAGCAGAGGTACAGATATGCACACTGGTGCTCAGTTATTCTGCCTACCCCATATGTCTCCTGTGCCCTACAAAATGCAATTGTTTTACAAGCAGCAGTCTATGAGTTATGTGCATCAGTTTCCACAAATCCTTGAGAAATAAACTGTGAAACAGGGTTGAGTTTGCTAAAACTGATGCTTAGATTTTTTGAGAATACACTGCTGTTAGACGTAACTGAGATATCTTGTCCCATTTTTATGAAGCCTTTGCAACAGCTATTTAATTTCCTCTTTGGCTATATTTACATGCAGCTGTCTTTTGTATTCTGAGGCTGTGGGTTCTTACATCTTTTCAGTCTTCCCTTCTAAAAATCAATTACATACTACTTCTCAGACTCTTTTCCAACATTTTCTTTTCAGCCTCCTGCTGACTTAAAATGGCATTGTTGCAGCACCCTCAGTTATCTTCACTTAAATTCACTCTTTCCTTTACAGAATTACATACCAGTTCACTTTTGTGAAGCAGAGATGTCCATCTCCTTTTTGAATTTTTAAACATAACTTTTAAGTTTCATGCTGAGCTTTGAGAAGCACAACTGGATGTGCATGAGGAGGCTTCAATGCACTAAGCATGGCTATCCTAGAATGTTTCTTAGATGTTCTTCAGTTTAAAGGATCTTTGGGAAATCTTGTAGCCACATTTTGCAGCTAAAAAATGGCACCTCTGCATGCTGAGAAACTTTATGAATCTTAGAATATATTTCTTCTTTTTAATTTTTCATCTTTATGGAAGTCCATTAGAGAGCATTTACTCTTAGTGGGTGTACATTTGGCATTCTTTAAATCAATATTGTCTTCTCAATTTTGGCAAGTCACAACTATTTGGCCAAAAAGATCCTTTTCCATATTCTTACAGGGATATAACATTTTATGTGCAAATAAAACTGCACTCTGGATTTATTTTTTAATTTTTTTTGTTGTTGTTGTTGTTTTCGTTGCAAGCATGGTATAAACACTATCCTGCTAATTGTGGACATGGCCCACTGAATCATCTGAATTCTTTTATTTTTTAATCTAATCTTCCTAATTGATGCATGAAATGCTGGAAGAAAAGCTTGCTTGCTTTTTGTACTCTTACTGAGAATTTATATTCTATGCTCTCTGACAAATCTGATGACTCTTTATCTTATCTACTATCTGAAGCATGTCATAACTCAAGCTGAGTTAAGAATACAATAAGGGGCTTCAATGACGAAAAATATTGCATAATTTTGCATCTTTCTCTGACAATGTAAGGCAATCAGCTGTCTGGTGCTTTCAAGTTCATGTTCTAGAGTAAGGTTTGGTCTGCTTTTTTGTCATGGGGTTGTAGCAACCAATGCTCTTTTAAAATATTAATTTTTCATTTCAGTTTTCTTTCATGTTAAAGACTTCAAATATGTGTGATTCCCAAATGGACCTACTTTCTCTAATTTACTTTTCCATTCTTTCCAGCACTGTCTTCCACTCTTCTATTAAACCTCCTGAAGATTTTTTTCTGCTTTTCTTCATATCTCCTTAATATGTAGTTGACAGTATAGTTTTCATAAAGTACTTTTAAAATATGGCTCAGCAGATTTTTAGTTACTTTTTGTCTTGCATTTAAGATAATTCCTTTGCATTTACCAGGTACTGACTACAAAGCTGAATTGCTTTAGCTGCTCTGAAGAAGATGGGCACATGTAGAATTTTGTAAAGAAAGATAGATTAAAACCCCAAGGGAATTTATGCTGCCAGATAAAAAGTAACAGATATACCTGAAAACAAATGTAAATGTAAGAATAACCAGTCTTCCAATAAAATTCAAATATTGACCATATCAATTTAGCTTTACTATAACTTGTCACTTTTCAAAGATCACAGAATTTTCAGAGATTTAATATTTAACTATACCTGAATCTTTATTAGCTAATCTGAGCTATTTCAGTCATGACAAAAATGAGAAGAGTTGTTAATGCATAATTATGCAGTTTATTTCCACCACAGTGGCACATCCATCTCTCCCTTCCCCTCACTCCCTTCTCCTTTCACTTTTTCTCTCACTCCAATCGACCTTTTCTTTATCATTAATTAACTTTTCTTTATCATTAATTAACTTTTTATTTTGTAGAGAAAATGCATGCAACTAAAGATAGCCAGAATGATTGGATAGATGAATTATTCCAGGTTTCCCAAGTAGTAATTTCAACATTTTCTACTGATATAAGGCTGTATCAAAAATGTTGCCTTATAGGTTTATTTTAACCCTCATGGCATGAAGAGTGCAAAACATGATATATAACTGCTTTACAGGTAATTTAAAGGAAGTATTGGTATTCTTAGTGATTAAAAATACTAAATAAAGCAATAGGCATAGAATTGTGCTGTGGGTACAGCAGTGACATATACTCATGATTAAACCCTCAGGTGATGGTCAGTATAAATACAAATACAAATTCAAATACAGAACGGGGGGTAGCTGAAACAATAGGATACAGAACTAAAATATGAATCCATGGATGTAGTCAGGATTCTGAAAGAAAAAAATTCCCCAACTGCAGAGACCCTTAATGTTGTCCAGTGAATGCTGAAGACTACCTGTAATTCTATCTACTACCTCATGTGATACAAATTGACTGCTAAATTAAGCCTTGCTCCTACTTGCTCATCAAAAGTCACTTAAGCAGAGAAGAGTGTTCTTTTGAACACCTTGCTGAATTGCTTTGTGGTTTTTGCTGGACTTATATGGCCCAAAGTTTTATATAATGTTTTAGACTACAGCTAAGCATTTAGTCTTAGGAATATTTCAACTCTGTCTACTCTCACTCCCTACTGCACCATTGCTCCTTTTCCACTTAAGTAAATAAGATAGTTTTAAGCAGAGCTAAATTATTGTAGAAATGGTATTTTAACAGCTTAAGTACATTTATCAATACATTTTCTTTATTTGCTTTCAGGTATGTTCCTGAATACAAAAATACCTCTGTGCAGGTATTTTGAGCAGAGAACTTCATAAATAGGTGTTGTGACAATGAGTAAGAACAGAACTGAGAACATAAATGAATGGAAAATATTATTAGCAAAAAGGTCACTAGAATGGCCACAGATGACAATAATCACTGGCATAGTTTTAGAGACAGATGTAATTTTCAGCTTTGTGCCAGTAGGTTTCAGTCGCTTTCAGGACACCTACAACTGTTTTCACCAAAACGTGTTTATATTCCTATATACAGGCTTGAAGCAACATAGATCTAGTAAAAGCCCATATCAGCAGGTGTACGACATTATATATATATATATAAAACCCCATATCTATATATATAAACATGCAGAATTTTTTTATATATATATATATATAAACATGCAGAAATGCTTTTTCATCACAGCTGGAATAAGACACGCTTTAGTGGTAGTTCACATCATCCCATTTTACAGCTACATCCAAAGAAGGAAAAAGAGGAAATAGGTCACGTAAGGGAGAGCTGTGGATATTATAGATTGTGGCAAAACAGCAGGGAACCACAGATATGCTTTGAAATGGGGAACTGAAGAAGTAGACTGACATTTTACCAAGACTGATACAACTCTAAGATTTAAAGTGGGGAGAAAATGCTTGCAACAGATATCATAGAATAAATTGTGTTTATTTACTCTGATCTGGTTCCTTGTAGATATGATTCAGTTCCAATAATGACACCTGGCCAGTGCCAATTATTTCCCCTGATGAGCATTAATTAGCAACTGTATACTCTAGGACCTGGGCTAAAAAAAGTTGCTCCATTTTTTCCTTAGTTTCTTAATAGAAGCAAAGGAAATCTATTCTGATTTCTGTGGATAACTATGGGATTGAATTATTTGCTGAAGATAATATTTGGGTTTACAAGTAGAAGGATTATATTCTGTATATATTTTTGCAAAGTTTTAATAGCAATTTGCTCAGCAGTGATGTGATCACAAGGGCTATTTGTTTAGAATAGTGATAATTGTGAATTACTTAACAACTTGTTTATGGGTTAATTTTAATAGAAGTTAGTCATGTTCTATGTATTATGAATATTTTTTATTATTATTTACATGCTAGAAAACTTTGGATTTTTCAAGGGCATGTATCAAGCACTGTAATCATATAGGGGAGCTCCAAAGTTCTGAAGTTCATACTCAGAAAACTTAGTATATTTAATACAGCACATTTTCAAAGTCTATGAGTACTGACAACTTTTAGCCACTGATTTTAGCTCCTAATCTTTTGCCTAGGAGAAAAATTACTGTGCACACTGTGCCTGAGTTCAGAACCTAATGAACTGAAAATCAAACTCCCTGACTTTCACGTATGTTTTATATGCAGAGAACTGTGAATTGAATGGTGTACATCTAGATATGCAAAATTTTAATTTTGAGGTTTGACCCAAAATAGCATAGAAAGCTCTCCTTTCCAAGCCTATTCCTTCACACCTAATGATGTTTGAGCCCTGTAATCTTTGACTTTTACCTCCTCAATCCCACTTTCTTAAAGAGATTCTTCAGCAAGACAGACTAGAGTCAGCCAGGGAAAAACCTTTTCCTGGTCATGTTATATACATAAGGAGGATCTGAAAGATTCATCAGTCTTCCACTCAGTTAATGCTGCCATTTGCTAATCATTACTCCAGGAAATCTCTTTTCCTTAAACCTGAATGACAGTTTAATATTTGTGTCAGCTGTTTCTATTAGCTGTTAAGTAGACAGTCTCAAAGGAATGCAGAATATTTGAAGGCATATCAAAACTTTCCTGTGATATCAAGAAGCATGCTTCTAGAAAGTGTATTCTGGTGTTCTTTACTAAATGACTCGTGTTATACTTCTTCCAGAAGGAAGGAACCTGAAGAAGGAGTAAGCTCTTGCTGTTTCTGGTAAATAGGACAGTACAAACAAACCCATCAAACACCACAACAAGAGTTTTTACTGAATTTCACATTTGCTGTCCAGATTGATTACCACAAGTAGTTTTAGAATTAGCCTGGCATGTCTCAGCATCACCAAGATGAAAAACTAACACTAAGCCAAACGTGCATTTAAAGATGCTTGAAATTATAGACATTTTAAGTGAAAATTCAACTTAATCTTTCATATTGGCCAAATCGTGAGAATGTCTTATAAGTTCCAAACCTGCAATGTGTGAGTTAAAACCTGTTTAGCATTGTGAATTGGCATCAGTATTGAAGAAGGTGAAGACAAGGAAAGGAGAAATACTTCTACTTCAGTTATGTCAAGGGCTCATTAGTCAGCTATACCTGGAATTAGCTTGCAGAATAAAAGGGCAATTTCTTTGGAGCTAGTGTCATATGTACCGTGTGTTTGTCTGTGATAATCTTTACTTTATTCTCTGCAAGTCTTTATCTGAAACTGCTCTTCAGCAGGATCCTTAATTTTAATGACTATCAGGGTTTTGATCATTAGATGGTGAATCTTTACCTCTTAGATGTGAATGGCTTTTTAAAATGTGTTCCCAATTTCAACAAGTAGTCTTACTGCAGAATGACATTTATAAATTGAATACTTTTCAATTCTCCAGCAGTATTACATGAGGGTTAATATATTTTTGCCACTAAAAATGCCTTTAAAAATCAACACTTGATCTTTTGGGACAGTGGGTACGGTAGATAAGGGAAAGGGATAAATTCAAGAGGGATATATATATGAAAAAGATATTATTATTTATGTAGATTTCGGAATCTTGTAACTTTAGGATTCTGACTTTTATTTTCACAAATTTCATCATCAAAATACATCCATTTTTGTTACTATTCATAATTTTTTTTAATTATAGTTTCTTCTGAACTAACTCTTCTGAAGAGCTGGTTCAGACATTTAGTATGAATAAAATTCATTTAAGCCAACACAGTTTTGATTGCTCACCTATCTGAATCTCATTTGCTTCAATATTTGCCATTTGTAAATGGTCATTGAATATTTTGGCCAAACTATTTGCTATCTGAAGGTTGTACAAACTTCATTTCATTTTTCTGCATTCACTATTAATGCAAAGTTTAAGACCATGGTGCAGCAGTCTACTTCTCTTCCCAGCCAAATTAATGAAAGCTTTTCAATTTGAAAATTCTAGAGTATAATCCTCTGTAATTGGGTGCCTGGCTCATATGACAGCTTTTCCTTACTGATTTGCTGACTGTAATTTTTTTAGATGTGTGAATGATGAATAACAGTTTTGGACACTTGTAATGAATATATGCACACTTAGAATTTTTTGACCGATGTTGACTGCTGTGACTCTCAGAAGCTCAGTAACTCAGTTATGACTGCTCTGTCAGCATAAATGGGCTTTAAAGTGGGCATAAATTACTTTTACAAGCATTTCCAACCCTCTCTGCACTAGTAAAATAGTATAAAACCTCCTAATACAAATTAGAATTATAACTCTATTTTGCTTATTTTAGTTTGGCCTTGAGATTTTGTTGATTTTTTTCCTTAATGATGAAAATTTTCCTCATAATATAAATTTCTTTATACAATGACTTAGGAGTATCGAGTTTAAAGGTTAAAAAATAACATATCACCAGGCCCCACAGCTTTTAGCTTTTCTTTCCACACTTCTAAGCTTTACCCCTAAAAGGGTCAAAAGTTAATAAATCAGAAGTGTAAGATTTGCTTTTCCTATATATCAAGCCAAAACTTTATTTATCCTTTCATGTTAATGGAACTGCAAAGTAGACTCAACTGGTTCAAACAGCCAGACTTTGATTCCCTTTACATACAGGTTCCCCCCAGGTTATGGAGCTGGCAAATTCTGTTCTGCGTCACATCTGCTCCACAGTCCCTGACTACCAGAGAGCTCTTGTTCTGGCTGCCAGATTAGTCCCTTTGGGTTGGCTGCTGCAGGATACAAAGTAGAGCTTCAAGTTGTGAACAGAAATAATTTGGCTCCACTAGTTGAGAAGCTATAAGGATGGTGACAGCTGTCATATTCCACCTCCCCAGTAGCCCTTTATGTTGGTCTCTCCGGCAATGGGTCCCTGTTAAACCTGAGTCTTTTTCCTTAAAAAATCATTCCTTTTGCAGACCTGTTGAAATGTGGCCTGGGAGAATTTATGTCCCACAGGTATGGGATTTTGGGTGCAATCTGAAACACTTTACGTGGATAAGTTATAACATTTGACATTTCTTGCCTGAAGTTATATAATTAGTATAGGCTAATATATTACACTTTAAGTCAGAAATATAATTGCTGTATGATTTTTCTTTGGTAGTTGGGACTGAAAATTATTTTTAAAATGGATTGCATTTGACCATGGTATTGCAAATGGATTGGTCTTTTGATGATGGTTGAAAAAACCTACCAAAATAATGACAGGAGAAAGCTGATGTGTTACCACGAGATAAATTGCTTTGTAGGAACAAGAATAATGACATACTGAAGAATTTCATATGATGTGGGAAAAATGTGGTTTACATCTCAGTCAAAACAAGATGTATAAGAAGCATGTAAGATCACTAGGGAGTTTTTGTGGGGGAGAAGTAGCACTGCAGTTCAGAACAATATTTTTAAAAGATTTTGTTTTCTACTTGTCCACAAAGCTTTTTAATGCACCATTTTTTATTTTATCAGTATACTGAAATCAATAGACACCTCTAATGAAAAAGATAAGCAGTTTAAATGAGTTTATCTTTACCTTCTCTTGTAAATATATGACTAACACCTGAGTACATACACAGCTAATGTAGTGTTGCTGTCAAATAGGCAACATTCATCAACTCCTTCCCCTCCTTCATTTTTTGTTAAAACATTCTTTGCTGTAGACCTAGGAGTTCTCTGGTTTTACTTGCAGTAAATCCTTTTATAATTATTATTGGCTTGACTTTATACCCCTCAAAAATTTCTTGTGCCTATGGACGATACCTCTCAAAAGGATTTTTCACAAATATTTTAAATCAGAGGATTATGCCAAAGCAAACCAAATAAAAAGTAAAGCAGTTCCATGGGGTTTTTTATTATCCATAGGCAAGGCCTGGATTCCTGGTGCATATCCATAGCTCTAATCATACTGCTGAAATGAATCAATTATTGATTATTTGAAATGGATAGATGGGATATTTAAACCCTCTCAGAAGAATCTAAATTCCAAATTAAGATTGAAGAACATTGCTTTGACTTGGATTATAATAATCCATCAGAATTTATATATTTACACTAATTCCCCAGGATCTGCTACTTTACTGCAGCAACTGACCACTCTCAGACCCCAAAATGTGTTCAAAGATTCAGCGGACAACGATATCAGCAGGACTAATTAAAGGAAATTAAATAACATCTTTTGAGTTCTTCAACATGTTCCCCACTCCCACACCCCAATTTTTCTTTAGTGTGTCTACAAATAAATAAAATAAAGAATATCCATGAACAACACTGGCTTTTCTCATTATGTTTTTGTCTATTTATCTGCTGATTTAGATTATTTTTTCTTAAGCTGAAAAGGTACAGATGCTATTCTGTGTCACATTCGTCCTCTAGCTGCTGGGCCAGAAGAGGACAAGTTTTCTATATACCCTGAGCTGTGTTTTTCAATACTGAGCTGGAATAACACTACTGAGAAATCTTAAATGTGGTAGAACATCTCAAAATACATTCATACAATTGAATCTATACGTGTCTACCTAATTATTAAGAGATAAATTACTCTTCAGATTTCATTAACTATATTAGATTAAATCTCTGCATTTGTTGGAAGCCTAAACAACTGTCTTATATATTGACACCTACATTGTAGAAATTTAAAAAGGAAAGTTGAGTCCTACCCTATGGTGTTGGAGACAAGCTGTCTTTCTCTCCCCTTAGTTCACTGCCTGATACAGAAGGAACTCTGATGTCAAGTGCAATTATAGTTTTAATTCAGAAGTTATGTGGTGCGCTATATGCGCACTCTTGGTCCAGGATCTGTCTCACATTGGAAGTTGTAGACCAGTAAGATGACTTCACTTAGTACTTAAAGTACACAAACTAGTAGTTTCTGGGACTTCGAATTCATCACATTAATGATATCAAGAAACTTGCTGTTGAAAGTGCTGCAATTATTAGTAATATGACTTGGATCTTTTGTTTTGCACACAGATAAAGCAATGAGTTTCATTTTTCAAGAAATACACTTTTTACCCTTCTGAGCAGAGGCATTTCTTGGATTAGGTGATCAGATTACTATAGGCAGTGGGTTTTTTTCTGGAGTTTCCTGTTTGAAGTACAAATCTTTAATGCATATATCTCCTCAATGCCTAGAGGTGCTCTGTGAATTCATGACGTGAGCTGGCAGTTCTGTGGTAGAGGTCATGACCCAAGTCGAGTTGTGTGAGCTACAAATTGGATTTCTTGTCTAATAGAAATTTAGTTACTCATGCCAGTATTCAAGACCATAACACTGATGGAAATAGAAACCATTTCACAAAAATGGTTCCGTAATTAAAAGTCTGGAAGATGTTATTAGTGGTTACTGTAAATAATGGCAAATAATCAGCTACACAACTTGGCAGGAATATTTCTAACTCACAGGTAAATAAACCATAAAGCAGTAAATAAATTCTAAAACTGAGGAAACAAGGCAAGTGAGAAGTTTTTGGAACTGATGATGCTCATATATGTCTTTTTCACTTATTTTCTGCTGGCTTCAGTTGTTCAACATTTTTCTCTCCTTGTTTATGCTGTCAAGTTAGACTGCAGACCTTTTCAGCAGGGGATTTTTACTCCTTCTTCAGCATATGCACAAAATACACTGAGTACTACAGAGATCAATATCATTGCTGTTCATAGTTCTGACCACATGTATTTAGCAATGCTAAATCTAATAATCACCAGGCATAAAATGTTCATAGAATCTGCAGGTTATTTATAATTAGAAATATTACCATATTTATTGCTAACTACATTTGAGCTATATTCTTCTCTTTGGAACTGCTTTTATTTGAGAATTCAGCTTTGCTTAGGCAGATAATCACTGAAGGTCAAATTTGTTACAGGTTAGTGAGAACACAGCAGAGATCAATGTATTCAGCATAGCTTCTACTATACTGGACTCTGTTAATTTTTGGAAACATACTGTAGATTGCATGTTGAATCTCCAACATTCTGAATAAAAAAGTGAAGGCTCCTGAACTTTTAATTCACTTATTCTCTGCATTTGGAGAGGAGGCAAAAAAGTACTAAAAATAAAAATATTATATTGTTCTGTGGTAATCAGCACTATATTTACACCCTTGTACTTTGATGTAGCTATTTTGCAATTTTGCTTGCAACTGGTTTTTGTTAGCCTTTGGCAAATTGCTGGCAAAATTGGGAAAAATTCCCAGAATGGACTAAAAAAATCAGCATAATCTTAAATCAGTGGATAATATTACAATATTATTTTCTATTGTGTAACTTCCTGTAAGTTATTTACAGATAAATTATTTAGAGCTGTATTCATCAAGCAGGAAGTGTCTGCAATATAAATGTCTATGTTTGGACTAGTTACTCTCTTGTCCATTTGTACTTAGTCAAGACAAACAGTTACCTTTAAGTAAAATATATACGCTTAAGCTATAAATAGAGAAGAATTGTTCCCTAGATGTGCCTTTTTCTCTTAAAGCTCACATGGAGAATGTCTTCATTATAAACATGTATTTTGCTGTATCTTTAAAATATTTGTTTATTGGCAGGTAGATACTTTAGGAAATTAGATGACATCTTCACCTGGACAGTTGAAAAAGGCCAGAACATCATAAAAGTACACATACGAAGTGAGCTCAAATGCGTATCAATATTTTATGCCCAAAGCCTTTTTCTCTCTCATACAAAAAAAAAAAAAAAGTCCTTGCTACATCATAGTGCAGACTTCAGCCTCCCCTCACTTGCAGTGTAAACTGTCCTGGCCTGACATTAGTATGTATCTCACCTAACCTAATGGCAGTGATACAAGTCTATAGATTTATTAGACTGCTTTCTGAAGCGGGACAGTGTAGGCATAATCATTAAAGTGTATTAAAAACACAGTCACCGAAGAAGGATTCTTGCTGAGATCTTCCCACAAAATCCAGTGAAACTCTTGAAGAAAAATACAGAACTTGCTCTATAATATACAAAACTGCACAGATTTTAGCAGGTCCATAGCTCCTTCTGAATGGATGAGCCTGGTTCCAATAATGAAAACCAATCCATACTGCTGTCTAAATGCTGCTAAAGGTACTCTCTGACAAAAGAAACACAAAGCAAATGTCCCTTTGCCCTGAGCTGTGAATTCTGTGCTCTGTGATAGAGATGTGCAGTATAGAAACTGTAGACCTGTTAGTCTAACCTCAGTACCTGGAAACATTATGAAAAAGATCATACTGGGTGCCACCGAAAGGCATTGAAAGCACAATACAATCATCAGGCACAGTCAACAGGAGATGCTAAAGGCAAATTCCTGTTTAATTTAATACTCTTCCACAGTAAGGTCACAAGGCTAGTGGAAGAGGGGAAGGCAGTGAGTGGATGTAGCTTTTCTGCATTTTTGTAAGGCTTTTGATACTATCATTCACAGCATCCTTCTGGACAAATTGTCCAACTGTCAGATGAACAGGTACACAACATATTTGCATCAAGATCTGGTTGAATGGCAGGGCTCAAAGGGTTGTAATGGAAGGGTCTACATTTGGCTGTCAGCCATTCACCAAAGGTCCTTCTCAGGGCTCACTCGTAAGGCTCGTTCCATTCAGTATATTTATCAATTATCTGAATGCTGAGTTGAATAAGTTTGGTAAGATGCCAAACTGTGATGTGCTCTCTTGAGAGATAAAAGTAGCTTGTAGGGTGCAGTGGTTTGGATTTGTGATGAACACAATATAGATAACACCCCTATGTTTAAGTTATTGCTGAACTGTTCAGTTTATGGGAGAGGAGCAGCTGGATAGAAGCCATGCATAAAAGGGATATGGGAATGCTGTTTGACAGATGCTCAATATGAGCCAGCAGTGTGCCCTGGCAGCCAAAAGGGTACACTGTCTCCAAAGAGACAGGGTGATTCAGATTTACCAGATCCTTTTGTTGGAATTGAAGAAACACAACATAATGTCCATAAACAAATGTTAACTCTAGCTAGAAATCTCCACAGAAGGAATATCCTAAAAATACCAGCCCCTTGATAATTATATTTAGCCAATCAACATCACTCGTGATAAAAAAGAAGCTTTTGCTACTTACCAGCTTTGAGGAGAAAGACAGAGTTAAAAAAGGAGAGAGTGAAAGATAGAGATCACCAGTCCTGGGTCCAGTGTTGGTCCTGAAAATGGCAGGGGTGTTTGGTGTGAATTGCCCATCCACAAGTCTGTGCCTTGTTCTTCTATGCTTGTTCCTTTCTTCATTTGCATGAGCTCTGTTTCTTGTGTAAATGATGCTTTTCTTCATATGTAAATTATTACACATGCTCAAAAAAAGGAAGTTTGGAGTTGGTGGGTTTCTTGGGTCAGTGAGCTATGGGACAGTGGTCTGGCAGCCTTTACTTTTCACACAATTATTGTGGGTTTTGCTGAGTTAGTGCTTAAGCAATGCCTTTGCAGGTGTTTAAGACATATTTAATTCATTTTAGAGACCTTCGTCTTTGAAGCATGAAAAATTACTCTTTTAGCTTCTGCATACTCCAAACAGTTCTTGTGAGGGTGATGAAAATTATGAAAGGGAAATGGGGGGTCCAAAGCACCTTAAAGTTGTAGTCAGTCTCCTACACCCTAGGGTGTATTAAACACAGAGCGAACAGCCAGTCAAAAGAGGAGGTTTTCCCTCTGTAGTCAGTGTCAGTGTGGCCTCACCTGGGTACAGTGTGCAGTTCTGGGCCCCACAATTCAAGAAGGATGTGAAGGTCCTTCAATGGATCCAGAGGACAACAACAAAGCTGGTGGAAGTGCTGGAAGGCATGTTCTGTGAGGTGTGGCCAAAGATACAGGATTTGTCTAGTCTGGAGGGAGGGAGGCTAAGGGGTGACCCTTACAGCGTCCTGAGGAGACGTAGAGCAGTGGGGATCCAGTGCCAAGACACATGAGAATAGTTCAAAGCTGCATCAGGGGAGAATCATATTTAATGTATTTCATTTTCTTTTCTTTTTACATTGCAGGATAAATAATTTGCATTTGAGTTCCAGCAATCTGAAAGGCCATTTTACTGGAAATGAAGAACAATTGATCAACATAAACCATTTCAGCAGGAGAAAAGCAAAGATATAAAGAGTTGATCTCACATATTTTTTTCTCTATTTACTCAATCCTTTGTCATTCAGAGTGATCTAACCTTTGGCTGTTATCTTTTTCATCTAATCTCACATTCATTTATTATCCCCATGGGTATATTTTTTTCAAAATGCAGTAGATGTGCATATGTTGTTATTAAGCATTCTTTTTGCTTGGTTAATTGGTTATAAGTCTGCAAAAACACAGAAATATTTTAAACATTTGATTTCTGTTTTTAATTGTAACAAGGACCAGGATTCATTAAAAACATAAGTGATTAATGTATTTTCATCAGGTATTTTATTTCATCAATTCTGCCATTCTATAAATTCACTTTGTGAGTTGACTCAGAGAGCTTTAGGAAAAACATTCTTCCAGATCAATGTGTAGAGCTTTGATTTTGTAAAGATTCACATGTACATGGACTCCTTTATGGTTGCAGTTGCTATTGCTAAATGCTTTCAATTGTGATGCTGACATGATCAATTTACAGCAAAAATAGAGCTGGATTGAACACATTTAGGTGTATGAGCAGTGCATTTCAAGAGAACAGAGGTTCAGACAAAGTAATGAAGATAAATCCTAGGATTAGAAGAAATTAAACAGAAAGAAATCGAATACATGAAACACATCCCTGCCCATTATTAGGTCACTCAAAAAATACAGAACATTAATCACTGATACCATCTGCTCATTTCTAAAATAAGTTTGCAGTCCATTTTGGTTTCATTCTAAACAGGACAAATATTAGTCCAGAATGTGTTCTCATAGATTAAGCTTGAATTAATGCCTATTCATCTACAACTTCAGATGCTCATATTTGTTTAATAATGGCCTAATTAATTAAGAAATTCCTTGAATGGTGTTAGAAAGTTACAGCTACTTGAAAGCTGTTTGGTGACTCATGTGAAATAAATTGGTCATGTTATTCTACCTGCTATAATGAAAATGGAGTCAACATAAAATTCTATGCATTTGCCCTAATTCTTGCTTTGAGTGACTGAATCCTGCAGGCATGTTCATAACATGTAACACAGCACAAGGGCAACAGTCCTGAATAAGGTTCAGAGTAACTGTTGATTCACAAAACATGATTCAAAGCTGTCAATAAACACCAGGGTAAATCCCAGAAAATATAAATCGTTATGCTGAGTCCTAGCTACCAAGCCTCCCCTCTGAAAGACTATTTAACTGCCCTATGCTGTACAGACTCAGGTGCCTTCCATTTTCAGAATTAGTTTAACTACACCTAGATGGTGAATCTCCCTTCTCCAATTCAGAGGTTTAGGTCCTTTGCAGACCAATAATGTATTCCCTGAGAGGTGAATGATGGAGAATTTTAAACCCCCCTGGTTTTCCACAGTACATGTAGTATTAGAGAGGGCTTTTGTTTCCAAAGCTGTCCATTAGGAATCCGTGATGGTGAAAAAAATCATGCAAAATTAAATTAAACACTTAAAAATGCCATTTTGTACTTAGAATGAAAAGCATTTCCAAAAGAAAGAAACCACTACATGTGCAAAGGGAACACAGCCTATGATTACTGCCTCATGAGATATATGGTAGTACACATACTTCACTCTGGCACATATTTTGTTTACCCAAAATATTTTTTAGCTTGAGGGGTTTCAGAATTTTAATGTAAAATTTCTTGATGTACTTTTTATTATTTAAAAGGAAGATGCTGTCAAGAACATCACAAGCATTGTAAATTATTGTTTATGTGTCAAAATGTAGGTGCCACTGTCAAACCTATTTACAAACATCAGTGTTCCTTTTTAGAACTAGAAAAGAATATTTCGATACTCAGAATATATTACTGAACATGTATGTGGTTGTATCAAACATGCATTACATTAGGTAGTACAGTGAAGTACCTAGATGGGTAGCTAGTTGTACAGAACATAAACTAAATGTGGGCTTTAGGATTACAGACTACCTAGATTTTCAGTCCTTTTAAAAGCTAGATAACAGAATATTTGGTCTTGGGCTTGTATTTAAAGAAATCTTATGCCAAGTTGAAGGAGTGAATTATATATGAAAAAACGTTAATTCCCAGGTATCATGTATTCTTATGGAAGTGAAAGACAGAAGAGAAAGGACTGTTTCTGCAGGGAGATATGGCGTCACTGTTTATTTCTGTAACTGAACTTACTGTATATAATTAAACAGTCTCCTATGATATTCTCCTGGAGAAGATGACAGCCCATGGCTTAGACAGGCACATTCTTTTCTGGGCTAAAAACTGGCTGGGTGGCTGGGCAGAGTGAGTGGTCGTGAATGGAGTTAAATCCAAGTAGAAACTGGTCACAAGTGATGTTCCCCAGGGGTTGGTACGGAGACCCATCCTCTTTTATATCGGTTTTGATGATTTGGATGAGGGAATTGAGTGTACCTTCAGTAAGTTTGCAGATGACACAAAGTTGGGGGAAAGTGCTGATTTGTCAGAGGGTCAGAAGGCCCTCCAGAGGGACCTGGACAGGTTGAATCAATGGGCAGAAGCCAATGGGATGAAGTTCAACATGGCAAAATGTTGGGCGCTGCACTTTGGTCATAACGACCCTAGTCAGCTCTACAGGCTTGGAGCAGAGTGGCTGGAAAGCTGTACAGGAGAAAAGGATCTGGGAGTGTTGGTGGATACTTGCCTGAACGTGAATCAGCAGTGTGCCCAGGTGGCCAAGAAGGCCAGTGGCATCCTGGCTTGCATGAGGAATAGCGTAGTCAGAAGGACCTGGGAGGTGATCGCCTCCCTGTACTCGGGTCTGGTGAGGATGCACCTTGAATATTCTGTTCAGTTTTGGGCCCCTCACTACAAGGAAGACATTGAGGCCCTGGAACATGTCCAAAGAAGGGCAACAAAACTGTTGAAGGGTCTGGAACACAAGTCTTAGGAGTGACTGAGAGAACTGGGACTGTTTAGCCTGGAGAAAAGGAGGCTCAGGGCAGACCTTATTGCTCTCTAGAACTACCTGAAAGGAGGTTGTGG
This sequence comes from Laterallus jamaicensis coturniculus, assembly GCA_022605575.1. NCBI lineage: Eukaryota > Metazoa > Chordata > Aves > Gruiformes > Rallidae > Laterallus > Laterallus jamaicensis. The sequence goes on along the minus strand of JAKCOX010000076.1, from coordinate 542,169 downwards.
TGAGCTGGGGGTCATCCTCTTCTCAAAGATAAGTAGCTATAGGACAAGAGGGAATGGCTGCAAGTTGCACCAGGGGAGGTTCAGGTTAGAAATTAGGAGAAATTTCTTCTCAGAAAGAGTGGTTAGGCATTGGAATGCGTTGCCTAGGGAGGTGGTGGAGTCACTGTCCCTTGGGGTGTTCAAGGAAAGATTGGATGAGGTACTTAGGGACATGGTTTAGTTGGTAATAGGTGGTAGGGGGACATTCGGACTAGATGATCTTGGAGGGTTTTTCCAACTTTAAAGATTCTGTGATTCTGTGAAATGGATGACTTTATCATTTAAGGTAGCAAGCAATGTGAAATTTATGTTTTAGCAAAACAACAATGAATAAAGTGGAACAAAATGTGACAGAATAATGGTTTGCTTAGCAGTTTCTAACACTGATTTAAAAGCTAGATATTCCAAAATTCACCAGAATTACACTCTCACATAAGACCTCAACAAAACCATTAACAGAAGCCTCTGCTGTGCTCTCATACAGCAGTTTGGCCATACAGTAATATCAGCCAGAAGATGTCTTTTTCCAACAGAAATGACAAAACAATCACAGGAAAACATTCCCTTTTATATAGAGGCATGGACTATGTCTAAATATAACTGTTTAGTCACAGTAATCTCATCTTTTAAAACCAATAGATGGGGGAACTTAGTACTGCATAAATATATGTCAATCACAAAAAGGGTATCGTCAAATCTTATGCTAGTCTCTAATATGCAAGAAAAAATCTAGTAATAGAGTTGTTTACTAGCTATTGGATCTTCTTCTAGAAAATGAGGGATAATACAGGTGCTAAGTATTAAATTGGTCCCATCCTTACTTAGGTCTCCTGAATAAAACAAAAAATGAAGTGCAGTGGGGTTAGGACAAACAAGAAAAAGGAGGTGCAAAATATGTTATCTATATTATCCATAAAGATATGTAAGACACATTACAAAAGTTTTAAATTTTTTTTCATTCAGCATAGTAGAATTAGGTTTTGCATTGCCAATTCACAATATAAAGGGGAATCCCTGCTTGTCTGAAGCGATGTACAGCAACAATCAGAATTAAATGGTAAGGAAAAAAAGTTAAGGTCACTTTTGAGAATTATATTTAACATTCATAGATCCCTTTCCTGCTTTGAAGTATTAACCTAAGTGTTTATCAAAGAAGACACAGCTTTAACCTCTAGCTATTTAAACTGAATAAAGACCAGATGTTATAATTCCAGGTTTGGGTGCAAATGACATTTCTCTTTAAGAAGCAGTGCATTTTGTCATAGCAATTTGCGTAAAGATAAGAAGTCGTGAAATAGGCTGCCAAGTTCTCTCTGGTTCATTTGTTATGATTTTTGCTTCTGACACGATGTCATGGGTTCAAGTCTCAAAGTGGCACTCCGTAGCGCTCTACCGATAGAAGAGCTATCTGTACTTTAGGTGACATTTTAAAATAAGCTCTTTGGCAGTTATCCAAATGCATGCTAAAAACCATAAGAGGCATTTTCAGATAAGAGTTGGAGATAACAGCACTCTCATGGGCAGCATCTCTTCTCTATAAAACTCACTCTGATACCCAAGATTGTCTGTGAGCTATTGCCGAGCACATCTGTAATGGCTGCTTCATTTTCTGCAATGTCATTTTGTAACAAATAATTCATTATCCTTCAGAGATACACAATATCTGGGATTTGAGGAGCATTTTAAAATCAAATCCTATTCAGAAACCACTAATTTATGCAAGCCAAACTTTTGTCACTTATAAATTAACTCCTTGATCCTTGCAACTGTTTTTCTGTGTGTACACCAATACACAGATTCTCTGAAGTATAGCCTGTTCACTCATGAGTTAACAGGCAGTAAAAAAGTACAATACCTTGACATATGCAGGTGAGATAAGTAAGTTAGCATGGGGGTAAGTGTTCCATCAAGCACTGGGTCTTCACTACAGATCTGGGTAGTCCTGACAGGAAGGGAAGTTAGTTCACCCAAAGTCACAAGAGCAAATAAGACCAGTGGTGTGGACTGTTTGATGTTTTTTTATTATTTAATGAAATGTTTTTGCATTCTTCAGTCATTATAATTTTCTCTTTCAAGTCAGATTCTTTCTTTTCTTTGGTGTGTATATTTGTCAGCTTATTTTGGTACAACATATTTGAATATTACTGTCAGTACTGACAACATTTTTGTGGTGAGAGCTACAGAGTATATGCTTTTTCTCTATATAACAAAAACCTTTTTTCCAGATAGAACAGGAACAATATATTGAACAATAATAAGGATTTAGGAAATTCATGATATCTTTAGGACTTTAATTAGGAAGGCATACTTGACATACCTAAATGTGTAAAATAAATATACAGAAGATATTTGATACTATGGAAACTAGAGGAATTGCTGTCTATAGCCATCCCTGATAATTGATTCTTTTCTCATGTTCTTATTACGTTTATAAATTCTTCATTATGCTATTTATTAATTTGTGCAAAAGAGGCCAGAAAAATATAACTGCTGTATCATGTCCCTCAAATATAAGTGATGATGTCCTTGTTCCTCTTGCGATAAGAAAATTATTTTGACTGATGTGAAGTATTGACCAACTCATCTTCAAATTTATGTTGTTTCTTTTGCTGACACTTTCCGATTCTACAGTTAGTTCTCTAATAATAGTTTTCAGCAGTGAACGTTTTGACAGCTGATGAAATTATATTTTTCATTTTGCATGAAGGGCTTTGTGGAGTTTAATTTTCTGTGGTGGGATAATAGTGAATTAAGTACTGTCCAGTCAGGGAATAGGATTTAAGTCAAGAAATATGTATAACATCAGCTTCTACTTTGACTAATTCAGCTGAACCTGTGTTTGAAGCTGCGGTGTCACAGAGTTGATAGGTATTCCTATGAATGGCCTAACGCACACACAATAAGTAGTCTGAAGACTGAGGAAAGAGGTGTAATTTATCTTTATCAGAATACAGTTACAGCATTGTTTGAGAGAGTCTGTGAGGTTGCAGGGTTCTAAACAGATTTGCTGTTCTATTGACTGAATTCTTCAAGAAGACATTTTTTTTAAGTTTAAAGAAAAGAAAGAAATGAAAAAATAAAAAGAAAGAAAATCCCTGGGAGGATGTGAGAGTACAGAGGGAACAAAAGTAGCACCAGACAAAACAAGACCTCTTAACCTTGAAATCTAAGTTTACATCAATAATTGATTTCTGTATGTATTCAAAATCTATTAAATGCCAATTTTGCAAAGAAGTTATCCCTTTCGGATTCAGTTGACATTATATATTTTTTTAAGGTATTGTTATTTAGGTACCATCTGAAAGTGAATTATCAGTCTTCCAAGTCTCATGTCACGTGATTTTTCATTCAGTGCCCAGAGAACTGATAGATACAAGAAGCAGTTCTGTATTTGTCCACTTCATATGCTTTCAATTTTTGATATTGAAATTAAGACTCATTAGGCAACTCATATGTGCTGACTAATTGAAATTGAGTCATGTGTTCCTACAGAGCAATATTTGACTAGCTAGCGGACGGGTGACCACTGATTCAGCATCTCATGATTACTGGCAGTTCCCAAGACAAATAAAAAGATTCCATCCAATTCTTTTTCCTTCACATCCCATCCTGCCACAAAGACACATAGTTTTAATGGAGTCAGGTTGGGAGTGAGAACTACACAATAGAACAAGATGGTGTTGAAGAGAATTTTGAATGAGAATGGGGGGGAATAGTCATATGTGAAAGACAACTGATTGAGCATAATATAGAGGTAACTGCTTGATAAGTAGTTTTCTGTGACATACAGGAGGTCAGCCTGTAAGACATTTTCTGACTTATTAATAAACAGCTATGAATAAAAGAATACCTAGCTAAAGTATAAAAGGGTGTTAATGAAAAAATAAACCAACAGAAAATGAATTAATAAAAAGATGAGTGTAGCATGGAATAGTTACGTAGTATTTCAAAGGTGAAGACAATAAGTTTGAATTTTTCACTGAAAGAGGTGAAGAGTACACTGAGACTCATGGGTTTTGCTGAATACATTTTGTAAAGGCCAAACATAAAAAGATCTGCTTAACAAAGCCTCATTACAAAGTATAGTCACCCAGCAAATAGTACTGTGACCTCTATTATTTATCTGTACATTGTTGAAACATTTCTTCTGTATCTCATTGATATATCTTTCCTTCATTATCTCTTTAACTTACAAGACATGTTAAAGAAATTAGGAAACCATTATGGCTCTGTGTGCATTTCAGTCCAATCGTTTTGTTACACATCAGGTTTTATTTAGCTACTCTCTGTTTGTATAATATACACAGAGCAGGTTCAGTGCTAATTTTGAAGTTCAGTGAACCTCAGTGGATATAGATGAGGCAAATATTTAGGCTTCATCATTAATTCCAATGATTCATATCAACAGAATGTTATACAAAACCCCTGTATCTGTACTGTCAACACTTCTGCTTTACTTTCTTCTGCTTACTTACATACATGCCTTGAGTGATCTACTTTTTATCATACAAAAGACCTATTTGTAGACAAGTGATGTAGTTCAGAGCAGAAGTAACGCCACTTTTGGAAGAGCTTTCAGGTTTGTTTTTTTTTCCCCTCACAATGTGATATTCAGAATTCAGTGAATGTATGAACAAAAATTCCGAGCACAGCATGATGGTAACAAACCTGCTCAGCTGAGAATGCACATAAATCCACTAAATGAGTGCCCCCTCACAGGTCTATCCTTTATAATTAAATTACAAATTACTTAAAAATGAAGCCTAGTGGTACTACCTACAATTTTATTATACCATGTTTCAAACAAATACATTCAATGCAAAATGTTATTCCAAAGAGTTTTCCTAAATTAAATGAGTTGCATTAGATCCCCTTTCAGCAAGGAAGAGATGTTGCCTAAGCAACTTTTTTTTCTCTGCCTGCAAAGGTTTGCAGTGATGTCAGAGACACATTGCCCTAGCAATGTCGGAAAAATGAGATTCTTGTGGCTGAAGAATCATCATGTGCATCTTCACGGTTGAACGAAATAAGAACACCAAATTTAAAATGTAGGAAATCAAAAATGTGTACTCTAATTTTGATGAAAGGTATTTACTCTAAACTGTTCCTTTACAGCCTGACTACAACTATTATTTGGTTATATCACATGCAATAATATCAGATGATTAATCAACAGTCATACAACCTAGTTGACAAAATGACAAGTTACAGGTAATTAACATATATTGGTCAATATTACCTAATCAAAATATATTGGTCAATAACAGTGAAAATAATCTGTGATTCTAACTTGAATGATGTGTGTAATAGGCAGAGGTACAAATGACATATAAAAGTTCTCTGACGAAACTGACCAAACACACTTATCAATTCTAGGCAATGTGGTATAATTTCAGTGATTCAGGCCTATGGTATAATTTAGGACATGTTGATGTTTCTCCCTGTTCAGCTTGACTCTGTGATGCTTTAAGGTTTATTGGACACACAGTCTAACAAAGCTAAGGACAGATTGATAGAGGTAGCTGAGATCATGTGGGGTAGTTTATTGACTCTGAAGGCTTTTGTGTTTGTTTGTTGTGGGTTTTTTTTTAAAGCCCCACTATTGGACTGTGCATGTCTGATTTCTGCTTGCAGTGTAAGCCTGGGGGGGGGAACCAGGAGAAGGATCCCACTAGACCCCAGTTGCTTTCTGTCTCTACAGTCAGACAACGTAAGTTTCCTGCCATTGTACTCCAGGGAATTGACATGCTGCCACGTCGGGCAGCATGCTGCTCAGTCTGGACTCTGCTCTGATAAGCTTCAGGTGTTAGATCACCCTTTGCTTTTATTTTGCCTTTTCTCAAGATTTTCTCTGGATTACAGGAAATTAAAAGGATGACTATGTTGTTGCTTAATTTATTTTGTCAGCATGGCTTTTGGATTTAGATATCCAAAGCTGACTAGGGAATTAAGCTTCACAAGTGCCATTAATGTCAACCTCCTTTTAGTTAAGTTTGAGAATTAAAGCATGTGTCTTTGTGTTTTACAATTTAATGATGGTATAAATTTTATATAAAAATGATGTGATTCTGTAACAAGGAGCATTTGGGAAGAACTTATTCTCAGCTAGTTCTGCAAGAAACTTGCTGGACAATGGTGGAACAGATCAAGAAAGTCCTCAAATAACAAATGAATTAATCCAACTTTCTGAATTTTAATGATACATGTGTACGAATCTATTAAATTCATAGTCCAGTGGGAAATGAGTACATGAGAATCCCATATGAGAATAACTTGCATTTAGGAAAGCTTTGAAAAAATTATTACCAGGATAGAAAAATATTTGTAATAAAAGATTTTAAAACCCTGAATACAGTTTTAAAGATTGTAGTCCAAATGAAACAAACGACACAAACAAATAAAAATGCTATGCCATTCATAATGAATCACTATTTTTTAATTAATTTTTTTAAAATTTTGTCACACTGAATGTGATTCCAAATGTCAGACTTGAATCTGTATTTCCAGCTTCCATATGAAAGGTGCATCAAACAAACACTGGATGATCTGACAGCACAGTAGTCTTTTGTTCCTAAAGAACAAAAGAATAATTAACTACACTCATGCCTGAGATGTCTGACTTTTTGTTTGAGATGTTGTTCCTATTATTTCAATAGTATTTCTTATTATTTGTCTTTTGGACTACCACTGGCTTTGAATGCAAAGACTGAGAATACTGTCTCGTTTTTCTGGCCATCATTGATATGGATGATTTTAATTGTTCTCTTCATATGTTTTTAAAATGTATTAATTTCCTTATGTCTGCTTAGCAAAATGGAGCACTTAATTGCAAAGAACTCTACCTGAACTGAATTTGTTTCCCACTTCTTATAAAAAGGTATCTTCAGCAATAATGAAATAGTACATTGGACAACAGTTCAACCTAATAATTGCCATTTAGGAATGTCAATTTGTCAAAGATATTTTATAGAGTATCACATTTATGTACTGGTATGTACCAAGCGTTAAGCTGATACTTCTATGAAATGTTCAGAATACTTTACAAATGCTTCTGCTATTGTGGTTGAATCATATATACATATATATGTGTGTATATATATATATGTGTATATATACATACATATACATATATATGCATAAATGTATATATGTGTGTGTGTGTGCGTGTGTGTATATGTATAGGAAAGTCAGCTTTTTGAAGTGTGGCATCCGTGGTGTACATAATGTGCAGATATGCAAAACAAAACAGGTTAAATTTTTATATCAGTCTTTCAGGTGTTCTTCCTTCCTACAAAGGCTTTCTAAGAGGTGAAATTGTTATTGGTATATCTGTATTTGTTATGCACTCAATGAATTAATATGGCAGTTATTTTTATGAGAATGGGGATAATATATTAATTTGCTTTAGTTGAAGTCTTGGATCATTATTCTACAAGTAAATTTGGACCCATTTTATGGTGATGCATTTTGACATTTTATTCCTATGCTGTTGATCTACAGTGAGCTTTCTGAAATTACTGTAATAGAAATTACCTCATGTTTGCATAAAATAAAATTTCTGAAATGGCAACATGTCTGCTAAATTTACTAAAATTTAGACAAATAAAATTATAATTGTGGTTGATCCAATTGCTAGTACCAAAAAGAAGCTTATTTCAATCTCTGGAAATCTCACATGAACTCCGCAAAGTATGTCTTCACCAACACTTTGATTTTTAATTTCACAAATAGAAATGAAACCTTGAGGGTTAGATTAGGAAATACTATATTTTTCATTAAGCCGGAAAGAATGACAATAAGAACAACACTATGCATTACCTTAATGTGACATTCTGTCTCTAAAGGATTTTTGTAAAAAAGAATCTTTTTGTGCACTCTGATTTTGTGCAAAATTTTTTGTAGTTGGTACACTAGTAGAACAACATATTATATGATATTATATTGTATTATAATATTAATTACCTTACATTACATGATAGTATATTACAACGGCACATTGTATACATAATATTACAAAACCAAGCTGCACATCTAAGTCTATGCTGAAAATGTCTATGTACTTTTGTATCAAAATAGTGTTTTCTTAGAGCAATGTAGTTCATAAAAATGACACCATGTGTTCACAATATTTTGAAGAAAAGCTATGTTGCAAAGATCAAGAATACAAACATGGGACCCAATATGAAACCTCTTTTACAGTAAATATACTTATTCTGAGGTGACATCACAATAAAATGGACACAAAACTTACCATTTGTAGTCTGCTGATTCTCAACCTGACACTAATGCTTAGATTTGCTCTAAATTACTGAAGATGACAATGGTTCCAAGAAGACTATAAACCTTCATCCCAGAGCTCCAGCAATCCATCACTACTCCAAGGAAGGCAGACATAAATCTGGAACCAGTAGCAAAACACTTGGGTCAGAGTGCTGTATTTCCCTAATCTGCTAAAACCTTCAGGCCACTGAACATGTACCACTCGATCTTCAGAGTTTGTACTTGAAATTTCATGTCAAATCACCTCTGATAGTCTTTCTCTCCAAGTACTTTCTACCATTATTGACCTCACAAATGACCACACGCAGGTTTCCATCTGTCTAGCCCATCAGGCGACTCACTGAGGGCTGCAAAGCGACTCAGCCTTGGATTGCCTTGAGGCCACATCTCTGCAGAGACAGCCCATGGGGACCTGCGTAGACAGCTCAGACTTAAATTGTCCTGTAAATAGAGACTGAGCAGGGTAGTACTGGGTAATTCAACTAACTGAAACCTGGGTTCAAGCTTGAATTCCTTCAGCAGACAATATGCCCTGAGTCCCAATCCAGCCACTATTCAGCTGTCTAGCAGTAAGATAAAAGGCAAGCCAGAAGGTCTCCATTTGGCCTTAATGGGCCCAGACAATTAAAGATATGCAAGATAAGGGGAATCACTGCTATTGACAAACATGGAAGGTGGCATTGTCCGCTAGGACACAGCTCCGCCCACTGTCACGTAAATCAGACAAAAGATCAAATAAAACCCCATGGATTTAGTCTGACAAGGGGGAACCACTTCTCCAACTCTGCGAGGAGACTCTTGCCCCTTGGCCAGGATGCTGGCTGAGGCAACATACTTAGAACCCTTGCCAGAGAGATTATGTAAGTGAATATTTGATATGCTTTAAGTTTATAGTCTCCGGTAACTGACTAACACACGTGTAGCATTAGTGCGCTTATGATAGTGTGTTTCTGTGAATCTGCTGTGGTTGTAATATCGAACCTTGTGAATTGAAAAAAATAAATAGGTGAGCAACATTTTCTGTACGATGAAAACCTACAATTTTTTTTCCCAACCTGGAACTCCAGGATGTGGAATTTCTCTTTGAAATAAATCCCCCACCTCCTCACCTGCTGCATTATGAGGTTGTAGCTTTCATTCTGTTACTTAAAAAAAAAAAAGAAAAAAAAAAGGCATAACTTCCTAAGTGATATTAGTAAGACAAAAGTCGTCGTTGCCATTCATACCGTAACATACAATGCTATCCGTAGTCTGTTTTATCTTAAGATAAAATGTTAAAATTGTTTTTTAAAGAAATACTAATTTAGAATATTTGGGATCACCTAAAAAAAACTGTGTTTGATAAAATACAGTGGACACTGCCTAAGCAATAGAGATTCTACCAAAATATAAGGGCTAATCAATCTTATAGACTCAACAATTTTATTTGAACTTCTTTTTCCCCAAAAATTATCATGATACATGAATATTGTGCTCTGTGACAAGCACTCATAGAAAGAACAAAAAATCAGGGTCCTGGTACATACAGTTCCAAGTTACACAGCTGCAAATTCAAATGTGCTTGTATGATGAGATTTATTCTCCTTATAAAAGGCCATCTGCAATAATTCTGACTTGTTTTTGGACATCTATACAAATTTTGCACCATTGTCTAAACAACGTATACTCCTAGTTCTTTGTGAACTAGCGCTGTGTGACCTTTGTCAGCTTTAACTTTCTGCAAGGCACAGCTATATACGGGTCTTCCCAGGTACTTTTTAATGTAGTCTCTATTCTGTCCATCCCATTATAGTTTATGCCCTTCTGAGGAACAAAAAGGCAAAACCAAATCTTTTCACTCTCAGGAGTCCCAGCCAACATGTCAGGCTGCATCTAGAGACTAGTACACAAAAAGCACCTAAGTCTAAGCTAGTTCTCTGTCCAGGGATTCACGTGTCACCGTCTGCCATCATATGCCTCAACCCCTTTTCTCTCCTCACCTCCTGCCAGGCACAGTGGCTTCATCCATTCTACCTCCTGGGAACAGTGCTTTTTCTATGCTGTTCCCTGAGCAGTGCCATCCTGTTTGTGAGAATGCAAACTGACACAGGCTAAAGCTGTGATGGGGATGTGTGGGTAATTAAATGGTATGAACTACCAGAAGCCCAGGCCCTAGACATGAGAGTTCACTACTCTATACATAGCTTATCCTCCCAGAACTCCTCCTGGTTGACTAAAAGCCTTGCCCTACTTTACAATAAAAGCTTTTGCTTTTGAACCTCCTGTTGTGTATTTTTTCCCCTGTGGACACAGTATCTTTGCCAAAATCCTTCTATTCTCCCAACATCTGTTTGTTTCCTCCATCCCCTAAGTTCTAATTCTCCAGAAATCCTGAGTAAAAATAGCCTAACCTCCTTGTTGCTCTCCCTTGGTGTTTCTTTCATTCCTCTTCCAATCTTGTCAGAGTGTTTTGTCATCCTGTGTATACACAGCATCTCTGGGAGAAAAAGTATCTGCATTGACAAGCTGTGTCCCAAAACTAGACTAGATCATAATAAGCAACAGATTGTGGAGTCATACAAGAAAGTAATTTGGAATGACTGCTTTCTTTACTTCTGCACTACATGATTAAGGCCCACAATCAGTAATTTATTTGAATTACCCTGAGGCAATATAGTATTATATTCAAAACCTTGTTTATGGGCAAAATAGGCAAGTAAAAAATAGACAAGTAAAGCCAAGAATTTACTGTTAGTATAACTGATATCTGAAAAGTGTAATTATTAGTACAGATTTATTTGCTGCAGAAAGAGAAGTAACAATGGAGTTTCCACACTGCTAAGTTTCTCCCCCTTTTTTTCTGTATTATGCCCACTATCTCCCTACCCCTGTGGTTGGTGTTTTCACTCTGGTCATGGAGGACGGGGAGTGTTGCCTTGAGCAACTAGAGTCCCCAGTTTGATTAAGATGTTCATGTTGATGCCTTCTCCTTCCATCTAGAATTCACTTGGGGCCATTTTAAGAGATTTATTTAATATGTTTTTACACCTTTGCTCCTTTTTCATTGATATACTGTTCCATACCGCATCTGAATTTGCTATACAGAGTGCCTTTTAAGTGTGGAAGATGATGTTTTGCTCTTTGTGTTACCCCTAAAACTAGCTGTGCACAGCTTCAGGTCTGAATTTCTTTCATTAATCATGTTCATAGCTCAAGGGTCTCCATTACCAAGTTTTTGCCCTTCCCAGTGCATTCACTCCTTCACCCTGTATCCTCTTCTGTAGTACCAGCCCTGTATTTCTCCATACTGCACCACTGAGTTAATCATAAATACCTTATTCTACATAGAATAACTGTTTTTACTGTAGTCTATATAAAACATTGCTTGTGCCACACAAAGATAAGCAAAAGGAAAACAAATTAACTGTATGTCAATTAGACTTAAGTCACAACTAAGTTGAGTAAAAAATGGTAGTCAGCTTCAGAGTTTAGGTAGAGCAAACTGGGCTAATTTCAGTCCTGAAGCTTTGTGAATCTCATACAAAACTATGGATCTGTTGTTAGCAATGGGAATACTGCATTGCAGGGCTACATGGCTGTAATAGTTTTATCAAATTTGGATAATAATGGCAAATAATTCTTTTTTTTGCTGCAGTAAACAAAGAATAAAATTGAGTATTTCTCTACGAAGCACTTACAATGGTATGAGATTCGTGGCTAAATTATCAACTTCTGACTGTAGTAACTGATTAAGGACTGTGACTGCATGCAGGCTAGAAGCATAAAGGTAGTTAAACTGACAGGTCACAGGCACATAGTTATCAACAGGGACTTTGCAGTTGTTATGAACCAGTTAGTTGTAGTTCAATAGCTCTTGATTTTGTCACACTATTTTTGCCGTATCAGGATAATACATAATAGAGGAGTTCTGGTTTTGGCGAGGTTGCAGCAGACTTTAGTGATCACAGAATCACTAGGTTGGAAAAAAACCTTCAAGATCATGGAGTCTAACCATACCTGTCCTCTGCTAAACCACACCACTAAGCACCTCGTCTATCTGTCTTTTAAATACATCCAAGGTCTGTGACTCAACAGCCTCCCTGGGCAGCCTGTTCCAATGCCCAATAACAATTTTGGTGAAGAACCTTTTGTCTACTTTCTACAACCTCCTTTCAGGTAGTTGTAGGCAGTGATAAAGTCTCCCCTCAGCCTCCTCTTCTCCAGGCTAAACAAACCCAGCTCCCTCAGCTGCTCTTTGTAAGATTTGCTCTCCAACCTCTTCACCACCCTGGTTGCCCTTCTCTGGACATGCTCCAGGACCACAATGTCTTTCTTGTAGTGAGTGGGCCCAAGATTGAACACAGTACTCAAGGTGCAGCCTCACCAGTGCTTAATACAGGAGCACACACACTGCCCTGGACCTGCTGGCCATGTTTTTTCTGATACATGCCAAAATGCTATTAGCCTTCTTGTCCACCTGGGCACACTGCTGGCTCAGCTGTTCAGCCAGTTACTGACCAACACCCCAAGATACTTTACTGCAAGACAGCTTTCCAGACACTCTTCCCCAAACCTGTAGTGCTGCATGGGGTTGTTACGTCCCAAGTGCAGGACTCTGCACTTGGCGTTGTTGAACCTCCTCCTGTTGGTCTCAGCCCATCCAGACAGTCTGTTCAGATCCCTCTGAAGAGCCTCCGTACCCTCAAGCAAATCAACCCTTCCTCCATGTTTGGTGTCATACGCGAACATTCAATCCCTTCATCCAGGTCATTGATAAAGATATTAAATAGAACTGGACCCAGAACTGAGCCCTGGGGAACACCACTTGTGACCGGCCATCAGCTGCATTTAGCTCCATTTACCACAACTCTTTGGGCCTGACCATTCAGCCAGGTTTTTACCCAACAGAGGCTGTGCCTGTCCAGTCCAGTGGTAGCCAGTTTGTCAAGCAGAATGCTGTGAGAAATGGTGTCAAAGGCTTTGCTGAAGTCCAAGTAGACTACATCTACTGCCTTCCCCTTGTTCATTAAGCAGGTTCACCTTGTCACAGAAGGTGATCAGGTTAGTTTGGCAGGACCTGCTTTCCATAAACCCATGTTGACTGGGCCCGATCACCCGGTTGTCATGCATGTGATGCATAATAGCACTCAAGATGTGTTCCATGATCTTACCCAGGTCTGAGGTCAGACTGACAGGCCTGTAGTTTCCTGGACCCTCCCTTTGTCCCTTCTTGTAAATAGGTGCAACATCTGCCAGCCTCCAGTCAAGTGGGACTTCCCCAGTCAGCCAGGACTGCTGGTAGAAGATGGAAAGGGATTTGGCAAGTACGTCCCCCAGCTTCTTCAATATCCTCAGGTGGATCTTGTTCATCCCCATAGACTTGTGAATGTCTAATTGGCCTAGCAGGTCTCTAACCATTTTATCCTGGATCATGGGAATTTAGTACTCCCTTACTCTCTTCCAGCTTGTGAGGCTGAATATTCAGGGAATCTGGATATTGATATTGGATCTCAGTGTACCAGTTACCCTCCTCATTACCTCATGATCCCCCTGACACTAGCTAGAAAAATATATCCTGATAGAAAGCTGGTAAGACTTTTTTTTCCCACTGGAACACATGACAAAGTAAGGCTTTCTGACATAATTACTTAGGAGATCTTGCATACCTATTATCTGCAAAGCACTCTGGTCAAGGCTGGCTGCATCCAAAGGTGACCGTGCTGATCTTGTCTTCAGAATTGGGTGCCATTACTATTATTGCCTCTATAGAGCCATGCATGGACAGTGAGAAGGAGATATAATAACAATACAACTTTAGTCATTTTCATCTGTTTTGTTCAGCTCACAGTGTATGTCTCTATCTAGGTAGGATGGCTGTATTCCTGGCATACTGAATGATTGGAAGTTTCCTATTTATCTTAGTTGACTTTGCATCAACTCCTCAATTCTTCTTAACTTCTCGTAGTCTGTAACTCTTTATATCTATACTGCTTAGCTGAGCTAAATGGGATTAACTTCCTTCTTAGTTTGAGATAGTTTTAAATAGATTATACAGGATTCACATAACTACTCACCATGCCTCTGACCTGAAAGTAAGCTTTTCTCTATTATTTTCTGTTATTAGCTTTGATTGCTTAAAACAAGCAAACACGCTGCAATTTAAAATAATGAAACTTGAGCAGCGGACCATAGAACTCTACCAAAAGAAAAACTTATCTTTGGAAAAGAAAGAACATTTTGGTTTGTAAACTTGAAGTGATGGGGGCTCTTCCACTCCCTTTTCAAAATGAAATTTTCTGCCCCAGTCGATCAGTACTGCCACTTCTTGTTTTTCCTTTACATACCTCAAAGCAGTATTCTCAGGCCAAGTTCCTTCCCTAAGTGTGCTTCCATGGTACAGCACCTAAATATGCTTGAAACGTGGGTTGCAATTATAAGGCATCGCATTTCCCTCTGCATAAAAAGAATAGAAAGTATAGAAAACTGTTTGAAAGGACCTCCTAAAATGTTCCTCTTTACTAAATGCTGGGTCTGTTTCTTTGTGTTTTGGAATATGACACTCCAAAAGCTTATTAAGAATTTGCTCCAGTTTTTACTCTTCCATTCTGCGAAGTTTAAGGAAACTTCGTAAATATCTTTTAAGATGGTCATATAAGTATGCACTTGCCAAATATTAATTGTATGGACAACATGCTAAAATTAGCTATGGTGGCTTTTTGAGTATGCATTTATGCTGAAAATGTCCTCACCATCTGTGAGTTGTTCAGAACCGTGTCTCATATTGTAGTGTTGATATAAGGTATGCTCAACAGTAATCTCATTTTAAACATCACAGGCTGCTTTTCACAGCACGGAATATTTATGTACTCACTTCCATTTCTCACTTCCAGTTGATGAGACAGATAAACGCCAATGCATTTTCTAAGTTTCAGGCTTCTGGAAGTGCTTCTATTATGTCAATATGGAATGGCAGAACTTGGTCTTCACTTGTGTCCACACTTTTGCTAGTACCAAACTATTTCCTCTATGCAAAAAAGAAAACACTGAAGAAGAGCAAAATAACAGATATTAAGAAGGCCTTAAACACTGGCTTATTAAAATGAAAGCTACATCCAAAAATATTTTTGAAACAGATGTTCATACTTGGGATGTAAATTGAACATTTATGAGAAGCAGCCAAAAATATGTTAGTTTTCATTCTTTGAATCTAGATTGTAAGACTTAACAATATATATGTATCAAGACTGCATGTCAATAGAACGCAACGGCAACTGAATTTTCTTGTCACACTCCATGCTAAAGGTGCTGTCCAAAGTCTTAACTGTATTTTTATTTTCTCAATATAAATCTTTGTATAAACCCTAAAAAATAAAATGCTATGAATGCCTTTATTTCATCAATAGCAACTCTAATATCTTAGTATGGAATGATTAAACATTAGGATAAAATTTATTTACAATCCCACTTCTAAGGTGTTGAGCCAGTGAGTTTCTTTGGTGCCAGCAAATGAGAATTCACCCTCTGCCTCCACCAGCCCTTCAACAGACTTGCACCTTTCCAACAGCTCTTCAGCTGTAATAACTACTGAATCAAAACTTGAAGCAGCTCGGAAACATCTTTTTTTTTTTTTTCCATATGGTTTCTACCTTCAGCCTTTAGATTTTACCGTACTTCATATGCCACAAATGTCTCCAAGTTTAAGAGTAGCTGGAGGGCGCCTCAGCTTTGAATGACTGTGAGTTTTGGCACTGTCGACTCTGTTGGGTTTTGCATTGCTTCACCTTTGTGCCCTGGAGAGTTTTTGTGTACATTCCCTCAGTTATTTTAGAGACTCTGAATATCCTCGGGAGCATCCCATGGTCTAGCATTCCTAGCCACTGCACAACATCACTAATCTTTTTTCACCAGAGTGGTCCATCCAGGGCTCCAAGTACTGCCTACAGACAAGTCCATGTCTTTCACACAAGCTGCCACCAATATGCTATGAATGGCACTGCTATAAGCAGATGCACTACTGAATCCAGAGTGTTGCCCCAGAACTGACAGACATACAACAGGTTGAAAACAGAGTGTTTGCTGCTTCATAATATTATTTCAATGTTTACCTCGATTTCCGACCTCAGTGTTGAAGGAACTATAAAATTCCTCAGGGGCTGACAGCAGAATTTAGGACTGTTACTATTTAGAACACCTCTAATTCTAGTGCAAAAATTAGGACAATTAAATAACTTTTTTTTTTCCATCTGTAAATTTTATGCAAGCATAGTATTTGCCTCATAAATGAAAGGAATGTAAATAGCATACTAATTTTTTGTTACTATATTACATAATGATGCCTTAAAATAATTATATGAGGCATTAGTTTGATATTTTCTTAGATTTCCCAGTGCAATTCCAATTGACTGTGATATTCATGGAAATGAAAATATTGCAATAGAAAAAACTTATTAAATGTGGTCAGTCCATTTTCCTGCCAGTACATATTTCTGCATTTTCAGTGACTTCTGTAAGCTAGTTTAAAATTATTCAGACAATAAGATTTCAGCTACCACTGCGGTGAAAAATAATATATCTGCGGGTAAATAAGCTTTTAGTAACTCTCTCTTCTTTTCTGAATTCCCTCCAATCTGCTGCTTCTTCTTCCTAAATCACTGCTATACTGGATTTTTTTCCCCTATTTATAGTTTCAAAGTAGTTATAGACTTCAGTTATTGCTTATGTAATAAAAATAATTTCATTTGTTTATTTATAAATCAGATAATGAAGTTTCTGCTGTGTCTGTTACACTGAAGAACAAAACATATTAGCAGCTTAAGCTTTATGTACTCTTGTCCTGGCTTCAGCTGAGAGATAGTTTTCTTCCTAGTAGCTGGTATAGTTCTGTCTTTTGGATTTAGCATTAGGATGTTGATAACACACTGATGTTTTAGTCATTGCTAAGTAGTGCTTACACTAAGTCAAATATTTTTCAGCTTCTTACTCTCTCAGCTGATCCCAACTGACCAAAGGGGTATTTCCTACCATATGGCATCATGATCAGCATATAAACTGGAGGGAGTTGGCCCGAAGCCAGTGATCAATGCTCAGGGGCTGACTGGGCATCAGTCTGCAAGTGATGAGCAATTGTTTTGCATTTGCATCAGGTTTTTTTCTTGGGTTTCATTTCTCTCTAATTTTTTTTCCTTTTTTCCTTTTCCTTATTATATTTCAATTATTAAACTATTCTTATCTCAACCCAGGAATTTGATCACTTTTACCCTTCCCATTCTTTCCCTCATCCCACCAGGGGCGTGTGCAAGCAGTCGTGTGCTGCTTACTCGCTGCTCGGGGTGAACCACAAAAGTTCTGCTTCACAGTTACAGTATGCTGAGAGAAAATTTGGTCAGCTACTGTAAGTCAGGTAGTGAGAGATGATTTGATAAGAAAATAAGTACTATTGATTATTTCTGCACCTCCTTTTTGCAAAGGTTTTTGTAAGTTTCAGTGATGCGAGTCCCTAATCATTGCGGTAAAGCAGATGGCATTATCTTGGAGATTTTGCTACAAATACACATGAGAAAAATGATAAGCCTTTCTTTGCTTGTTTTTGTGATGTAGTTAAAATATTTAATAGGTAAATTTGTTATATTGTTTATAATTAGTGGCACTTTCAAAAATTATGAAGTTTCATTGTACTCTAGTTACATTTTTACCTATGAACACGGTTACATAAGTATTAAACTGTCAGTGAATTTGATAGTTTTGACAAATAGTTAAATACTATAAAAAATCCAGCTTCATTTGATTGTAATAAACATACAAGGTGACATTTAGAGGAAACCAGATTTTTATTTTGTGTATAACCATGTATTGACTTTGGAAGTCAGTAATACCTGGTTTACTCATTTTCTTTTATGACCTGAGCAAACTTTGTGTGGAAAATGTATGCATATTTATAAAGTTAAGAACCCAGCATGTTTCTTCTGGAAAGTCAGTGATTTCCCAGTAGTGAAAGCTGTGCTGCTCTTACATGAAGGTGGCCAGTATGAAAAAGGAATAACAATTAAACGCGGGGATCATACTCCATGCAGAATGATGATGAAAATAGCATTAGCTATTCCTAAAGAAATATGTTTCCACATATAAAGACTTGCTGCTTTCTATTGTGCAATAAACCTTATTACACTGTAGGCATACATAGCAAGATTATTATTTCATCATAAGCATGATGAGATGGGTTCACTGATAAGATATTCCCACATTGTTCAGAAGAGGAATAATTGCAATAGGTCAGTTACCTATCTAAAAGATAATTTAAATATGTTTTCATAAAGTAATATAAGAATTTTAAAGAAGAATTCTCCCTTTGGTAGAATATTTGGTCCTTTATCACACCGTTTGGGGACTGCAGTGGCATTCTGCTTATTTTCTATGACTCTCAGGCATGACAAACTGACTTCTCTCATCACCTCCACTCTATCTCTCTCATCAGCTATTCTCTACAAATGCCTATAAATCCAGTGATCTTCCAGAGATTTTCTGAGTTTATATAAATGGGTTAAAGCATGATACTCTTTTTTTCCCTAATCAAAACAAGTTACAGAAACTCAAAGCAACTAGTATTCAAAGTTTACAGAAAACAGAGGAAGCTCAGGCAGCCCCTGAACAAAGATAGGTCTTTTAAGGCAGAGCAGGGCAAAAAAAATCTAGCATTTTACCAGATCACCCTATCAGCCTCTGCCAATCTGTATTTGAGTGAAGATGGACATATAAAACCCTCTGGGTAACCAAGTTGCACCACCCATCTGCATCTTTAATTTAAGAACAGGAAATGAATGCAGTAGAATGAAGGAAGGGAAACATTATGCGCCAGTATCCTGGGGGTGAAGGGACAACAGAAGAAACAAGAGGGAAAAAATTGCAATAGTAAAAGAAGCACACAATAGGAGCACAGCTTTGGTGTGTTCTAACAATTTATTCGTTGATATGCTGTTGTTATTGTGGTATTGTTAATCTGAAACTTTTATTAAGATTTGAAGCTCCTGTGTATCTTTATTTCTGAAATACCAAACATTTGTCCAGCATGTGATTAAGCAGTAAAAAGAAATACTAAAAATAACA
Source organism: Laterallus jamaicensis coturniculus (assembly GCA_022605575.1). Classification (NCBI taxonomy): domain Eukaryota; kingdom Metazoa; phylum Chordata; class Aves; order Gruiformes; family Rallidae; genus Laterallus; species Laterallus jamaicensis. Next base: position 522,771 of record JAKCOX010000076.1, on the reverse strand, counting down.
CTGGCAGTTTGTCTGCCAAAAAACCAAAATGATGTGCAAACAAAACTAATATTAAAGAATAAAAATGAAGGATAGGGAAGGCACCAAGCCCCCAAAAGTGCAATGCAGCATCTACTAAAATTGAAATGTACCAGTTTTTATCTCTTCCACAGAGATGAGGAATCAGGCTGGTAAAATTCTGATATGAAATTTTACCATAGATTGCACTAAATGATTTCATTTACACCTCAAAATTACTGGAACCTACAGAAAACTTAGTATAGAAATGAAAGGCTTAAAAACCCAAACAAAACAACAAACTGAAAAGTAAATTGGGTTTGAAGAAGGGTGTGTATTTTTTGCTGAACAGTCAGCAAGTAGATCTTTCTTCTCTTGATGGCCTTGCTACCTCTCTACTCATCACCCTGAAGGTAAACTTCACGTCTCTTTCTCAGCATGGCCCTTATTACCACTGTTTCCAGTAACTGTGTATTTGTCAATCATTATACCAAGTTATTTCCATCCATTTTAGTTCTATTTTATCCATATGTTATTTTGTTATAAAGATGATCAACAGTATTTTAGTAAAATTCCAAGTGAAAATCTAGAGTACTATATGCAGATGACACAAAGCTGAGTGGTGTGATTGATACACTAGAAGGAAAGGAAGCCATCCAGACAGGCTGGAAAGGTGGGCCCAGGTGAACCTAACAAAGTTCAACACTGCCAAGTGTAAGGTGTTGCACTTGGGCTGGAAGAATCCCAGACATAGATACAGACTGGGAGAAGAGCTTCTTGAGAGTAGCCCTGCTGAGAAGGACCTGAGTGTCACTGTGGATGAGAAACTTAACATGAGCCAGCAGTGTGTTCTTGCAGCTCGCAAGGCCAATGTTAGCCTCCGCTCCATTAGAAGAGGGGTGGCCAGCAGGGACAGGGAGGTGATTGTCCCTCTCTACTCTGCCCTCATGAGGCCCCATCTGGAGTCCTGTGTCCAGATCTGGGGCCCCCAATACAAGAAAGATGTAGAACTGTTGGAGAGGGTTCAGAGGAGGCCACAAAGATGATTAGAAGGCTGGAGCACCTTCCCTACAAGGAGAGGCTGAGGGAGCTGGGCTTGTTCAGCCTGGAGAAGAGAAGGCTGCGGGGGGACCTCATTGCAGGCTTCCAGTACCTGAAGGGAACATATAAGCAGGAGGGGAATCAACTTTTTAAAAGGGTAGACAATGGCAAGACAACGGGAATGGATTATAGCTAAAGGAGGGAAGGTTTAGATTAGATATTAGGGGGAAGATTTTTACAGAGAGAGTGGTGAGGTGCTGGAACAGGCTACCCAGAGAGGTTGTGGATGCTCCATCCCTGGAGGTGTTCAAGGCCAGGTTGGATGGGGCCCTGGGCAACCTTGTGTAGATCCAGGCCTGAGGTTGGTGGCCGTGCCTGTGGCAGGGGGGTTGGAATTCTATGATCCTTGGGGTTCCTTCCAACCCATGCCATTCTGTGATTCTATGATATACGATCTGTAATACTAGATAATATTAGGGCTGAGTTTCATCATCCTGTTCTTTTCTGTTTCTAATTAAGGTGAAGTATTTCATTTCAGGCATATGGTTACAAGAGCAATGTAGGTGTATAATATATTTTTTCTTGGAGAAAATCCAAGGAAAAACAGAGATACAGATATACCCATGTGCAGAATATTTTGTGAATTTACACTAAACAGAAATTATTTGGCTCTATAAGTATTTTCAGGGATGACAGCTGTCAAATACATGATGGGGACTTGGAGTTAACATTGACTTAAATATATTTCTTCTTTCAAATACAAATTGTTTGACTGTTCTAAAGCTTTTCTTTAAAATATAGGATTTGTTAACAGACAGAAAATGAAGATGAAAGACCATGTCTACATGAAATACTACATGTCTACAGAATTTATAGATACAACAGATCAATTTCTGTGTCTTTACCAACCACTTAGCATGCACTTAGATGTAAACATACAAGTAGGCCAGGATTTTGCCTTGCTCATGTAGCTTGCTGTTTAAATATAATATATAAATAAAAACTCAAACCTAACTTAACTGAGAGATCATACCTCTCCTGTTCTTACTCATCATAAATGGTAGGAAAGATTCACAGAATGGTAGGGGTTGGAAAGAATCTCAAGAGATTATCAAATCCAATCCCACACCTGGAACCCCACACCTGGACTCCATCCTCCCCAGTTCTTTGAGATGTAATTTCATGCCTCAAAAGAGGCTCCAAGACTTCTCATAGTTAGGTCACCTTTGCCTGTTTGACTATTAACATTACAGTACTTTTCAACATCTCTCATTTGGATAGGAAGATGTTAGTCACACAGGAGAATCTGTGACTTAAGGTTATGTGTAAAAACAGTCAAATGAGGCTTCTGGTGAACAAAATATCATTCTAATCAGTGATTTACATTTTTAGGGAATATGAAATTTTCTTCAAAAATTCTTTGTTTATGTATTTATTCATTTAATGTATCTGAATTGCCTTCTTTTAGAAGAACCCACAGTGCAGTTGTACTCCCTCTGTCATTGCAGACTTCTCTTAAGCATCAGAATCACAGGAGAAACAGGATACATTTGAAAATAGAAAAGCATATATGTATGCATTGTGTTCAGTTTAGATTATCTCTCCATAAGATGGATGTAAGCTGAATTTGAATTTCTGTGTCCACCATTAAAACACTGGGGAAAACAACTCAAGAGCATTCAAGCTTTTTTCCAGCCAGGCAATCTGTCATCACTGTAAGCACTGCTGTCTGCTCTGCAGTTTTCCACTGCCAATCCTGTGCTCAGTTGCCATCTGCCAGTCCTTACTAATTGCTATCCAGTTTATGCTACTAGTTACTCATTTTTCTTTCAGGTAACTATCAGTCAAACTTGCTGATGTTTGTGAAATTACCAAGTTTCAAAACACCTCTTAAAGAAAAACTGAAATCTATTTCATTTAGGCTTCTGGTATAATGTTGGGTTTGGGTTTTTTTTTTTGGTAATTCATATGATGTTAAAAAAGGGCTCTAAGTTTTTTATAATTTCAAGGCACATTAACATGTTAGATGCATATAGTGTGCAAAGCAGACTTGAGCTCCTGTCCCTTGCTATGACTGTGTGTGTTACATTTTGCTTCCCTGAGCAGACAACTAGGTGTTCCCGATACGTGAGGAAAACCTCAAAGGCCAGTAGTACACACTTGGCTACTTGTCCTATCCAGCAAGAACAGTCATGGTGTAAATTTTGTAAGGAGTTGATTTGTGGGTTCTAGAGTTCCTGTGTTGCTGCCATTCAGGATTGAGAGAACAGGACTTTAGGAACTATTGACAACTGGCAAAAGGATGAAAAAGCCCACAGATTTCTTTCAGTTATCCCAAAAGCTAGTCAGACCCTTGGCAGCTCACCTGCTAGGTACTCTGAATTTCACAATCTGTGCCTAGATTGCACTGCAGGATTTTGTTTCAAGTGGGAATTTGACAATTTGGGGTCAACTCAAGTAATCTTCTGGTCACTTGTCTCTACTTTTCATACCCAGAAGGTGCAAAATGAGAAAGGGTGTTTTATTTCTTGTACACTATTTCAATTAGGTTTTAAATATTTTCTAGCAGAAAGAACACACTTTATGTCTCTTCTATGTTAAGAAGTGTACCAGGGCTGCATGCCTTGTGCAGACATGATCAGGAGTGATCTGCATGTAATGAACCCAGTTTCAGTTAGACAGTCCCAAAACTCTAAACTAGCAATTGAACTTTCTGCATAACTAGCTCTTTAATTTTTATGCATGAATGGTATAATACTATGAGCTTATATACAATAATTTTTCTTTAAACCAGAATCATTAAACCTACAGTTCCCAGTACAAATTGTATTTACTAATGTGTCATACAGTCTATCCAACCAGAAGAGCTCAGCACCCCAGCCTCTAGTGAGGAAACTCTTAAGCATCTGTATCATGCTTAGGCCAACAGTCCTGCTAACTCATGACCCTTTCTTGCTCTCGGTTGCTGTGGGAATTAAATATTTTCTTGTCTTCTGCACCCAAACTATTTAGGGCTGTTTAGGTTAAATAAACCTACTGCTGGGTAGTTAGATACTATGAATCATGTGAAATCTTTACTTGTGTAGTAAAGTCAATTTTTCTCTTAATGTGGCAGATTAAAAAAAAACCAACTTTTTTTTTGTTTATTTGTTTGTTGGTTTGGATTATATTTTTTTTTGCAGGGAAGTCTGCAAATACTTTTTTCCTGTGCCTGATCACTGAGATGGAGTCATATATTTGGTATCCTGTGGTACCTAGAGATGAACACTGACCTGAAAAAGGAGTCAAAACCCCAAAGCTTGACTCCATTTCACCCTTACTCTATCTTAAGTCAACAAATATTGGCACCTAGCTTTGTGTTGCAACCCCAGCTCTTTTCAGAGCTCCAACTGTCCTATCATTTAATTATGAAAAGTACATTGTTCATCGTCTCACCTAAATATTAGTTGGGACCTTTATTTATCAGCCCTTTATCTCTGCATATATTGTAAGCAGACCAATTAAATAAAAAATGTATAAAGTACTATTATAAGCCTTTGTAAGATCAAGGCCAGTAAAAATGACCTTCTCTAAGATAGAATTCCACAATCTAACTCAATATCTTTACACTTTCAAGATAAATTAAAAACTTTCGTAGTACCTTTCAAATGTCATTCTTCATACAGTATTGTATGGAAAATAAACCTATCTTCTAAAGTGCAAAAGACTATGCTAACAAATTATGTCCCTGTTGATTTCAAGCTATTGAAAGATAAAGAATTTGCTATTTCTCTTGGCAGATGCTGTAACAGTTACCAGTCTGATATATCAAAATTATCTATGTTGTCGGAAAAATTGAATCTGTCTTGGTTGAATTTCTGCCATCATCTCTTGTGCTCCTTTACATAATCATTGTTAGTGAAGTATCTGTGAAGATACTTGTTTAAAACACTTGAGATCCTGATAATCTAAACATGCCAAGCTTTCTATAGCTTTTACTGTAAAGATTTTCTTTAAACCAATGTATTATCTTTCAATGCCATTTCTTTACTAAATGTAATCTTTCATCATGCTTCCTAAAGTATGGATTTTCTACCATTACTTCACTTTCACTAGCAGTTTCAAGCAACTGAAGTTGGTTCAAAAATTCAAAAACATTCAGTACATTTTACTGGATGTTTTTCTGTTCATTACCCTTTGTCTCCAAGTCTGCAGGATCCTAATTCCTTTTTGCAGGGAGTTGTCCAGAGTCATTGCTTCTCAACATATTATCACTGTTCTGAAAGACAGCTTATTTTCTTCTTCTTGAAATAGTTTGTTCCTCTGCAAGACAGTACTGTAAGGATAGAAATAAAAGTGTATAAAATAGATAATAATGAATTATGCAATTACCTCTTATTAGATCTGAAAATTAGCAGCTCCAAATAGGATGGAAAACTTCAGATTTAACTATAGTCTCTGATTGTCTGGGAGAGCCACTCAGTTTGCCTATTTCTCTGCAAAAGATTGTGTAGACATACCCTTTGAAATATTTTACACAGATTTTAACACATAAACAAAGAATTGGGTTTTTTGAGTTGTGTTTTAAAAACTGTACCTATGACTATCTGCGAAGATAACTTGCTTATCTTTTTCATCTTGGGTTTGTTGTTTTGGTTTTTTTTTTAAATTTTTTTCCATACATGATACCACAAAGGGAACAGTAACAAAGGTATTAAAGCCTTTGCTATCTGGTAAAATGTCGTTAGTGCCCTGAACAATAGGATACTGGAACATTTGAATATATTCTGGATTGTTTCCTTCATGCTTCTACTAATCTGCTTGGAATGACCAGTCTTTTAAAATTGTGGGTACTATGGTAACGGGATATTTCAAGGTGTCATGGAGACAGAGTACTCTTCTCCGGAGATGTTAGTCTATTTAAGTCTGCTGTGAAAAAGCAAAGAGGCTTTTTGTTATCTTCTAAATACAACTACTTACAAATGGTGACTCTCATACAAGGGTTGCATGAAGTTTGTTTTTTAAACAAGCACAGCTATTTTAAACCCCAAAATCAAAACTGAAGTGAAATAAAAGCAGGTCTCACACAATTAGCAAGAGCAGAATTTTCTTGGCTGAAAGTAAAAAAAAAGCCAATCAAAAAAATTCTTTCATTTCTGTTATTGAAAAAGAAAGAACCCAAGATATTCTGATATGAGTTTTTATTATCATTATGAAATGTAACAGATTTAGTGTATGATAATTTCTACTTTATCCAGATAAGTAGTCCAGTCACATGTGCCCTGTGATGAAGGAAGAAAAGATTTTGAAATTCAAAGTGAGTTCTTTTATTATATGTTTAACTTAGACATGTGTGGGGTTTTTTTTCCTTGTTTTCCCCAAAATTACCATGCCAATTAATATTTTGCACTTCCTAAGAGAATCAGATTCTGTTGGTGCAATATTATTTGTTTTAAATAAATAAAAAGAAACAAAAAAACCCTCAAAACAGATCCCTCCCTTTGCTTCTGGTGTCTCATATTTCTTTGTTTGTATTGAAAGTTTGCTTTGATACACCTTGTTTTAAATTAGCTATGAGAATAATACACGGATACCCAGAAGCATTAAATATCACAACTGAAAGATATTTTAAAAATAAAATACCCACCCTGCAAACCAACATAGACTTTTGGAACAAATTTGTCTGGTGTTTTAAAGAATGGTCTTCAGTATATTTTTACTGCATGAAGTTGTCCCTAACTTGAAAGTCAGTGCTATGCACAGTTTGATTCCATAAATACCATTTACTTGGTTTTTGTTAAATTTGTTTTCCTGAACTTCACTCTTTCCAATTTCTCTGCCTCCTTTATCTTCAAGAGGTTATTAGTATTCTCTTCCTTTTTCTTCATTCTATGCATCTTTGAATAATATTTCCTCTAAGTGGTACCTTAATTTCCAAGTGCATTTCTAAAGAAAGTTTCATTTCATTCTCTCAATTATACTGATTAGGCCTCATTCAATTTTTTAAAATTTATTTTTGTGATATGCTTATTTTCAGAAATAATGCATGTCATATTTTTCTGCCTATTGAGCTTTTCTCCAAAGTTGGAAGTCTCATAAACTTATCTAGTTGGTGCCCAAGCTACTTTCTTGGAAACCTCTAATTTCTGTTCTTAAAATCACTTCTGCTTTTCCCAGTACCTATGCCAAAGATATTCTTGTCATGTCTAATCTTTTTCAAATATTTACTCTTTATGAGCTATCCAAGTCAAAGTCTGAACAGAAGTACAAAGCCCTTCATACAGCCTAAACCTTTCCCCTTCCATGAGTACAGCCAGGATTTTGTTAAATTGTGCCACTTCTGAGGTAAAGAAGTAAAACTACATCATCTTCATAACTCCAGTTGCTTATGTAGCTGTCACCATGTTGAATAGATAATTGAATATAACCTGCCACTACAGCCAATTGTATGTAGTTGGATTGTGCCATTTTTGTCATTGTATTCTGACTGAGATAATGCTCATGTGTGGAGATCCTGGTTCAGTGCTGCCTATCAGAGAAGGGACACAGCAGCCTGGATCTGCTTGAGATGGTGTAAGTAGGGTAAGTGTTAGCTCTAGGTCGGATTGACCCAGTAGCTAGCTGTAACTGGATATTGCTGGCTCTCGGACACCTGCAGGATGCGATAAAAGGATGTTTAAACTTCAAGAATGTGGAAACAGAACAAAGAGGGGATGGGCCGGCATTTATCTGCTTGACCAATAGTGAGCTTGACTTTTGTAATATGCATGAGCTAATTAAGCAGTATATTTAACCAAGGCTTGCTTGAATAAAAATTGGGACTTGCTGATGGACCATATGGTAGTCAAAGTCTCCCTTCTCCGACACTCATGGGTGGTCTAAATGTCATGGAAATCCCTTCCCAAACATTGTCAGACAGAACCTCTCAATTCCCATCAAATCCCAACTGGGTTGATGGAACTAAAACATAAATATTGAATGATATCCCAAATTAGTGAGTCTGGTTCTTGTTCTGTTTCCCATTCTTCATATTCAGTGGGTTCTTCCCTCTGGTTTTGTTTGTATTCTTGGTTCTTGGTTGGTCTTTTTTTTTTTTTTATCATGAATGCTGTTTCAGATTTTAAGAACAGCATTTCGCTTTCCACAGATTAGTCAACATTATGGAAAAAATAAATAAATGGTAAATATAATCTAATGCAAAAATATTATATTCATGTCTCAATAGTATCTCTGGAGAGAAATAACATCACTACAACTGTCTTTTCTAGACAAAAACAACACAGTTCTGATAAAATGTGGTGCTCCACTCTGCCTCTCCTTCCTTTCTTTCACTCATTTTTCCTCATTGCCTTTCCTTCCTCCTTTGTTCCCACCCTCCATCCCCATCAGTGCTATTACACAGGAAAGATATTTTACAGCATATGATATTGCAAGTGCATATGTTCAAGAAACTTCACCTTTTGGAATGTGTACTGAAATATTTGTACTCTGCTACATGTTCCAAAAGAAAACTGTAAAAAAAAGAAAAGAATTGTCAGATCGGTGAGTCACAGTGCTTTTGTCTTACAGTATAACTCATCTCTGAAGCACTTAAGTTAGAGAAAAAAAATTGAAACCAACCATTCATTTATAGAGAAAATGAATACTTAGAATATTCTTAATGAGTGTTCTTGGACAATGCAATATTATATGGTTTTAGCCTGCTCCGGAGCTAACGTGTACTTATTCAGAAATATAATAAAGCTGTTGCCTACTTTAGCCTGTCAGTTTTCTTGCAAAATTTGGATTGCTGTTTTCCTCTCTTCTATGACTCCCTAGCAGGACTTTAGAAAATCTTCCATATATTATTTATTTTTGCTGCTTCAAATCTTTAACAAGTCCTTTTATCTCTTAGATTTACTTCTTCTCATCTGGCCATTTTAGTTTTGTTGCCCTTCCCTCAATAGGACTTTTCTAGCATTCTACTCAGAGCCTTTGGGCTTAGCTTAACTTGTTTCATTAGCCACAAAAATAACTTGTGAAACATTTTATTTCCAGCTGTTGACTTTACTAGCCATGTTCCATGTTCTGACTTTGTAGTTAATTCCATCTCTCTGCAGAACAGTATGTGCAAGTTTCTTGGTAGCAAGGTGGTACAAGGATTAATTTAATGAAAGAGGTGAGCAATTTTACATTTCTTGCAGAAGAAAGAGAACAAAGGAAGAAAGACAGTGTCTTCATGAATTTTTGACTTATTTCTTTTAGGCATAAAATTAACACTACTTTAAAAATCTTTATGCATCCTTTTTTGCTCCCTGACCAACTAAAATTCAAATGTTGTTTTTATAACCCTTTAGGGATCAAGACCGTTTTGCCACAGAATTTTTTTTGTGTTTTCTTTGACAAATAACACAAAACCAAAAAGTTTTACCAAAAACAACACAATAGAAGAAAAAAAAAGTCTCAAGAAGCATTTTGAAAAATTTCTTGCTCAGTACATGAAGCTAATTTGAAAAGGAATTGTCAGATATATGTATGTTAGGTTTCTAGAAAGGAACATTAAATTCAAGAGTAATTAACTCTTACTCTAGGTGGATCATCAGATAAGGGAATCTGCAAGTTAAAAACGGCAACAATAGGACATAAAAAGAAAAAATCTTGTGCAAAAAGAAATTCTACTTTCCTGGAGATTCATTTCTTTTATAAGGACAGAAAATGACATCAAGCACAGCAGGAGACTATTCAGAAATCAATTTTTAGCTACATTATCTGAGAACTGATGACCTTGATACAGAAATAAAGTGTGCAGAAACTCAAAACTGGAAAAAACCCACATTAACTCCAAGTCTTAAGTGTTCCTTTTAGTATTTTATTAATGTCAATATGTAATTAAAATGGCAATAGTACTTGTAACATAAAAGATCCAGTCTTTCAATAATTTATTGTTCTTATTAGTAATATTATATGGTCTTCCTTTAGTTTAATTATCAGGGAACAAATCCTTTAATAATTTTATGACAGCCATGTCTGTGATTGTTTTCACCGAGATGAGTCTCTGCTTTTTCTGTAACCGAAATGAAGTAATCATGATCATGAACTAATTAAGTTGCCTGTAGAGTCATGATTATTTTCATTTCTGAAAGAGAGATACTTAGCTTGTAGAACTTTTGTGGTGGCTCTAATATCACCAAGTATTGAGTGTTATGATCGATAACTGTAAAAAAATAAAAGGAAAGAGAACTCTGGCTTATTTTCTAGCTTTGGAAGTATTTTGTCTTTCCAATTAAGTTGGGAGGTCTGAGTGGTTTAATTCTGATGTCACAATTCTTCCAAATGAATGCAAGGATATGTATGTTTGTACCAAATTGTCCTTTTATCAGTTATATAAATGACTTTAAAAGAGTAGGTTTATTTGTTACTTTGTTAATCCACCAGGAATCAATGTTGATCAATTGATATTGATTCTGAAAAACTGGGACAAAATCCAGAGGTCCTTAAGCATTGAATGCTCAGAAACTGCTATTTTAAGGCAAAAAAGATATTTGACCTTTTATATGTGGGGCAACAGAAAAATGGGATCTATTGCTTAGACTAAAATTTGTCTGTTCTTGTACTACGGGAGAGAGAAGTGGGTGACCTCAATTATCTGAGATGTTACCAGAGATGGAGACCTCCAGAAAATGATCCTGAAACAAACTTTTGAAGATCACTCCTCTCTTTTAAAGGTATAGGGGTCTCTTGAAGGTAAAGAAATATGATAGATATTATTAGATGCCTTTCTCCCCTTAGAATTTACTCTACCTGAATCTTTCTTGAAATAAAATTCACAGCCAAAGAGGGCTTTCTCTTTTTAAAACAGATAATGCTGGTGTCAGCTACAGTCTCATATCATGCGTAATAATGGGGATAATGGAGAAATTGTTGAGCAAAGGAAATCTTATTCCTCATTCTGAGGCAGACAGGGAATGAAGAGGAGGTTGGACAGAGGAGACGAAAGAGAGTAGCCTCCACTAATCCTGTTGATCCAATCTAGTTTGTGGCCAGAGGAAAAAGTGGTGATAGTAACAGGAAGAGAATGTCCTTTCTAGCATAATTTAGTGGACATATCTGGTAAATATACATAGCCTCGAAATGGCTCTACAACTCCAGTCTCCTATGTCACAGATAAGCCTCCTCACCACCAATTAATGCAAAAGGCTGTTGATACCACCTGTTTGGTGCTTATCTGTCCATGCAACAACATTCAAGACAGTGCATAGACATCTGTTTCCCATATAGGGTCTCCTGTGGAGTATATCAGCCCAAAAAGAGACTTAATATGGCAAACTAAGTAAACCACAGGTTTAGGAAGTGAATTATTTCTGTGTCAGATTCAGGCAAGATTCCAAATGTCGAAACCTCCATTTTGGAGGTATATCCTAACTATGATTTCTAAACACACACAGAAAGGTCATTGCACTCTGACAAGAAGTGTAAATCAGAATAGACTCCTAAAAAAATTACAACCAACCCCTTCCAACCATTTCTTATATCTAATAGCTTTATATTCCAACAGCTTTATACACAATTTCAAAAATAATTGTTAACTTCAGTGCTCAGTGACCAAGAAGAGTGCAGAAATTTTGTTGTTTTCATCTTTTTTCACCACTTCTATAGTAACGTTAAGCTAGGTCTTAGATTTTCAGATTTTCTATCTGGAGTTTCAATGCTATGTGGGACTAACATGCTTTTCCTGTGAGGAGAATAGTCACCCCTGGTGGAATTTCACTGCCTTAAGAGGAATAGGTTGTCATGGGGATGGCCAGGGCTGTCTGAATGTGCTTCATTTTACTCAGCATCAATTGCAAGGATCTGGTGCTGTATGTTTCTTTTGGTTTTCCCAGCACTACCGTTTGCATAAAATTTTACCGATGGGTAAAGTAAGATAAGGCATCAAGGAAGGCTATATGAAAATCCTGTTCTCCAAATGACTGTAATTTTTACCATTGAAACGAAGAAATGTACAGATTCAGGATTTTGATAAAAGGATTTGATATGACTCCAGATACACTTTGTGCTCTGTAAGCATTCAATATCACACAGAGTAAATTACATTAGAGCTCCAGAAAGCAAAGGTGAACATTTTGTTCAGTTTAAAGACTAAAAAACCAAAAACTTTTAAGGGGTAAATCAGGGAACAGAAAATTTTTCAGGGAGAGGAAGAGAAAGCAGACAGTGTTTGCCTTTACATATTCCGATTGTGAAAGATTAATTGCTCAGCTTTACAAGTTCAACTTCCTATTTTGCTGACTCTCCATGTGTTGCTGAGCGGTACTTGAATACGGTATTGACATTGTTTGCACTCTGTTTACACTGCTAGTACATATATTTGCATTCAGCCATTGCCGTACAAGCTCTGCTAAAGATTAGGAATAGTAATGAATAGCATTATTTTGTGATGACTTGGACAATCAATGCCTATATTGGAATGACCTGGAGTGAACACATCCATTTTCATGTGTAATAGTTCATATCACTCTCAACAAGAAGAAGAAAATTTCTTGGCTTTTGGCTGTGCTAATAAGAGAAAGAAGATGCTAGTTTTCAAATAAATGTGTCCGTCTGTGGCACCAAGAATTCAGGTGGGAATGAAAAAACCAACAAAAAACCGTAAGAAAGTGTTGAAGGTTTGATTTTTTTTAACTCTAATGACCACAGAAAATTGTTTTCTTAGAGATGAAAAAGTAAAAAGAGTTTTGGGGTAATTCTTCCAGGCTGTGCAAGTTTACTCTATATTTGGTAGCTGCAGTGAATCTTGTTTTCTTGCTTCATCTCCCTCAAAGCACTGATTTTGAGAAGACAGTTCTATGTAATAGGGAATACAATAAGAAACAGTGTGTTGAAAAATGCTGTATTTTATAAAGGCTGCGGGGGTTTAGGATCACTTCTTAAAAGTCTGGAAAGTAGACAGCAGAAGAGAAGAATTTAAAGCAGAGGAGCTACAGGACTCACCAGGAGGCATTGGAGAAAGCAACTGAAAAAAAAAGAAGTGGGATGGAGAATGAGGTAGAAATCAGTGGAACGATAAGAGTGATGAGAAAGTGAAGTGGGTAACCAGAGAGGATGAAGAGCAGCAGGGGAGGGAAAATAAATAAGAGATAAAGAACGGGAAGAACCAGAAGGAAAGGAAAAAGAAACCTGAGCGAGCAAAAGAAGAGAAAAAAGAGATTAAGAAAAAAATCAATTGCACGAAGCTGGAAGGGAGAAGATACAGAGATACTACAGTGATATAAAAGCTGTAGAAATGATTGTATAGGCTATATAAGAAAATAAGAGAAATGAGAGAGGCTCAAGGGAAAAGGATGAGAGACCAGAAGGGAGGGGAGAAAGAAGCAATTAGGACAAAAGAAATTACACTGAGTTGCCAAGGCCAAGAGGATGGACTACAGTACAGTGGCAAAGTCAGTCAAGTCTGAGGTATCTTATTGCAGGGTAATGATTCCTGACTAAATCACTGTAACTGATTTTGTGTTTGAGCTATGAAAGTGAAGAATCAAGGGGAAAGAATTGGTTTAGTTCAAAGTGAATTTAATTAAAAAATAAATTTCTCAGCAGAAGAAAGAACCTGACTCTGTATGCAATGCAAGATGTTCTAGCTATTTCCCCAATGCTTTATATGGTTTGAGTAACTACTTCTTATTATTACATGATCTGTTCCTTGGAGTAAGACACCTAAGGATTTATACTATCTCAAATACACCCTACAAGATCCTAATTACATTTGTTTTCTCACTCTTACTCAGCAAGTCCTTACACAAAGTAGATATTGAAAGTATCCCCACCTCAGCATATCCTACAAACATAAATCCAGTAAAGAATGAAGTCAGACCTTTTAATTGTGTAACAGTGGGGCTAAGAGAGTTGCCCCTCTTAGCAAAAAGGTTTTGTTCCTCTGCTAGGAGATACAGGAAGGTTTTCAGGTTCCCAGAACTGAACATTTGCCCCACACCATACCTCTGCACAGTTGTAGTGGGTTTGTATGGCAAGGTTTTCATAGAGTAGGGGCTACATGAGTGGCTTCTGTGAGTAGCTGCAATATACCCAGCTGGCTCAAAGGGAGTCGCAGTGCTGGCCATGCCCAAGCCCATCAGCAATGGTGGCAGTATCTCTGGTATAACAGATTTAAGAAAGAGAAAAAAACTCTAAAACCCTGCACAAAACCAGTAGCAGTCTGTGAGAACATATGAGAGGAACAACTCTGCAGACACCTAGGTCAGTAAAAAAAGGAGGTGAACCACCTGCCAGAGCAGAGATTCCCCTGCAGCCCGTGGAGAAGGACATGGAGAGGCAGGCTGTCCCCTTGCAGGCCATGGAGGATAATGGGGAATAGAGATTCCAGTGGCATCCCATGGAGAACCCCAGAGAGAAGCAGGTGGAGACTCCTGAAGGAGGCGATGACCCCAGGGAAAGTCTGCATAGGAACATGCTCCTGGCAGGATCTGCAGTTCATGGATAGAGGAGCCCACACTGGCTCAGGTTTGCTGTCAGGACTTGTTACCCTTTGGGGGACCCACTCTGGAGCCATCAGGTCCTGAAGGTCTGCACCCCAGTGAAGGAACCTACACTGGAGCTGTTTGTGAAGTAATCTGTGGAAAGCACTCATGTTGGAGATGTTCATGGAGGACTGTCTCCCACTAGACATCCCCATGCTATAGCAGGGGAAGAGTGTGAGGAGTCCTTCCCCTGAGGAGGAGGAAGCAGCAGGGACAATGTGTGACAAACTGACCACAATGCCTATTCCCTGTCCCCTTGTGCTACTGGAGTGGAGTAAATAGGAAAAAGTGGCAATAAAATTAGGCTGAAAAGAAGGGTGGGGGGAAGCTGTTTTAAAATTTAGGTTTTATTTTCTTATTACCCTACTCTGATTTGCTTGGTAATAAATTAGATTTTTTCCCCAGTTGAGTCTGTTTTGCTGACAGTGATAATTGAGTGATCTCTCACTGTCATTATGTCTATCCATGAACCTTTCATTGTACCTTCTCTCCCTTGTCCAGCTCGGGAGGGGAGTTCCAGAGTGGCTTTGGTGGGCTCCTGGCTAGTTTTTTTTTAGCCTGGGTGTCCTACATCCAAAATGAATCTCTATCCTACATGCAAAATGAATTTTTTATCTGTGTGATATTGCAGCACATATCAGTTCTATGAGTTCCTGTACCTTCCAATTTTTTCTCAAAAAAAGCTATTTAGGAAAATCTGGTATTTGTTATCCATATCCAGGCAAACTTTGTAAAATATTTAGGAAACAACCAAAACTTTACCAAGGCAGAGAAATCATAGCACAAACAGCAGGAGCAAATATTAGCACTTAGAAGAATGACATCACAGAGTACCTGAATTGTATAGGAGTCAATTCATCTGCAGAAATTCTAAGAATCTACTGTCATGGATTTATTCATTCTAGAAGCAATCTTAGCTGAGAGATAGTGAAAGTTAGGTATGATTTTTTTTATCAGTTGACTTGCGCCCATAAGAATGTAATGTCAGCTGTCAAAATGTCAAGCTATTTGACTTCATGACAAATGAAGAGCAAGAGAACAGAAATAAACCAAAAAAGAACATTAATTTGCATGTATTTGTCTTGTCCTCTGGTCAAACAGAAGAAAATGCAAATGTCCTGCAGCTTGGGTGTTACCGGGGCCATGAATTACATAAGACAAAACAGATAAGTATATTGGGAGTTACATTTTCACTTGTGCAGTTCATGCACTCCCTAGGACCCCGCAATGCCAATATTGTCCCACAATTCACTATCACATGTTCTGTATTCCACACAAGACTCACATTCACATTTCATTTCTGTAGATAATTCCACGGTGGATAATTTATTGTTCATTCTTCTTTATCCTGCAGTAATGTCAGGGCCAACTGATGTAGGGATTATTTTGCTATGTCCCTCATTTTGCCCCCTAACAAGTTAGGCAAATTCACTTTTCTGTTTGAGCTCTGTAGCACAAATATAACTGCTTGGCATTTTATTTTCTGACTCTGCCTTTTCTTCTGGGGAAAACTTTAGAATCACAGGGAATTTTCTGGGCAGTGGCTAAGATATAGTAGGATTTTTGTGCACAGCAAAATGTCACCCATAGGTCTGATTAAAACAGTTCCAAAATGAAGATTCTGAAAAATGGCCATGGCCAGTGCTGTGAAGTTTGTAAAGAAGCAATTGAAAACTTTGACCTGTACATATTGATAGTAAGTTTTAACACAGGTTTGATTTCATTAGACACAGGACTTTTATGTGAATTTACAGTAAAACCCTGCATATACACAGAATATTCACATGAGCAGTTAGTGAATGTTTTCTGCAGCTACAGTCCCTTAAGAGGGGGAGAGGAGCATAAAGTTCAGCATTAAATGTCAGGTTTAGTTGGCTTCCTTTTTTTTTTTTAAAGTTTTTCTATTTTTCAATTAATTTAATTCTCAGGAAAAGAGGTCATCTGACAGCTTTAAAGACTTAACTGTGTGCTTTAGCACAGAAACTCATCTGCAATTAGAGATGAGAAGAAAATCTCAGTTTGGAAATTGTTGTATTAGGAAAGTTCATTCATTAGTCGTTATCATCTAAGTTTGGTGCAGAAGGTACAGACAGCTGAGATAACACAGTCAGCAATTACATTGATTTGATATTTTCCATACTTATATATTAATCGTATTCAACATTTTCCAGGCAGGTTATCATATTATGATTTTTTAGTTATCAAATTAACTAAAATGTTTTCCCTGTACCTGTCTTACTTCAGCACTCCATGCTCACTATGGAATATGTACAAGGGCTTTGAATTACTGTAATATAGAAAATTCTTGGGAAAAAATTGTTTACTGAGAAAGGTTGATGCATCACAGTGCGTCCTTTGGGGGAATGGTTTCCTGACCATCAACACACATAAGACAGACTTTCTTTTCAAATATATTTTTCTGTATTTATGAGAGTGTGATGAAAGATAAAATTATTTTACAGATAAGAAATCTTTTTTTTTTCCGTCAGTAAGTTATACCTGTTATGCCTACAGATTTAATTTGATATGAAATTTATATATTGTTAGGAACCTATATCTAGACCAACATCTGAGAAATGGAATTTGCATGTTCTACCATTAACACCTTCAAACACTTTTAAAGTGGACTTCTGGTCTTGGATGTGCCAACTATACCCAAAATCTGTTTTGCAGTTAAGTACTCAGAAAAATAGCACCTCATTTAAAAACTACAGACTTTGCCAGTATTTAGGCATGTAATAGGATGTAGACTTTGTTGGTATGTTTTGGTTTGTTTTTTTCCCTAGAAATTTAAATGTATCATTTTCATAGTGTCTGGTCCACGCATATTTAGCTTCACAGCCCTCATGCTTACAGGAAGCAAAGAGAATGTGTGTATTCCAGTGGGCACACCCTACAACACAAGACTGAAGGTATGCCTGTACATTAAAATGTGGAAGAACCTGGTCCTGTGTGTCTTCTGTGTGTCAATTCTGGATAATTGCCATTTTGAGTCTGGGTGGGGGCCTGTCCATCTTTCAACAACCAGGCAGGCTTTGTTTTCATGTCTTTTCAGTTTTATTTGTTTATTTCAAAGAGGGATAAGAAACCGAGGGTGATCCCAGCGTTTGAACTGAATGTAGTTGGTAAAGTTCCAAGTTGTTGACAAGAAATTCCGCAGACCAACGCTGCTATCTTATTTTCTTGTTTTGATTTTTCTGTTATCTCTGCTATATTCTGCAGATTGCATTTCAGTCAGTCTCACAAATATTGATGTCCATTTCCATGCTCTTTAAGAAGTATGTGTCTCTAGCTGAATTGACATGTTACTGTGACAGTTCTTAAACAAAAGAAAGGGCCATTTATAATCAAAAGAGCAGGTGGAATAAAGTGATTTGAGTGAGTTGCTACTTCCTTTCATATGTATGTACAATTGATTTAAATTGAAACAATCAGCTAAGCTTCCCCCCTTAGTTTTAAGCTCTTTTAAATATTTTTTTAAAAAAGAAAGTATCATAAAATACCTTTAGGGCATGAATTTGAATTTCAAGATCTGAAGTGGCAAACAACTGCAGGCACAACTAGTGCAAGTCAGCAAATCAGAGAAATGCCACAGCAGCATCAGTTGCACTGACAGTGTGCCCATCAACCCAAGAGGGAAAGGGTTATTTGAGGATCTAGTCAAGTTTGGAGTCTCTTGCATAATAATTCTAAAGTTGTTCACACAAATCAGAACCTCATGTGCTTAACTGCCTTTTCCTTTACCATTCCTGATCCCATGTTATCATCAATCAGCCAGGGATAAATGTTGCTGGTTTTCATTTTCAGGCAGAGGAGTTTTTACTTATTTCAGATTAAAAAAAAAAATTTAAAAAAATCCTGGCTTTTGTCTCCAAATGAGCTAAATATATCAAAATTAAGTGGAAAATATTCTGCTGGTGTAGAATTGGGGTGACTCTTACGAGTCAGATATTTACTCTTTCTGTTTCATTTTTGCAGCTAAGGTCAAACACTTCAAAGGAAGGAGTTCAGATAGCTGAGACTGAGTAAGTAACAAACTGTGCATAATTAGAATGCTCTGTTTTGAACAGCTCCTATATATTTGACACAAGTGAATATTTATGCTATAAAATCATATTTTGTGTTGTGCAGCTCTACTGCTTGTCATACAGGTTTTCAGTATTTCACTTTACAGCATACATTTGCATTCAGAATTCATTATGCACACATCACAAACAATACACAATGGCTGAGTTTAAACAAGTCTGTTTCTGTACTTTTGGATCAGATACAGCTGGCAGACTAAAGCACAATGAAAGCAGCAAACCTCAGTGATAGCTGAGCAGCATATTCTGAAACTTACAGACACTTCCAATTATAGGGTTTCCAAACAGTTCTTTAACTCTTTTAGGGAGACCGTGTTTTTGCAAGTTTTAATGAACAGAGCCTTGCAAAACAATGTCAATCAGAAAGTAACAACAGGGATATTTTCCTTTCCTCTTGTTTATCGTGGTCTTTTTTAAAGCACCTAAAACTGAAAAAAAACCCCAAACTCCCAACATTTTTGCTTTTAGTATATAAAAATCTGCCTATCTTAAAAAGGATTTTTGTCACAAAAATAGTTGTAGAGAAGAAAAAAACAGGAAAGAATATCATATCTGGGTTTTGAAAAGCAATTAATGAGTGGGTTTGATTTAAATTCCTGTATGAGAGAAGCTGCTCTATGAGCAGTCCAAAACCTTTTCAGAACTCCAAAGGAACAACCAAAATAATTTGACATTTTGGGGAGGGAGAAAAGAATAAAATTGTGATTTCTTACTCTAATGGATGGCACCTAGTTCTTCTACTAAGAAATTATAATATTCACATTTCTGTTGAATGAGTTGAAATAGAAGGTCAGTACATAAATTCACCTTGAATTAATTCATCCGGTTGCGTCAAGTGATTTCATTTTCCACATTTCCCTCCTTCCTGCTCTTCTAATCAGCAGTGCTGCAAGTCACAAAGCTTAGCCACTCAAAAGAGCAGGGCTAAAAGTCAGCAACTGTCACCAAACAAAAATAAAACCAAAATTTCA
Source organism: Laterallus jamaicensis coturniculus (assembly GCA_022605575.1). Taxonomy (NCBI): domain Eukaryota; kingdom Metazoa; phylum Chordata; class Aves; order Gruiformes; family Rallidae; genus Laterallus; species Laterallus jamaicensis. Next base: position 503,187 of record JAKCOX010000076.1, on the reverse strand, counting down.
TGAATGTGAAATCATTAGAATCACAAAAAAAAATTAAAATAAACCCAAAACCCCTACATGTTTTTCTAAGGTATTATTTGCTAACATAACATGTTTTTCTAAGGTATTATTTGCTAACATAACACATTCAAATGAAACTTTGATCTTAAATATTATAGGAGTAGTTTAAGAAAAACAGGTAAGCCGTCCATATGAAAAGTTACTCAAGAGTTGCCATGCTAAAATTAAGTATGTGCTTAACTGCTTGACTACATCAGGGCCTGTACAGTGGTCAGACAAGAAAAGACAAACAAAATAGCTGGTCATTTTTATGAATGGCCAATTACTGAAGGCCACTTTGGCTGCAGAATGCAAGGATAACTGTTTAGAATGAAGTGCTTTTGGGTAATAAGTGTGGGGTTTTTTTGTATAGACATCTCATGTTCTGAGTTGCAAAGTTCACTCTGAAAAGGGACATCTGTTTAATCTTTTTTTCTTCTTCATGAAAAAGACTGTGAAGATAGTATTGGAGCCAGAACCCAATTACTGAGTTGTGAAAAGCAAGAAGTTTCACTGTCTAATCTTCCCCAGAAATCCATTCAAACAAGCAAACAAATTGTAAAAAAGAATAAATACCTAAAAAATGTAAGCTTAAGAGTTACTTTAGCATAACAGACTGTTATGCTACTATATCTGTGTCTTGTATGTGGGACTGTTCACTGCAGGGGGAAAACCCAACAGCATAAGATGAGAGCAACAGCAACTGGAAGCCACAGAAGAGACAATATACTTCCAGTTCAGCTTTTCTGGGAGACTCTCTGACCTCATTCAAAATGACATAGTCCACTCAGACTCTAAAATCATCACACTCTTCCATGAAGTCCAAATCAAGGACGGGTTTTTTTTGTTTGTTTATTTGTTTAATTTTTATTTTTGGCTTGCAAAGTGTGCATTGAGGTTCTCAGAAAAGAAGCTTTCTTTCACCATCTGTCCTGGTGCTCTCCAGGCTAGAGTCAACATCCCCAAGCAGCCAGTACAGGTGAGCTGTTAGCCTGGGCTGTTTTCCACACCACCTGACACCACTCCTCCATAAAACCAGTAGCAGACATCAAGCACACGTGTAGAGATTAGAAATGTCATTTCATGGTCATTTTGCTGGGAAAAAAAAAACCAAACAGAACTAACCAACCACATGTAAATAATCACCTCAGGGCACACTAGTTTTCCCATTGTATCTAGTGGACCCGAAGAATGACACCTAAATCAATGACACCTATCTATTACCACAGAAAATGAGCAATTAAAGTTCCTTTTACTCCAGTGGAATTTAGTGCACAGACCAAACAGACAGCATGAAGAATCTGCCGGTTACCTTCTGCCCATGTTCCTTTCTCAGAGCAAGTACAAGAAAGCTTTCAATGCAGCAAAATGACAGTGGAATGTTCCTAATATATTAAACTCACATATTTAATGAAATTATCACCTTAAAAAAGATCTTTAGGGAACATTATTATTGCACTTTTTCAGTGTTACATAGAGAGAAAAAAAATGAGCAAAAATAATTCAGCCATTTTGAAATATGAAAAACAAAACATTTCTGGCTACTTAAATTAGAAGAATGATACAATTTAACTGTGAATGACAGTTAAAAGTATCCGTATCTGGTATTTCATACTGTAAATTACATTTCCTTACCTGGCTTGGCAAACACCAGATAAATAATGCATTTTTACATTATTTGCATATTGGCTTGCTATGAGACTAGTGACTGTGATTCACAAATAAGTCTTGTGTCTGTTTGTGTAGGGGACTTATGCATAATGTGCTGTGTGCGGCATTTTAATTGTAGCAGTCGTTAGCATTCAAGATTGTGAAATAACCCCAGCATCTTTCCCTATGTAGCAAGAGATTTATATCTCACAACATGTACAGAAGTTATTTTCAAGGTCTGTATGAAGTGGGGTTGCTGGAAGGATTTTACTAATAGCTGGAAAACAGCCAGTTTATTCCAGTGATTTCAGCTGTAAAATGGTGATGAGCAGAGGAATTGGAAACATATTTGCATTTCATTAGAATGCCCTATGTATATGGTGTCACTGTTATTTTATTTATTCAAGTTCAGTTTAGAACTGCAGAGAAAAAGAGTCAGTACAACCATACATATAGAAATGTGCGATTTATAAATTGCTATGGAAGATTTTAGGCTTTTTTTCTCAATCGAGGGAAAAATAATACAAACAGCACATAACCCAGTTATTCTTTTATTATACCATTTACACGTGAATACTGAAAATATTATATTGGAAAGGCCTTTATCAGAGATACATAATGACTAAACCACACATGGAATTTATGATAAAATTCTTCATATTTTGTGGCTTTATTTTCTTACTTTTGCATTAGGACTGTTTCTGACTATGCAGGAAAAGGTCTATTACCAAAAGTCTTATCCATGAACTTCTGCTTACTGGAGATCTTGAGAGAATATCAGTTCATATTTATGCCATGCAAGTGATGGGAAAACATATTCCAGGATCCTCTGTTTCCTTTCAATTTGGAATTGATTTTTTAGAGACTTATTTTTTATAAGAATGCAGAATAGGGTTTTTTTTTCTTCTGAATCCTGAGAAGCTCTGGTATGATAGGTAGGTAGATAGATGCAGACAGACAGACAGACAGAAGGGTTTGAAATTTGGAGATTTGAAAGAGACTTATCTTTGTGCACTGGTGACACTGTGTCTTTCTGTACAAGAGGCAAAATGGTGTTTTCACACATATTAATTATAAAAATGGTGATCATTGAAAAAAAGTTGTGTTTGGTTTTTTAACAGCTGTTGAACTGTTGAACTTTACTGTTTTGGTTTTATTGATTTAATTATTTTTTCCACGGTGAAGATGGTAGCAGTTATTCATATTTCTCTGAGCTTGCTTAGAGATGAGAAAGAGTTGGTTATGGTAGACTTTATATTTGATAGAAAATACTGTGGTAAGGGAGATGCTACTCGGACATCTGTGTCTTGGAGCACCAGAGGGAAAGGGCAGGATTGCAGGAGCTTCCTCTGCCCTCATTCACAGCATAGAGAGACTGACCAGCAACCAGTCTTAAGTCCAGGCTCATATGAAAATGCTGTGGTGAGTTCCAGGAGCAGGAAAACAACTTCTACATCTTCCAGAGCTTTCCTTGAGTCAATGTTAGGATTTATTTCATAGCTGACAGAAAGCCCATCTTGTTCTCATGAGGAGGACAGTGTGCTAATGTTGTCCTTTATATTTCCAAACCTTTCCTTTTAAAAAACACAGTGTGCTTTTTATGATTTAGAAGAAGACACAGCAATTTTTAATATTTCTTGAATGCCACTACAAGTCCACAGCAGTAACATCTCTGCTGTGACATTCCATGTTGTTATAAGGTTATAGTGTTTAATTGGGATGGACTTTAATATTGGGTTAGTTTACTGTTTAAAGATTAGAATCACGAAACCGAGATTTTCCTGGTTTATATTAAATGTTGACCACAGGGGATAGACTACTAGTAAATGTGGTAAATAATCCTAAAAATTGTTAACAATATTGTGTTTGTTTTCAGAATGTTCTAAAAAGCGTGATGTGATTCTTTTTCTTAGGAGAAGAATCCTCCTTCCATGAGGAATTTGGGTACAGCTATGCTGAAATGCTCGTTTTGATAGGCACATGGAGGTATCTTCATTGATGACAGTGTGGAAGATTTGTGCCTGGCATTTTCAATATCTTCTAGCAGCCAATCCACCTTGACTAAGCAGGTTCATGAAATTCTTGAGCCAAACTGAAAGACTTACTGAACAGAGTTCAAATTATCTTAATGGATTAAGTATCTGTCCCATACATTTTACAGCTTCATCAGGCTCCTGCCTCTTTCTGTCCCTCTCTCACACACATATGCATTCACTGAAATCAACCTTTTAAACATATAAAATAATTTTTTTAATATGTAAACCCACAATCTGAATAAGCCTGCTCATGTTATTTTTATTTTTAGAAAATAATTTACTTTATAGACAGTAATTTTAAGTCAAGCAAGTAATGTTCAGGCAGCCTAGACATGAAAGAATCTGGCCCATTCCATGAGACTGACTGCAAAATTTGTCCCTTATCGAAGAAGTTACAATATAGGCTACTGAACTGCTTATGTCATGTTCAAAAAGGATGATCCTAATCAGAAGGCTGGAATTTTCCTCTCAGATCTGCAAGGCAGATCTCCACTCCAATATTATTCTTTCCCCATATGCATGGAACTTCAAAGGATTATGTATGTAAAAAGAGAAGAATATCTTAATCAAGATCAGCCATGCACATCTTGAGAGCAGAGTTTGCATCCAAATGAGGACTGACTGAAAAGTGAAATGTTCATTACTATGACCAGAATTGTGTGCAAAATTGAGAAAGTAATTTATGCTGTCAAGTTCAAAAAGGAAATGGACCAAGTATTTCAGAATACATGAAAGGGAGCCCTCTTCTGTTGGCGTAGGAGAGTACTAGACAACTCGAATAACAGTGAGCTAAATTGTGCCTGTAAGCACAGCCCTGAGCAAAGAATAGTGTATATGATGAACCACTCTGAGAGATATGTGCCTCCAGGTACAGGTCTCTGAGATGTAATTGCCTCCTCATTGCTAGTCTATAATGGAGGCAAGTCATACCGGCTTGCTCTGATTGGCAGACAGATTGGAAGACAAGTCTAAAGCAGATAAAATAAAGAAATTTTTCAGTCCTCTCCTTCAGCTCTCTGTTCATCTCCTGAATGCAAGTATATCAATTTTTTGTTTCTTTATGGAAGAAAATCAGACTCTATTTGCCTTTAATAGGCATCTATCATAGAGAATTGGTTAATGGGAAATGCAAGATGCTGTAGACATGTTTTTTTTTACCTGCAACATCTCAGAAAGATCCTGACTCTGCTGCTGAAGTTATGCAGGAAATCTGACCAAATTAATTCAGGTATGTTCCAGATTCATCACTGAAGCAGAGTCACTGAGGCCATCTAACCATCTATGGCGGGAGCAGCATATGGGCACAGCCTGCTGTCTTCCCTCAGAGACTGGCTAAGGAAGCAGGCCAGGAATGCAACTTATGCTTCTGGAAGAGTAGAGAGGATTCATTAAAACCTGCTGGTTGGTTTTTAAATAGCTAGTTTAATATATTCAAAAATGAAAACATGTAATTAGTGTGCAATCTCATATTGAAAAACATCGTATCATGCATGAAGATCTATTTCAGCATTAAAGTAGTCAGACCACAGTCAGGTAAAATAATAAAAAGAAAAATTAAAAAAGGACAAAAAATTAAAACCTTGTTCTTTAAAGTATTAAAGCCCCTTAGCTCTGTGTTCAGTTGCATTCAGTTCAACAGGTAGTTCCATACCAAGACACCATCTGCTATGCAAAATGTAATCAATCTCTCTTTTAAAGGATAACAAAAATATCCCTTTCTATATTGACACTCTTAACATAAACAAGGGCATCCTGTGTCCTTTCTGCTCAGCCATGAGGAAGAAGAATGAATTATCCATTCCTAAAATAACTAGCCCAGTAGAGGTTGAAGTCATGTGGGTATACCCCACTGATGTCCAGAGACTTTTGGAAGATGGAGGTCTGTCTTCAGAGCCAAGAAGCAGTGAGGTGTCACCTTTGGTGCTGTGACTGCACACAGAGAGAGGGCATACATACGGTGCAACTTCATTGCAAGTTTTGGTTACATAAAGCTTTTGTGACAGCCCATACCCAACGATGAAATAGAAAGTGACATCTTAAGGTAACAGACATCATAAAAGAAAAATATGCAGAGAAAGCAGCTGTTCTCCCAATGCTGCCTCATACTTCTTCTGCCAATCATAAAACTTCTTCCTGTTTTATTTCAGAAATACATTTATTTTATGTTAACCACATTAAATTATCTTATGATAAGTAAACAAAAGATTAAGCAAACGCAAGCATCTGTGTAAGCTCCGAATTCAAATTAAAATTTCTTTTATACCAGTTTTCACTTCACACAAGCTTAAAAATATTTAGAAAATGCAGTAAGTTCACTTCAAAACTTATTAAATGTCATGTATGTAACCTAGCCATTCACCGCTTCTCCAGGTTTTTTTAGAAGTTACTGTTTTATTTTGTGTTTTACTGCATGTTGGTAGGATAATAAATGACTTGAAAGTTAAGTGAGCAATCAACTCTTACAGAAGACTTACAAGCCTTTGTGCTTCTGTGTTTTAAGTCCTTTCTTATTTTGTTCGCAGTTTTTCTTTTGCACTCTTGTTCTGAAAATGCATAAATAAGTTTGATAACATTCACCTTCTCTATAGCTACTAGTTAAACCTTGGGTTTGTTATGGTAGGTGTTATGCAGTTGTGGGCACACATTTTTAATTGCCACGGTGTTAATTCAAGGGGATTAACATGGTGGTCCCTTCTCTCTGTCTTTCTAGAAGGAGGAGATAATAGTATTCTAGAAGGGTGGAGAGAAAAGTAGTGGTTTATTAGTAAGGTCTTATACATTCCTCAATAGTGCAGTGGATATCCTGCTTTGTACTCAAGTGTGTGTTCTCTGTAGATGAAGACCACTGAAATCCATGGGAAGCTTGCAATGACTAATTTTTCCAGGCTACCTGCTGCAGTTCAGTTTATTAATATTAGCACTGCACTGACCGGATGTTGCAGAAAAACGCGTGGAAAACAAGGCTGAGTTAATGACTTCAGCCCTGTCAAAGACAGTAGATTTTTATTATGGTTATTGTGTTTAAAAATGAATGAAAAGAACTTTAAAGATTTACAGAGGGAGAGGAGTGCTGGAGGAAAAGGATTTGTTTCTACCTCCAAGTACCATAGTGACTTCTTACTAAATATTCATGGAAGATTCAGTGCTGTACTGTACTGCTAATCTTCTTGTGTGAAGGAGCCGTGTACTTGAGGGAGCAGCAGTCTCCAAGCCATCTCTCCACAGCCTCTTTGCTGTGACTGTGAACTGTGGTGATAATATTTCTGTTTGTGATACAGCAGCTCAATTCTAGGACAAGTCATGAGCTCACACTATGCATCCGACAGCTTCTTTTGTACTGCTCTGTTGAGAAACCAGAAGAATTTGCAACTCAATTCTGAATTCATTTTCTGGTGGGGAACACAAGTAGTCATACCAGCTCATTTTCAGGCTGAGCTTTGAGAATAATATAAGTAACTTGAACAGGTTATGGCCACTTTGTACCACTTCTTTATACTCCTTCATCTCCTTCAGTTGTCTTTAGAGTATGTGGACTGGAAGTAAGAATAATATATGTCTTTCAGTCCTGTCTTTCAACTATTATACTTCAGAGTGTGAAGAAGAAAATGCTTGTTCTTCATATAGCAGTAAAATCTGGAAGCTACCTTGTTCACTGGGGCTGTGGGAAAGTTTCCCATCCTTTTTTCTCTTTTTTTCCCCCTCTCACTGGAATTGTGGATTCAATATCTTATCAAAGGTAGTAAGAGATACATCAGCATGTCCATCTCATCCATCCACGTACACATATTCCCATTTTTGTAAGTCTTTAAACATTCACTGGAGCAGATTCAAAAGCACAGATACTCACTATAACAGGAACTTGTTTCTATAAACTTGAACAATCTCCCTCCCCTCTGAGAGCATGTGTTTCTACTGGGCAACCATTTCTCTGCATATTGCAATGAAATCTGGGACAGCAAGACCTCCTCATGTCCTGCTTGAAATAAAACCTGCAGATCACAGCAAAGGACCTGTGATCTGCTCCAATACCTCTGGACAGGGAGATCAATCTTCAGGGAGCACCATGGAGTACAAATTCCATGCATTAAGACAAAATGTCATTAAACTGGTAACTATGTAGTCCAACAGACCCTGCTGCAGTCAGAAAGATTGATGTTTCCATACTGGCTTCCATGCTGGGATGCTTTCTCTCTACATTATTTCTGATTAAGCATTTTTAATCTCATACTTTCTTGGCCTCTTTCAAAAAAGGGACCCAAGGTTTTTTTCATCCTATTAGTGATCATCAAGCACTTCTTAAAAGATGGTCCTCAATTGTCCTGTGGATCTAGTTTGTTATTTACTGATTTTTCTTTTAATTTGAAAATGAAACACTTTATATAGAATGAAAGTTGTAGTTTAACGTGACACAGTGTTGTGGGTTTGGGGTTTTGTTAATTTTTTTGTTTCCCAGTACAAGAAAAGTGGAAAATAAAATATGCTAAATCTGAACAGATATGAGGATTAATTTCAGCTACCAAAATAAAGGAAAAAAAAACCAACCCGAAACAATTATTTATTTAGCTCTAATAGGAGCTGTTTTTAAGTAGAAGACTCAGATTTCTACTGGAAGTCTATTCTATTTGGACTGACTAATGGCATTGGATCCAAAGGAATCCCTAACTTATGACACGTTCAGTAAAAAAGGAAAACCATCCCCTAATTTCTGACCCAACAACAATTGCTAAGACCATATATTTTCTTTCAGTTTTAACATTTTTTGAAATAATAACAGGCAGTGAAGGACAACATCTTGTTACATCTATCATAAGCTGCTTGCTTCAGGCATCAGTGACTAAGTAGGAACAATGACAGTGCAACAAAAGATGAACAATAAATTTGACCGAGTCCACTAAATTAGTAGATTAAGTTTTGTGTGATGACCTCCAGAGTATACAATGTGAAGGTGAAAATGGAATTAGGCTCAACTGTTAAATACCGTGTTCCAAAAAGAAAAAGCACACTAGAAACCTGTAGCTAGATAAGGAAAATAAAATTATTCAGATACATCTCTATTTAAAGAACACAAGATCTACAAAAAAAGTTGCTACAAAACCATTGTTAGATAAAAAATGTAATTCTTTGGCTTCCGGAAGATTAAATCCTTAGATTGGCACACAGGAACTAAAATTCACTATGGATTCTGACAAGAAAAAAAAGTGTAATTCATATTCAGGACAGCTTTAAGTGTAAAAGTAGTAGCCAAGTACATTTGTATTGACAAAAGCAAAGAACATTCAAGAAAAGTTGATGGGCAATGTCAGAAATGATTTTGTTCCATTCTCATTTAAATGACATTATTTGTTGTGTTGTTTTGTTGTTTGGTTTTTTTAAATTGGAATATACCATGCCAGAAAAAGAATCTATTTCTCTGAATTAAAACAAAGCTATTTTGCTTTCTGAATACTCCCAGTGTCATACTACTGTGCTGAGAATGGACAGAGTTATTCACTGAAGCTGTTCAATTAATGAATATATATTCAAGAAAATTACAATCTACTCAATTTGAGGTGAAATTCACTGAATAAATTATTTGTTATGAATTATTCATCTAGTAAATATGCAGTTCCCTCTAATTTTTCGTAAACATTATAACATTTGGTTTTCAAAATGCATTAAGTAATCAGTCAACATGTCAGCTGCTGTCATTTCTCAGTTGAGGGTTATAAAGAGGTCTGCAGGCCAAATTCAGAGCTCTTTCCCTTCAAAGAAAGTTTATATTCATTATAGCAAAGTCACTGGAGTCTCCCTGAATTTATACCTTACAAGTGAAACTAAAATCTTGCCATTTCTCTAATCTGTTTAATTACTAAATAAGTAAACAAATTCATTACTTTGTCATAAGTACTCATCCACTTCTATGAGGTATATATTTTAAAAGGCTTTTCCTATTTACTTCTTTTTTTTTAATATAAAATCCTCAGCAAATAATGAGTCAATTTAAAAATGAAAAATTAGACAGCTGTACAGTTTTCCACTTCAGAAGTTTGCTGGTTTCTTTTGACAGTACTGTAAGAACTTAACAAAATGGTATGGAAATGTTAAAACGACCGATTTTTTACCCAACACTTGAAAGATTCAGAGAACTAAAACAAGGATTCTATCTCTGCAAAAACTAAACAATCCACAGTGATGATTCACAATAGGTCTATGAAGATTTGTTATTGAAATTTCATTGAGAAGAGCACAGTAGTTTCTGGTAAAAAGCGACCCATCTTAAGAACTTCTGTACTCACACCAGGGAATTTAGAGTTAGCCAAATATGCTGTATCTATAAAGATAGAAGGATCTATCTGAAAAGACACAGTAGTCTGGAAAATTTCCGTGTTCAGAACTTCAGTGAAACAAAAGAAGACTTCCACAAAAGAGGCTTTGTGAAATAGGCCTATAATTTCATTTAATCTTGTGTAGAAAAATGAGTTAGTAGGAAAACTTCATTTCTCTGGTGACATTTCTTGCTCAGTCATGCATTAATTACCATTATAAATTCTTACCGTGTAGCTATTAGATTTGCACAACATTATAATGCCCCATACTTACCATATTTTCTTGTCCTTTCTCCCCCCGTTATCTGGTTTATCCTGGGATGTGCTTGGAGTGAAATGGGAAATCTGCCAACAGCTTGATTTCCTGGTGGAACATGGCAAAATTGAGATTACATGTTTTGCTAAGTGGTAACAATGTTTTCGCTTTAAAACAACAGAATGTAATTTGTTAATTTCTTAGAACTATATAAGCAAAGTTTTACTTTTTAACGTGGGCCATGTCACTTCAATTCACTGAGAAGCAAAACACTGGCATGGTATTAACTGTAGAAATATGTCATATGCATTAGCCTATTCTGAAAACAAGACGCTCATACGACCTCTTGGCACCAGATAACTAATTAGCTTTGGCTGTTTGGGAATACTGACGCCAGTTACAGTACTTATCCTGACTAATTATGTGTTTTCGCTCTTCTATGCCAGTATCAATTGTGTAAGTGGAGGGCTTTCATAATGATGCTCCATACTGCCAAGGAACAGCTTGATTGCAAGAAATCAAGAGGATGGATTTTTTGAAAATGGAAGCAATATAGTGATTTCATATATAGCACACAGTAGATGGTAAACTAGGTCATCATGTACAAAATATGTCAGATATTTGCCTTCAGCTATTCTTTTGCCTGATTCTCTCTTTTCTAAACTTAACCAGAGCCCTGAGCCCCTGTCCCTAGTCCCTTTCAAGGCTGTGAACCACAGACATCTGTGATTCCAGCCTCCCCTCCCTTCAAATCATTATGTCTATGAGGAGGTCCTCCCACTGTCTTTTCTTGTACAACTAATCCCATGCAATTAACATCATCCTATGGTTCCTAAGCTTTCTCTGTCAAAGTGTGGGTGGGATGAGAAAGTGGTAAAGAATGGCCAAATGCTGCCACTGAGCTAGCCACCAAGAATAAGGCTTCCTGCCCATGATGATGTGGAGCATCAAAAACAGATCAAGGAGGGCAGTTGCTGCTAGCAGCATTTGCTGTTACCCCCTGCTTGGGCTCAACTCTCATTTCTGAAGAGAAGTCCTACAGCCCCACTCAACTTGCTCACTGGGTCAGGAGGCAGGGGCTCACTGCTTTGGTGGTGTTCGTTCTGTGAATGAAATGGCTGAGTCTTCTGGTACAGGCAAAACAGGCAGCAGAACTGTGACTCACCAAACATACTGCTGTCCTGTGAAATGGACTGATTTTCTTAAGAGTCAAGGCCAGCTTTATACAGTGTTAAATCTCTACAGATTTGGATGTTGCAAAATCAAGGATTAGATGGCAGTTATAAAAATAAAACTTTGAAAGTATGGAGATTTCCATCCCCTTACTGCTATGCTGGAACATTATTACATGTTTTTATATTCTATCCCTGCTTAAAATGTGAGTGACTTATAACAGAATCAGACATGCTAAGTCTGTCCCCCAAACCAGAGACCTGCTCTATATTGCTTCTGTCAATTAAGTATATTTCACTTATATCCTCAAAACAGAAACGAAATCTTTTCCTGCATATTCAGTCCAATTTAAATGCATTGTGGGTGATATATTGAAAATGTGATTTGTCTATGAATCAATAAAGAGATTTTCTTTATCCACCCTATTAGATTTCATGGCAACCTTTGGCATTTGTTTCAGAAAAATGTTTTGCTGCTAGAACTTGCTTTCACTTCTGACATTTCAGCCAGCATTTCCCTTTCAAAATTCATGATCAGTGACACAGAAGTTCAGACACACAGTACTCAAGTAGGGATTGGCCTTACTTCAGGCAGATCTACTGGCTCTACCCTTTAGTCTAACTACAAAGCTGAATCATCTTCAAATGATGAACTTAGAAATGTTCCAGTGAGACATGTCTTGAAAATTTTTACCTCTTTGGGCCTCGTTCCTTTTACATGGGATTACATATGTTCTGAATCACTACTGTTAATTTTTATGTCCTTTTAAAATAGACTATCATATGCTAATTACTTATTGGCACCCATTTTAATGCTTATTTTGTTCATACCCTGCTTACTGAAGGAGACACAAAATTGAAAGTACAAGTCCACAATTGTTAGAAATACATCCAATGCAAACATAACTACAGGCTGAGTGGAGAATGGACTGAGAGCAGCTCTGGGGAGAAGGACTTGCAGGTGCTCATTGATGACAAGCTCAAAATGAGCCGGCAGTGTAAGCAGTGCTCAGAAGGTGACCAGGCTTTTGATGTCCATTCACAAGCATGTTGTCTTCTTTAGCTTAAGCCTTTCGGACCTTAAATGCAAACTGTAATGTTTAATGCATATATAATACAAACTGTAACATCTCAATAGCTCCATCCCTGGAAGTGCTTAAGGCCAGGTTGGATGAGGTTTTGGGCAACCTGATCTAGTGCAGGGTGTCCTTGCCCATGGCATGGAGGTTGGATCTACATGATCTTTGAGGTCCCTTCCAAGCAAAGTATTCTATGATTCTATTATTCTATGAATACTTCATGTGAATTAAAATTTACTTCTGTTCACAGACTCTTACATCCTAAGTGAAAGGACATACAACAAATATATTAGCACCCCACTCAGAGAGTGTTTTATACTGAAGAGGTATAAAAAAGGCACCTGAATGAACCAGGAATGTTTTGAGGGTATGGGACCTAATTAGAAATTTCATAAAAAATCAACTATTTCTGAGCAATGTTGAAGTTTTACAAGTGAAGTTCATTTTCCTAATCAAGATAATTATCTTACTAATTTACAGCATTGTTTTACTGATATTTAAATGAAAAGGCTTTCGAGGTCTTTACACTTTTAGCATTATTAATTTGAAAGGAATATCACCCTAAACAAGAATAATAATAGAATCATAAAATCAGAATCAGAATGGTTTGGGTTGGAAGGGACTACAAAGATCATGTATTTCTAACCCCTCTGCCAAGGGCAGGAACATCCTCCACTAGACCAGGTTGCCCAAATCCCCATCCAACCTGGCCTTGAACACTGCCAGAGAGGGGGAAGCCACAGCTTCTCTGGGGAACCTGTGCCAGTGCCTTACCACCTTCACAGGGAAGAATATCTTCCTAATCTAAAAATACACTCTTTCAGTTGAAACCCATTATGCCTTGTCATATCACTACTTGCCCTTGTAAACAGTCCCTTTCCATCTTTCCTGTAGGCCCCTTGAGGTACTGGAAGCCTGCAATAAGGTCTCCCTGGGCAGACCAACTGGTCTTTAGGCTGAACAAGACCAACCCTCCCAGCCTGTCTTAATACTGCCCAAAAAGTTATTTATTCACATTACAGATATGAACAAAACATTTAAATATTTCTGAATGGGGGGCTGATTATGTGTTTACGTTAATAAATGGAAATTTTGGCTATCGGACTGAAGTTCAATACCATTGCATGACATTGAGGACTTGCTGTGTCAGCAATATGTGAGTGAATTATATTTTTAAGATTATGTCCCTATTTTATGAAAAAATATGATATCAACAGCCATAACATCAGTGAATTTTGCATTTAGGAGTGGAGAAGGAGAAGCAGAAACTTGTAATATCTAGGTCTTGCAAGTAAAGATTAGAGAACATCAACAGAAATGGAAGTAGGTGTGTTGGAAAGATTGAAAGCTACTTGATAATTCTGTAAAATACCAATGTTCTCACATTCAAAACTCTGTTTATCTAAAATCCATGGTGAGATAAGCTCACACTTCATTTGCCTTTACCTGTGTTATTTTTTCGTAATTGAAATCCATATGAGCACAAGTTAAAATGAGCATGCAGTGTAATCAATTTTCTTCATTGTATGAACTAATTCACTGAGATGATCACATTTTCTTAAAATATGATAAGCAGGGAGTTCTTAAGTACAGAATTTTTCATAGGAACTAATAATAGATGCTGCTGCTATTGATTTGTAGCTGCCACTAGTGAAGACAAAAAGATATCTTTGGACAGTACTACTTTGGATAAATTTAGACCCAACTATGAAATGCAGACATTAAAAAGCTTCTGCATTTCACTGAGACAAGAATTTTTCTGCCTACTACATAAAACAGTCCTGATTTTTTATTACGTTCATGAAATAAGATGAGGTCAGGAATACTCAAGAGTTTTTACTTTATTTGGGTATATTAACATGGATCTAAACTGTTACTTTTTATACAATGTAGTTTAGGATAATGAACAGAATGTTAGAAATAAATCAGTAGTATTTGTAGAATTTATCTGTGTAAGTAAAATAAAGTAATTCAAACCAGTTTGTGTATGAAAGAAACTTATGTGAGATTCAGTTTCAGATTAACACACGTAAATGTAGTTCCCCATATAAAGGGAAATTAGTTGTCTAACCACAAGCATCTTTTACTTTCTGGAACATGCTAAGATATACAGTATATAAAAGAAAAGCCATAAGATGGAATGCATGACTGCATGCCACTGTAGCAGGAGTTACAACTGCAATATTGCCCCAGCAACAAAGAATGACACAGGATGCCCTGCTTTTAGGTAGCTGAATCCCATCCTCTGTGTGTAAATTCCCAACAGAGACAAGAAGAGGTCAGTTCAGTTGTCTCTGCTTGGATCTCTAGCATGATTTAAAGCACCCAGCCTGCTCTCCTGATAGGATGTTGGGTTTAAGCCATGAACCAGCTATTATGACCAATACAGTCCTTGGATGCTAAAGAGCTGCTCAACTCAGAGTCGATACCACCATTTGGCCAGCTGAATAATTCTTGGGTCCCATAGCTTTACAAACTAAAGACTTGTCATTTGCATACACTGAGACATCCAGTGTTATTTGATATATTTTAGGGTATCTGAGAAGTCTGATTCTCTGGAATGACAGCTGGAGATGGGTCATAAATTAATCTGTATATTAGTGTACCTCCGATGGCACTGAAGGTCTCTACATAAATAATTTAATCAAGAAGAAAAACTGTTGAACTCTCTCTATCCAGAAAAGCTAATAAAACAAAAAAATGATACTACTCACAATTCTGAGCCCATTATTTCTTTTTTTCTCCCTCTTTCTATGCAAAAGCCACAGGAATTTTAGGGTTCCTATCAACCTCATACTGCTATAAAATATTTTGGTGCTCAAGATCCTTTCAATAATTAAACTTTATCTGTCTTCCTTTGGCAACAAAGTGGGGAAACAAGAACTTATAAGAACGGGGTAATAATCTTACTACCAGTTCTTATTGGTTGTTTCTGATTGTTTTTTTTCTGATCCAGCAGAATAGCTGTGAGAAATTTAGCTTTAACTTTTGTCATACAGCCTGAGTGTAATGTTGTAAGTACACAGAAGAAAATTATAAGCATAGATCAGCAAAGGAGAACCTGATCTTGCATTAATGAGACTTCGGTAACGTGGCTACCAAATTAACCTTGAGTAGGAGCAATAAGGGCAGGGCCAGAGAGATATCAAGCAGCTAATTGCATGCTTTTAGTGCAGAGAATCACCACAAAAAAGGACATTTTTATTGCATCTGGCTTGCCCATGCTTTTTATATCTTACAGCATGGAGAGAAATGCAGCGATCTATAAAGGCATTACCAGCTGTCATGTAAGAATGATTGTTTTCGAAAGTTCTGCTATAGGTTCTCTTAGAATGAAAAAGTATAGACAATCCAAAATCTGTGTCAAAGTTTTGGGAATCTTAGGGTTGTACTTTTGTAGCTGAAATGTCATTATGACTAGAGACACTTTCTTCTTGCACTATAAAGCTATTGTAGGACTAAATTGGCTTCGGTACACCAAAGCTAGCTTAGAAATTCACTATCTAATCATAAGCAATTATGTTCATATTTCTACACTCAAGCAAGTGACTCCCTTTATGAGTTCAGAACCTTGTCATAAAGTCTAACATCTGAAATTTAAAAAGCAGTAGATTTGATAGGCATAAATGAGGCCAGTCCATCAGCCACTTAAGGAGAATTTGCTTCTTTGACCTCATTCTTCTTACAGATACAAATTCCTACTTTGACAGAAGCAGACTCCAGGGAAGGAGGGGGAAAAGAAAAGCAGTCTCCTAAAGATACCTGAGGGTCCACAGTTTCTATTATAGGAAGATATCATCAGGATACCACCATATCAACTATTCTGACTTTACAAAAGGCCATTCATCAACTGTGAGACTGGGGACTGAGTAGAGAGATACCTTGACATTGTAAGAACGCAGAGTTATCAAGCCCAAAAGTCATTTGACATACTAAAAATCTGTATTATACTTACAAACATGGAAGAATTGCTCAGGAATGTGAAAGTTGATGGCAGCTTTTGGCTGCCAGTGATAATGAGACAGTGTAGTTGAGAAACATGGGAGGAGGGAGCAAAAAGGTGGATAACAACTCTGGACTTCAGGAGAGCAGACTGTTCAAGGATCTGCCCTTAAGAATCTCACTGAAAACACACCTAGAGATAATCAGAATCATACACTCATAGAGTGATTTTGTCTGTAAGACACCTTTTAAGATCATTTAGTTCTCAGTGAGGGCCCTGGAAGGTCACCACACGTTACTGCTTTCCATTTGGACATTGAGCCATTGCCTGCAACTCTTGGACATGGCGACCCAGACAATTCCTTATCCATCTAACAGTCCATCCATCAAATCCATCTCTCTCCAGGGGAGTGGCAAGAATGCTGCAGGGAAGGTTTTTTGTATCAAAGGCCTTACAGAAGTCCAGGCAGGTGTCCACTGATGCTGTAGCTCCGCTGTACAAGACTATGAGGTTAGTCAGGTACAATCTGCCCTTGGTGAAGCCATGTTGGCTGTGTCTTTAACCACCTCCCTGTCTTCCAGATCTCTTGACATACCTTCCAAGAGAATCTGCTCCAGTATCTTAGGAGGCATAGAGGAGAGGCTTTCTGGTTGATACTTCTCAGGCTTTTTCTTACTACCCTTGTCCAAAATGGCGGTGATATTACATTTCTCCAGTAACTGGGGTCTTTGCCTGACTTTTCATATATGATGGAGACTGGATTAATGACTACATCTGCCAATTCCTTTAGGTCCCTGAAATGCATCTCATCAGGTCCCATGGACTTTTGAACATTTGATTGCCTTGGGTGTTCATGAAAATTATTTTCTTTTCTGATGAGTGGGACTTAGAACTTCATGATGAGCAGAACAGAGTCTAGCTGGAGACACATCAGCGTCCAAATGTGTTTACTATTTTCATTAATGAACTGGATGATGTTAAAGAGTTCACCCACAGAAAGTTTGCAGATGATACAAAACTTCCACGGGTGGCTGATAGACCAGATTTTTTTCTTCCTTTAACTGGGAACCCAGCAGGCTGGAGAAATGAGCAAACTAGAAGTTCATGAAGTTCAACAAACACAGCGCTACTCCTGGGGAGGAGTAGCCCCATGCCTCTGTACAAGCTGAAGGATGACCATCTGCAAAGCATTTCTTCTTAGACTCCTGGTAGGCAAAAAGTTGTGTATGAGGCAGCAGTGTGCCCATACGCAAAGAATGTTACCAGCATCCTGGGTTTCAGTAGGAGGAGTTTTGCCAGCAGTTCAGGGGATGTGATCCTTCCTCTCTACCCAGCACTGAATCACAGAATCACAGAATCTTAGGGGTTGGAAGGGACCTCAAGAGATCATCGGGTCCAACCCCCCTGCCAAAGCAGGTTCCCTATCTCATATTACATAGATAGGCGTCCAGATGAGACTTGAATATCTCCAGAGAAGGAGACTCCACCACCTCCCTGGGCAGCCTATTCCACTGCTCCATCACCCTCACTGGGAAAAAGTTCTTCCACATGTTGGTGCGGAACTTCCTGTGCTCCAGCTTACAGCCATTGCCCCTAGTCCTGTCCCCACAGACCACTGAAAAGGGGCAGGCCAATTCCCCCTGCAACCCATGCCTAAGATATTTATAAACACTAATTAGGTCCCCCCTAAGTCTTCTTTTCTCCAGGCTGAACAGACCCAGCTCTCTCAGCCTTTCCTCATAGGGGAGATGTTCCAGACCCCTAATCAACTTTGTCGCCCTTCTCTGGACTCTCTCCAGAAGGTCCCTGTCTTTTTTATACCGGGGAGCCCAGAACTGGACACAGTACTCCAGGTGGGGCCTGACCAACGCAGAGTAGAGGGGGAGGATCACCTCCCTTGACCTGCTGGCCACACTCCTCCTGATGCATCCCAGGATCCCATTGGCTCTCTTGGCCACCAGGGCACACTGCTGGCTCATAGCCAACCTGTCATCAACCAGGACCCCCAGGTCCTTCTCCACAGAGCTCTTTTCCAACAGGTCATTCCCCAGCCTGTACTGATACAGTTGGTTATTCCTCCCCAGGTACAACACCTGGAGTGCTGGGTACAGTTCTGGGCTCCCTAGTACAAGAGAGACATGAACATCCTGGAGCACGTCCAGTGAAGGGACACAAAGTCAATAAGGTAGAGAGTCATCTAACATATTGATAGAGGTTGAGAAACCAAGGGTTGCTCAAACTGCAGAAATTACTCTTGTCAATTATTTTGTTAAACTGTTGTTATGCATTTTAAGAGTTTAACCAAATGTGATCCAAATCATGGTTGGAGTCATTCATCACTCCTCTTATGTGAATCTCAGTCAGTAATAAAATCTACACATTGACTATATCCTGTTAGATAAGATAATAAATGTATAAGAAAGACAAGCACCATATGAAGCCTTGAACTGCTCTTCTGCGCCATAAAACATCATAAACCTCACAGTTTTTCACTTAATTGTAATACAATTAATTGTAAGCATTGAGTGCATAGAAGAAACTTCATTGCATGGTAGAGAATTTTTTAGACAGTAGGAAATTAAATTATTATTAGCAATATTTAATTGATATTTATGAAAAGGATTCATATTCATGGGAGAGGGTTTATGTTATTAGAGAAAATCGCCAGTATCTATTTAGTATATTTGTTTTCCTTTTTTTATTCATGAATTAGTCTAATGGTAAAACATTATGTAACATAAGAAATAATATTAAAGCAATTTATAATTTTTAGTCTCCTCTAACAGTCTGACACTATTACAGGTCTTTCCAATACTCCATGCATATTAAGTCTTAAAATATTTTCTTTTGCTTAATAGTATTTTTTTGCAGAATGGAAATTGACAGTCACAATCTTCCAGCTATATTTCCTGTTAATAATACGTTCATTTATATATGTAACAGCTAAATTCTGTCATAAAATGTTATGGCATCAGCATTGTTTCATATACCTCTTTTATTCTCTTTAAATAATGCAACATTTAAAGAAAACTAAAGGAGCCAGGAAGAAACTGCCTGCTAGAAAAAAGGTTTTAAGTAGTGTTTATAAAATACTTTTAAAATCCAAGATGAAAAGGACTTCTTAAATGCAGAATTTGTACTTTCATCCATTCCTTTGGAATATCTTACACTTTAGTATCCTCAGTTTCTGAAAAAGCAAAAAATTGCATATCTTATTGAATGAAGAAGAAAGAGTACATATTTTGCCCATAAATTTTGCATGGGTGCAAAATTAGAACAAACCCAAATAACACCAAAGATAGCAGTGAAACTATGAGTATTTTGTTCTTTTATATATACTATAAATCCTGACTGAAGCAAACAAAAAAGGAAATCTGAGATATCTTTAATGTCTTATTTGAAGGTAACAACATTTCTAAACAAAATGGATAGACATTCTCCAAATGCAACAATTTATCACAGAATTACAGAATCTTTTGTGGTAGGAAGAACTTTAGACTTCACTTAGTTCCACCTCCCCGCCCCCCAACATGGACAGGCAAACTTTCCACTAGGCCAGATTGCTCAAAGCCACATCCAACCTGTCCTTGAACCCCTCCAAGGAAAGAGCATCCATAATTTCCCTGGGCAACTTGTTCCACTACCTCATTACCTTCATAGTGAAGATACCTAATATCTAATTTGAATCTACCCTCCTTCAACCTAAAGCCATTACCCCATGTCCTTGTAAACAGTCACTCTCCAGATTTCTTGTACACTCCCTTTAGGTACTGGAAGGCTTCAATAAGGCCTCCCTGGAGCCTTCTCTTCCTCAAACTGAACAAGCCAAATTCTCTCACCTGTCTTCACAGGAGAGGTACTCCAGCCCTCTTATCATCCTCGTGGCTCTCCTCTATATTCTAGGGCAGCTATCAATCCACTCATCACTTAGCTTGTGTCTTGTTGAAATTCATGGGGCTTGCATGGTCCCACCTCTAACTTATCATGGCCCCTCAGGATGGCATTCATTCCCTCTAGAGTATCAACCATACCACTGAGCTTGGTGTCATCTGCGAACTTGCTGAGGATACACTCAACTGCACTGTACATGTCCATGACAAAATATGTTAAATAATTCTGATCCCAGTATGGCCCCCTGGGGGACACCTTGTCACTGATCTCCACCCAGATATTGAGCCATTGACTGCAAGTCTTTGAATGCAAACATCCAGCCAACTCCTTATCTGCTGAGTGGCCCACCCAGTGGTTTGATAATGAGATATTTGCAATTGTACCAGCAACACCATGTATATATTTTATTTGGGACTTTTTTGTTGGAGGGAGACTCTGTGAAATTTTTCTTTTGTCTTAAACTTTGTACTTAAACTCTCCCCTAAAAGGATAGTTTGCTTTATCTGAAGTTACACCACAACCTAACAGTAAAGTTCCCTTGAATAGAATCAAACCAAGAGAAGTGGAAAAGTATAACTAACACATACGTAGTAACATGACTAAGCCATTAGTGGCCACAAGAGTGGAATAAACTCTGAAAAGCATTATGTTGGCATCTTGAGATTACATAACCATAGTGAGATAGAAACTGGCAAATGGGAGTCAAACCTATAGCTGTAGAATATATCTTGGCTTTCCAATTCTAATTAGCTAATTTGGACTACAGACACAGTAAAATATGTAAATTTGCATTTTCTGAGCTAAATTTAGCTTCGTCATTTTTAAAAAATACTGTAGATAGCAGCTGATGTACAAATTAAACTATGTAATTAGGCAGATGTTCTAGTACAATAGTAACACCATAAAATATAAATGTACCTGGCATGTTTTTCAACAGGAATGAAAGAGCTCCTGCCCACACAGGTCTTATTCAGATCTTCTTTATCCACAAAGAATAAAACTGTCCTTCAAGAAGAACATATGGCAAGAGTGATGTGTAAATTAACTCTTGTTTTTGTTTATGCGAACTGAGGGATAAAATCTCTCCAGTAAGAAATTATTTTCCATGGACTCAGCAGGGTATCATCGGTGGTGGAAAATCTTCAGAGAAAAAAAGAAAAAGCCCACGAGAAGTGTTTATAAAGAAGAATCCTTTTATCCAGCACGGAGATTATATGTTCCTCTGTACCTTTACATTTTCAAATAAGTCAGGCCAAAATGATCACTGCAATGGAAAAGGATGCCTATCTTTGATTTCATAATTAATTAAAAGATCAATGACTGTTCCACACAGCTGGGTGTTAAGCTGTCCTAGAATCTAATTCCAGCTTTCCGATAAAGTTTGGGGCTTTTTTCCAAATGTCACATAAAACTGACCGAGCAAGTTTACAGAATACCTAATGAGAAAACACTACATCATTCTTAACACAGAGCACAAGCAAACAGTTTTATTCCTGTTTGTGCAGCTTAACCTTCTGCAAAAGTAATTAGGTCTATAATTAAAAAGCTATTTGGAATGATTAAAACCCTGTTATCTAGTGGCATTTAAAG
This sequence comes from Laterallus jamaicensis coturniculus, assembly GCA_022605575.1. Lineage (NCBI taxonomy): Eukaryota > Metazoa > Chordata > Aves > Gruiformes > Rallidae > Laterallus > Laterallus jamaicensis. Next base: position 481,226 of record JAKCOX010000076.1, on the reverse strand, counting down.
ACAAATGCAAATGTCAGAAAGGATGAATTAATTAAAATTACTATTGAAAAGAAAAAAAGTATATTAGTGTAAGGACTAGAGGATGTTATTTACTGAATGTTACAATATGAGGTGAAGTTAGATGTTCAAAGGATATGGTGAAGGTTGAAATAATTTTATCTGGCATTTTGTAATGTGATCTGCCATCAATCATTGGTATATATTGTTATGCAAACACATAGATGTATGGCTCAGTCCCTATCTATAGCTTAGGAGAGTAAGGCTTGCTCACAGGAATCCTGTTTCATCTCTGCTTTCCAGCCCAGTGCAATGCTGCAATGCCAAGGGACAGAGGTTGCAACAAAATTGTGCCAGCTAACACCACATCTCCCAGGAAAAGCGCAGAGGTGAGGATATCTTTGTTCCTTCCTCCTTCCCACCTACCTTTCCTCCCTCTCACATGCCTTTCTTCCCTCCCACCTGCCTTTCCTCCCTCCCACCTGTCTTCAAGATTCTCATGCTTCTGTGAGACAAAGGAATAGTGTAGTATCAAGAAGCCTTTAATAAAGTTGATTTCCCTATAGTTACCTACACTGAGAAGATTTTGTGCAAGAGTTTGCTAAGTTCGCAAAGCAGACACACTGAAGGAGGCATGTTGATAATGTGTTTTGTGTAACTCAGATGACTTTTGCAAGGCTCCCTACAGAATTACTCTGTACAAAGATAGCCCCTCATATGAAAATTATGTCCTCAAGGAGAATTTCAGCGTACACACCTATAGTAGATGCTCTGTATCACCCCTGGAAGAAAGCTGTCTCCCTTCTCTGATAATAGAAAATGAACCTAAGGGGATGTTCTTGAACTTTCTCTAGTATGAATGCCCTTTCTTGTGCTCACAGTACTTGCAACTTTCTTTACCAGCCTTGATATACAATCATGACACCATTTCTTCTTTATGGGAGATTCTGTTTTCAGAGCATGAAGCTCTCTTCTTTTTATCTTATCCAATTAGTTACAACATAAGAGTGTAATAGAGACAACATTGCTTTGCCCTCCCATCAATGACAAAACACACTCAGCCAAAACACTTGTGGCAATTAGCACCCAGAAACTGCATATTTTAAGCCAGTGGGCTTGGTCTCAAATGATTGCATATTTGAACCATTGCTGTAATTAACTTCTGGGTTTATCATTATCACAGCAAATTTTTTAATTACATTTTATATATGGCTTAGATGGCTATTTTCCAAGCTGCTTTTTAAAGGCAGTGATACTGATTACTAGGTAAATTCTCTTCCCACTGCATTGTTAGAGCACCATGGCCACTAAAGATTAATTTTCGGTTCACACTCCCAAATGTCAACCCAAGAGCATCTAAGTTTCTATTACTCATTCTGAGGAATCAACCTCTATTAATTCATATGACTTACTTTGACAAATCTCTGTTTATAAGGCTTGTGTCTTTTGAACTTCATTATAAGGAGTTCAAGAGACACTTGATCAGGAATGGCTTTATGAGGAAAAAAAACGCTGTGAAATATGAATGATCAATTAACTACATCGCAGAGTATTTATGTGTCTTCAAGAAATATTGTAGCAATGACTCATTACCTCTCAAAAAGTAAGGTTTGGGGAAAAGTACCATAACTTTTAAATGGTTTGAAAAAACCCACAAATTTCAGACTTTAAAAGATAATTATCTTCCATACTGAAAATTTCAGAATGCATCCTGTACACTTTAAAGGGCACAAGAAAGCTCAGCCAAAATAATTTGCATAAAAAATGTTATCAATTACCCATAATACTATAACAACCATTTCGTTATTGATTAAAATGCATAGTCTCTGGAGTGTTTTGATTTCATACATGCCAATACATTTTTATTATCTCATAGGCAACTGTGAGGGCAAGCTAACCTCATATCCAAAACCATATACATATATATATATATATATATATATATATATATATATATATATATATACACACACAAACCCTCCAACCAAAATTATTAGGCCTTTGTAAATCAGATGTTTAGTACACTAAAACAATGCTGTTGTCATTGTACTGTACCTGTGTGGCTTCTGAGATTTTGCTCTGAAGTTAGAGATACTGGGGATATTGTCTTGACAGATTTCTGAGTCTCTCACAACTGTCTGCAAAGCTAACTACTGCTGTTACTAAAGGTTTGCTTCCTAAAGTCACAGCTAGGAGTAGAGTCTGGGTCAAAAAGGTGTATTTTCTCATTTTTTAAAGCAGAGGGTTTATATTTGTTATTCAGCATTAGTGAGCATGGATAAAGAGAATTTTTTAAGATATTGTTTGTTATATGTGTTTTGGTTTGTTTTGGTTTGGTTTTAAGGTGTTTATGAAGAAGCAGAAGGGATATCCATCATTAATTCTCTAACTTCTAACATCAGGGGATCACAGTTTTGTTGTTAGTTTTTGGATATGACTTACTTGACTGCCTGTCTATGCTGTCAGTTTGCATTATAAGTAATTTGGGATTTGGACGATAAAGTACAATGTGCTTTCACACTATTATTCTGATTTAGGATTGGGCATTTAGATAATACTGTCACATAAATTGAATAATTTTAAACTAATAAATTAGTTAACTAATTTCAGATCTCTCACCAAAAAGGTCATAAAAAATGTGTCTCTTCATTTCTCTTTTCTATGTTATTAAATAATTTGATTAAATTATTATTACATTAAATATATTACTGTTTATGTGCACTAAAGCCTTCTTTCTGCAGGTCTTTGTACAGAGCACAGCAGGGAACATAATGTCATTAAATTTCAACCCCAGTGTGAGTTACTGTTTAATCTGAACATAAGAAAGGTTATGCTCTAGGCATAATCTTCTGCAGTGAGGCCTTGATTCAGATGATCATTGTACATTGCACACTAAACAGAGAAAGCATCAGAACTGGTTAGCTTAGTCTTCATATGGGAGTAGCAGGTTAGACAGAAAGCTCTTGTAAATCTCCAGGTACTTGTGCTTTTGCTCCCTTCACCGTGAAAAAACAAGGTTAGAAGAGGCACCAGGGAGTGGTTTAAATGTGGATGGAAAACCTTTGAAAATCATTCTCTACACGTGCAGGTGCTAGAGAAGAGTACTTTTGTCTGGCCTCATTACTGAACATAGAAATGAGTCTTTTTTTTTTTTTTTCCTTAATCCCACTTCTGCTAATTTTTTCCCCTCTCATTTAAGGTAGTTTTCCTTACTCATAGCACATTGTGCATCTGAGTTTATGTCCTCTTTATGTGGGAAAGGGCTGAAATAAAGTAATCAACACAGTCAACGGAACTGTTGTGGGTGTGTACTATAGACCCTCTGATCAAGAGGAGCGGGCTGATAGTGCTTTCGATAAGCAACTAGAAGTAGCCTCGAGATCCCAGGCGCTTGTCCTTATGGGGGACTTCAATTATCCAGATATTTGCTGGGCAAGCAATACGGCCAGTCGTATGCAGTCCATGCATGTGGCCATTTTTTGCAATGCGTAGAAGAAAATTTCCTGCTACAGATGGTGCAGGAGCCTACAAAGGGAGGGTGGGTGCTGGACCTTGTTCTTACTAACAAGGATGGGCTTGTTAAGGAGGTGAAGGTCGGGGGCAGCTTAGGACAAAGTGACCACGAAATGATAGAGTTCAAAATCCTGGGTGGAAGAAGCAAGCCAAAAAGCAGGATAGCTACCCTGAATTTTGGAAGAGCTAACTCTGATCTCCTCCGCAACCTATTAGGAGCTATCTCACAGGCTAGGCTGTTAGAAGGAAAGGGGCCCTGTGAGAGCTGGGTATCATTTAAACAGCACTTCTTCCAAGCGCAGGAACGATGCATCCCTTTGAGTAAGAAATCAGGAAAGAGAGGCAGAAGACCTGTGTGGATGAGCAGGGACCTTATGAGTAAACTCAAAGGGAATCAAAAGGTTTATGAACTGTGGAAACAGGGTCTGAGCACCTGGGAAGAATATGTGGATGTTGTCAGGGCCTGTAGGGATGCAACTAGGAAGGCTAAAGCCAACCTGGAAAAGAAACTGGCAAGGGACATAAAGGGCAATAAAAAGAGTTTTTTCAGGTATGTGAATAGTAAGAGGATGACCAGGGATAATGTAGGTCCCTTGCTGAATAAGCCGGGTGTCCTGGTAATGGGGGATGATGAGAAGGTGGAGATACTAAATGCCTTCTTTGCCTCGGTCTTCACTCCAAAGGCCCCTCAGGACCCACAGATCCTGGATGAAAATAGGAGTGTTTGGGGAACGAAGAGCTTCCATCTAGTTGAGGTAGGGGAAGTGCAGGAGCGGCTCAAAGGGATTAATGCACACATATCCATGGGCCCGGATGGGATGCATCCACGTGTGCTGAGGGAGCTGGTGGAAGTGATTGCGGAGCTGCTGGAAGTGATTGCGGAGCTGCTCTCTATCATCTTCAACAGGTCTGGAGAAGTGCCTGAAGACTGGAGGATAGCAAATATCACTCCAGTCTTTAAAAAGGGCAAGAATGAGGATCTTAGCAACTATAGGCCAGTCAGCCTCACTTCTGTCCCTGGAAAAATTTCTGGATGCCATCACCAAGCAATTGGAAGAGAAGAAGGTCATAAGGAGTAGTCAGCATGGACTCACCAAGGGGAAGATCATGCTCGACCAACCTCATAGCCTTCTATGATCTCATCACCGGCTGGGTGGATGGAGGGAGAGCAATGGATGTCATCTACCTTGACTTTAGCAAGGCTTTCGATACTGTCTCCCATGACATCCTGATAGAAAAGCTGAGAGAGTATGGGATAGATGAGTGGACAGTGAGGTGGGTCGAGAATTGGCTGTCAGACCAAGCTCAGAGGGTCGTGATCAGTGGAGCAAAATCCGAATGGAGGCCTGTGACTAGCGGTGTTCCCCAGGGCTCGGTGTTGGGTCCAGTCCTGTTTAATATCTTCATTGACGACCTTGATGAGGGAATAGCATCCACCCTCAGCAAGTACGCTGATGATACAAAGCTGGGAGGGGTGGCTGACACCCAGGAACCCATCCAGCGAGACCTGGACAGGCTGGAGAGCTGGGCAGTTAGAAACCAGATGAGGTTCAACAAAAGCAAGTGTAAAGTCTTGTACCTGGGGAGGAATAACCGACTGTATCAGTACAGGCTGGGGGATGACCTGCTGGAGAAGAGCTCTGTGGAGAGGGACCTGGGGGTCCTGGTTGACAATAGGTTGGCTATGAGTCAACAGTGTGCCCTGGTGGCTAAGAGAGCCAATGGGATCCTGGGGTGCATCAGGAGGAGTGTGGCCAGCAGGTCTAAGGAGGTGATCCTCCCCCTCTACTCTGCCCTGGTCAGGCCCCACCTGGAGTATTGTGTCCAGTTCTGGGCTCCCTGGTATAAAAAAGACAGGGATCTCTTTGAGAGAGTCCAGAGAAGGGCTACGAAGATGATTCAGGGCCTGGAACATCTATGAGGAAAGGCTGAGAGAGCTGGGGCTGTTCAGCCTGGAGAAAAGAAGACTGAAGGGCGACCTAATCAATGTTTATAAATATCTTAGGTATGGGGTGCAGGGGGAATTGGCCTGCCCCTTTTCTGTGGTCTGTGGAGACAGGACAAGGGACAATGGCTGCAAATTGGAACACAGGAAGTTCCCCACCAACATGCATAAGAACTTTTTCACAGTGAGGGTGTAGCTAGGGAGCTTGCTTTGGCAGGGGGGTTGGATGATCTCTCGAGGTCCAACCCCTACAACTCAGTGATTCTGTGAACTGGATGGAATATCGGACATGTTCAATTATTCATAGCTCATCCCAGGGTTCAGAGGGTATTGGCAAATGTATTGGCTAATCCAGTCTCCATCATATATGAAAAGTCATGGAAATCAGGTAAAGTCCCCAGTTACTGGAGAAATGTAGTATCAGAGCCATTTTGGAGAAGGGTAGTAAGAAAACGCCTGTGAAGTATCAATCAGAAAGCCTCTCCTCCATGCCTCCTAAGATCTTGGAACAGATCCTCTGGGAAGGTATGTCAAGAGATCTGGAAGACAGGGAGGTGGTTAAAGACACAGCCAACATGGCTTCGCCAAGGGCAGATTGTGCCTGACTAACCTCGTAGTCTTGTACAGCGGAGCTACAGCATCAGTGGACATCTGCCTGGACTTCTGTAAGGCCCTTGATAGAGAAAACCTTCCCTGCAGCATTCTTGCCACTCCCCTGGAGAGATGGATTTGATGGATGGACTGTTAGATGGATAAGGAATTGTCTGGGTGGCCATGTCCGAGAGTTGCAGGCAATGGCTCAATGTCCAGATGGAAAGCAGTAACGTGTGGTGAAAGACTGAGAAACATTCTATGGCTGCACCCTATAGAAGTGGCCCATGCTGAGCCAATTGGTGATAAACTGAAGTCCCATGGGAAAGGATGGGAAAAGTTTGTGGAGAACTGTCTCTTGTGGGTGGGGCCCCACACTAGAGCAGCAGATGAATGTAAGGAATGCCACCCCCCGCCCAGCTAAGAAGGAAAACAACATGTGAGGAACTGACAGGAACTCCCATCCCAGTCTCCCCCTGTGCCACCCTGGGGGGACGAAGGGAGAGAAATCATGAATCAAGTCTGCTAAGGGGGAAGTGTTTTAACATCTGTTTTTACTTCTAATTATCCTACTCTGGTTTCATTTTCTCTGTGTGTGTGTGTGTGTGTGTGTGTCTAGTGTAATAAAATAGATGTGCTTTCTTATTCCATGTTGAGTCTGTTGTACTCGTGATAATTGTAGAATGATCTCTCCCTGCCCTTATCTTGACTCCTAAGCCTCTCAATAAGTATTTTCTCCCTGCTCCAGCTGAAAAGGGGAGTGATAGAGCGACTTTGGTGGGCATCTAGCTTCCAGGCAGGGTGAAGACACCCACATGTCTTTTCATATTACCAGCTCTATAGACTTCCAAATAGTGGAGTATCATGTGAAATATAAATCTTATTTGCTCACTGTTTTTTAACATAAACATAATATACCCTCCTATGGATATTGCTTTTGTGGACGCTAGTTTTGCTGCTGTTTCAGAGGCTTCTTGGACTCCAAAAATATATGAACAGTTATCACATCAAACTCTTTATGAATAGGTTTGTTAATTTCCATTGAATATGTATATAGTCACATGCAATAGTATAATTACTAATCCAATAAAACTGACAGACCTCTTAGTACTAGATTTATCTTCAACTGCCATGTGTAAAGTAAAGGTAAGTAAGACTATAATTCATGTCAACTTAAGGGACAAGTAAGTTATTAAAGCCTTTTTGGTGATAGAAAGAAAAATGATCAGCTTCTAGTTTATAATATAGATACATACATAATTATATATGTTTGTCATTACATGAAGGCCTTACTATGGTATTTACTACTGGCCATTTAGAGCTGTATCTGCAATGTGAATTCTTTGGAGTTCCATGTTGCTCTTTATTTTAATTTCTACAGTTTATTTGTAAAAACTTTCAATGTAATTAATCTTATCTTCACTGAATATTAGTTATTTTTTTGTGAACAATAAGACATATGTGTGACTACAGCAGAAATAGAACATTATTTGACTGATAGGAAAGGGTATAATAAAGAGCAGTTAGTGAAGTTCTTCAGAAGTGGTCATTCTTGTTTTAGCAGTTGCACTTCCTTTGTTGCATTCTCTTCTCCTACAATTCATCTGCAACTCTTAACATTATATGGGGAAGTGACCTCAGATACCTGGTTTGTTCTCTAAAGCGTGTTCTATATAGACAGAATCAGTGCATAGTAGTCCTTGAAAAGCATATACTCATCTCTCTTTTCCATGTCGCTTCCTTACAGTGAGGAAAGAGGAAATTTGGCCAAATGTTTATACTGACAGGTGGTATTTTAAATGTAAGGCATCTCATCTGGCTTCTAGAGAGTGATCAGTTTAAACGACATTAGAAGCTGATAAATGTAAAGCTACATGAGAAAGACGTAAGGTAAGGTAATAAGAAATGGGATCTAGACCTATTTCAGGAAATTTCTATAATCAAAACCTGATGCTTAGGATGTTAAACCTTCTCTTTAGTGCATTTTTTATTATTACAGTACAACAAAAACCAGTGATAGAGCAAATGCCCATCAGCAACGGATCATTTCTGAATCATCTACTTTTGTCAGCCATCCAAATTAATCCTAAATATAGTAATACTCCAATATGGCACTCTGAGCTACATTACAAACTTTCCAAATATTCAGTTAGACAGTCACAAAATTATCCTGGTAACTGCAAGGTAGGAGACTAGAGATAGGTGCTGATGAATGTAACCACTTAAAATTATAAAAGTGTGATGATGTATTCAAATTTAAAAAGAAAAATACTTAAGAACCTAAATATATTAAATGTAGGCTGGTACCATGAATCTGAAGTCATGATCTTGAAATCAGCCTAATAATGAACTTCAGTTCCATATGAGCTGCTTTAATGTTTTAGTTCCCTAAGTGTGTGCTGCACAGGTGCCTCATTTTCAATACAGGTGAGTCCAATGACGATCCCCCAAATAGGTGCTTGAACCACTGAAGCATTTTGGGAGCATGCCCAAATCTCACTGGCAGGCTCAGGCTCCCTTCAAAATGAAATGAAATCTGCCACTTTATTTCAAATCATAGTTTGAGGTGACCTCGAGAGAAACCTTCCTACCCTACTGTCTTCCTTGCCTAATTTATTATAGTTAGATGCAGTAGCCTAATAAGCAAAGCCTCATTAATATGAACCTGCATTCACAGCCTGACCCAACATCAAAACATTGAAACTGACACTTTTCAGGAGGATGTCTAATTTAATGGGGATATGGAAACACTCCCACCCCGCTTACTCCTTATCCTGTCATTAAGATGGTCATTTAAATTATCCTGTGCTTTGGACAGAGGAAGAGAACAGAACAGTTTTTAGGCAGGGTACAAACAATGGTACCCCAGCCCATCTAGAGGAAGGAGATGGGCTTAGGATACAAAGGGCTCAGGCAGCCTTGATTATGCTGCTGTAGGTGATCCAGGTGGCTCTTCTCACACTAGAAGAGGGATAGCCATGAAATCACAGAGTAGTTGAAATTGGAAGAGACCTCTGGAGGTCATCTGATCTTCTCAGGCAGGGTCACCTAGAACCCAGGACCATGTCCAGATCACTTTTGAATATCTTCACAACCTCTCTAGGCAACCTGTGCCAGTGCACCATCACCCTCACAGTAAAAAAGTATTTTCTCACATTCAGAGGGAAGCCCCTGTGTTTCAATTTCAGCCCATTGCTTCTTGTCCTGTCACTGAGCACCACTGAAAAGGGCCTGGCTCTATCCTCCTGCATCCCCCCTTCAGACATTTACATACTTAGTATTATGTATATAATAAGCTATGCATTTATACATATATGTATATACATATATGAAGTCATTATTCAGTAATAAGATCCCCTCTGAGATTTCTCTTCTTCAGGCTTAACAGTCCCACATGTCTCAGCTTTTCCTTATGAGGAAGCTGCTCCAATCCATCATCTGCATAACCCTTCATTGGACTCTCTCGAGTATGTCCACATCTCTTGTACTGGAGTCCAGAAGTGAACACAGTACTCCAGGTGTGGCCTTATCAGTGCTGAGTAGACAGGTAGGATCACCTGCCCCAAACTGCTGGCTATTCTTTGTTTAATGCAGCCCAGTATACCCTTAGCATTGTTTGCAGCAAGGGCATGTAACTGGCTCATGTTCAACTTCGGGGGTTGGTCCCGATGATCTCTTGAGGTCCCTTCGAACCCCTAAGATTCTGTGATTCTGTGATTCTGTGATTCACAGATTGCCAGCAGTCCTCCTGTTACTATGAAGTTCCTTCTTTTCTCATTACCAGTTTCCAAACTGCACTGAAATCCATTTGTGCCAGGTTTTGTCCAGGTGCTGAGCACTCCAGCAGGTTCTGCAAGCTTATAACCTTCCTGGGGGCAGGCAGCTGGTGTGTAAGGTCAGCTCTGTTATGGTGCAGCTGTGACCCTGGATCAGGCTGCTTTTAAAACAGCTGCATTGTGAGAAGGAGCTGTTCAAAGCTGTTTGGAGGCCTCCATGCTTGTCTTGGGATTTGGTATCTGCTCAGGCCCTTGCCTTTGCTCCCTGCCTGACTTCCCCTTACTAACCTGGCCTTGGACCTGTCTGGAGATCTGGGCTGTGTCTAAACCTGCCACAGTCAGACCTAGTCTGCTCTTCTTTCTGGGATATGTTGGGACTGCATCATATGCTGGTAAGGGCACTGCCGTGGCAGCAATGCTCTCAGCTCCCCAAACCCTGCACTAGCCACACTGCTGCTCCCCAACTCTAGGTTAGCTGTCTCAGGGCCAGAGAGCTGATGTGCCACACTCAGAGGGTCTCCAGGTTTCTTACCTTCTCTTCTCACATCTCTGATACAAAAGACAAGGGTGTCTGGAACTGTATAATTTTTAACAACATACTCATACATTTGAATGGCTGTCTTTAGATGTTATAATATTAGAAGAGGTTCCAGTAAAATAGATTATTTTAGGAAGTAAAATATTGAAATTGAAGAATATTTTACGTACTTTCATATGTGTTTGTTCACCATTTACTTTGATAATGGTTACTGGTCTTTTTGAGGATGATTATATATGTAAAATACTATTCGCATGGGATAATATGCCAGATTCCTGAAATAGATTCCATGTAAGAATGAATGTAACCTGCCAGTTTTAATGAAATCAAACTGATATTCAACAATCTTGTCTAGATTTCACTTGTACAGTAGCATTTACTTTGTTTACTATGCTTAAATGAATCTACAATACATTGTGTACCAACAAACAAGAACCTCTTTTATCTGGTTGCTGGTAGTCCTTTTGGTTTTCCTCTCCTTTGTCATTTCAGTGTTCAAACTATGTGGCCACTGAAGACATTTTACTTGAGAAGGAATCAGAGTTTATTGACAGAATTTTTTTTTTTTTTTCTAGTTAAACAGATGGGAAATCTAGACACAATCCGTAAGTGTTACTAAGGCAGTCAGACAAAATCAGGTCTTGGCATATCACTCAACTTTCTTTCACTGAGTAGCTAATGCTGTTGTTCAGTGATAAAAAATTGTTTTACAAGACATAGCCATTGCTAACTTGCTTTGATTTGGAAAAAATATTACACCATCTTTCCCCCATCAGGTTGTTTTTTTTTAATAGATAGTGGAAATGAGAGGATAAATTTATATTATTCAGAAGGGAGTAAAAACTTCTAAAGCAACAGTTTTAGTTTCATGATTGCAACGTAAATTATCCTGGCCTAAACTGGACTGGCATCAATGCCATTTGCATCAGCAGATCTGATTCACTGGACAGAACATGAGTCACCAGTCACACAGAGTCACAGAATCACAGAATCATAGGGGTTGGAAGGGACCTCGAGAGATCATCGGGTCCAACCCCCCTGCCAAAGCAGCTCCCTAGGACATACTGCGCAGGTTGGTGTCCAGACAGGTCTTGAATATCTCCAGAGAAGGAGACTCCACACCCCCCTGGGCAGCCTATTCCAGTGCTCTGTCACCCTTACTGTGAAAAAGTTCCTCCGCATGTTAGTACGGAACTTCCTGTGCTCCAACTTGCAGCCATTGTCCCTTGCTTTGGTGACTTCAGTGGAGCCAACGTTTTAACATTTTGTTTTGTAAGGACACTCCATAATATAAAGACCTTCCCATATTATAAGCAGACAAATTTCTGCCAGCCTCCAGCATAGCTTTATTTATATGTTTTATTGCTCTCTGCATCTCTGTGAATCCTACAAGAGTGGTAACAGGGTTAATGTACCTTTTTCCATTGAAGCAGATGAAGGAATGTGCTGTACATGTAAGAAGGACAGAGGTGGGGAGGTTTGCACTGCAGGGTTTTTTTCCTACAGCAATCCTTATCTTTTATTCCAGAAATACTCCCCCAGAAGTATATATGATTCTCATGTTTCTAATGTGAAAAATGTCAAAAAAATATTATTAGACGGACATTGCTCCCCGGATGGATACAACAGAAATCTTAGTTGTGAATATCAGTATGGTTTCATATTTGCATTTAGGGAATCTTGTAAAATGGAACCAACTCATATCCATAAGGATTTAAACTCAGGTTTCAGGGTACTAAATCAAAGAGAAATTATATTTCAGCTTTGGATATTATCTTCTCCTATTGTATATTTAGTGAACATCTGAAAATTATCCTGCAGTTTATTTCAAAGGAAAAGAAGAATCTGAATATGTTTTAGACAAAGCCTAGACATGTTCAGATATTGATTCAAGCTGTTCTTTAGGTGAAGTAAAAGACAATTTGGATATACTGGGATTCTTATTGATCTGATAATGTATTATTAAATCATTACTCTCTTTTTATAACATCTTCTGAAGCTTCAGAGAGTTTTGCTAAAAAATAATTAGCAAATGTCCCAAGAGGTGACTATCCAGTGAAATAGCAGAACCATTTTTTGAAAAATACAGGGCTCATATCAGATTTTTTTTTTAAGTTAGGAAGGGCACATTCACATTTCAGTTTAAGCTAAGTAAATACAATCAGAGCTTAAGTGGTAATGTATACGAAAATTGCATCTTTAGTTATTCACAGATATCTAAGTATTCTCCAAAGAGTAGCAGCATCTGCAGCAGTGGACACCTCTGCAGTTTTAAATGAAGAAAGCTATCCCAGTAACAGTTCGTTCATAAAACTTTATTAGTGATCTAGGAGTATGGATAAATGGTCAGTTACATATCTTGGGTACAAGAAGATTGCACTCCTCGTTTCTTGGTATAAAAGAGAATGTAACAGTCTTCATAGGCACCATTTCAGTAAAAAACCCCCAATCCAGCAAACAAATGGAAACGTCCGATAACAGATGCCAACAAAAGGTTTTATCTTGTTATATTTGCTAAGAGTTATGTTTAGAGTATACTATTCATAGCTTGGTTGAATTTTCTGTGAAAAAATCAATTTCACATTAGGAATTGTTTAAATTAAACACATTTTTCAATGACTACTAGTTCTTATTTCCAAATGTCACATTCAAAATCAAACACTAGAGAAAGAAGGTCCATGTCTACAGAATAAGGGATTTTTCATGTATATTTCTAATAACATTTAAGAAAAAATAAATGTACGTGTTGATTGTTTAACGATTGACAAAAATAATACATGCTGTTCACACTTCAGTAATCAAAATTATTTATTCTAAAGATGAAAAGAATTCTGCATTTATTTCTTTTGCTCATAACATTGTTTTATTCTCAGTTGTATGTTTTAAGGAAAATTAAAATGTAAGGTATATACGTACTGCTGCCAAAAGATTTCTGAATCTGGTGGAATTGCTTATCCTCACAGTGAGTTAAAAGGAACGTAAATCTAAATTTACAGTGGCTGACACCTGAGTCGTGGTGAGGGATTCAATTTATATATACTTACCATGCGTTTTATTATCATAAACTCCCTTTATAAAAGACCTCACCAAAGAAAAGGCAATCCTTTCTTTCAGACTTAGCAAACAGCCACACTGTATTCCTCAGTTCAATAGCACTGGGCATACCCATGGAAATTGTTATTCTCAGTATAATCATTGGCTCATGCTAAAAATCCATGCTTCTTTGTGATAACACTTCTTGCAATAAAGTCATGCTATATGACAGGGTGTGTGTCATCTTGCCTCAGGTGGCCTATTAGGTTTAAAGCTGAAGGCCAAGTGACACAGCCATCTGTGCTTTGGTACTGTTTCTGTCTGATACCTTCTCCCATGCCTCTACTCCAAGGACTTACCTTGGCTACTAAGTGTCCCTGAATAATATATATCTATCTATATATATATACATACTCACACATACATTATTGAAAATAAAAGGGAAAGTGATGAAATAAACTTATTACAGCAATGTTCAGAGGTTGAGCAGGCTTGATGTCCATGCATAAGCATGTAGCCTTCCTCAGCTTAAGCCTTTCAGACCTTAAATACAAACTGCAACATTTAATGCATATATAATACAGATTATAACATCTCATTAGCTTCATCCTTGGAAATGTTTAAGGCCAGGTTGGATGAGGTTTGGGGCAACCTGGTCTAGTGGAGGGTTTTCCCTGGCCATGAGAGTGTGGTAGAACTAGATGATCTTTGAGGTCCCCAGACCATTCTATGATTGTCCCATATGACACTGTCCCGCATGACATCCTTGTCTCTAAACTGGAGAGACATGGATTTAACATATGGGCCACTCTATGGATAAGGAATTGTCTGGATGGTCACTCTCTAAGAGTTGTAGTCAGCAGCTCAATGTTCAAGTGGAGACTAGCAAAGAGTGGCATTCCTCAGGGGTCCATATTGGGACTGGCACTGTTTAACATCTTTCTTGGTGACACGGAGAGTGGAAATGAATGCACCCACAACAAATTTGCCAATGACACCAAGCTATGTGGTGCAGTCAACACACTTGAGGGAAGGGATGCTGTTCAGAGGACCTTGACAAGCTTGAGAGATCAAACCATGAAAACTGCATGAAGTTCAACAATGCCAAGTGCAAAGTCCTGTAGGGACAATCTGAAGCACAAGCCGAGGTTGTCCTGAGAGTAGATTTAGAACAGCCCTGAGGAGGATTTGAGGGTGTTGGTTGATTAAAAGTTCAATCTGAGCTATCTAGCCTGACAGCCTAAAAAGTTGAGTAGTTGTTTTTTTGGTTTTTTTTTCCAGAGATTCACATCTCCAGGAAAATGAGGGAATTGAATATGAATCTCCTTGTTCTGGTTTTGGCTAGGATAGAGTTAATTTTCTTTCTAGCAGTTGGTGAAATGCTATATTTGGGAGTCAGGATGAGAGCAGTGCTGATAACATGCTAATGTTTTAGTTGCTGACAAGCAGTCATGGACTTTTCAGTTGTTCATATAGTCCTGCTAACAAGAAGGTGGGACAGTGCCCGTGAAGCTGTGAGGGAACATAGCCAGAACAGGTGACCCAAACTGGCCAAAGAGGGTATTCCATGCAAATTACATCATGCCTAGCATAAAGGGGGCTGGTGGGGAGGAGGAGCACATGGCTTCAGAACGCTCAGTTTCTGGGGATGGTCTGGTTTCAGGATGGCTCTGAGCTGTGTGGCCTGAGTTGTGTGGTTCAGTGAGAAGCTGCATTGTACATCATCAGTTTCATATATTTGCTACAAAAGTCCCATTGTTACTTCTTTCTCTGCTGTTCCAGTAATATATCCTTATCCCAACACCTGAGATTTGCCTTTGGTTTTCCTGGAGAGGGTCATTTTGGGTGCTATCATGCAGCACATGTGTGATGGCCAGAGGATCAGGCCTAGTCAATATGGGTTTACAAAAGGCAGATCTGGTCAAACTAACCTGATTGTCTTCTATGACAAGGTGACCTGCTTAATGGATGAGGGGAAGGCTGAGGATGTAGTCTAGTTGGACTTTAATAAAGCCTTTGACACGGTTTCTCACAGCATGCTGATTAAGAAACTGGCTGCCACTGGCCTGGACAGGTGGACCTTCTGCTGGGTGAAAAAACTGTCTGGATGGCTGGGCCCAAAGGGTGGTGGTGAATGGAACAAAATCCAGCTGGAGACCAGTCATGAGTGGTGTCCCCCAGGGCTCAGTTCTGGGTCCAGTTCCATTTAATATTTTTATCAATGACCTGGAAGAAGGGCTTGAATGTTCCCCCAGGAAATTTGCAGATGACACTAAGCTGGGAGGTAGTGTCAATCTGCTTGAGGGTACGGAGGCTTTTCAGAGGGATCTGAACAGACTGGACTGATGGGCTGAGACCAATGGGATGAGGTTTAACAACACCAAGTGCACCTGCACCTGGGACATAACAACCCCATGCAGCGATACAGACTTACAGAAGACTGGCTATACAGCTGTCAGGTGGAGAAGGACCTGGGGGTGTTGGTTGACTGCCAACTGAATATGGTATTTTAAAGGTACTTTGGCAGCTTTCTGTTGTATTTAAGTTATTCTTAGGATAAGTTATTTTAGAAAGCAAGGCTTTGAGATCAATGCAATAAGCACAGACCTTTTCTGTTCCTTTGGCTCTTGTGATCCAAGGAGAGAGATGCAAAGTCTGGTCTAGTTCCTCTTTAGAGATCCTTTGAGCGGTCACACTTTTCCTTTGTACCTCGATTATTTAGTCCTAGTTCACCTAAATACATTTACTGGCCTTTTTAATCAAATTTTTTTTCTTACACCAAAAAATACATATTTCATTTGAAGAATAGATGTATTTTTATTTTACAGTTGGTTTTTTTTTTTTGCTTTTTTTTCTTCTGTTGAACTTCATTCATTGAGTGTTTTATCTGTAAAATGTAGAGTTTTTTTAAAAAAAGAGCTTCCAATAATGTATGGTGCAACATGTATTTAAAAAAAATTATGGCAATCTCTATAGTCTGTTGGGATTCTGTGGGTTTTGGTCTTCAGCACTGACAAGAACAGCATTTAAACATCCCATAGAACAGAGAGCTTCTCCTATGTATGCTTCCCTGACATATTTCTTTCTTTTTTTTTCCTGGTAGAAATAGCACCCAATCTCAAGTCAAATTTAATGACAAAATGTCATACATGAAGCTGTAAAATCTTAGCCAAAGGGACTTTTTTCCTTGTAAAATGTCAGAAATGAAATACTGTAGCCTCAAATGTGATTTCCCATTCATACCACCTGTCTTATTATTCTACTGACAAAAAGTTCCCTGGCTAGCAGAAACACCATGAAACTTTTTTGTGTGTGCTTTGGGAATAAAAGACAGATAAAGACAGATAGAAAGAGCTAATATCATCAACATTTTATTCGGGACACCAAGGAATAGTTTCTGAAGTCCTTGCTGTTTAGTTTGTTGGAGAGAAATGTAGTAAGGTACAAAATGTGACCTGCTACAGTTCGTTCCCTGGCTGCAGGTCTCCCCAGGCATCAGAGAACTTGTGCTGAAAAGAGCAAATCTGAAGCTTTTCTGCTTGTCACTGGATAGCACAGTGCTGCAAATTACCAACTCAATGTTTCCTTTCTCTGCCATGACCACATACCTCAAAGAAGCAACCTGAAAAAGACCCGGAAGGTTTGTTGTGAAGAGATACACTGTAAGAAATAGTCTGTAAAAGGAAACAGTAGGCCCTCAAAAAGTCAAAACCAGTAAATGAACACATCAAAAGGGAAGGCTGTTTGAAATGAGCATCATCTGATAGTCTCATATAAGCCCCACCTCTTCAGTAGGAAGACAAGAAAAACCCTTTGCTTCACAGACCATCAACACTCTAGAGAGAAAAGAGCAGAAGCCCCAGAGAACTTCAGGAGTCACAGAAGAACAACAATTTAGGGAAGAAAGAAAATAAGGGCATGTTGGTGTCATAAAGACTAACAAAAGTACAAGGTGCAGGTTGAAAGAAGGTAATAGACTCACGTAGACATAGAGAAATTGATTTGAGTAGGTTATATATCCATCTAACAGGCAAAGTGAGATAAATCATGAAACATCTGTTATTCTCTTTCGCATTCATTGTATTATGTTGTAACTGCAGTTCGCACATTTGTTTTTTTGTTATTTACTTTGTTTGGACCTCTCATGTCATGGTCAAGTCATTTTTTCAGATCCCACTGCTGGTGTTAGGACTTCCTTACTACATGTGCAGAGTTAGAAAAAAATCTCTTTTTCTTTGCCTCTTTCCCAATACTCCTTCTTTGTGGATATGCTTTCCCCTGCCCCCTGTTTTTTATTGGTCTTTAGTAGAAATATAGCTTTAAAAATCCAGCTTTCTTACTTCCCGTGCTCTTGCCTCTTCAGAAAATATAGTATGAGTCTTGTTCTAGACTCTAGATAATATTTCGATTATAATACATTTTTTCCCTTTGGGGAAAACAGAAAATGTTCTGAAATTAACAACTTCAGAAAAGCAGTTGAAAATTATGAAAAAGAAAAAACCCACATACTTTCTTCAAAAGCAGTTTTCAAAGGAATACTTGTCAATTGAATTTTGAAAAAGGACATTGTAAAGTCTACACATATACAACTCATGAGACCAGTAACCTCAATATTATAGTTTACACTTTGCAAATGTCCATTCAAATCAAATGAAAACACAATTCAGTCCTGCCACTCAGTTGTCCTCCATGGTATTTCTCCAGTGACCTTTATGGAGGCATTCATCTCACCTAAATTTAGCTATCTTAATTGTTTAAGCACTTGTACAGCTATGAAGGGGAGGGGGAGCGTGCACATATGGAAGGGGAAAGATTAATAGTTAAACAACAACAGTTCTCATCTTAAAAATGTGCATAAAATGGGTGTTTTGAGTCACTCTCCGAGGGGTCTTATTTCTGTTAATTCCATCTTATGAATTAGCTATAGACTATTTGCATCCCCTACTGGTCTTTGATGCTTTCACCCAGCCCAAACAAAAAACTGCCAACAGAAAAACAGGACTAGGGACTTTTTGATGGCATAATTTTCTTTGAATGCTGATAATTTTTAATGGATAGGCTAGGAAGCACCTGGTATGTGAGTCAAATCCATTGCATGGATGAACAGAAAGACAGCAGTATGGTATTGGTAGGCTTACTGCTTGGATGTGGATAGATCTCTCAAGATAACTTCAAAAGTAGTTTTATTTTTCTATTCCAGTGCTGAAATATCTCAACAGAGCTAAGAGCAAGTTGTTAACCGCAAAGTATTGCAGCGTAACTGCAGAGCCACCTGTGTTACATTCATTTTCCTTTTCTCAATGAGTAAGAAGGTTGGAAAATGGGAAAACAGCAAGTTAACAAGTTTTCTTTAAGAGACTAGAATCATCTCTAATACTTCATAGTACGATCACGAAAATATCACTAATGACTTATTCCTATAGTATATCTGTATCTTGATTCACTAAGGAACATTACATGACAATTTTACTTTATCAGGTCTTAATTTTGGTAACAAAACCCCATTATTTATATACCTTGTTATTCTGCCATTGTTCTTTGCTTCCTGTGTTACTTACAACTCAAGCAGTAAAGCTAAAAATGATGTATTTGGAAAAATTGAATCTCTGAGTCACTCCAAGATACCAAAGCAAATTAAATGAAAATTGGAAGAGCTAGAAATTTTTTCACATGAGTGAATAGTTTCTTACAGAATAAATACAATGCTGTTTGAGTGGAAAAAACTCTGATTGCCAAAAGACAGGAGAAAAGCTGTTCTATTTTACATATAAATGAAACAGAGTAAATTAAAAAAAAAAAAAGCAAGCATATATTTAAGTCACAGAAATAGAATAAAGTCTGGTTTAAAAAATACAAGCAATGAAACCAACCAAAACCGCAAAAGCAACTTTTATCTAATTAACCTCAGTCCTGTTCAGTTTGTTATAGTGAAGGATTCTATAAAAAGACAATTTACTGTGGATCCAATCCAACATCCACTGAAATCAATGGAAAGATTCCCAGCTTCGGTTGTTTTTGTCTAAAGCTAAGATTTTTTGCTGTTTGGCTAAAGACTTATTCAAACTACTAAAGAGAAGAATCTGCTTTTCCTTACTGTTTTTAAGATCACGTCTTCTAAAGTACTGAGCTGATCTAAACCAAAAAGCAAAATTACATTTCTAAATGTCATCTCATAAGTGGTTTATCTGTGAGATATATATATATATATATCACTCCTACCAGAATTCTTTTTTTTACCCCTCTGACATTGATTGAGATCTTATCTCTAAACTATTTTATAAGTTTTCATGCTTTGAGCCTCCAACCTTATCAAACACCTGTAGCTAATCAGTTACAACACGCTGCCATTTTCTTGGGACCAGTGCATTTGTCTCAGAGCTCCTTTCCTACAGTTACGTGTTTCTTTTGATCCATAACTGTAATGTTAGGAACACTCAAGTATGCGATTGTATTTGTGCAGAGCTGCATTGTGAAATTGATACAGAGCTATGTGCTTCTCTTTTCCATTCTTTGTTCTTTTTGTGTTGAAGATGATGTCCTGCTGAGGGTTTTGATTATCATTATGCTACCAGTATGTTGTAATTCTGAAGTGATTTGGAAAGTTAGCAATGTAGTAAGTGGTTTAGAAGGAAGAAGAAGGAAGTGATCAATTATCCCCCAGGCTGAGTAGTTCTTCAGGTTTTCGTTTATGGGTTTTCTTTCCAAATTTCCACCATGCCACATCCTTTAACATCATGTTTTGCTGAATGATGCTAACATATATCAAGTCATATCACATAACATACAAGCTAATGTGACAAGACATTGTATAGAAGGTTGAAACTTGAAAGATTTTTGAATTATTTTTCTTTCTTTTACATTTCATGTGCTTTCCCAAAAGAAAATCTGGTAAAACTCCCCTTATCATAGTCCAGGTCCAGTGTACACATAAACTTCTTGCAAAAATTGCCAAGCTGCCTTTCTCAACTCTTGCATGTTTCCTGATTAGAATTTTATCCCCTCTCATATTCTGAGAATTTTGTAAGATAATTTACCTCTCATTCAAGAGCACAAATTGAAGATTTGATCTCCCAGTTTGAAAACCACACTGTAGTAATCATGTGTTCATTCTGCCTCTTAGACCTGTCTTCTAGAACTTGCATTTTGATTCAACAGTTGATTAAATTTATTCAGAGCCTATAGTATTTGTTATTGCTAATAAGGCTCTTACTGTTTTTGGGGGCAATTTTCTATTTCATCTTCACTTTGTTTTGGAAGTATTTTTGGGTTTTACCAGTAAATGATTGAAAGAATTTTTTTCTATAAGAATTTTATTTATATCTTCATAACCGGCACAGGGCATATTTGTCTTTTCAATGAGTCTATTGCTATCAGTATGAGTGTATAGTGGAAGGGAACATTTAATCTACTCCCAACCAAGTAATTTACAGAATTTAGGGCCAAAAAATTTAGGCTCCAAATTTGAAAGCCCTTTGTCTGGGTTTCCCATATTGAAAAGAAAACTGCACAGCATCCTGTAACTTATTGTAAACAACCAGGTAAAGCTAGGTCTTTCATGCAGCTGTGTTGTGACAAGAAACAAATGTACTTAGCAAAGATGCTTGATGTCTCTTGGATTCCTATAGAGATGTTTTCTAGGAAGCTGGTACAGATTTGTTATACTGCTTAGGTAGAAGGCAGCATTCTTCTCTTTTCTGGAATATATCACAGAATAACTTGGTTGGAAAAAACCCTTGAGATCATTGAGTCCAGCCATACCTGTCCTCTACTAAACCATATCCCTGAGCATCTCATCTACCCATCTTTTAAATACATCCAGAGACGGTGACTCAACCAACTCCCTGAGATACCACTTACTCCTCAGATACATTTGGTTTAAATTAACAAGGTGACAATATCAATAAATTAAGGACACATGATCCAACTTAGTGTACTTTGAAAAGTTGGGAAAAGTTTATGAGAAAACAGGACCTAAAGTGTTATTTGAATCATAGTCAATGAGAACCAACAAAAAGTCTTTCCACAAGTGTAGTTCTTCAGGACTGGTCAGGTCAGGCATCCGAAATCCTTTTCACAGCCCAGTAGATTCTAGGAGGGATAGAAGAGCTTGGTTTTTATTGAGTTCATTTGTCTGTGCAAATTTACGTGTATCAGAAAATTCTAGTAAATACTTTTGCCATCAGTAGATTCTCTTCTCAGACACCTAAATCCAAAATTTAGTTAATAATGCACTAAACATGAGTTTATTTTCATCACAGATATGTCAACATACCTAAAATTTTGGTCAATAACTAAATATAAGCAAAAAAATCCCAAAAAACCCCAGAATCTGTCCTCCCAGTATAGATGCTTCAGTGAGCTACATTACTCTATGTTTAAAATAAAAGGCCAGACATTTCCATTCTGCTGAACTGTCTTGTTGCTGATCCTGAAGTCACGTAGTCTTCAAAACTCTTTGCCTGTGAGATATAAATGCCTACTTTTCACTCTTCAAAAGATATAGAGCCTGCAATTCTTTGTGTTTTCAAACAGAATAAAAACTGTGTCTGTCCAAAGTGGTTTGACCATCTGTAGCAACAGATAGAAGGAAGGGAGGCTGGCTGAGGGGATAAAGATGGCTACTTAGGCTTAGGTTGAGCACTTGGGCCGTGAAGCTTGAAGAAATCCAATTTTTCAGTTCACCTGTTCCTCATTATTCAAAGGTCTCCAAGCTCTGCAATCTCTTTGGTTCATACTCTAGTGAAACCATGTTAAACTAAAAAATGCGTAGGCCGGAACCCAAAACAGGAGTTACAGAAAAGGTTTATGAAAGAGTTTAAAAGTATCCCATGTTCTCAGACAGGCTTCTGAAACCTAGCCATTGGAAACACATGAATTAGGTTTCTTCTCTATGTTTACAAAGTATTGATATAGAAACATACAATAAAACAATGTTAAGAAAACTCAGAGATGGTTATGTAAATCAATAGGTGTCACAAATGTAGACAACAGTATTGCCCTCTCCATTGCAATGTTCTTCCAACTATACATACTATAATACTGAGACCGAACTTCCTCTAAAACATTGCCACAATCAGGGGAAAAGGGCAGAGAGAAGGAAGGCCTCCAGAATTTTGAGTTGCCATGTAAGGTACTGGTGGGATGTTGCCAGATCACCCTTGAACATATACATATGTAACTCTTCACTGTGTACAGACGCTTCTATAAATTTCCTGCTCAGGTTTTGAAGTATAACTCCTGCTTATTCTTCTCTGAAATCAGTGAAAATATTGCTATTGGTTCTACTGGAGACAGCTCAAGCTCATCACAGTTCTTGCAAACTCTAGAGAAGTGCAATTAAAGGGCAAGTTAGTAGCAAGGGAAATTAAAGGACAAACAGATTTGCAGAATTTACAGATGAAAATCAAATGGATTAGCACCAGTAACACAATGTTTTCTACAAGTGAATTACTCTATATTTTCTATATTCACCCCCTGTGCATATGTCACAATGTTCTTACCTCTCTAAATATCTTTCAGATAGTGCTAACATTGCCTGTGATGGGGAACTTTACAATCAGTGCTCTCTTTTCTTGTGAGATTAAAAATTATTCATGGTATACCTCAAGTTAATATTATTTCCTACTGATTTGCTTAGTTTTGGTGACCCTTTAAAATCTTGTAGTGATTAAAGACTAAGGCTATTAATGACTTCTAATGGGATTTACAGACCTAAATAAATTGCTTGGTTGTCTTTTTTTTTTTTAAAGTTTCTTTTTGTATTCCTATATCCTGCTTTCATGCAGCAATGGTAAACCTCCTTAGCCATTCAACTTCCTACATATCAGCCTGTGAATTCAAGCAACAAGAGTAGTGATGCTGTTGGAAATAATTACACAAGTTCTTTCTGTGAAGGAGATATTTTTGATACAGATTTAATGAAATGCCTGCTTTGAACTGGGATTTGCAAGGGATGTGCAAATGGCTTGAGAAGCCTTCATCTTAGCACTATTATGCTTGCTAAGCTTGTAGGTGACTTGCTGTTAGCATGTGTGTGTGTGTGTATGTGTGTGTGTGTGTAGCTTTAAGTGTACAGGGGTAATTTAGCAGGCAAAGTATTTTAAAATGTAAGTGCTTATCAACCAGGCTGGCAGAGCTGCTCCATTAGCACATCTGGTAGAGCTGCTGCTTTGAGATGCGACGTGGAGATGGATGAGCTCCAGACTAACCACACTTCCCACAGGCTGCAGGAGCCAGCAGGACTGCCTGCCAAGCCCACTAGGTTCATTAAGCTCAGTAGAACCCTGCAGGAAAAAACAATTTTTAAAATAGTTTTCAACTGCTCCCTGAGTTTAAAAGTTCTGGATTCTTTTCCATCCCACCATGCAGAGAAATCATTGCTTCTAAAGCACAATTTACATCCCTGAATAAAGAGAAAATATCTTCTTTTTTTTTTTTTTTTTTTTGTTGTGTCTGCTTGGTACACATAAGCTGGCAGGTTTTTTGGAAGTAATTTAGCCTATTCATCAGCTTTGCTCACCTAATTCTTGAGAAAAGACTTATAAGTGATCAAAAGGTAGTCGCTTTGAAGAAAAACCCTTTTCCTCTGCAGATCCAGAAATGCTTAAAATCCATGTCTTGAAATGCCAGGCTGGATTTTTCGGGGTATACTTTTTTACCACTCTATTTTGGGGCTTTTTTTGTTGTTGATACTGTTGTGGTAGTGGGTGGGAACGGGTTATCAGCCTGCTGCCAGATTTACAAACTGTGTCATCTGAGGTAGACATATCTTTTCTGCTTTCTTACTGTATTATCAACATTAGCTACTTATTTCTCCTGTTTCTCCAAGTGCAGTAAAGTAAGGCAAATCTTTAGACTTTTCATAGACTAAGCAGAAATGTGGATGTGGTCTTGTTGTGCTGAGTACCCTTTCAGTCTTCCTTCAGAGGATGTTCTATAAATTACCCAAATCCTTCACAGAAAAGAAAAAGTTCATTGAATACCTCAGGTGATGAAAGATTAAAATCACATTAACAGTTCTAAACCTCACTCTCAATGCTACACTGGCAGTCTTTGTGCCATAGGAATTGTTCGTGTGCATCAGACAAATGACTGAAATTTTTAAAATGTATAGTTACAGTTAAAATTCATTCACTGGAACTCCAGCTGCCCTAAGCATGTAAGTTCCCTATTTTAACACTGGTGGTGCTACTGTATGGTACCACTTGCTGTATAGTTGCTAGGATTTTCACAGGTGTCCCTTATTTCTAAGATGACAGGACATTTCCTCTTACTGATGTCTCTGGATAGCATTTCACTCTTTCATTGTCTCTAACTGAGAATGTCAGCCCAAGGCAGTTGATAAAACCTTAATTCATCTAAGACTACTTATATGTTGAGATTTAAATGTAACTGCATGGCAGTAGATGATAACCTGTCTACGCCCTTTGAAGACTTCCAAGTTGTCATTCATAACCAAAAAACTCCAACCAAACCCAAACCCAAACCCACCAAACATATTTTCTTTTTAAAAATATTTTCATGACCTCTTTTAAGAGATGGGTTTATTTTTTTCTTAATATTTCAATTAGCTAAATAGGGAAAAAGTTGGCTCAAAAAATCTTACAGACTTAAAGACAAGATCTTACAGACTTTAAGAGAAAATTTTCACTGACTTGTCATATCAGTCACAAGACAAGCTTTTATAAATTTCAATGAAAAGTTACATGTCTGACCAATGAAATGCAATCACGTATCTGACTTTTTCTTTCTCTTTATTTTTTACATAGAAGAAATAGTCTATATGCAATAAAGAGCATAAGTAAAAGAGCAAGTCACCCATGGAAAGTGTGACTCACAGACCTTAAAGCACTACTGGAAGATGCTGAGATGTTATAATGATGACAGTGTAACAAGAAACTGTATAGCACTACCAGGATGAATGTTCAAAGCCATGTGTGGGAAATGAGTGAGTCACATGATGCCCATTAGTGTCACTGAGAATTTTGCGGTGAAAGCCCCATGCATTTTTGAAAGTGTACTTTTAAATGTTTAATACAACACTTACAAGCAAAATTTAGCACAGGCATGGGGACTCTATGATAATTCCCTGTAATGTCACTGTCCTTATTGTGCTTTTGTTTGTAGGAGTTAAAGCTTCTGAACCAGGGCAGACCTTTTGTCTCATCACACTTGTTTTAGACTGAATTGATTTGTCTGAACTTTAGATGCTTTAATATAGCATGTATGGCTTGAATCACAGAACAAGTGTGTGCTACCAGAGATATCGTTTCATCAGTAGGAGCTTCTGCTTAAAAATCAAATTCTAAAAAAATGTTCATGCTTTATAAAAGTGCTTGACAGCTGTCGGGTCAGATACTGAGAGCATGAGGAATGAAATCAAAGCCATCTTCTTGCTCTTCCTTTGTCCATGATTCTCTCTGAGTAAGTATCTCTACCCAGATACGCATGTAGTACACATAAGAAACTATTCTAGTAGCATGTATTTTTAGCCAAACTAAGTGAAAAAAAAAATAAAATTTGGACTTTCAAAATTCTTGGGTTTTTAAGTAAAATCCCACTTCTTAGCTCAGTGTGATGTGAGGGATAATGTCATCTTTAGCTAAGTGTATACAGCACAATTATTCATGAAGCTCCATGAAAGCTGATGCTTATGTTTGTGAGACATAAATCCCACTGGAATCAGCTGGACTTCTTAAGCATGACTCGATTTACTGGCATGCTGCAACTTGCAGGATTAAAGTCAGTTTATAGGTGAAAAAATACAGGATGAGACACATTCCTCTTTATTGACAAGAAAGGAAGTGTTTAAACAGATTGGTTGGACTAGCAGGCATGTGGCTGACAAGGTTTGAATTAATTAACTTGCCCTATCCTGAAATAAAAAAAAATGAAGGAGAAAGTGAACATAAACATCAGCAAACACTGCCATGAGAGAGGGGAATACCTCCCAGAATTGGAGCATGGGGTTGATCCAAGAACAAAAGAGATCAGCAAAGCCCTATCAATAAATAGGTAAACACAATGTTAACTGACCTGTAAATGACAAAGAAGGTAAAAGATCTGAAAGTTTGAAGCCCTGTTAAGGTAATTAACTTTATGATTTTTCAGGTGGTATTCTTTGTGTCTACCAGAAGTATGCCTGGGAAACGGCATGGGTGATGACTTGCTTCCAGTGCGCCAAGTCAGAGCCAGGCATGAGGAAGTATTTCTATTAGTGGAACTGTAAAGGATCTTTGGGTATTTATGGTCTACCGTGAAGCAACTCCAATGGAAACTAGTGATGAACAGCTTGATATTAGACTCTGGAAGAAGATGATTTCTGTCAGGTTTCTTGGCTTTGAGCAGAAGATTGGAGAGATTCAAATCTGACTGACTCTACTTAAATATTCAATAAAAAAGCAATTTATTTTGTACATGCCAGGAGGGGGTACCAGAAAAAAAAAGGAAAAAGAAAAAAAGGAGGAAGCTGTTCATGCTTTATTTACCCATGATGTTTGTTCTGAATAGCATGGTGATTTAAATAATTTTCATTCAACTCAGGCAGAAAAGGTAAATATCAAACATTTATAAACAAATAATAAAAAAATTAATACTGTATAGAGATGAAATCTAAATATATAGTTAGAAACTAAGTGCAATGGTGGCAGTAAACAGAAAAAAAATCTGGTGCAATAAGCAGAAAGTTTATTGATGAATAGAAAAGTTTGATTAACCTTTAAAGTTATAAAATCAGTCCTAAAATCTTGAAGGACTGTCATGGTTTAAACCAAGCTGGCAGCTAAGCACCATGCAGCTGCTGGATCACTGCCACTGGCAGGATAAGGAAGACAATGAGAAGACTGAAAGTAAGAAAACTCCTGGGTTGAGATAAAGACAGTTTATTGGAAAAGCAAAAGCTACATATGCAATCAAAGCAAACCAAGGAATTCATGGGCAGGCAGGTGTTTGGCCATTCCTAGGACAGCAGGGCTCCCTCACATGTATTGGTTACTTCGGAAGACAGTCACTCCAAATGTGGTGTTCTCCACTGACTCTGCTTCCTCTTATATGCTGGGTGTGATGCCATAATGGTATGGAAAGTCCCTTAGGTCAGTTGGGATCAGCTGTCCCAACTGTGTCCTCTCCAAACTCCTTGTGCACACCCAGACTGCTTGCTGGTGAGGTAGGCTGAGAAGCAGAAAAGCCCTTGGCTCTGTGTCAGCACTGCCCAGCAGTAACAAAAACATACTGGTGTTATCAACTCTATCATCAGCAAAAAGTCAAAACACAGCCCCATATGAGCTACTATGAAGAAAATTAACTCTATCCCAGCCAAAAACAGAACAAAAAATAACGATACAAAACCCCAAAGGTCCTGTAATCATTGGGATCACAGACTACATTTCACAGGATGTTAGAATTTAAAATTAATAGATCATATTTACTGATCCAAAAAGACCACCATTCTTCCGCCTAACCATTTATAAACAAAGGATTAAATAAAACAGGCAATAGTCTTATACTGATAACAGAAAGGAACCAAAAACCAGGTGAAGGAAGCTCAGCGTCTAAACCAATGTCAGACACCACATGAAGTTCCCCTGCTGTGTCCATTCCCAAAAGATAAGTATCTGCCTAACATTTGGAAAAGAGAAGTAAAGGCTCCGAGAAGCTCCATCAAGTGTCCAACCAAGCAGTTTTCGCATGCCAGAAGACTGTGAACAATATGAAGAAAGGGTGGATAACAGCATGATTATCACAAAGAAATTTTTCATGGTATCAGTGGAAAGCACTGCAGCAGAAGATGAATGGAGTACTACTCTGTTAACAAATGGAGCATTCATTAAGTAAGTAGGAAACAGGTGCAGTAGAAAGTATGGTAAGTCAAAATCATGATTAGCACTGGCAGGGAAACCATGGGCAATATTTAAGGTGCATGGATAGAAGAATGGGTTTCAAATAGCAATCTACCAAATGTGCCAGTATTTAATCAATTGGGAAGGAAGGGGGAAATTAGAGAAAAAAATAGCTTTCAAATATATTAGAAGGAGGAAGAAACCACAAATTATTCAAAATATGCCAGGTCTCTGGACTCATCAGGAGGGCGCTGAAATACTTCAGAAAATTTTAGGGGATCTCTTCCAGGGAAAAGAAAAATTCCTTAACAGAGCTAAAAAAACACCGTTACCCCAAATGATTCATACCCTTGGGATTATAGAGTAGGAAAGATGGAACAGAAAAATGAACACATGTAATGTCTGAGAGTAGAAAGATATGTTTGGCCAACAGACTGTCAATATTGCTTTATTTTAGGGGAAAAAAGAAAAAGAGGAAGCTGGCCAGACATATTTATGTCAGAAAAAAAACCAAACCTAACCAAAAAACAACCAAACAAAAAACCCAATAAAAGAACATGGCCAGAAAATCCAAGCAGTTCTGAGAAGAACTAGTGCTCAAAACTAAATCTACAGAAGCCACTGGAATCATGTCCCATGTTATCTCAGGAAGACAGGCAGGCCACAGGCTACCCATGTAGGGAATTTAAAGTTATAAAAAGTATCCATAGTATCTAGGACTGTGTTTTTAAATTGATGGCTGTCCAAACTGAGGACATAAATACTCTACTTCACAAACACATCTAGCAAATATGTCATTCAAATCTTACAGGTTTTAAAGGACTTCTGTTGTTAATTAAATAATCCCGAGAAAAACCTAGCAGGACTCCAGGATTTCTCGCTGTCTGACAGCTGTCCATTCTGAAATCTTCAACAGTGCTACTCGAGCTGTTGTTCTTACAGAAACCTTTATAATCTGTGCTGTTTCTGAGCACCTTGCCTATTACACTATTTCTGTTATGGCAATAGCTTCCATTTAACATAGTAGCCATCAAATCCAATGTAAAATTTATATTTTAATATTGCATAGCTTACATTTTTATTATGTTAGCTCAGAATGTCCCTTAAGATATGGTCAGTAAGCACCTTTTTCAAAGACAAAGCTATGTATATGATTGCTTTTAAAAAACTGTGTATGTGTATAAATATATATTTGTATTAATGTATAATTATTAAGGCAATTTGCAATTAAGTAGAGAGTGACACTGACAACCCTAAGTGACAAAACTTGAAGAAGCAAGTCACATTAAGTCAACCCTCAAAACCATGTTATTTTAGCAAATATATTCTTAAGATTCTTTTTATTTGACATTTTTATTCCTCATTAAGCCATTGGATGGTGGGTTTAAAATTGAAAGTTTTTTTGCAAGAACCCAATGAATAGAAGGATATGAAAATGATAAAATAATATTAAATGTTGACAACAAAATATATTTTCATAGTCAAAACCAACAATCTTGAGTTTTCAAGAGAGGGTCAGTAATTTTTTTTTTTACAAATTGCAAGGCTGATTTAATGTTCCTACAAGAAGTAATAACAATGAATGTCTGTGTTAAAGCTAATACAACTCTAAGCATGTCTATTGTGAGACTAGATGCTTCCATAAGCTTCAGCAAACTCAAACAGTTGACTTTCTCTGTTTATGTAGTCAACAGAGAGCTTTATTCCCTTCCCTCCTGCCAAGCCTGACTACTAATTGCTTTCTGAACATTTACACATTGTCAGAAGTTGTATCAGACCGAAGATGGAGCAATTATTTTCTACAGGTTATTTTCAAGAAAACCTTACAGAGAAATGTCGTCCATTAAAGCAGCATGGAAATTTTTCTCAGCACCACAGGGACTGATGGAAAAACACCTGAAGTGCACACAGCAATGTTTCTCCACATGTCAGACCCAGAAGCACTCAAGGCTTCGGATAATATTTAAGTAGGAAGAAAGAAGAAAATAAAAAGCTTTTGGCACAGTTTGCATATAGAGTTGAGACATACAGAGACCACATATTTCTAAAAGTATTTCTCATCTCATGAATGACCTAAGCAAATTAAGTTTCAGTAATACCATGTGATGTCTGATACTGGACATATGTTAAAGAGCTATTTTCTGTTTTACCTCCATAATTTATTGTGAGGCCATAATCCATTCTTAATCCATTCTGAGCCCTATAAAAATGAATGCCAGAGCCTGAACAAGGGAGCATTTATGAGTCAGGCATCCTGAGCATACCGAAGTCACTGCAGCCCTGCAGTGGGTTCTACTGTCCCAATAATGCACTGGGGGCAGTCACAGGGAGACATCAGAGGAGACTCTGGGCAATGTAGTCCAGAACTAAAACAAGGTTGAATGAAAACACACCTTATAACTGTTCTGGAAGAAGACATTCTTCACCCACATAAAAATATGTATCCAAAGAGCTCTCATGTCATAGGGAAGACAGAAAAATGATCCATATAGGGAAAAACTAGCATAATCAGAAAGTAAAAGTGGTCAATTTGAACCAAGCATAATTTCTTGTATTTTATTCATTTAGTTATTTATCACATAAAAATAAAATTGCTGCTGATATTGAAAAAGAAGTCCAGGGATTTGCTCTAGTTTCTTTTCTAAAATATTCTTTATCTGGTATCCATATCTGAGCCAGAACTGTAAAATAAAAGACCATTTGTGTGCACTTTGTGCATGTATTTTCAAAGGCAATTTCAGTGCATTATGTGGAAAAGAAGTCCTGCAGTTTCATTGGCTTCTTACATTGCAAACGGAGAAAGATGTATTGAAAAGAGATGTGAATCATAACTCCCTGGTGATTGACATTCAAACACCAGCACCATTTATGAAATGAGGACTGTGAGTTTCAATAACTTTTTGACCACAGGAACCTGGCCTTTATCACTTTCATAACTGTGTACTACATCCTTACCATTACTATTTCATAGAGAGAGGGATTTTTCACTCAAACCTATTCATTCTGATTTTCAAGGAAGACAAGTGTTCAAAATTTCAACCAGTGAAATAAAGCTTAAGATATTTAATCAACTGATCACAACCATTCATTTTGCTGTATTTACTAAATTCAGTGGACAATTCATCAGAGGGGAAAAAAAATTAAGACTTTTCCTTGCAGACATGTTTCACATAGATGAAAATGTCCTCCATTTTCACTTATAGGCTAATTGAAAATAAGGGAGGGTCCAAGTACAGATCGGCTCAAAAAATAAATGAAGAACATTTATGTATAGAATTAAAATGAATGGAAAACAATAGAATGCGAATTTTGGGGTTGTATTTCACAGCAGACCTGGATAAAATGCAACTCAAAAAACCCACCCAAAAAACCAAACAAAAACCCAATACACACACACACATACACACACTCCCACCCCCACCACCCAAACAAACAAAAAAAAAATGTGGAAGAAATTTGGATTACCATAAATGGAATTAAATCTTTTTAATTCCAAAAGTTATTTAGCAGTGCACATAAACTTGGCTGGAGCTTTCACTCTCCTTTGGGAAGCACCCGCAGCCCACTTAAAGAGTATTCATGCATTAGTACTGCTCTGAAAATTCTCATCCAAAAGTCCTGGATAACACGGAACATACTTTAAGTATATGAGACTGAAGTATCGTAGTGCATCTCTAGAAAGAAATCCTGGATTTTGGCAGTGATTCCAGCAAGTGATGTTCTGCATTTTTCTTCTTGCTATTTAACTTTTGCAGCACCAACTTCACTCTGAAAGCTTTGGGGTGGACTGTCATAAACACTGATCCCTGTAAACTTAAGTGTCTGTTAAAAGGCTGAAAGGATACTAAATTCCTTTTAATCCCGAATGGGAATTAGGTAACTAACAATCAATGGGTTTGCTTCTAAAGCCTGTCACTAGACGTTTTACAAGCAGCTCCATTTCCCTAGGTGCTAGTGGAGCTACAGAGGGGTAAATAAAAGTTGAAGAGACAAGAATTGCTTTGCTTCTTTATAAAATATGGTCCAGCCTGGAAAGATAATGAAAATGCTATTGTTTCAGCAAGAACAACCAAACATACCTGATTGAGGCATGGGGATGGCTGAGAAAAAAGCTGCTTTTTATAATATTAAGCTCATGAGAGTTTTTTCTGGTAAAAGTAATTTCTTCATTAAAACTGTAATTGAAAAGGGACATGCTGTTCAACAAGTTCGGTGTTTTATGTATGCCATAGAAATCCCATGATGTGTCTAAAAATGAAATTCATATTAATCACTGACGTCCTAATCCTCCTGATATAGGATCTATATTCAGGGATATGTTCTCTTCTGAAACACCAGAATCAACTCTGAAAATGAGATTTTAGATTAGCTCTTTAGATAGTCTACTCTTAGGCTCATCCATATGAAATTTGCTATGTGCTTTCACAGCATCTGGGGATAAAGAGCTTCTCACAGTGCCCGCATTTGTCATACATGGTTAGAAAGCTAAGGTACCATTCATACACTTCACTTTGTAGTTCTTCTGAAAACATCAATCACAATCTGCCAACCTTTCCTACAGTGATTGGACAAGTCACTGTTCTGAACACAGCATAAACCTCAAGGTCATTTTTCCCTAATTATTTTGGTCTACTCTAGAAACTTCATAAAAAGTTCATGAAAAGGCATATGAAAAAAGCAAGCTTATAGAAAGAGACATTTTACTATCTGACATCTTTACTTCCTACGCATTGCTCTTTATTTGTTCTTTTTACTGCATTTTACAGGGAGCTGAAGATTCTAGCAATAAATCTGCATTAAAATTCCATCAAAACTGCCATGTATATGTGTTTCACTATAAGCAGTAAAGGTACCAGAACCTACTTTATTTTCTAATTCTATTTTCTTTCACTCTATATTCTTTTGAAAGGAATTTTTGACACAGAGTTTTTCCTCACATTTCACAGCGACAATACCGGTAATAATAATGTCCAATACATGAAAGGGTCTTTCAAAAAGTAATCTGTGGTGCTGGGGGAACATTTCAAATATATGCAAGAGCCAGTCAAACCAATGAATTTGGTTTCTTTGCCAAGGAACATGTTGGGCTAGCAAAATACAAATCTTTCAATCCACAAAAAAAGAATGAGACACACTGTATTGGACAAGAAATTCAGAACATTCAAAACTTCTTAAAGTCATGTCAAAATAATTCTATCCAAGCTTTAGAAAGCAGAAATAGATTTAACATCAGTGGCATTTTTTGTTGTTTTCGTATTTCCTTAGTAAGTAAATACGTTTGCACTTCTTGCAGACAGAGCAGAAACGTGAATAATATAATGCAAATGTGCTTCCAAGATGTTTTAGCACCTTCAGCATTACATTTGTAAAATCTGTATTGTCTTAACCACTTTCTCGGCAGGCTTGCAAAAAGTACAAAGCTCCATGCTTTCCACAAATGAAAAAAAAATAAACAAACAGTGCACTGTGTGGATCCTATCTTGTTTGTAGTTTAAAGGATCAGCCTGAACAAATTTCAACCCCCTTTTGGCAGGATTCAGAAGCTAACTCTCAGACACCTTTTTAGAAACTTAATAGCGTGTTGCTTTACAGATGTTCAAGGTAAATTGCCAACACCCAGGAATAAACAGATTTTTCTTTGTTAAATATAATAGAGACTATGCACAAGTATAGACAATTTGCAGTCCTTCAGAGAAAGTAATGGCAGGAAATTCACCATTGTATAAGACTGAGATTAATCTAGTAAATTGCAATATGCTTTTTATCCTTTATTTTTAATATAAAATTACAATTTATTATTATGAAGTCATTACCTGAATGGCATGAATCCATGAACTGGATCTACTGGATCTAGGTAGGTAGATAGAACTGGAATTTCTTATTCTTTGCATTGCTTATAGCCCTGCCCCCCCCCAAAAAAAAAAAAACAGCCCCAAACAAACAAACAAAAAACCCCAAACCAAATAAACAAACAGAAAAACCCAAAAAACACACCACTTTTTCTTTACTGAAAATGATGTACACAGTCCCCTGTCTTACATAATTTCTCAGAAACAGTGGCCTTACTGACCATAAATCCCAGACAGAAAGATTAATGTTAAACTGCCCGAATTCCCAAAGACAGTAAAACATATATGCAAAAACGGTGTCAGGTTCCCTCCAGTGTCCCCAGCAGTCTCTTTTTGTGTTTTCCTCAGGCTTTTGAGACGTCCATTCCTTTTCAGCCTTCAGAAATTGCTCCGTATTGTGCCATGGAAGGCAGACTGCTACCTAGAGAGGTCTGTAGCTTGAGCGATCCTTCGTCTCCATACTTCACCTCAGAAACCAGCAGTGAAAGCCAGCCCTGGCTGTTTTGTTCACTTCTTCCACCATGAGTTTTCCTCTACAGCCATTCTAGCCAAGGAGGCTGATTTTCTATAGTCTGCAGCTGACTTTTTCCCAACGATAGCCCAATTACATATGAAAATTCCCAAGTTAGCATCCCATCTTGTGGGATGTGTGTGACACAAGCTTTAAATGACTAACAACATATGCAGATGGATTCAGCTGGCTGTAAGGAGGACTTGTGAAAGTGGATCAAACAGGTAAAGTCAGAGTTCAATCTTGTGTATGTTAAAACTAACCTTCTAAAGTTACAAAGTGCTTTGCAAAGAGACTAGAAATTTCCAGGAGATATATTTGTTTGCATAATAGGTAGCGCACACTAAACAGCGTGCCTCATTCATATTCGTATCACCAACAAGACTTTTCTTTTGTGTTTGCACAGTCGTATATTACTATTCCTGGGTGGGTTCTCTAAAATGAGAACTGGAAAACAAACATTAAAAAAAAATAAATGAACTCTTGATCTCCAGGGTGAACTCAGAGGAGCATGGTGGACATTTAAAGTCAAAACTCTTACACTAGCAAAAAGCCATCTTTTGGCAATCCCAGTCAATTTAAAGAGCAATGCAGCAATTTCAGTTTATTCAAGGCCACAATAATCCAACATAACAGTCCATTAAACAGTGAATTTCCTCCTCTCCGTATAGCCAAGTTAATTTATCTTGAGTTTCTGAGAACTTATACTCCATCTTTCTACATTCCTCTTTCCTTTACCTCATCATGGATATTTAGTAGCTCCACTGCAGGGGGTCACAGGGCATAAGAGCAGGAGAAGATAAGCATAGCAAAGAAGAAAGGAACGGAGTTAAAACAGAAGCACAGAGCTTTATCAAGGGACTAGCAATCCATCTTGCTTCACAGGCCACAGCCAGGGGTAGATATTTTTCTTTTGGAATGACATGTGTATGTGTTTGAAATAACTCATTCGAAAGCTGTTCCCCCTGAACTGATCTCAATTGGAAAAGGGCATTGTTCAGCCTGAAGCTGCACAAAACACACCAACAAAATCCCTCTTGATTTAGCATGATCGCTGCCTTTGCCATCTCTTGGCCTAAGATAACTATATTTAAGATTCTGTCTATGGAAGAATTTTCCTACAAGAAACGCATTCAAGCGCATACTTAAGTTTTCACACACTCTTAAACCATAATGGGGAAGCTTAAAATTAAGCTCTAAAGGTCAGATTTTCAAAAGAATCAATATGAGCTAGGCATCTTACCTTATTAAGCATTATTTGAAAATTCCATCTGTGCATTTTGGCAGCTAATTTTTTATCTGTGAGGATCTAGACCTAATTACTTTCCTGCTCATGGATGACCTCAAAAAGTCTAGTGGTTAATTGTTTTCTTGATTTAGGGCATAAGCACTGTGACCCCTACATGATACTGAAACATTCTGGCAAAGTTAAGGACACTTCTGTGGATTTATGATGTTTAAAATTTAAATGTCGAATTTATTACCGAGGTCTAGGTCCTGCAGAGGAGGTAAATAGCCATAGCTGCTTCAATTGTGGTAGAAATGCATTGATTTTCACGAGTTGAAAGTCTGACTCAAATCCTATAAAGCTGAATTAATTATCAATGTATTTGCTAGCTCTGAGAATGTCACACAACTGGCTATACAACTACAGCACATCTCGACATTTAGCTTTTGCCAGAAGTGTTGCTATTAAAAAATATGTATGCATGGCAGACCTGCTTCCCTGCTGACTGGCTCATGTGAAATAAGACATTCTGAAGGCAGGGCTAGGAACATGAGGGAAATCAGGAATCGTAATTTCACAAGGTAAAGAAGCAACTGAGTTAAAATAGCCTCCAATCAAGCATTTTAACACTGTTATTAATTATTATTAATTTGGGGAGGGAATATTAATTCGATTTATTTTAATTTAGCTCTTACACTTCCTGAAAAAGAAATGTTTTCTGATAGCTTGCACAGATATGGTCCCGTCTTTCTGTCTGCAGCTCTGAATTCTGCCAGAAGTGGTTGGTTTGTTTGCAAGCTCTGACTCTGTCCCAAGCTTGTGCTTGCACCCTTGGGAAGAAGGAGTCTGGATTTCCACAGTGCTAATGCACCTGCACAGCTTGAGTGGGACCTGGTTCTTCAAACTGATGATCATGTGAGAAGCTGAGACGATACAGTAGTTTTCCTACATGGTATAAATGAATGTTCACACACTAGCTGGACCAAGATCCTTTGTGCTGCTGAACACTTGGAGAAAGGAAAAAAAAAAGGGACAGAGGATTTTGATTCACACCAAAGATATACATTAAGAGATGTACAATTTAACAGACTGTATTCAACATCAATCATTATTAAATAAACTTAAGAACTTAATGTGTGATATAAATTGTGTTTTCTTTATGTTGTGCTTACTAAACCTTTAGGAAAAGGCTTAGGAATAAATATTAATACGTATAGCTGATTCCTGTTTTAAAAACCCCTAATTATTGCTATAGCTGTAGTATCATAATAGTAATACAGGAGTAGGAATACTACAGTAACAGATAGGAGAAATACCATCTTCTGGATCTATTGGCATTATGAATCAAGTGAACTTCATGATGGTGCTTTATGGTGTAAAAAAGTCACAGCATGTGAATGTCTTCAGCATATCAACTCAATGTTTATTACCTTTACCTGATTTTTTTTTTTGCTGCTGTTGTTATATTGTCATATTGTCCAGAAGGCCATTAAAACCCTTTGCTTCAAATTCTGGCCCAGTTCAATTTAAAGGGAAGGTTATCTTCAGCTTCCAAGAGGCCAGGATTTTACATGAAAAATTTTTCATAAAAGCATTCTGATTGGAATGTTAAACATGCTCATGGTTATTCTAGGCATTAACATCGTAAGGTTCTTTTTCCTTGCAAAGTATTAGTTAATTACTTCCCTGACAAGTCTTTTGATGATCAGATAATGGTGAGATGTCTGGTTCCAACTGTTGCAGTAAGACATTGTCAGTCTTTGTTATAAAGTTATGGGGTTTGTGTTTACTTTTTTTCCTCTTCCTCAGGGTGCAGCCAGGTGATAAAACATACTCAGTGGGTGAAAGCATGTCTTTTCCTGGGTTGTCTGAGCACCATTGCTATTTGCATAATGGGGCTGGTCCAGTGCTTTGGAATAAGAATGAGCTATATTTCATTTCTGAAAGCATGCAAGAAAAGTACTAATAGTGCCCTACAGAAACATATAATGTGATTTTTATGAATCACACCTAGCAACTTACTGTGAGTTTGCACCAGTTGGATTTCTGATTAGGTTTCAGCTAATGTAGGAGCAACTCAACACTAAGAGATGTCCATTTAAAGGCTGATGAAAAATACTTGGAATTGTCAAGTGCCAGGTGATACCAACAACACCTGCAATTTGTTTAGTATTTCAGAAGACCCAGGAGCAAGACTTTTGTGGCAAGTGGATCTCTTCTGCTCAAGGAATTTTGCACTACCTTTCTGTTCTACAAGCTTCTCTGCTGATTGCATAGGTAACCACTGATATGTTCCCAAATTATTTCTCTGGAGGTGTCTGCTGTCCTCCTCACTGAAGGATAAAGCTTCTTCAATAAAGGAACTCAGTATAGAGTTACAGATAGATAAACAGGCAACATCGTGTTTATTTCAAGAAATACTGAAACACTATGATAAAATAAAGCATCACTGGTGTCCTTTCAAAGCACAGGACTGTAAAACACCTTTACAGCATTTAAAAATTACTGCACACTCACAGTTTCCACATGGAGTTTTCAAGAGCATTTACCAGTTTCTAATTGTAGCTAATTTAGAGCTATTTTGTCTTCTTGCCTCACACCATAAAAAATAACTTCTATTTTTAACTCTGGATAATTTCTTTTCTAGTCTGATATTTCACATGCGCTCCTATTTTAATCTTATTACTCTGATACTTTCTAAATTACTATTAAATCCCAATATGCAATTCATACACTTCTAAGTAAATTACTTGCCTTAAAAATACAAATTTCCCTAGGTGTTTCAACACAGGAGTATCTCAAATGTATAAAGATGACAAAGAACTCCACTGCCCAAATTGCCAGAGTACAGGTGATACACATGGCATTAAAAGCATAGTATTTGTAGTTATATTTTATTCTGAATAGAGCAATAAAAAGTGGCTGGCATCATCAAGTCTGAGAGTTATTGTGAGCATGAAGTGAGTTTTGAAACCTCAAGATAGAGGGTAACCACAATTCCATTAAAGTAGGGAATTGAGTCAAAGATGTTCCCATTACTACTGCACTGATACAACAAAATGAAATATGGAGCTATTTCCACATGTCTCTTCCATGATGAATGACAATATAAACGTAGATGTACCCAGAAAAACACAAAGGGTTTGAGTTTTATGCCAGATAGAAGTTATGGGAAAACTCTGATTCTTCTAGATAAGAGGTTTAAAAAATATGAAAGGAGGAAATAAATATTCACCAGAATGTTCTTAATAGACTCCAAAGGATAGTAGTGTGAAGCTGAAGATGTGCATTTTTCTACAAACACTCACAATACAGGCACTGGAATCTGGGGGAAATTAGAATCTTACACAGATCACACGTTGGTGGCATTACTTAACCATTTAAGTTCCCAACTGGAATTGGTTTAACATTCCCAATATACTAAATAATGCCCTATTCAAACTTAGATATTTCAGTTATTTGGGCGAATGGTTATGCAGATTAACACTGATTGGTTTAGGAAGAGGAAAAATAGCTCAAAAGCCTCAAGTTAATTTAATGTTAAATATGCAGAATTGAGCTCTCTGAGGAAAATAGGCTTTTAAAGAAAGAAGTTTCTCCTCAGGCTAATGCTTGGCCATATTGCAAACAATATATTAAGATTGCATTTATGATATTAAAAAAAGTCTAACACAATTTGAATTTAATTGGAAACATAAGGAAGAAAGCCTGGCACATTACTATTCATTGATTCATTGATTGTAATGCCTGAAGAAACCATTCTGATCATTTGTACTAACATCACAGGACACAGAACTGTGCTCAATAATTTCTGCGTCAAGTTCACAATCCATAATTGAGTATTATAGACATTGTTCTGTATAAATCTGTGTTATTCTGTGTCTTCTAAAAGGACCTCTAAAGCTCTCAAATGACGAATCTATATCGCAAATTATTAATGTGATCCTATTATTATTATTCACACGGTTCTCAGAAGCCCGGGATGAACTCATAGCTTGACTGTACTTGGCACAGTGCAAGTATGCTCTGAAAAAACAATCTCTTTTCAAAGAGAGGATTGACATCAAGTGGCAGACAAAATAGAGGCATATGAATTGCCTGAAGGTCAGAGGCAAAACTGGAAATAGGGAGTTCTCTTCTTGTGTTCTAGCTATAGAATTACACTGCCATGAAGCGGTCATCTTTTCTCAAATGTTACACTTTTTTCCCCAAATTTATTGTCTCCTCAGTGCTTTATTTTATGCACTGAATGTTCACTACATTGATTTTTCTCTTTCCACAAAGTGATGTTGTTGTGGTTGTGGTTTTTTTTTTTAGAGAACAACAAAAACGTCAAAAGTATGCAAATTATGGGCATTTTTAGCACTCTGAAACATCAGGCTGGGCAAATGCTAGCCTTAGAGGCACATTTATGAAGGTCCAACCACCCCTAATAATATTGTTTGGTGAGCTCTGGGTCAATGATGTTGAAGTGCAGTGTGGCAGTATTTTACCTTCATCAGATTTGTGGCTGCATCAGGACCTAGAAGCAGCTGACACATTAGCTATACTGATTCTTTTCCTGCTCCCAGTGTCATTGCTTTGCCTACTCCACACTATCTTTCAACAAGAAGTTCAAAGCATTGTATATCATACGTCCACTTCATTCATCAGTCACACCGAGCCAGCCTGTAAAAGTTCCCTCAACAAGAAATAGTTCAGCCTAAATTGTATTTTTATAACAAAAAAAAAAATCATTAATAAGTCATTATATGCATCATGCAAGAAAGAAAGGGAGAGAAGAATAATAACATTTGTTTCAATTATTCATATTTGTATGACATGAAAAGACTGTGCACTGCTGAAACATAACAAGGCCTGACAAAAGGCAGCCTAGTGCACAGGCAGCAGATTTCCAGTAAGGGAAGCGTGTCCAGGTGTCCCTGTTGGATACAGGCACAAGTTAATGGCACTTCTTGCTGGTGTATCTATACGATGACTACCACTCTGTGTAGCATGACCATGTCTGTATGGTTCCACCAGGAACCGTGTGTTTGGGGACCTGTGAGAATATTTAAAATCAGCAACTCTACAAACCTTCTTGGGGGCAGGTTGCGGGGGGTGCAGGAAGGCATTAAATGAGCTTTAATTGTAATCCAGACTATGCTAAATGGCAAGTCTAATTTTTTTTTTTTTTAAAGAGATTTGCAGTATTGCAGGTTTGGTTGAGGATTTTTTTTTGCTTGGTTGGGTTTTTCCTAATTTTATTTGTTTTATTCTTGTGAGGGGAAAAAAACCCCCCACATAATTTTACAAAAAAGAAGAAGAAAAATGAAAAGACAAGTACTGAAGCTTATTAGACAAGAACCAAGGTGAACAAAATAATAAAATAAGTCTAAAATTGCAGCGGAAGTCTGCATTGTGATGTTTCAAAGGGGCAGCGCACAAGAGGCTATCATAATGGGCTGAAACAATTATTTTAATGAAGGTTTAAATTAATAATCACAAATGAATACAGAATGAACTTTTTATATCTCAGACTATTAAATATGTGACCATGGCAGAGTAAAACTAGGCAATATGTCACAGTGAATTATTTTGTTATTATTATATTGTAAGAAAAGAAAACCAAAGATAAATATATAATAACCTAAAATAAACCCAATGAATATTTAAGGCATATGAAAATTCATTTTAAAGGCCTAGAGGGAAGTAAGTAAGTAAAAGAATTTGCAGTAATTATGTATTTTGTCAAAACCAAAATGCAGAAAGCACTATGAAGAAATCAAGGTAAATCAATCATGTGGTTCAGAATCAAGCAGAAGTTGGGTGTGAGGCCACTTCGTACATATTTGTGTATGTGTAAATATTTACAATAACATATGCCTCTGTATGTGTGTTTGTGTGTGAGCACACTTTATATATGAGTGAAATAAGTTTTCTTCATAGCATATAAACCATATAACCCCAAAGTGTGGTCAATTCAGATGCAAATTTCATTTATCTATATTACACACACACACACACAAAATAAAAATCTCCAATATCTTGCATAGTGAAATTCTGAGCCTGTAACTTCCATAGTACCTAAATTCAGATGGAAAATGGATGTTCATTTTTGGGGAAAAGTTAAGGCTGTGGAATCCAGGGGGCTCAGGACTCCATAACCTGTTTTCTGATCTACCTCAGTCTTCCACTTTATAGTAGTTAATGTCTGAGATGATTGAATTGAAAAGCAATTCTATTTTAACACATAATTCATGTGGGATTTTATACACATCCATTTTTAACAATCAGAAATCAGTAACTTAGTATCTTATTATTTTGTAAAGTGTAGCATGTAATAGGAGAGGAACTAAGCAGATTTCAACACTTCAGATGGGAAAACGTATGACTATTAGCAAGGGATTTCAGACCTTTCCCATTACTTTCCATTATAATCCAGTTAAATTCAGTGCAAATAAATGAACTGACCTTTAAGGCAACTGACTATCAACAACATATGTTCCTTAACTCTTTAGAGTATTGGTGGTTTTTACTTTGATTCTTCCTTTCAATTAAATGTAACAAACTTACCTTCTCTCCCTCACTGTTTCTGCCTCCCAGTGACATAGTGAACCTAATGAAAACTGAGTTCCTAGGGTCCCTTGTTTTCCTCATCTATAGAGAGTGAATGTGTATTGATCAGTGACAAAAGCTGCAGAGGAAATAGACTGGGTCTACGGGAAGTATAAATCAGCTATACATCAATTTATGTCAATAAAGCTATGACATTTTGTACCAGCTGAAACATATTGCTGTATTTTTTAAATTATTGCAAAGACATCAGAAGTTACTTCTGAAAAAAATTAATAAAAAGGATAAATGATAATTGCAGCGTGCTGAGAACCCAATTCATGTCATAATCTGGCTTGCAAATTAATTTAATTAATGGTTTTCTTTGATACTGTGGTGTTTTGGGATATTCTAGCTCTTTTTCTGCAAATGCTTATCCAAAATTACCAGGCAGGCTACAAGCAAAACTGGAAATGTAATGATGCAAGTGTACATATATATAAATGTTTCTTTCTAACTAATTTATATTTATATTAATATTATATTTAAAATGTAATTTTCACTAATATTTAAAGTGTTCTCCAAGTACAGAATCTAATTTTGCTGATATAACAAAGAAAAAAGAATATGAAAGCCGGAAAAGGACTTTTTACAAGGGCATGTAGTGATAGAACAAGCAGTAATGGTATTAAATTTAAAGAGGATAAATTTCCATTAGATATTATGAAGAAATTCTTCACTATGAGGACAGTGAGGCCCTGACACAGGTTGCTCAGAGAATCTGTGGCTGCCCCCTCCATGTCAGTGTTCAAGGCCAGGTTGGACGGGGTTTTGGGCAACCTGGTCTAGTGGAGGGTGTCCCTGGCCATGGCAAGGAGGTTGGAACCAGATGATCTTTGAGGTCTCTTCCAATCCAAGACGTTCTGTGATTCTATGAAAATAATGTCAAGGGGAGGCTTGAGGATATAATTCCCTTAAGCTACCTAAAAATTATGTTGACATCGTGTTCCACATTAATAAAAATAAGGCAAAACCCTATTGCTTTATATTGAAATACTACTTCTAAAATTTATTTTTAATAGAATACCAAACACAATGTGTAATTTCTTCTTCCTTTTTCTGGTTTTAGAGACTAAAGTATCTTCCAGGTAATCACAACTACTTTAACAATTGTAGTCTTTATTCTGTATCACTATAAATCAGTAATACTTTTCATAATGAACAGTGCATTTCAGGTAAATTTTTCATTATAAAACTGGTGAAAGTATATGTTACTGAGAAAGCAAGAACACAGTAAAATACTTGTCAAATGTAAAACCTTACAAATTTTCTTCTGGGCAAGTGTATAAAGGACTGTCAGAATGTCAGAATTCTTAGCTGTAGGCAAAACAAGTAGCTCATTCTGTTTTAACAGCAGTGGTATACACTGCCTAGGCAATCAATTATAATTGACATTTCCTTAGAATAGGAGTATCCATAGCATAGAGAGAGGACGAGCACTTTCCGTTGTAGGCTGCTAATCAATTCCTTCTGTAAATCTAACTCAGAGATTGTATTTCTATTCTAAGTCCCTTTTAGATGCAAACAGCTAACTATAATTAGAATGAAGCACCGATCCTAATTATTGCCTCCCATTATTTATGCAGTGGAGTTACTTGGTCTGCTTTCATGTCAGTGGCCGTGCTCTCAATGGCGTGATGAAAGTGTAGACTTTTACAAGTACATAAAAACTTTCAGAATTTGACTGTGTAATGACACAATTCAGTTCCTATAAAATGACAAAAAAAATCAAGGGTTTTCAGCTATGCTTCAGATCAGTAGTGTCATTTTGAACAAGCCACACAGAGAAAAATATTCAAACTTAAATGTCAATGCAGTAATGCTGGCCACTGCTGTGACTTTCTGTGAGGTACTTTGGGGGTTACATTTAGACATTCAAGTTTGAAAATGTTGGTTTTAACCTCCAGCTATTGTAAATTCACATTTCAGCTGGTTTTGGCTCCACAGACTTAAAAAAGAAAGTTTCTGTTGACATAAGGACATTAACAGCATATATAAAATAGAGTTCATAATACTTTGGGGTTTTCTTGTACCAAGTTATTCCAATTAATAATAATACTAGAAAAAGCAGAGTAACATTCTTCCTGCCCTTCAAAACAAGATATGAACTGATGCAGAAATGCAAAAGATGCATAACATCTATCCACAATGAAATTTGGCACTTTGAGCCTTGATTGTGGTCTTAATGAACTTAATCAAGCTCTGCCTTAAAACAAATTGCAAGTTTTGTGCACTTGATTTTGGTGAGTATTTTAATGGCACCTAGATCCAGCATGTTGCACCATCTCTGTTAGGTGACTTCATTCAGCTTGCAGAAACTTGTTTATTTGTTCAGCACAGAACAGCTTCTTCACCCTGACTGGTGTTGGTTTCCTTTCTGCCCACTCAAGTTTCATTTTACTCCTTTCTTATCCTCGTATAAGACCAGATTTCCTTCTTTTATTATTCCCATAATTGTTTTCTGAAATCTTTTGAATTTCCTTTTCTTGAATATGGTTCTGCAAAATCCTGCATAAAATTGCTGATGAATTCTTAGTAGATGTTTGTACAAGGCTTATTGTG
This sequence comes from Laterallus jamaicensis coturniculus, assembly GCA_022605575.1. Taxonomy (NCBI): domain Eukaryota; kingdom Metazoa; phylum Chordata; class Aves; order Gruiformes; family Rallidae; genus Laterallus; species Laterallus jamaicensis. The sequence goes on along the minus strand of JAKCOX010000076.1, from coordinate 436,252 downwards.
TTGGAAAAATGAACAGGACTTATCACAAGATTTCATTTTTCTATTTCACCTCTGGATCATATGGGTAGTTTTGCTTCAACATATTGAAATGAAACACTTCAACTCTAGAAAAACAAAATTTCAGCATGAAAAAAAAATACTTGTTGATACAGAAATTACCCAATAACATGTTTTGTTGACAAAATTATACCTTTTAAGGAAAAAAAAATAAATTTGGGCTGTTCTGTACAGAAAGTTTGCATATATTACATCATTACCTTTTCAAGTCACAGAATACCACTTCTCATTAAGGTCACTCTAAAAACTGCAAATCTTTTTCAATAATTGTTTTCCCATAATAATCAGCCAACAAAATAGTTTAAAAAGAAAAGAAAATAATTTAAAAGGAAAACAAAACATATTATTCTTTCCGTAAGTCACACCTTCTAACATCAAAAGCCAGCAATAATTTTGTCTTATAGGTAGATGCAGTACCATGGCTGGAAGGTGAACAATGCAAAAGAAAGGAACTCTTTCTCAGACCAGTTTTGTTTGTAGCCCTCCCCTTATATGAAAAGGCAAAATTCCCCTGGAAAATGGCACAATTGCAAAACATCTGGTCCATGGGTAATAGTTTCATATGATGTGGACCTTGAACCATTTGCCTGAGAAGAATGTGCTGTGGTCATTTAAAACTGGTGACAAATGTAAAAGAGGAAGGCAGTAACATCATTAACGCTTCCAAGTAATAAATAAGTCTAATACCATAGCGGTAAATAAATCCTACATGCCCAATTCTGACTCTTGTTTGATCTTTTGAGCAGATTGTGGTGAGTATATTGTAATAGCTGAATTCCAAAGATGGAGAAAGCATAGGTCACACTGGCATAATCCAAGAGAATCCTAAGGCTGCAATTTCTTGCATTGCCTACCTGATATTTCACTTGAAACAACTGAAAGCTTCATTTGAAATTAGGCTTGTTTGAAATCACTGTTATAGGTAATTAAAACAGGGCTGTGGACGACATGGAAAACTCACAACATTCACAAGTCCAGCATATTTGCTTCCAACACTTCTCAAGATAAACCATCAACCAGCTCACTTGTATACGTGGTCTATTTAAAAAGGAGGCACCATGATGTGCTTTTGACTATTGAAACATAAAGCTGTGTGTCATCAGCACACTAAAATCTTTTCAATCACAAGCAGTAAAATTCCGATTTTCTTTATATGCCTCCATGAATAAGAGGTCTGGTGGATTAGATTCTCAGCACGCATCAGCAGCAGCATCAGCAGCACGCCTGTGAGGACAGAGAGTTGTTTGCTACTGCTTTTTCTGTATTCCAGAAAACAGTGAGCCTGGATTTGAGATGGAAGTCTGTGTAGCATGAAGGTAATTGGAGGTAGTAAGTAAAGATTGCTGCATGATTAAAATATTCAGTGAATGTGTTTATTTTTAGTCCTGGACACTTAGGCTGTGACTGGAGTAGTAAATTAAACATGCTTGGGATCATTTTGTGGCACTGAAGCCAGCTGGCATGGAATGGCCCCTGTCTATGCTGCTAAATTCTCTTTTTCTCACCATAACTGCCTTTCAGGCCTGTTGTCCTACCCCAGCCATGCTCACAGTTCTTCTGGAGAGTGTTAGCTGGCCCAGGACAGAACCATGCAAGGGATTTTTCCAACAATTTAAGTATAGACAATCAAGTTCCAATGTCCTGGAACTGTTCACTTTTTTAACCCTTGAACATGCAAATTTGATTTTATTGTATGCATTTAGTCTAAAGGGTCCAATTCTCTGTTCTGTTCCTGTTTTGCAAAGGAGCTGACAACAGAGCTAACGATTTTTATTTGGTTTTGAGTCAGAAAGCAAAGTCAGTTTAGTTTTCCAGGTTTTTTGTAAGAAACAGTCACAGAGATTTAGGGATTTAGGGATTTAACCTCCTTCCTTCAGGTTGAAGTAAAAATAAGGACATGCAAAACTTATTGGTCAGACCAAAATTTTATATCACTCAGTATCCTCACTGACAGTGATTAATAGCTGGTACCTAGGGAACAGCATGAGAAGAAAATAGTGATGGTTATTTATGATACACATTGTCAAATTATTCTACCAGAAAATCAGATACACAAATAAAAAAGTTGTTCCTGAGTAGTATCAATAAGTAAACTTCTTTGTAAAGCTATGGAAGAGCTAAGACATTCTCATATAGAAGTTATATATGTTTCTCAGAATCCTCAAAACATTCTCCTGTGATGTGTTTTTTCTCTTTCTAAGCCATGCTTTTACTATCTCCTTGATACACAGTGAGCAAGCCTTGTAGAAACAGTTGTTGTGTCTTCTGTCAGTGAGGATACTAATTTCTTCTTTTCAGTCCTGCACTTTTCTAAACTTTTAATTTCCTTGACGCTTCTGTTAAATTATGTTGGGATTTAGCCCTATATTCAAAAGGTCCTGGAAGAAGATTGACTGACAGAGGAACAGATGGACTGCAATTCAGGAAAAATTTATCATCTTAAAAAAGTTAAATAAATATTACTTAGGCAAGTTTACTGTTTAGATATAGGCATCATCCGTGTCCTTTATACGAATCCATCCAGAAATACTGTTTTATAAGTGTCTCTATTTACGTACAAACCAGTAAGTTTAGTATGTCAAATGATGAGTATTCTTCATGGATTTAAAAATCACATGTAACTTCAAGCCACTAAATCAATTTAACATAAACCTAAATAGAAAGAAGATCAGTTATTGGTTTTGCTGTGCTGACAGGTTGAAAGCTGAGTTAGAAGGCTGCCATGCTTGGTATTTGGGAGAGGCAGTAATAGGGTCATGTGTGTCCTGTCAAGTAAGTTTTCTTGCAGTTGCAATTGATATGGCGAGCAAAGTCACTAAATGAAAACAACTGTCCTCCTGCTGATTCCCACTCCAGTATTGCTGAAGTGAATGGGAAGACTCTGTCTGACTTCAAAACTCAGCGCTCTTGTTTTTCAAGTAATGTAATTGTAGAATCAAACTAGCTCTTAACTCCACTCAGGAACTACCCTCCAAGTTCTGCTCCTTTGGTGGGTTTCCTGGTCACAACCTGCCTGGTCTGGGGATGAGATCTGAGTGGAAACCCTCCTTCCAAATACTTACTTTGCAGAAAATGCAAATGCAGAGGCTGTGAGGATACTGTGCTGTGCTCTAGTAAAGCTAAATGGCCAGAGGATAAGGACTAACAAATGCACTGCAGAAAGCAGAGAAGCACTGCCAGTGCTGTAGCCTTGTCATGTACTTACATCTTATTTATTCTTTGAAGCACAACCTTGACTGTTGCACAAAGAAAGACTCCAAAGGATCCGCTCATTGAAAATATCATTTACATCACGTGCTTATTGTTTTTCCAATCAACTCTATATCCTTGTGCAGCTAATACATTAGAGCATCTAATTCTTACTCACCACACCACAGCTGACCCATTTAAATGTTTATCCAATCAACATCTAAGCTTACTGTTTTGTTTCTAAAACCAAAATAGCCCCAAACCCTACAATCTGCACATTCAAACCTAATGAACTATCAAGTTTTACCCAAATAATAAAAAAGTGGTATTGTCTCTATGGATTTACCATACAAAAATAGAGAATCTTTGACTCTAACATAGACTTAGTGGCAGTTTGTTCATTAGGCGCATTTCTGAGGTCTTTTTTCTCAGCTTGCATTTCTGTAGAGCTGAACACATTAATTTAGTCAACATCATGGATTTTCAGGGGAGGGAGATTATACTGAACAAAAGAATTCATGCTTACACAGGAAAACACCATAAAAGGCCACCAACTTGGTACTCCTTCAGAGAAGTACCTTTTGTATATTATCACAAAACGTAAGACTTTATAAGATGAGGCATTACAAGCATGAGTACTTGAGGCTCAAAACCCTTAGTAGGAATTCTTTGTGCACTACAAACATTTTACATTAGCTGCACAATGATTCTTTTCCATCCTGACAAACTTGCTTTAATAGACTTCACAGTTCCCACCTCATTTCCTTATCCACTCAACTGAAGTGAAGAAGAAAAATAATTTAAAGGCCAGTAAACTTTGAAAACATGCTTTATTGAATTTATTGCTGTTTTAAATAGGAAGAAATTAGAAAAGTAGAAGCAGAATGTATCCTTGCTTGATTGCTATTCACCATTACAGCATGTATACAGGTACAGGCAGAACTTTTCCTGCTAGATGTGTTATCATGAGGACACCTGATTGCCTCTTTTTCAGTCCTCATGGAAATAAATCATCAGAACCAGGTACCACTACTTTACTGTTCAGTGTGTCCTGAGAAGCAGATGCAGTAAATTCTATTTCTGTGACCTTTTCAGTATTCTGTGTTTTGACTGAGTGTCCATTCTAGTCACAGGTTGCTGAGGTTACAAACAGAAGAGGATAGGAATGGCAAGCGAATCAAATTACAGAATACTAAAAAGGTCAGAGTAGTACCATTTATATTACCCTTCACAGAACAGATGAGGCAGAAAAAGTTATACCTCTCTCTCATGACAAAAATTGTAATGATTCAGTAAACAGCACCAGTGACAAATTCAAGTTTGTGCCAAATAGTTGCACTATAAAGAATAGCTACACTATCCAATGTTCACAGCCAGGACTGAGATATTATATTTAAAAATTAAGTCTCTTGGAAATTCCATTGATTTGCAATAGCATCATTAATTTCAGAAATAAATTTAAATAAGATCTTTCTGAAGCACAGTATAAAATTATGTTCAGCTAAAACAAATTGTCATGTCTATATCCATGATTTTTTCCAACAGTATTTTATATGCATTGCAGTAGTATGAACTATTTTTCATAAAATATTGGGGGGGTGGCAGGGTGTGTTTGAAATTCTCAGATGGCCAATTATCCTCCTTAGGATTAAGAAAAAAAAAAATCACTGCAAACCATAATTTTTTCTAGTATACTGTTGAATTCATATCTATCCGTACATGTAATCAGGATTTAATATCGAATTGGCAAGTCCTTAATTCTGTTTACCCTCCTCTTCATAATTCACTTTTGGCAACAATTTCCAAAACATTTATATTTTCCATTATAATTTTAAAAGTTTTTTTCAAAATTCTCTAACAGATGCAAAGGTGTCAGAGGGTTCTTACATATCCTTTGTGACATATTTACCCTTTTTTTTTTTTAACAATAGCTATTATCACTGGATAGAAAAATGACTTTCAAATCTTTTTTTTGTTTTGTTTTCAGGAAGATATTTCTTTTTATCAAAAAGGCAACCATGTGATCTGACTAGAGCAGCTGCTTGCATTAAACTCTTTGTAGTCTAGTAAAAATGGTGACCAGACAGCTGTGGAACTGAAATCTAGTACAACTGGCAGCAAACCAGTTCTCAGCAGCACAGATCTAGCAATCATGTTGGAAGCAGATTTTTCACTATAGTTCATAGTAATGCAGAACATCTACTTGGTATTTGGTAATATTCGTTCTCTACTATATAAATATCTTCTAGGTCAAACTATTTAATTCTTCAGAACAGCAAGATATGGATCTCTGACCCATCATCTAATTCCCTATATCCACATTGCTTGTTGGCTTTTGATACTACATCCGAAACAGTGGCTTCCTAACCGGAGGAAAAGGACATATTTAGGCCAGTTTTCTCCTAGTTTTTATTTAATGTATTTCCTATTTACCATCTAGCCTCTTGGAAGAAGCTTGTAAGATAGGTATGAAAAAGAAAAAACATGCAGCTACCTTGGCATGCTTTTTAAGCATCACTTGTATGGTTTTAACAGATTTAACACCCAGGTGATCTTATTAAACTTCAAAATGCAGTAGTGGTTATTACCCATATAGCATTACTGAGAAAGAAAAGTCTCTTTTCAGGGAAGTATATTGTTCTCAAACATTCTCAAGAATTTTCTCATCCACTTATACCTAGTCAGTGTAATTTAACTTCCACCTAAAGAATCAACAAGATTAACTTAAAAAGTTTTCTACATTAAGCAGTACACTGCTTGACATAATGAATATACATAGGTCAACAGAAAAAAAATTCCTCTTGTTTTTTGTTTTTGTTATTTAACATTTATATCCACCACTTCGTTTCAACCACCGAGTCTCAGCACTCAGGAGGTTTAGAAAAAAGCAATCAGGAGGATGACAAGAGGTTGAGAACATTATTATAATGTAAGACAAAGAAAAATCTCACACCACAACTCCCCACATAGCGTCATCCTTCAAGGTCAAATATTCTCTGCCATAAATACATTATAAAAGCTTCTCATCAATTCTGGTTTTGTCTATAGTTGTATTTTAGACATAAGAATGTCAGGAACATTTTATTGGTTTCTTTTTCATTCGGAATTTAGAAGATATCACTTTACTTAAGCATCAGCTTATCTACAGCTCTACACTATCACCAGGTTGCCCTAGGCATACCCACAGGGTGAGATGGTCCTGGAAGAAGTTTCAGTCCTCTGAAAGTTAAGCCTTTATGAACACATTATCTGCTCTTTCTCAGTAATATACAACAATGTTTTGTCATTCTATACCAATGCTGTTTACTTTTCCCTTTTTTAAACCTTATGCAGTCACCAGTTATGGTTTGAATATCTAATATGTGGTAAAGAGATTTCATTTTTTCATGAGTGATATTAGCTCATCTTTTTCTTCAAGCAAGATAACCACCTCTTTTCTCATTCTTTACTTCTAATAAATAAATATCAGTAATTTCTTTCCCAGCATATGTTTTTCACTTTGTTTTGTAATCACTATGTACATGTACTTTTCAATCTTTTCAATTACTTTACAATTATATGCAGGCAAAATTTCTTTAAAAGTAGAAATAAAGAAGAGTTTTCCTGTACAAGATCTTCCATGCTATGTGATTCATAAACCTGTCCCATCGCAACTGACATCAAGATTTATCACAGTGAAAGGAATCACAGCTACATGTACCCAAACTTCTTTCATTCTTACTCTGATTTCTCAAAGAAATAAGCAAAGTAATTCACATATATTGACATATTCCTAGCACACAAATATCCAAAGTGTATAACTAGATAGTTGCATATGTAGCTCATGAAGTACCACATTAAACTGCATAAATGGGCAGTTTGCTTGCACCTCAGTTTGGAAGTTTAGTCACACACCTTAGCAAATACTGATTAAATATCACAATGCTTTTTGTTTCTGAAAATGTTAAAGATCAATTTAACCTCCATTAACCTGTTTAAAGATGATTTGAGAAAAAAAGAGCTTAAAAACAAACATCATGAAACTTTCTACCCTTGAATATGTATGTGGGTGTATTTGACATCTGGGCACTGAAATACAGATCCTGCAGAGCAATTTATAGGATGGCAAGTCCACTCTCCCACTGCCCAAGTGATGTATCATTACTGGAAAGACATAATCACCTGTCAATCTGAAATTCATAACCTATAGATATAAAAACAAATAAAAAAACCACAAAACCCCTAAACAAAAACAAACAAAAAAGTTAATTATTTACACCCTCACCTCTGTTACATTTTCACCCTCATTTGTTTTTTACTTTCATCAGTGATGAAAGTTCCACAACAAATCTGTTTGACTATCTATTTCCCACGGGGTGTGTGGGACATGGATTTAGCTAGAGCTGGCAATATGTAAGCAATCCCTCTCACTTTTTGAAGTGTCAAGAGGATGTGGTACTGCTGCCTGTGTTCTATTCAGAAATTTCCTGGTTTCTGAATAAATGTTCACAATGTTTGCAAATCCTTCCAATCTGGCAATAGAGATAGAGCAATACCTAGTACAGGGCTGCAAAGGAAACTGGTACAAGCTTGCAACAGCAAGAGAGGACCTGCAACATCAGTCAAATCCTCAAAATAGACTTAAGGGAATATCATAGGGACCTGTCCAAATGCATTTCTTAGAAACTTTGTTTTACATGGCCTGGGTCTCACGTTCATTATAATTGCAGGCAATGAGGATATGGAGGGCACAAGCAGTATACCTCAGCATGGGCTCACCAGTTACCTGACACCCTCACTCTCCTTAATCAATCCCTTTGCAGAGTTTATCTGCTCTGACTGAGCAGGGCAAACAAAAGTCTGTATACTACATCTGATGGAGCCCTGCATGATGTGGAAGAGTATGGCCTTGCTGGTTTCCAAAATGAATTGAGTGACTTTCTTGACATAGGGTTCTAGCTCACAGGGACTCTCTCAGTCAGGCTGAGATTTCTCAGAGGAGATAAGGACCCATCTTCCATAGAGGGTCTGAAGAAACTAGACAATCAATTTTCTTGGCCTCCTTTAAAAAATGCCTTCAGTAAGGACTTTGTATGGTGTATCATGCAGCAGAAGCCCAATCCCAAAATCAAGGTCAGCAGAGTCCACAATAGGCCTCAAAAAACGTTTGAAATCATGTATAGGCTCAGAGGAGCAACACAGAAACAAGTCATCTAAATGTTGATTGTACCTGACTTTTCAAATGCCACAGTCCAGCAGTTTTAGCATTCATAAAACAAAGCTAATCTGGGGAGATGATATTTTCCCTTGATTATCATGCAATCCTCTTAAACTCAAATCCTCTTTCAGGTAAAATGTCACTGGAAGTAATTTCATTATAGAAAGAATTATAACTTCCACAGAAATTTTATGATTTTAGACAAAATAGTTTTAATAAAATTAAACAAATGTGGAGGTCACAGCAAGTAAATAACTATGCTGGCACAAAACCAAGGGGAAATAGATGAACATGATCCAAAATTATTAATATTGCAGTTAGACTATGAAAGAAAACCAAAGTTAGTTTTATAAGGTGCTGTCCTGGCTCTTCTGGCCAACACCTTATAAACACTTCAAACTCCCACTGAGTTCAGCTGGAATTATCATGTTACAGATTTTTTCCAGATTTACCACTCTGCATCAAGTGCTTGCACCTCTGGGTTATGCTTCAAAATCCCAGTTCCCTTCTCCAGCAGGTCAGAAGGCAAGTATACACTCTGATATAAATGTCGTCTCTAGATATATACACATGATTTTGTATGGACTACCTCCCTGATTGCCTTCAGTAGAGGAGACATTTAGACCAAGTGCCACTATGGACTCATGTTTCTCCCAGTGGTGACATGTCTTGACTAACATGTAGTCTTTGCAGACAAATTCTTCTAGCTCTGGAGAAGCAGAGATACAGAGACTTGGGGACTACAGGCTGGGGACCTGCAGGTGCCAATACAATCACACGACACTTCTGCACGGGTGCAAAGCAATGCAGTACGTTCAGTATTCAGAAAATAGAGCATGGTCTTCTCCCTTTACCCAGTATCAAAGTCATCAGGCCATTCTTGCCCCATATTAGGGTACTTCTCCCTCCATCCAGTAATTCCTGGAGAGATGCAAGACTTTCTGCTATTAAAGAATTCATATGGAAAGTCAAGGTATTAATTTGTCAAAGGAACAAAAGCCAATATTTTATTTAATTGAAAGATTTAATTGAGGTGGCTTTTTTTTTCTTTTTTTTTTTAAGGTGACATTGTTTGTATGGGAGGAATGCCTGAGATTTAGAGACTTTGACATCCATGCCATCCTGTTATGCTATCCTTGTATTTAAGACTCTTGTTAAAATCCAGTGAAGCTGGAAATTGAAAGAAATAAAAGAAAATGACAACATACTGTACAATTCCTTACTGATTTCAGAGGCCATTTGAAGTTATGTTGTGCAGTTTGTCTGTATATTTAAAAGCCCCACAGTCATTTCTTAAAATAAAATATGCAGTAAAAAGGGGAGAAAAGGAAGAGAAAATACAGCTTTTCAAGGCTTCTAGTTCATACGTTCACATAACTTTATCCTTCTAAAGAAAACATAACAAGTTTTTCTCCTGTCTGACTTTTTAGTATTCTCAGGTTCAGCTGAATTTCTGTAAATGAAAAGTATTGGTGTTCCTGATGTTTTGCCTTTGCTATTTTCCCTTTACTTCTGACATTCCATATTTAATATCCTTTAGCATTCTCTCCAGTCTTGTGACCATTGTCTACCTCTAACAGGATGAATAATAGACCCTCATTACTACTGCATCACTGTGCAGTTGCAATGCCAGACTATGGTCTCTCTGGCCCACTTTGAGACGTTTGGTACGTATCCCTCTTTTTACTTTGCTGGGAACTAGGAATGCTCCACTCCAACACCAGTTTTAGCCATGCTGGCCAGCTTTATTTAAAGAACCACAGGTAAAGAGCCATTACCACACCCCTGGGAACTCAGTAAATGTTTGGAAATAGCAGCTGTGCAGAACCAGGTCTCTATATGGCAGCTTACCCACATACCATGTGAGGAAGCATAAAAGAAAACCTATCTAGCTTCTACTTTCTCTCTGTATATATCCCAGCCTTTGCTTTTTCTCTCTTTTATTTTTGTTGGTTTTGCACTTTCTTACTTTCTTAAGATTTCTATTCTTCCCCCTTTTCTCTCCATTTCCCTCTTTATATTTCAATTTGGCCTTAGAAACTTCTTTCCTACCACTTTTCCTACTCTTTTTTTTTCATTTTACCTATCAGGTTTTCTTCTAATCTCTTTTTTTAATTTAACAAATCTTTTTAAAGTATTCTTATTACATTTTGATGGGAAGATCTCTTCACAGTGTTAGGTGATCCTGTAAAATAGTACTGTGGATTTTCATGGTATCTATGCCATGGGTTCTGATTTAAATTTTCTCCTTCCGAAACTTAAAAAAAAAAGTATTTGCTATTTTTAAAAATAAGTATTTCTGAAGTGTAATGCCAATAGAAATTAATGTCATAAAAAATTATAGCCATAAAAATTTCTGATGAAATTTTAAACAAAAAAAAGTCCCTTCAGTCTCCTATCGAGCTACTATTTATTTTTCCAGAAGGATCAAACTCTCATCCCTTTGATTCGTGGTAAGGCATTAGGATGTTAGACTCTCTGAGACCTTGATCTCTTCACAGCTTTATCTAAATTGGAGAAATCCTTTTGCAAGATGTAGTTTTGTGGGAGTTTTTTTCCCCTTAAACCCCAAGACCCAGTAATATTTTGCAGTTTTATAAACATAACTAATGATTTCATAAACATCAAGTGACCTTCTCTTTTATTGTGTCATAACAACCTCTTTCAAGAAGTGCTTTAGTTCTTTAAGATTCAGTACTAGAGTATCACCGTATTTCAAAATGTTTGCAGTTTGGTTCTGATCTGGGGGAAATTCATGACTAGTACACTGTTATTTTTCATCCAATTCCAGTATACTGTGTACCATTACAAAGTAAACCATAACACTCATAAAAGGAGATAGGGTTGCAGAAGTGATTAAAAAAATGACTAGAGCATGGACAATGTGGAAACTTTCCATCATTCTTGAATGCCAACAGTGTGGTGCAGTCATGTTCAGTACCACAAAAATATTACAGCCATCTACAAAAGGTATTACCTTTAACTAACAATGGAAAATGTTGTGGTGCGTGAGAGATTAGAAAAAGTTGCAGACTGTCTATGTGCAACTTGGAATTGTTGTTAGCAGCCAGTTCCACTCTTTCCTCTGAAAAGAACACAGGGTCATTTGCGGGAAAAGATCAACTATAGGTAATCCTTGATTCTATACAATCTAATTAAAAATAAACAAACAAAAAACCCCAAAAGAAAACCCCTTTGCCTACAATCACAATGATGTCGTGGGTATTGAATGTTCTTTCTCTTGTGTTAATTTAATTGTCTTTTTCCTGCATGAAATCCAAGTTGAATGGACACAAAAAGCCAAGTCAAGTATTGGTCATATCAGTCAATATAATTTAATATAGCCTGTATACACTAACGTAAAAGGCAAAACTTATGCTTTAAAACATGGACCCCTGAAATAGAAAGGAGCTAATTCGCTCCCATTTTCCACTGATATATGCTGCGAGCAGGAGTTGTGCAAATTTATGTCCCCTTGGCACATTTTGTTTCCGTAAAAGCTGTGAGCAAAAGCTTTGTCATAAGGGCCAAAGAGCCCTCCTTTAGCTCTATTGACAGCACAGAGCTTCCACTGAGGAAGAATTTGGTCCTTAAAGTTAATAAGAGCTACATGCACATATCAAAGACAAACCCCCTTAAGCATACTGCTAAGGCAGAAGTGTGCTCAACTATAATGGCATTATAAAGCTAAGCCGTAAAAGCAGTCACCCCACTGACTAACATGAAATATTAGGTTGGTGGGATAAATCACATCTTATGCTTAATTCACTGGTAAATTGCATTAGAGGTGTACAGTGTGGGAGCAGAGAATGCACACTGAGTAAAAAGCCTTGTTCTATCACTTAATTTCCTGGAATACTGAAAACAGTTCTTTGAAATTTGCTGGTGTGTGAAATCCTCATACCTACATGGTACTGTGGCCTATTACAAAAAGAGCACCTCATTATCACATCACAAAGTATCCTACAGCAGAAGAAAACCATCATCCTCTCGCCTTTCACACAACCAACCCATTTGTTTAGACATATTCAATGCCAACACTTCTGAGTCAATGTCTGGAAATGTTTCTAAGTGAATGATGACCAATTTTGTACAAAGGGCTCTTGGGGGGCAGCTATGCTGGGATAGAACAAAGTATTTTGAACAGTGTTCAGAAATCTGACAAGCCAACGCATTCAGTTTAGCCAAGGTCAGTTGTTTCTCTTCATCTCCACCCCCTCAGCTTTATATTTTTTGCTTTTTTTTTTTTTTCCTTCCATTATTTTATCATCTCTAACTGATAATGTTTGACTACCCTGGCAAGGGTTTGGAAACCGAAACTGAGGGCCCCACCATGTCTGCTGCTGGAGTGAAATAAGCATCTATTCCACTTCTAAATGGCTTTCACTTCCACTGGTGCTGAAAGTCCATGTTATCTATAACTTTGTCATCTAATGGGTATTTTATCTGGAGTTGTTCTAAGAATAGCAAAAAATGAGTCATGCACAGGGCAGATCAAGTCCTAAAATGTAAGCTGTAAACTCTACAGATTAAGTATGTAAGTAGGAAGACAAGGGAGATAACTCTGTGACCCTGAAGATCGCCAACATACACATCAAATAGTGAATGGTACCATTAAAATTCCAGGCTTCCAGTGTCCATGTGTTTTAAATACCTTATATCTCTTCATTTTTCTTTATTTGCTTTGTGTTGCTCCAACTCTTGCTTTTTCTGCTTCTTGCAGTAAATACCAGGACCGGAATCATCAACATGTGATACTTCAACTTCTGCTCTGTAAATTTCATGCTCTGTATAGGACAATGACTAAAGCTGACAAATATTTTCTAAGTTGTCACATACAATCACCTACCTTCATACACTGATTTTGGTTTTTTTTTCTAAGGACTGTGGCAACAGATGTTAATGTGGTATAAATGAACACATCAATTTTCTCACACCTGTGATGACAAGTGTTAGGCAAGTTTACTTGCGTTCGACATGCTACCTGACCTCTACCTGTCACTCTCTGTTACATCAAGTTACTGTACTTCCATATCAAGGTTTCTAGATCCTATTATAGTGTAACATATGGCATATTTCTTGAGAAAAATTAAAAATCTCTCTTTGATGCTTAGCTTAATCTTACTACTACAAATTCCATCTCTCACTATCACTTAAGAATACTTTCAAGGGTAAAAATAGTGCAAACATCCAACTGGCTTGCCTTAAATATCATTTGCATAAAATCTATTTTAAAGCAAAGACCCAATTAATACTGTTGAAACATCAAGTTCACAATGGAAATACTTTATAAGTCAGCAAGCAGTGTTTAAATTGACTATTGTATATTTAACACACTGGCTTCTAAGTACACTAACACAACTTCAGCACTGACTTATAGCAGTCCTTCTGGTTGCCTGCTACATTACCATTGCAGAAATACAGCTAGTCAGAGCAATGATGTTTAGTGGAAAAAAATAGCACAAAAAGTGGTTTTAGTGTTTGTTGGGTTTTTCCCCTGATGTTTTCTTCACTGACCTGTACCTGGCAGTTGGAGTTTCTTCACAGGAGTGATGGTTTATATGTATCCTTTGATAAACCTTCTAACACAGACAGTCCACCGCCTGTGGAGATGTTTCACAGCTTTGGCTTGTTGGACTTGATGGGTAAATGGCTCAGAACCTCTTTGTATTTCCTAAAGTTAAAGCACAGCAGAATTAAGAGGTTAAATGAAGAAGAGCAAAAGAGCGGCTGAGAAACTAGGATAATATTTTTAAGGTTGCTACTGAATTTTTAAAAAACTTTAGTTATTAGAGGATTATAATAAATTGTAATCTCAGTTGCAGAATCTGTTTCAAAAGAAATTATTGATGTGTCAAAACCACAGCAGGTCAGAAGGAGCATTAGCACAGATAAGGGAGTGTTTGTTCTCTCTTGGGGTTTAAAATCAAGAAATTTTAAAGCTCTATGTGTGTCTTCCTTCTTCTCCTTCAGGAAATGCTCAATTTATTTATTTTATTTTCTTTTTCATACAGAACATGAATATGTGCTAAGTAATAGGACATTGAAATTTGCTTTTGCCTGTGAACTTCTGTCACTAATGATGTTAATGACAACAACTCCAGCTATGTACATATGGATCAGAAGTGTTAACTGATAACTTTGTCATGGGTCACATGCAGCCACATGGGAATGAGTACTGTGCATTTTGTGTACTCAGAAGAGACTTTTGGGGGCATAATTACTGCTGCTAATTTTTGAAAGTTTGGAAAATATTGCAATAGAGGGAAGTACTTAAGCTTACTGTCTTTACTTGATGTGTTTATACAGGAGTGTAAGTCAGTTACCCAGGTACAAGTAGCAGCATGCCATTTTGTTAGCACAAAGGTTTTTTGAGTGAATCGCTACTGGAGATTTACATGGCTGTGGCCACCCACATGTAGCTGTATGATGTATGTTAGGGTTATACTTCTACTGCTACTTTAACTAGTTAATTTAAACTGTTTCTGGTGTGCCTGTATTTCAATAGGTAAAATTTACAGTCACAGTCATATAAAAGCACACCATGAAGCACATATGTGACCACCACCAGTGCCTACCAGTGCCAGTACGTGTTTTTCCCTGTAATACTTTGTGAAACAGAAATGCACTTCTTGTATGACTAACTTAGAGAAGCTTGCCTGCATGAGTAATATATTGCAGAGAAAAATAAGCAAGCAGATTTGCTGATTGGAAATGTTACAAACTGCACAGTTAGACTTCTCCATCATTTGCATGTTGAGAATCTGTGCCATATTTTTAGAAAGATCGATTACTAAATATGCAGCCACAATATTCCTGTACTTATTTTTCTTCCAGTTCTTTCTGTCTCCAATGGTTCTGCCTATTAGCCCATTTCAATCACATTTTGAAAGCATCATAAAAGCCTCAATGTCAGTAAGTTTCTGCAGGCTTTTTGAATCACAAGGTAAGGTAGGGAAGAGATGGTGGACGGTATAACTCAATAGCAGCAGTGTGGTCAATTGCTATGTGTGCATAGCCAGCCTATCAATTTATGTGTAGATCCAAACTAGTCTCAATATTTGAGGTCTCATTAATATGTGCCATTTGGAAAGGGAAGAACTGGGTTATTATGTGGCTTGACTCAAATGCAGAAATCTACCATACACACTGCTGGAATCATAGTCATAGAATGTGTAAGGTTGGAAGGGACCTTTAGAGGTCATCTAGTCCAACCTCCTACAGTAAGCAGGGACATATTCACTAAATCAGGTCTCTCAGAGCTCCATCAAGTCTGATCTTGAATATCTCTGGGGATGGGGCCTCTAGTACTTCTCTGGGCAACCTGTTCCTGTGATCTATCACCCTCATATAAAAGATTTTTTTTCCTAATATCCAACCTAAATCTCCCCCTTTCTAGTTTAAAACCATTACCTCTTGTTCTACAGCTACATGCTCTTGTGAATAGTTCTTCTCCAGCTTTTTTATAGGAACCTTTCAGGTGTTGGAAGGCCACTATAAAGGTCCCTCTGGAACCTTCTCTTCTGCAAGCTGAACAAGCCCAACTCATTCAGTGTACCTTCATAGGGGAGCTGCTACAGCCCTTGGATCACTTTTGTGGCCCTCCGCTGGACACACCCCAACAGGTCCATGCCCTTCTTGTGCTGAGGGCTCCAGTGTTGGACCCAGTATTCCAAATGAGGCTTCACAAGAGAAGAGTAGAGGTGCAGAATCACCTCTCTTGATCTGCTGGCCAAACGTTTTTCTTAAGAATAAGCCTGCAAAATATAGGCATCATGATTGCATAATTCAATGGCTTTCTTAGGAGTAGTGAAGATATCCTCAAAAATAAATGCCAGACAGTAAATCATTGTTGGGTTTTTGAAAAATACTGATCTCAGCATGGCTTCCATGCATGAAGTGGCTCTGCTGATTAACTACCATATAATTACATGGCTTTATCCTGTGCACATTTCTGAAAATGCATATTACTCTGCTTTACATAGTTATAATGTTGTTTTGAGACTGGACTGACCAACAGGACTTCTTAAGTTTTCAAGATACTAACTGTGTTTTGTTTAGAATAGATCCCATGGTTTGTAGCACCTTAGTACAATCAGAGGTAGTGCTTATGTAAAGCTAAATACAGTGGTTATTCCTACACTCAGAAACCTCCATACTGCTGCTGGGATTAGACTCATTAAAGAGTGCAGGACACAGTGGGCAATTAGCAGCTCCACTAGTGGAGAACTAATAAAAGCCTGCCAAATATACCACAATACCAATAAAGTTACTTAGAAGAAGTTTGTTCCCAGCTTCTGAAGGAATGTCTCAGCATCCCATAAAATTACCTTATTTTTCTTTTCTTTCTTTCAGTTTACTTCTCTGATGAGCTAAACCTGATGCTCTGTTTGGAGGAAAAATAAAAAGGAATAGTAACATAAAATATAGTTCTATTCTGGGTCTCCCACTGAGCCTGTCAGCTTGGTTGCCTAACATCTCCTTGAAGTACATCAAGTAATAAGACTGGCACTTTTAACTCTATGTTGCTCCTTTGAGATTTTTTCAAATTTTAGGTAGGTGATTTACTTTTCCTCTGCTGAGTCTGTTGTTTGTAACTAGCTTCCGTCTTCTGTTTGGAGATTTTTGCCTTCTGCTTAGTTTTGCATCTAAATTTCACTTCTAATTTATCTCTATATATCTCTAGCTCCCCAGTGCTGCCTGAGGACATGAAAAGATGATACAGTACCATTAGTGTATTAGTGTACAATAATACTGAGCTTACAGTATCAAAGTAATCCTCATTGATTGGTGTCTCCAAAGACATGAGACAAAGAATAGCAATATTAAGCTATACAATTTGCCTCCAGCAGGAGCTTTAGCCATTATGACATTGTCAGGGACCACCTCAGCAGCTGTATTTTGGAGAGCAAGGGACATCAGTAGCCTCCTTTTTCAGAGAAAAGTTGCTTGACATTTTTCATATGCCTACATAGATGTTTCCCATGATGACAGCTCATAGATTGTATCCATTACATTAAAATAAATTGCTGCCTATAGCTAGTTTTATTATTGTTTAATCTCACGTGTTTATTCATTTATATTTTTCTTCTGTAAATATTATTTATGTTTTTCCTTTGTCCCACCCATTTTGTCCTTCTCTCAGCCAATGAGAAATTCCTTTAAATACAAGGGCAATAGAAACAACAGTATAAAGCATACCTGGAATTTCTTGGGCATCTACAGATTTTGTTTATAGGCACAAAGCTAACCAGAAAAAGAACTCTGAACAAGTCCCATTCTTTATCCTCTCAGCTAGGGTATGAAATTGAAAGAATGTTTACAAGTAATGCAACCTACACATTTTTACAGGCAAAGGAGACAACAGAACATTAGTTTCCAGAGCAGCACCATGTCAGGAGAAAATCTCAGGAGGAACTGATCAACAACAATTTGCACATCATGTCAGGGAGCAGCAGGACCAGCTGCTCTGCAGGATTCAGGGAATTGGGAGACAGGGGTGAGAACACAGCTGGCATGGCAGTGGCCATTCCCACACAGGATGCAGCCTTATAGTATATCCCATAAAGAAGACAACATTGGGTCTAGCAATAGTACCAGGGTCAGTCACAGGCCAGTGACTGCTGGGTAAGTGTAGAGATGAGGTAGGTCGGAGGTCAAGTCAGAAAGTAAGGATTAATAAGGTAGATATCAAGTATAACAAAATCATGGTGCTGGCAGGGACTAAGGGAAGGACCTGCACATAAATGCAGCTCCCAAACAAAGCAGGAGTGATGAGGACCAGCAAGGGTTCTCCCAGCTCACCTTGCAAAGACGTTTTACAACTACCTGACCCCATGAAAACCGTGTCCTGGTGTCCTGTCATGGCTGCTGCTATCTTCCCACTCAGAGTTTTCATTTTTGTACGTATCAATGGGATTTTGTGAATTATTTGATGTTGATGTAGACTGAATTATTTCATACAATGAAAGCTTTTAGGTCAAAATTTAATGTGAGAAGAGGTGTTTCCAAGCATGTGGCCTTCTGGATTTGCTCGAACAACTCAGTATCTTTCTTTTACTGGAGATGCCAGAGCTGGGTGTGCTACTCCAGGTGGGGTCTTACCAGAGCAAAGGCATTTCTTTTTATCGGACATACATATACATACCTTTATTGTTGTCCTTGATGTCCCTGGCCAGATGGAATTCTGTGAGGGCTTTAGCTTCTCTAACCTGATCCCTGACTGATCAAACATCTTCTCTGTTTTCCTCCCAGGCAGCCTGCCCTTGCTTCCACCCACTGTAGGCTTCCTTTTTGTGTCTGAGATTGCCCAAGAGCTCCTTTTTCATCCATGCAGGTGTGCGTGTGTCTCTAACTCCTCTTGTTTGTTCCCCACACTACATAGGTTTGCATGGAAGCATTTCAGCTGGGCCCCTGATCAAGGTGACTGACTGGTTGGAGTAGTTGAAATTCCTTTGATGTACTTTACCAGTATTTACTGGTTGGTTCCTATTACATCAGGAGCCCTTGTCTCATGTGTGCTAGAATTTAAGCATGCTGTGTTGTGTCTACACATCATCCTTTCCACAGGATCTTTACAAGGATGATCATGACTCAGAGAATTGTTTCTTCTTTACTGGGATGCTGTTTTGATGTTTCCTTTACCATCTTTCTCTTGAAACAAATTTACTCACTTGTCTCTGTATGAATGCTAGGACTTTATAATTCACAGGGCAAATTCAGCAAATTACACTGTCAACACAGAACCAATATTCTATCCACTATTCAAATAATTTAGCATTCTTGCCCTACACATTCTTTTAAGAATCATCAGCATCTAAAGTATTTTTTATTTCTGCTTTCTCACAGATTATCTTGAAGCATGTTTTGTGCTCCAGTAGTATTCACCCTCTCTCTTTTTCAGATCTACTGGAAAGAAACTAACATATTTCCTTTGTTACAATGGTCTTTCCTCCTCCTTTCTAGCTTTCAGAATTTCATCTAGATTCTAGAGCCTCACATAGCTATCATTAGGTTTGGTAGACCAGATCTAGCAAATACGGATTATGTATGTCACTTCACTGTTTGTTGATGGCTGCCTGCTCCATCATAATTATATGTCATCTGATGAGTCTTCTCTAGACCTTTCTCCCTGACAAGTAAGTAGCTCTTCAAAATTTTGAAAAGAACCCTGCTGTGATAAAAGAGAAGGAAAAACAGCTTACTGTTGGTTTGGGTTTTTTTCCGTTTGTGAACCACTGTTTGGAGGTGCCCTAAAAGCTGATACCTGTTATCTCAGGTCATTTCATAACATTGATGTCCTGATAATTTCGGGAAAAGATCTTTTTTTCCTGTTGCTCTGCACCCAACACTATCTAAAGTTGTCTGCCTCATGCCTAAATTGATCATGGATGGCATCTTTTACCTTCTGAGGGATTTTTATCTCCAGACATTCCAAACGATTTGTCCTCATCACTGAAGGGCTGAGAGGTGATTCAGAACTGACAGGTAGCTGGGTTTCCCAGTGAAGGAGCTACTCTTACTTCAGAGTCTGATTATATCCTGTCATTATATATGTTATTATAGCCTGAGATATAAGTATCTAAAGAGACAAAAACATTTATTGATTAAGCCACACACTATTGAGAAGCAAATAAACCAACTCTAAAATCAATAACCTACATAACTAATAAACATAGTACTATTTTAAATTGCAGCTAGCATGTTGCACATGATTTTGAATCTAAGTGTTATTATTAAAAGATATGAATCTCAACTATTACTGAATAACAAACTTATCAACTTTCTTTACTCCACCCTTCCACTCCAAGCTGCTTGGGCATAAGCCTGATGGAGTGGGTTGTCCAAGGGGCTTTTCCTTTGGTGTCCAAATGGTATTGGGTCCACAAATCCATTCCAAGAGTTCCACAAATACATAAGCTAAAGATTCCACCACCTTTGTCCTTTAGATGTCTTTTTAATCTTGTTTCCTATTTCTTCAGTTTCTGGACTCACTTTTTTCCCCTCCTTCACACCTCCATTTCTATGTCCAAACTCCTCCCAAACAAACAATCCCCTAATTGCTTTTTTCCTCATTAGTTACAATTCGCCTACACCTGTATTCAAATATGTTTCTGACATTGGTCTTGAAGCAATATTGGCCTTGCAAGTTATCTTTAACATGATTATCCAGGTTAGGATGGCCTCACAAGACTTCACACCCCAAAATTCCCCCACAATTACCTTGTCTATGCTGGTGATGTACTGATTACCTTGGGGCAAATGGTTATGCTTTAGCCTTGATTTCCCTACCTCATTTCCCCTGAGGAACAGTTTCTTCTGTTTTGTGAAGATAGTCTGTATGTCAGGGAAATAGAGCAGATTGTTTTTCACACTCTCATTTTGTGCTCACACAGTATGTTTTCCCTTGATTTGCTTTAATTATTCTCCTGGATCCCTGCAGAGGCCTTAGATACCTATGCTGCTCCACAGGGATCTCTTGTTTACAGCAGTGTTGAGCCACTGGTCCAGATTTCCAGTAACCACAGCAACTCACACAAACACTATCCTAAAAGGTTATGCCATGCCATCTTAACCATCACAACCTCAGAAATACTGGCTTAGTATCCTACCTACACAGAGATCTTCAGAAGCTGTTCAAATCATTGTACATATGAAGTCTACCAAGTGCCCCTCATTACCTCCAGAGGAGCTGTTGTCATTTGGGATTTCAGCTGCTGCTCAACAACTTTGACCTGATCCTGTGCTACACTGGATTTCTCAGACATATTTAAGTTGTAGAAGGGAAGTGGCTAATGGAATCATTTGGGGTTTTTGTTTTGTTTTGTTTTGTTTTTTATCAGTTATCTAGTGTCAGATGTCTCAAGAGCAATCTTATCTGAAAGCTTCTTTGTTCCTTCATTAATCTAAGCCTTTGTTTGCTGCTGTAGGAAAGGTACTCATTTAAAGAAGTTGCCCTGGGCAACCCTTTCAGCTGCTGCTCAACAACTTTGACCTGATCCTGTGCTACACTGGATTTCTCAGACATATTTAAGTTGTAGAAGGGAAGTGGCTAATGGAATCATTTGGGGTTTTTGTTTTGTTTTGTTTTGTTTTTTATCAGTTATCTAGTGTCAGATGTCTCAAGAGCAATCTTATCTGAAAGCTTCTTTGTTCCTTCATTAATCTAAGCCTTTGTTTGCTGCTGTAGGAAAGGTACTCATTTAAAGAAGTTGCCCTGGGCAACCCTTACCAGCATCCACTAAAAAAGATTTGTACTTACTCTTTCCTCCCCATTCACATTGTTTGGAAATCTTGTTTCAGTCTGTCTTTCCTCCATGTACCTTTATCCTCAGGAGGTACGTCCCTCTACAGCTGCTCCTTCACTGCTGTCTTGGTGAACCATGCAGCTTTACCCATTCATGGAGCTTACAACCACATCAGACCAGTCAGTTATGAAATTTACTTCCAGGGAATGTCACCTCATTAAAAAAATATGAAATGAGAGACCTAAAACCAGGTAGGACATGTTCGCTGATAATTTATATGTCTTGGCACTGAAGTATTGACTTCTTTTCAGACACCTCCCATAGTTTTCTGATAGCATTTAATTGAAGTAAAAAGTAAGCACATTCACATGAGTACCAGAAAACAGGCAAATAGAGAAGAGAGGGATTTTTTAAAAGTCTGAGCCCTGGAGACAGAAGATGCCATTACAGAATCTGCTAAATAATATCCTATCTAAATTGCACTGAACCATGAACAGCTTTAATAATCTAAAATGTTCTCATATCATGGCATGGGCTGGAGTTATCAGATTACTTCACAGAAAATAATGCAGAGACTTCTCAGGTCATTGGGGTTTTCTAGGGACACAGACAGGAGAATATTGTCCATATATTCATATCTATCTGCATATAAATTTACCTGCCTTCAGTAGCTGATTACCAAGACATTAGTGGAAACCTACTTAGGGCAAAACTGAGGAGAGGAGAGGAGAGAGGAGAGGAGAGAGGAGAGGAGAGGAGAGGAGAGGAGAGGAGAGGAGAGGAGAGGAGAGGAGAGGAGAGGAGAGGAGAGGAGAGGAGAGGAGAGGAGAGGAGAGGAGAGGAGAGGAGAGGAGAGGAGAGGAGAGGAGAGGAGAGGAGAGGAGAGGAGAGGAGAGGAGAGGAGAGGAGAGGAGAGGAGAGGAGAGGAGAGGAGAGGAGACTGCAGGGGGACCTCATTGCAGCCTTCCAGTACCTGAAGGGAGCTTATAAACAGGAGGGGAATCAGCTTTTTAATAAGGTAGACAATGGCAGGACAAGGGGGAATGGATTAAAGCTAAAGGAAGGAAGGCTTAGATTAGATATTAGGGGAAGCTCTTTACAGAGAGAGTGGTGAGGTGCTGGAACAGGCTGCCCAGAGAGGTAGCGGATGCCCCGTCCCTGGAAGTGTTCAAGGCCAGGTTCATGGGGCCCTGGGCAACCTTGTGTAGATCCAGGCCTGGAGACTGGTGGCCCTGCCTGTGGCAGGGAGGTTGGAATTCTATGACCCTTGGGGTCCCTTCCAACCCAGACCATTCTATGATTCTATGTGGTCACAACTGTCCTTCACATGCATCTTTCAAAACTACTTTCACTATTGTCAAGACCAAGGAGAAGAAGTTTTGGGAATTTATTGATTCTTCTTAGTTGTCTCAGTTCCTATTTTTCTCAAACAATATCACATAATTTTTTAAAAAATATTTTAAAAGCATTAGGTTTCCTGACCTTACCAATTCTATGGAGAGTTAGATTTCGACAATACTTTGTGGCAGAGAAGGTCTTCTGATTTTTCATTTCAAGTCTCCTCAACTGAGAATGTTCCCCCATGCAAAATAGTGTTTTGTTAAAGTGGCATGAAGATGCTGATAAACACTATGTGAGCTGAATTATTTTTTGTAAAGAGTGTCTGTGGTTTTTTGTACAAGGAACAGTGTAGACAATAAGCTTTAGCAGCTCTAACATAAGTAATTCTCACACTGCTGCCAGTGGAATTTTGACACCGTAAAAATGTGGGATAATAAATAAATGTTGTCAGAATTGAAGTTGCATAACATTAATCAATTTTAAAATGGCTGCTAATGGCAAATGACATTAACTTAACAGTCCTGGATTATAACAGAGAAGATCGTACATAAAGCAGTAAATTGTTCAAAAATACAAAGGAACAAACCTAAACAAAACAATAGAGCACTGTATAATACTGTATATCATTGCACTTCTTGTAAGTGTTGAAACTTGAACAATGAACAATTTCTGTAATAAAGCATATTCTGTGTGAATCAATAACTTAAATCTTTTCTGCTCTATAATAGCCCTTGATGTCCCCAGAGATCTTTCTTACCTAAGTCAGCATGCCATTTTACGCCAGACACTCAGACACAGATGCAGAGCTGGAAACAATAGGCCTACCATGCCAATGACACCTTTTCATGTCCCCAGACATGCAACATGTGTCTTTGGAATCAGACTGCGAGAGTTCTTTCCGAGAGACATACAGAAACTAAAGGGAATTTGACGGAAATTGTCCATGCAAAAAAACGGGTATAGAAACTGCAACAAGTTTACATTATTACTTCTTTGGAGGAAAAAGAGGAACATGAGAAGGATGAAAAAGCAGATTTTTCCAGTATGTTTTATTCTGAATGTTTACACAAATCTGAATAAAAGTCATTTTTTCCTAGAGGGATGATTTCCTGTGTGATCACTAATTCTCTGTGCTGATTTACAGGACAGAATGTGTCAATCCAATCAGCAAGTCACTTTTGTGCTTATGTGCTGTACAAGCTGTCTGTGAAGTGCTGCCTGTGACACTGGATTTAAAAAGCAGAGCAGCTTCAGGAGTTTTTATCTCTGCATGACTGCTGGCTAGGGATTTGCACAGAAAAGAAAACTGTGAGAGGAAATTGGTTTGGACAAGAAGCGCTTCTGTACATAATTCTTATTAATTTGAAGATGAAATGCAGTCTCTTAGAAACAAAAAAAAAAAAAAGACACTGTGTGATGGCTTACTCAATATGGTTATTGCTACAGGATTCAACCCCATTTTTTAAGGATTAGAACTGACTGTCCAGCACTGCCTATTTACTGGGAAGAGAATTAATGGAATTCTTCCTCTTCAAGATGAAATTTGTAAAGAACAAAAGGAATCAGAGAAGACTGAAGCTCTCTGTTTCCCAATATGCAGAAGAGATGCATGGCAACTCCAAGGGTGGAAGGTTGACTCCTTTTTTAACTTTGTTGAATTTTTAGTTTGCCTTTGAATGGGTTTGTGGTCAGGAAAGTTAAACTTGATAGTGAAGGAAAGACAATGCATGGCATTGATATTTGCATTTGGAATGGGGACATAGGATTTGACTTGAACATAAAACAACCAAAGTAAAATTTGTGTTCTGGTGTAGTATTCAAAGATTTTGTCCTCTTCCTTTTCTTAATTAATAAACTACAGCACATATTTGCTTCCATATTTAAAAGAAAACAGCAACTGAGCTCAGGGTAGAGAAAATTCTCATTGCCAATGTCTTGGGCAGTAGAAAGCTCTTTATGTCAGCTTTCCGACAACATATCTGTACCATTTATATAAATGTACTCTTGACTTCTTCAGCTCAGCTCATTAGTAGTTTCTGCAGTGAGGATAGTTACCAAACTGTAGCAGAAAATTTGATTCTATAATTTACAGCTACAAGTGGTATTCTTCTCTTAAAAGGGAAAATTTCCTTTCTCCTTTATCTTTGCTTTCTCTTTCTCAGTAATTTAAAGCATTTTTATGACTACCAAAACTTAGCACAATATTTGTATGTACATCCTTTGCCTGTGCATAAAGATACTACCTTTGGAATAAAATATTGCCTTCTACTGAGTATACTGTTCATCTTATCTGATGGGTAATTCACTGTCTTCAAGTGCAATTAACTACTAGTCAAATGCAAAGATAATAACAAGAAAAATAGAAGTAGAACTGTAAGGGGCAATACAAAATAAACAAGAATCCCATTTTTCGGCATAGCAGGTACCTAATTTTAAATGCGTATGGTTTCACAACCAAGAAAGCCATGCAGTTTAACCCTACTTAGTACAAAATTTTAATTATCTTTATTTTGTGAAGCTTTTGTAGAAGAAAAAGCTTCTAGAACAGTAATTTAGATGAAATTACTTATAAAATGAAAGAACAAGAAATGAAATTTTATCTTAGGATGTCATTTAAGAGATGTATAAACCTGAAAGGTGCAAAAATAGCTAGTCTCATCCATCTGGCAAGAATCATACAGATTGCATGAAATTTGGGGCACTCAGCTTACTGTGTTGTCTTTAGAACTTGTACATTTAAAATACAATTCCACTCAGGGGAAATTGTTCAAGATGATTATTAATATATAGCAACTATATAGGCCCACTCATCTTGAATATCGGCTGATAAGTCATGTCACTTGGTAAGTATACAACCTGATAACTACAGATAATAAAAGAAATCGTAGGTACAAATTCTCTTTGAAATTACTTATGCAGTTTAAAATATTTTTTTAGTCTAATGTAAGTAGAGAGACTATGTGAGCTAGGTAAGATTGTTACAGTGGCGATATTTAACATTTTGCCCCGGTTTAATGTTTTGGTTTTTTACACAATTAATATGCTTGATGTTGATCTAAGATCTCCTGAGTGCTAGTAATCAAATTTGAAGATGGCCAAGAAAATGTTCAGAAGGAAAAAGAATCAATAGCTCCTGTAAAGAAACACACAATAAACTTTCACAAACTGTTTGATTAAATAAATTATGCAAAATATCATGCAAATTAAGCAAAAAAATGCTTATATAAAGAAAACTATAAATTAAAGCTTATTTTTTAAATAAAGTTTAGATTCTGAAAAATTTTGATGCACAAGGAGACAGCAACTTACTATTACAGAATCATAGAATCATAGAAAGCACTATGATGGAAGGGAACTTTAAAGGTCATATAGTCCAACCCCCTGCAGTAAGTAGGCACATCTTCACTAGATCATGTTGCTCAGAGCTCCATCAAGCATGACCTTGGATATCTCCAGGAATGGTACCTTCTCTATCTCTTCAGGCAACCTGTTCCATTACCCCTTGTCCTATTGCCACATTGCTATAGGTGTGCAAGTATGAACTGTCAAAAAAATCCTGCTCTTGGAAAGGCATAGAATTTAGCCCTAGAGTTCTGCAAGTATCTGACGGCAGCGAACCGCAGTCTCATCCTTGCTTTGGAAGTCTGCTTTTGGAGAAAAAACAATAAGTAATTTGGGGAAAGACTCATAACCCTATATTTCTCTCTGGGTATTCCTCCATCAAGTACCTTTTGAACTATATTTTCTCGATTACTTCTAGGAGGTTGATGGACCATTTTACTAGCTGAGGCAGTCCAAATAGTATTCAAATGTTTCTGTCAGATTCTTCAAGTTTTCTCTAGGATATACTTTATTAAATTATTGATGATACAAAGGTTCAGAGTAATAAAAATGCTTCAAAAATGTTTCCTTACTTTTATTACTTGGAAAGGAGCAGATCAATCATTCCTGAACTTCGAAGCTTTTCCTGTCTCCTTTTTTTTTTTTAACCCTTGTTCTCCCCTGCTAGGAATAGCTTTTCCTATACATACCAGCTTTTACCTAAATCAGCATGGTCTTGTTAGGAATTTTGTGAGCACTTGTTCATATAGGCTCAAAGTGTCAAAGCTATGGACAACATCCAGGAAAATTTACTTTGCTTAAAAAAGTTGCTCCTTGGATTGTTAAGCAAATCCAAGAGAGGAACCAAAGCTCAGCAGTATATTTCCAGTTGCTTTCATCCAGCACAACTCATATGCATAGTTATATTAACACAGACTGACTGTGACAGAAAGGGTGCATCAGACATTTTATGTATCAGTGTATACTCAAGGAAAAGGCGCTCTCAGAACAGAACATGATTATGTATAAGCTATGTCATGGTGCTTAGGCCATATAGTAATATTAAGGGTTTAACATTCAAAATAATGATCTCTCTTTCTTAGTAAGTAAAGTAATACTTAGTAAAGTATTAACTTTAAACCAGATTATCATTAGCTGCAGAGGTATAATAAAATAAGATATTGGATAGCAATTAAAATTCTAAGTTACAGACTGAGTCCAGGAAAACATTGTCCAGTACTGGCAGATCTTACTAGCCAGTAACACCTTCATGGTGGTGGATGTTGCCCATTTGTTTCTCAGCATCTTCTTTATACAACTGTGGCTGCTGCTTCCTCTGTCCCTCCTTTCTCCCTCCTGTCAGGTTTGACCACTTGTGATATTGAGCAAGTAAAATTTAATCTCACAGTATGTAAAGAAGTACAGACACAAATTCAGAAAAGCTTAACCATAATCATCTCTGTTTTGGATTGGAAGTATTTCCCAGACTTCATGAATCCACAAATATCTGCTATCTGTCTACCTGCACATGATTTATGACTCCTAACCCTTCAGCCCCAAGTTACAGTACCTGTGCAAGATGATGGACAGGTGAGCTTATCCCCCATACATGCTTGTGTAGTCCCATTCATGAACATGTGACAAAAATTTGGAGTAGAAACTGTAACTCCATTATGATGGAAAGACTTGAAGACAAAATTCATCCTGCTACATCCTCCTGTTAACAGTGCTTGGTACTATTTTCCTCACCCCTGTTATACCTTTGTCTCTTCCAGATGCCTGACTGTTCCTCATTCTAACCTTCGTTGTGTTGGGAGAAAAATACTCCATAAGGTTCACGGAGCTGGGATGCCAGCACAGCTGGCAGGGGACCCACACTGAATGCAACCCCATGGTACTCTAGCAAGAAGAGTAGAGAAGGTCTGGTAATGGTGCCTGGAGTCAGCCAGCAGTGCTCAAGGTCAGGCCCAGGGTCCAGCTCAAGGGTATACACAGCCAATTATAGGCATAGTTGCAAAGTAGCTAAGACAAGAACAGCCCCTGAGGGGAGAGGGAAAAGCCCCCCCAGTGGTTTTTCACAGCTCTTCCAACAAAACATTTCTCTGCTTCACAGCTGGGCTGCTGCACTGTCAGAGCTGGACTGAAGCACAGGCAGTAAAACCCTGGACATCCAGCACCTAACATTCAGTGGCTCCTCATCCTCCAAGTCACCTGCATTTTTCTTCAAGTCTTATAATTAACCAGCGACATTTCTTCATCCAAAGGATGAGAAGGGACCTCCATGAAAATCCACGTTGTACAAGTAGCTTGCTTTGTCCCATAGCACAATTTCTTCATTACAAAACATCCAGGCCACCTCCCAGGGTCAGTGGTTGACCAACAGTCCTACTGAAAGAGAGAATTCTACTCATACTTCAACCGTACAAATGAACTGAAAAGATTTTGACCGTCAAAAATGTCTGGGGCATATACACTTTCTGCCTAACAACACTCAAAATATCTGTCACTGAGTGAAATTAATTTTCAAATGTCTGTGAAACAGTTTCTCAACAGTTGCCTTGGACCATTTGATAATCCAGCTTCAGCAAAGGACAGCACCCCATGACCTTGGAATAGCTTCTGGGGAAGGATGAAATCAGCAATAGACCTAATGGCTGAATATTTGGACATCATGGCTTACTCAAGACTGCCACTTGAGAGCTACCATTTTCTTCACAGCATAGTTGTTAGAGTGCAGGAGCAGGGATCTCCCCATCTTTATTTGAAAAGCCACAATGTTGTTCTATATTGAGCTGACATGAAAGCTGTTGTGAGAGATAAGGTTAATTTTAAGATTTTGTAGAGAACTGTAGCCAACCACTTCACCCTGGATATTGTCGGTCTTTCTCAGATTCCATAGCAGGAAGCAGTACTTTTGAGCTTATCTTCGCATTCACTGAACAGTTACTATTGTTTTCTAGCTGCAAAATGTAGTTATTTGCTGAAAAATGTAGTGATGAGCATAAGTTAATCATGAAGATAAAAAGAAACAGGCAGGACCTTCTTGAATAGTGAAGTGCAGTGCAAGACCTTGTTTTGTGTACCTCACTGCTTTCAGTGAGATCATAAGTCTGAATATATATAGAAACTATTGAATTTCTGTCAGGTTCACTATTCTTACCCACACCTACCAAGATTACCACCTGCGGGAATTACATCTAATTTGAAAACCTCTGCTGTAAAGCTTTGTATAGAAGAAGTTGAAAACTTGACCCAAATTTACCCTCAAAATCCATACATTAAAAATATCTCTAACTGAAAAGTACTTGTCAATTTTTCATCTTGGCAGTACAGTCATCCTTAATTAAGCAAGTTTCCATTCCTTTTGGAGGAGGTTTTACATGTAGAAGAATTAAAAAACACTAAGGAAAGATGAGAGAAATATTCCTACTGGAAGTTGATACTGCCTTCTCTCAATTAATCTTGCTAATAGGCTTCAGAATAAGGTCAATACTATAGATATTAGCAAAAGACTGTGAAAATCATATGATAATGGAAATGCCTTCTTTGTATAAAAGAAGATAAAATTAAGTGTGGAGTAAAGGTTTGTAGATTATTTAATTTTCCATATTTTTTTCAGATATTACACTTTCTATTCTTAAAAAAAGGAAAAAAGTTATTTCTAAATAAATGAAAATAAAGAATTTAATCATACTCTCTTATTTCATGATAAAAACAAAACATATTATCTCAGATAAGAAGAGTCTTAATACTGATATTTTACAAATATAATAAAATAAAATATATTTTCCATAAATATCAAACAGACTATTTAATCAGTCACAAAATACTTTCTATATTTTTAATGCAGTTTGCATAAACCAGCACATTTTCAAAATATCTCTCTGAGCTAAATATTATTTGTCAATAAACGATACACTGGAAAAGGTCTGACCATACCCAGAGAGACAGATGGGTAATGAAAGTAAATTAAAAGTGAGCAATACTTTGCAACAGCCTCAAAAATCTTACTTTAAAATTTGTTTCAATTGTATGAAATTATGAACTTCATCCCCAGTGGATCTTACAGATTGAAAAACTACAAACAAAAGGAAAGCAAGTGGTTTGTCCCATCAAAATCATGCCTTATTTATCTTTCATTAATTATCCAGGAAACAGAATAGACATTAAATTTGTAGATGAAACAGGCATATAACAAAATGTGTTCCTTTTTTCAGTTTCCTTGCATATAGACCTTTTCTACAGACATTGCACATTTCTCTTTGGATAATTATGAGGTCTTTTGTACTGTAATATGTAACAGATTCAAAACCTCAAATAAATTACATCAGAAAATTCCTGTGAAATACTAATTTTTTCTCATTTGTCTTTCAAATTATATATTCCTTTGGGCAAATATTTATTTGTTGATGTTTATGCATACACGTGTGCCAGTGTATCTGGAAGAGAGTAAAAATAAATTTAAGCTTTTCTGTGTTCAACAACATTAAAACCAACAGCAGCTAATAACAGTAATAAAATGTTCAAGTGTCCAGTTCTGGAAGAGCGCTCTTCTTGCCCATCACATAACTGAAATACCTGTTTTTTAAAAAAACATCCTCCAGATCTGCAGGTCCAATCTTCCAGCAGATAGCCAGCATGCACAAAGATTTCCAAAGTGGAGTTATCTGTCTCCTAGCAGTCTCAGACTAGGTGTTTGGTGCAGGCAGTTCAGATCAAACAGACAAACCCAAGATAGCTTTAGACTAACTAGCAAGCGCTACAGCTGCTAGCACGTCTCTGCCACAGATCAGAGATGAGCGCAAGCTAAGCTCTGTGTTGCTATGGCTACACTGATAGCAATACCCAACCTAGTTAGTTTAAAGCTAGCATATGTCTCCTGCTACGAGACAGAACCTTGGTGACTGCCCTGAAGCCATGCCTGAGTACTCGCTCTGTAAGAATTCAATTTTGCAGAGCCATTGCGATGTGATTCAGAATCAATGGTCCCATATGTACTTCTAGGAGAGCTATTCCCTTACTTCATTAGGACGATGTGCAGGTATGTGGTAGGTTGAACATAATCCAGTTGTTTTTGTAGCAGTTTAATAAAAAGAAAAGACGATTCTTCTTCACTACTCTTGTGCTATGGCTAGCCTTCTTGAGCCTCAGAATATAACTGATTAATAGCTATGCCATCCAGTATCCTGATTTCAGATACAACACAAGTGCACGTTGCTTTCCATGGCTCCCCACACCTTCAGGGAGAAAAGAGGATGTTTGCCATTTTCCAGCCAGACGAATAACAAGTTATTCAGTGGGAGGGTAAGAGGCCAGGGAAATAACATGTTTCTCTCCTTCTTAAAGGGAAAATTAAGTTTTGTATAGTATTTCATCCAATTCTGTTCCACTGTAACAGCAGCTTAACAAAGATTTTTCATTCACAGCTTTTCTTATTTTTTAAAGATCTTATTACAAGTAAAACATCAATCTGAAAAGGCACACACTGATTTCTGTGTATAAAATTGAAATCATCTGAGGGTGCAAACACGGAAATCCTTGGGTCAAAGCCTACATGTACCAAGCACAGTGTGACTATTGCAAATGGTTTGAGTACACTAAAATATTTATTGTAAATCCTTCCTCTTTATTATTATGAAAAACTAAAGCAACAAATTATTTTCCTTTCTTTCTTTTTTCTTTCTTTTTTTTTAAAACTGCATGAATATTGACTCTTTAGTGCCAGACTGCAAGTTAAAAGAATTTTGTGAAATGTAGTATAATATACTATAAGAATTGCAAACACTAAGTACTATAAAAGACTTGCATCAATGTGGGGATTCTAAGTGTAGAGTAGAGTAGAGCAGAGCAGAGAAGAACTGAGGAGGGGGTTGAAATGGGTTGAGTTGTAAGGACTTTAGTTAGAGAATGTGAGAAATTTATAAGAGAGCTAAGTCAGGAAAGCATTGTGGGCATCCAGAATAGTTTCTGTGAATAAAGTAGCTGCATTTCAGTGTAAAGGTGATATTCTTTGATATCATTAGTTTGCTCTTTCCAGAAGGGGTGGTAGAGAATCTTTATTGGTGTTTTTATGCCAAAGAGCAAAAAAATTTACTTTTAGGAAACCCAGGTACTTTTGAGAAATTTCTAAGTAACTTTTGAATTAATGTGTCCTAAAGCTGCCAAATGAAGAGAATTAAAGCTTAGTTTAGACTGAGAATGTTGAAATATGTTGACAGCTATAACAGCAATAATGAAGGCTCTTGTGAGCTGAGGGAGCAACTCACTACCTCGGGGAAGGCAAGCATGGTGCTTTGGGTGGATAGTTGCAGGCTTAAGTGATCTGGATGTAGGGTGAAATTTCTACATGAATTGTATTGGAGTCTTTTCTTCTTCTTTTAATCCTAGAGGGGGGCTGAATGTATGCTCTGACTAAAAAGCCCATCAAAAGATGAAACATTTTTCAGAAGGAAAGCTGAAACAAGGATTACCACATTAGAGAAGCAAAGTTATCTGAAGTTGGAAACCAGTGGGGAATTAATGAATATGTGAAGCAGCAATTCCAGAATGTTTCAGTAAGAACCTGTTGCTCACCAGCTGAGAGCTGTAACACAATTACTTGTATTCCCAAGACAGACCTTGCAAAACTTGATGCCACCTCTGAGGATCTGTCTTATTATGTGCTGTTTGCAGACTTAGGAATGCTTTTTCTATTTACAAGAAAAATAAAAACTATAGTAAATCTCGGGAAGAACTGTTTTGACTAAATGCACACAACATGGGCAACAAACAGGAGGAGCTGGAAGCCATCATGCAGTTGGAAAACCATATATATTTGCCATCATGGAAACATGGTGGGATGACTCACATACCTAGAGTGCAGAAATGGATGGCAACAAACTCTTCAGAAGGGATAAGAAAGGAATGGAGTAGCCTTGTATGTTAGGGAGTTTTTTGATTGTCCAGAGCTTGATAATGGTGATGAGTCAGAGGGAAGGCCAACAAGGCACATATCATGATAAAAGTCTTATAGACCACCGAACCAGGATGAAAAGGCAGATGAAATATTCTACAATCAGCTAGGATAAGTCTCAAAATCACTAGTCATTGTTGGAACTTCAATTTACCAGACATCTTCTAGAAATGCAGTATAGCAGAAAGGAAACAGTTTAATTATCTCACATGAACAACAGAGCTGAAAGGCAATTTCAGAAAAAGAAGCCCCACAAAGGAGGTTATATTGTATTTGCAGTGTTACTCATAGGGTAAGAGAGATGGCAGGAATTACTGGAAATAAGTTAGGGGGAAAAAATGGAAAACTATCTTGAAACTTTGCAGCTAAGTTTCTCTCTATAAACACACAAATGCACTGACCTATTTTAACCTCTATAAAAACAAAAAAGGTAATAATCAAGAAAAGAACCTGAATTATATCAACAGTAATGTCTGCAAACCACTGTCAAAGTGTCACGGGGACATGTTGGTCTCTTGATATCTTGATCCAAAACCTTTAACCACAAAAATGTCATTCCTCAGGGGGTGGAATTTTTACCTGGCCTGTTTAACATGTTTGTTGGAGAATCAAGTGCACTCTAAACAAGTTTGCTAACAACAAGCTGTATGGTGCAGTCACCATGCTGGAGGGAAGGGGTGCCACCCAGCAGGTCATCAAAAGGCTTGAGAGATGGGACTGTCAAAACTGCATGAAGTTCAACAAGGCCAAGTGCAATATCATACATTTGGGTCAGGGCAAAAGTAAAAACAAGTGCAGGCTGGGTGGAGAATGGTTTGAGAGCAGCCCTGAGGAGAAGGATTTGGGGGTGTTGACTGATGAAAATCTCAACATGACCTGGCAACACGCATTTGCAGCACACTGTATCCTGGGCTGCATGAAAAACAGCATGACAGGTCAAAGAAGGGGATTCCGCCCCTCTACTCTGCTTTGATGAGCCCCCATCTGGAGTGTTGCATCCAGCTTTGGGGTTCCAGTACAAGAAATACATGGACCTGTTAGACTGAGTCCAGAGGAGGGACACAAAGGCAATCAGAGGGCTGGAACAACTCTCCTGTGAAGAGAAGCTGAGAGAGCTGTCTTGTTCAGTCTGCAGGCGGCTCCAGTGTGTACCTACAGGAAAGATGGGGAGGGGCTGTTTATCGTGAACTGCAGCGATAGGACAAGGAGTAATGGATTTAAGATGAAAGAGGGTACATTTAGATTAGATATTAGGAAGAAATCCTTTCCTGTGAGGGTGGTGAGGCCCTGGCACAGGTTGCCCAGAGAAGCTGTGGTTGTTCCCTCCCTGTCAGTGTTCAAGGCCAGTTTGGATGGGGCTTTGGGCAAGATGAATCATAGAATCCTAGAACGGTATGGGTTGGAAGGGACCCCAAGGATCATAGAGTTAAGACTGGTGAACTAGTAAGGGGTGTTGTTGCCCAAGGCAGGGGGGTTGGAACTAGATTATCTTTGAGGTCTCTTCCAACCTTAATTATTCTATGATTCTATGAAAATAAAAAGGTAATGAGGGGCTGAAGCTGCCGTGCCTTGTTGTGTTACTATTGTTTTTCACAGCTGTAGAAACAGAAACAAGTATTTATTGTCCATAAAAAATTGCTCCATTGAAAGCAATGGCCCAGCACTCAAAGTGGAAATCTGCAGGATAGCCTAAACGGTATGGTTTCAGATTAGTTGACACCATCTAGCTGTTCTAATAAGAAAAATATTCTGATCTCCTGAGTCAGACTGAACACCCAGATTACAGAGAATTATAGGATAATTAAATGAGACTGTCAAGTACAGTTTTCTGAAATTTGGACTATATCTTGTTTTCATTGACATTATACTATGCAAGCATAGAGAAACTTCCAGCTGTATGGTTTGCCACAAGCCTAAACAATAGCTAATTTGATATAAATATGATTAATTTTTTCTTATCATGAGACACTCTTTATGACTGCATTCCCACAAATACAAATGTTCCAGAATCCTTAACCTCCTTGTTTGGAGTCATGACTCTTGCTTATACATAAATATTTTAAAGAAGTCTATTGTCTTTGGAAGTGGCAGAGTTGAACATTAACTTCTGATTCATCTATGAACTTACTTTTTTTCCCCTGATTCTTGCACTTTTCCAAATCTGCTTTGCAGTTCCTGGAAGGTAGAGTCCAGAGTATTCATTTGGGCAAATTAACATCAATTATCATTGATTTTTCTTGTCTAATGTGTCTCCTTAAGTATTGCTATTTTACTTGAGAATGAAATTACTTATTTTGGTTTTCAGTAGTTCCCACCAAATCTATGCAGTTAGTTCTTTAAACTGACGAATTCCTGACCTTCAGACACTCCTTTAGTGACTGGAAGTTGGCAACCTAGGAGCTCAGTTTTGGGGAAATCATTCTTCATTAATATATTATCTGGCACTACTAAGGTATATTACTATTTCTGGTTATTTTCTAGGTCTTGGGAATTTACTTTCCCTGAATTTATTTTTTCTGAGTGGAGGTTAGAAGATGTAGAAGAATTGAATTGATTTATTCTTAGTTGTATTTAAAGTCAAAATGAAAGTAAAGACATAAAAGAAAAAAATGCAAGATTTTGATTAGAACTAGTGTCATACCTCATTGAAAAGTTATGGATGCAAAGAGGGTTCCATCCTGACATCTCCAACTATGTAAGAAAACAAAGATTCCCATATAGTTGAAGAAATTAAGAATCTATTTCCTCATCATGTTGAATCCATTACTACTGAATATGACGATGTAATAGGGTATGAACTATTATTAGAATGGTAAATGGTGTCTCATGTAATATTCTATATAATATGAAATTCATATTGTTGAATAGTTGCATGCAAGATTTTAGTCTGCTGTAAATTCTCTTGAGTCAATGAATTTACTCCAGCTAAGAACAAATTTTGTATATAAATAGCTCTCATTAAAAGATACTGTGTCTTGTATTTCCTGCTGCTTTTTACAGTGTAATGAGATTTCCATTTTGCCTTGCCCTGTCTTTTGTTTTCTCTGACTTGACTTCTGTTATCATAAACTTGTTTTCTCTTTTTTATTTCACTAACAGTCTGGATTTGTTACTTTTGCATGCTTGGTGTTCATTTTCACTTTGCACTTGTGCATCTTTTCCAGCAGTATAATATATCTTTATTTCCTCTGTACCGAAAGTCAATTCTCAGGTGAGCCAGTACTGATATAAAATCATCCCTCAGGTATGTGTATGTCTCTCGTCCTTAGGGGAAGCTACGCAAATATATTTGAAAGGAAAATCAAATGAGAAACCTTTCTTCTCCTCCATTAGCATCTTGCTCACCTATTTTTACTTATATGTTTATATTCCTTTGACTGGGCTAATGCATGATGGATTTATGTGTTTATATATTCCTATAGTAGTGTGTTAAAATCTTCCCCTTCTCCAAATGTGAACTGAAAACCTCTCTCTAATGTTCAACTTTACTTTTCCAGTACATACTGACTGATACTGGATTTCTTAATAACTTATACATTATGCTTTATAAATATTATACTTTTCACTTGGTTAAGCCATTGGAGTTT
This sequence comes from Laterallus jamaicensis coturniculus, assembly GCA_022605575.1. Taxonomy (NCBI): domain Eukaryota; kingdom Metazoa; phylum Chordata; class Aves; order Gruiformes; family Rallidae; genus Laterallus; species Laterallus jamaicensis. The sequence goes on along the minus strand of JAKCOX010000076.1, from coordinate 399,361 downwards.
TTTATTCTCTTTTTAAATATGTTCTAATGCATTTCCAATCTCAATTTAGCCTTGTATGCTCTATATATCAATAGCAACATTTTCTTTTAGTGTTGCAAGGAGCAAATGCTAACTCATTTCCTTGTCTGGTATTCTTGTATCTAACTTTAAATTGGGCTTGGTCTCTCTTCAGATAAAAGGGACTGGTATTTACCCATCCCTTCTGGAATGCAGAGGTTGTTAATGCCTCATGGGAAGCCTGTGATGCTCTAGAAGAAAAATATGAGCATAGGTGTAAGTGCAGTGGACTGAATAATATTGAATCGACATTTCTGTTAAGTAAATAACACAATTAATGCTCCTTATGGAATATTTTCAGGAAAATAGCTTTAATGCTGCAGACATAATTTTTAGGACTAAAATGTGTACTAAAGCCAGAGTAAAACCAGTCAAAGAATAGAAATATATCCTTGTTTCATTTGCTTGCATGCTCAGCTTTAAAATGTCTTTATCTCAACCCAGTTTTCTAACACTCTGCTCCCTGAGCAGGATAGGGGAGAGAATTGGAAAATTAAGTGTTAGAAAACTTAGGTGCCAGCTGGGGTTAAACCATGACATTTCTGATTGTTCCAATGAGATGCTATTGCTTATGTTTACCAAGCTAGGCTTCCATTCAACTGTGGGAAGAATCCTATTTCAACATTTCATATCAGTGATATCATGATTTCTCTCATGCTTTCCATTTCGTACTACATCTAAGTAAGTAGTATATGAATGTATGCCTTGTTTTAGTATTTATTGTTATGGCCTTGGACAGAAATAGATGGCTGTATTCGAGCCTATTTAATTCTTTCAAACAATAAAAAATATAGGTTTTATTGAAAATTGTTTAAATCCCATGAATAGGAGCCCACTGAAGGTAATTGATGAGCCTTTTTAGACAAATAGTAAATAGATCAGAAAACAAATTCAACTCTGATGTGGGTTTTTTTTAAATTCAAAAAGATATTAGTAATATTTATAAATTCTATGAGAAATAATCTTCATATTTAAAAATGTAGGAAAATCCAGAGATTGGGACATGCTTTAAGATTCAAAATGAATAAAAATAATGGTACATAAAAATAATGGTACATAATTATTTAAGTAATAATTATCAGCATTTAGCAATTGGCTGGATATTTAATGGCCCAGTTGAAATGACTGTACTTTTGTGATATGTTGATAAATCTGTCATTTATTTGTGGTTACTAACCAATTTTCAGGCATTTTGAATGCAGAACATATTCCATTAAATTTATAAATTCATTAAAGTCCCTGTGCACCAGATGGCATAATATAAGAAATGTTTGAAGCACTCCATAATTAAAGCTTCTAACACGTAATAGTCTGGCTGGATGTTTGACAGTTTGTTACATGCATTAAAGCTTAGAGCACTGCAAAATGTGTAGATAACAAATTCATTTCTAATGTCTTGGATTTAGAGCCATTCAGATAGAAAGGATCATGACTGTAACAAATTTGTATTCTGATTCTTGAGTTCAGTGTCTTCTTCCTGATATTCTGAAGGGCAAGGGTCATAATGCATTTTCAGTGTCTATTAAAGCAGCAGGAAAACAATTTACTGGATTATATATATAGGCATATTTTGTAACATTTTACAGAAGTGTTATACATAAAGGCAAAGCAAGGGACAATTACTTCTTCTGGTGTGCTTTCTTTTGGGATTCTCTTCTAGAGTGCTCTTAGAGCTAGGTGGTCAAATGCTTTTCCAGCTTTGTAGGAGAAAATGGCAACTCATCTCACTGAGAACATTAGGAAAGACATCAAAAGAGAAACATCTGTTAGCCAAAGGTCATCCACATTGTCCATGAAGTAAAAAACGCTGGAAGTTCCTGCAGTGACTCCTAGGGACTTCAGAAAGACAGACTTGATTTCTGAGCCATTAGGCAAGTGGGGAAGAGCAGGGAAGATTCCCAGACTAGAAGTAAGAGCTATTGCAAGAAAGGCACATTATGAGGGTAATGTACATTTTAACACTTCTGGGAAGTGCGGTTCTCTCTGCAAACAATATCAGCTCATCTGGCTAGGACAGACCAGAGGAGCTGGAGTCAGGTTGATACCTATTCTCAGCCCCCCTGTTTCTGGGTCTGTGAAACTTAACAGCAGTGTCAGTGGAGGCCAAAGGTGCCAAGCCTTCCTGCTGAAATACTAAGGAAAGCTTCACCAGTTCTTCCCATTCATTGCCTGCTTCTGTAGCCAGTCAAAAGCAATCTGTATGCAGACGACAGCAAAATTCTGAAGCATGTCCCAGATCCTCCTGAACAGTTGTCAGCTAGTCTGGCAGAGTGAGCCCAGCTGCGCTTCTTGTGACTGAGGTGTCCACTCTACTGTGGTCTATCAAATATCTAATATTAGATACTACTACTATCTAGTAGTAGCTGCTACTCCTGTGAACACTTAGGATTGTGGCAATGCACTCAACTACAGACTTCAGAGGTTGGTTTTTTTTTACTAAATTTTTCCTTTTATCCTTTTCTCTTTTTAAATTACGAGACTGATAGTCTCATCTGCTATGGAATAGAGACTTCTCAATAAGAAGTGAGATTAACTTTGAGACTTGGGAAATCATAGGAATATTAATTTTGGCCTAAATTTTTCTTTTTTATGGAATTATAGAATCATTTTCATGGGAAAAGACCTTTAAAATCATAAAGTCTAACTGTTAACTCTGCCAAGTCCAACCACTACACCATGTCCCTAAGCACCACATCTTCATGTCTTTTAATACTTCCAGGGATGGTGATTCAACCACTACCCTGGGCAATCCCTTCCAATAATTGACAATGTTTTCAGTGAAGTAATTTTTCCTAATATCCAATCTAAATTTCACCTGATGCAACTTCAGGCCATTTCCTCTAGTCCTATCACTTGTTACTTGGCAGAAATAGCCTGGCCATAACCTCCTTTCAGAGAATTGTAGAAAGTGATAAGGTCTCCTCTCTGTCTCCTCCCTTTCACCAGGCTAAACAACCCCAGTTCCCTCAGTAGGTCCTCATAAGGCTTGTGATCCAGACCCTTCACCAGCTTCTTTGCCCTTCTCTGGACACTGCCCAGCACCTCAATGTCTGTCTTGTAGTGAGGGGTGCAAAACTGAACACAGCACTCGAGGTGTGACCTCACCAGAGGTGAGTACAGGGGAATGATCATTTCCCTAGTCCTGTTGGCCACTCTGTTCCTCATATAAACCAGGATGCTGTTGGCTGCCTTGGCCACCGGGGGGCACACTGATGGCTCAGTTCCGCCAGCTACTGACCAATACCTCCAGGTCCTTTACCTTCAGACAGCTCTTTTCGCCAACCATGGGGTTGTTGTGATCTAAGTGCAGGACTCAGCATTTGGCCTTGTTGAATTTCATACAGTGGGCTTTGGTGCATCAATCAAGCCTGCCCAGATTCTTCTGTAGAGCTTTCCAACCCTCAAGACTTTGCAAACAGATTTGCTCTTTTATTTGCAGGAAGAAGGTTTGCTAATTTTTAGTTCACCTTCCTGATGCTGCAAGTGGTTGATTTTATCAATGCCTGCTTTATCAGGTGAAAAACTGTGTGTTTCAGTTGGTGACTTCTAAAGCAGAAGTTAATTGTCAGTTTAGGATATCCATTGATTTTGTGTGGCTGTTTCATGACTTCTTAAGCATAGATGCTGGAGTTCTTAGGGTAAAGATTACTATCACAGTTAATTTTTATAGGCATAAAACAATGAAAAAAGGTGAAAATCTGCTTAAAACCTACACTAAGTAGAACATGACAAATGTAAATGTCAAGAATTTATTAAATTCTTATCATTAGACAAAAATTCTTATCATTAGACAAAAAGTAGTTCACTAATTTTACATTGACTTTTTTGTATCATAAACATCAAGAGAGAATTTTAAAGGGATTATGCTTGATTAGTAAGCAATGGTTCCTACCATGGAAAACCTTCTTAGTAATTTAAAATATTTGAACATATTATTAAGTGTGAAGACAGAATTTTTATAATGTTTTGAGAAGATGTTTCCTTAGAAGTAAAGTTTTAAATTAAGTACAAAATAATACCTTACAATAAACTTAAAAGTCAGCAAATAAAGATTAGATATATATTTTCACTAGTAATTACAACAGACAAATGAGAATTGGAGTCTTTAACAGATTGAATATTAGGAATTAACTTTTATGCATAATTCATTTTTATGATGAAAAAAATAAGAGAACCATTGAACTTTTGATTATATTATGCTTTGAAAATGTTATGTTTATCTTAAGATACCTAATTTTCTTAAGCTTACTTTAAATGCGCCTTCTATAAATAAGACGGAAAATGATGGAGGCATTCAAAAATATTTGTTTTATCCGGCATACCAAAAGAACTGAAAGATTGTCTTACAATGTTGAAGAGTGACGTATTATAAACCTTTAGAAGTCTTTCATTCCAGAGGAATTATGGTACACAATGCTACAGGTCACTGCACAGACCAGAGACATAACAATTTTTATTTGAAAGTAATATTTACTGCTAATTATTACACCGAAAGATATGTAAAGGCTCTTGTTTCAGGGAATAATCTGACATTTAGATACAGGTTTAAGGGCAAAACCATCATGTGGGAGAGAATTGTCCCATATCTGTCTATAACTTGCTAACCTTCTTACATCTTCATCTGAAACATTTGGCACAAGACCAACAAGGTCTGCTGAGAACCATTCCGGGCTCCAAAACAAAGAATATGTTTAAGCCCCTATAGTCCTTTTATGATGTCTTTTTCTGTTTCCTTCCTTCTGCTCCCTTTCTGTCTCCTACACTTGAAAAAAGTCTTTGCAAAATGGCACATGTTAAAATAACTTCTGTCTTATACCATGTCCAGGTACCCAAATGAACAATGTTAGCGATTTTTCTGGTTGCTTTTGAAAGCCAAAATGTTGCTGTTGACATCATGAGCTAGATTCAGGTAGACCCTATATACTGTAGTAGTTTGTAGTATATGGGCATTTAACCCCCTGTACACTTGAAATGTTCTTAAGGCTCCTGAACAATAACAAATTTGCATAGTTTGTTAGATTGTTACAAAATAATGTAGGTGAGAACCTCGTTTTAAAGGAAAATAGCTCTATATCTATATGAATTTTTTCTAGCCCCAAAATTGTACTGATTTTAGAGTTAGAGCCTCAAATCACAACTTTCTTTCTGATCATAGAATCATAGAATCATAGGGATTGGAAGGGACCTCAGCATTAACTTGTTACAGGACACCAGAGATGATGAAGGTTTGCAAAGTTTGAGATAATGATTAAAGAAATGATGGGGGAAAAAATCCTCCAGGCATTATTAAATGCAAGGGTGACTTCCAATTTGAATCCAATTACATCAGTTTTTCTGTGGCTTGGGAAAGACAGCTGCATACCTTTTCTTCTTTTTTTCCATTTGTTATTTGTCTCTTTTTGACATTAGTTTGATATGAACTTGCCAGTTCTTCTGGTACAATAGTTTTGGTTTGTGCATACAAAAATGTGAGGAAACCCACATTTACTTCAGTTTTGAAACTTGACCTGCAAGGCTTTGAAGTTCAGTAAATGAAATTAATTAACTGGAAATTTGCTGATTTTAGCAAAGTTTAAATGAAAAGTGAGTGTCATCAAAAAGATGAAAGGAGATCAAGAACAGGGAAGATAAATCATGTTGTCAGGAAAGGAAAACGTAAGCTAATGAAATTTTGAAATTATAACTTGACGTTGACTTTTGCTGTATGATAATTTTTTCTCTGAATGCAAATTTTGAATTCATTTAAAGTGAAATAAGACTTAGGACCTTTCCATTTTAAAATTTAAAGTAGATTATTGATCTCACTCAGATACCTCATTAAGATACATAATCCATTATGTTGATTGCCACATAAAGAGAAACAGTTACCTAAAATATCTTTTTCTGTGAATGTCTGGAAGTTTTCGTCCTCTTCTCTTTGGACTCCTGTAACATGAAATCAGTATAAGAACAGTCCATCCATACAGTGATTCAGCAAATATTTTGGCATTTGAGAATTCTCCCTTCCTTTGCCAGGGTCCACATATCAGTGATCATGAGATAATCGTGTGTACTTGGAAGCATGGAGCATTCAGCATCTCTGGTCACAAAAGCTTTCTTTGCTTCTCAGTGAAAATCAGCAAGCCGATATGGTATTCAGCACTTCTGCAGAACAGAAATTTTAGTGAAGTGTGAACATCCATAAAAAATAAATTAAAAACTGCATCCTAAACAAGAAAGACGTATAATCCACTGTTGATTTTTCTTTTTTTTTTTTTTTATGTAGAATGTGGATTATTGTTTCCTTTTTTTATTAAAAGAGAAGAGGTACTTGATTAGGTGTTTTAAAGATACAGAAATTAAGATCCAGGGCAAGGACAAAATTATTCTCTGCATAGTTTATAAAACAAGCATCAGAAAGTACAGACAGTTTTGTAAAACATTTTACATTTTCCTCTATTAGGGCAGAGAGATTAACTCCAAAAAGTCTTTGTTTTATTCCTTGCATCCTGATATGGTTCTCATGAAATCCTAATAAATGTAGTGGGTCAAAGTGTGGAAAGTTCATAACTCCATAATTATAGAAATATACTAAAAGGCAAAAAAAAAAAGTTTTAAAATATTGTTAGAGTTTGCATCTGTAGAACCACATGCTTTCAACTGACATTTTAACAAAATTAAATCCTTCCACATGATGATTTTTGCTGTTGTTTTTTGTTTTGGTTTGTTTTTTTAGAAAAATAGGGGGGGGGGTTAATGGAAGGATTACTAAAACTGTTTGCTAATAGCTTTCTGTTAGTGACTATTTAACAGTGAATGGATGCTTGAAGTGAATAAAATAAGCAAGTGACAAGGCAATGAAAACTGTAAGAGACGAGTATGTGAGATTTGTTTCAAGCTCGTATTTAGATATGTTTTCCAGCTTTTTACGGTGATAACCACTGCCCCCTTCTGATGCGAGTTAGAAATAGCCCTTGTTTTCTCTGTGATAGCTCTTAAACCCGGTTTAAGAAAATACGTTCTGTATTCTCCCTTTCTCTTCTGCATATATATTAAAAAAGCCTCACTGGAGGTGTGGGCTTTGAGTGCTGCAGACATCTTTATTCCCTTCCTAATGGACTACAGAAATGTACAGTGCTGTTGTAGGGTGCTCAGATCTTTTTCCTTTTTTATGTAGCAAAAATTCTGATCTCATAAACTCACAATTAGCAAGGGATCATCCTCAAGAAGGAACACCTATGATATTAATATTAATCAATTATATTTTTTAAAAAATCTGATTTTAAGGAATGGGTAAATTTAAAACTGCATCTTATATTACAACACAACATTTTAAATTTTTTTTTCCTAAGACCTGGTATAATGCTCATTATTCTAATTGTTAAAATTATACTAGAGGCCCAACAGCATAACCCCCAGTGCTCTAAGTCATGCAGAGATGTGTAGCAACTGGTACTCTCCTGACAGGGACCGGGGTGCACTTACACCTCATTGCACTACAATTCCATTGTGTTTGGAGGCACTTGCAAACAAAAATAAAAGTCAGGGTGGCATGTTATTTGTACAAATCTGTTTCCTGTTCTCAATGATATAGTTATATTGAATACAGCTGCAGCTTGAGTGAAGTAGGAGTCAAAAAAACTAAGTAGGGTTTTAATTCTATTGAGGTTTAAGTAAATATCAAAAATAAAATAAAGTTAGAAGCAATTCTCAAAGATGATCGCCTGTGAAAGGTTAACTTAATATCACCCTAAAATTAGAATTTGGTTAATAGATTAGATGTATAGAGGAAGTTAGGAATCCACCATTACAGAGTTCAGAAATTATCGTTTTGGTACTTTCTCACCATGCGTAAATTATTCTAGCAGCAGAACAGAGATTTTGTGTTGCGCCTGTTCCTGTTCCCTATCTGTAAAAGTCTCAAAGCAAGTGGAGAGGTTTGGTTGTGTACTGCCTCAGTATGGAGAAACATGTTCAACTCCCATACCTACTGGAAGCTGCAATGACTGTTCAGTTGTCAGTTCTTGCAGTATTTGATCAGCTCCCGAGTCAAAGCCCAGAACATCTGCTGTAATTTGAACAAATAATGCAGCTAAAAATGGAACAGGTTAGCCTTCACAGCTCCTCAATCTTTCTTAGATATGCCTGTGCTTCTGTCACTCCATTGTTTTTGTATCACTTTCTGATTTTCCTTGGCATTGTGACAAGTTAGCAGCTTTGTATTATGGCATGCTCATACTCTTTATGACAGTTTTAAACAAAATATAGCTTATCAGAAAAAGATGGTTTAATTTTGCAGACCTTTAGCTTTTTTCTCTGTTTTCTATTCTACATCCTCAATCTTCCACTGAATTTTCTCAAGTTTTGACCAATGTTAAGGCCACCAGAATGGCCATTAGCCCATCACAGTTTCCAGTATTAGATATTAGCTATGCTAAGTACTTCTCAGGCATATGGACACACCCGAGCTTGATCAATTTCCTAAAATATCGCACTACTGCTTGCTGAGTTGCCATGCAATGCAGTTAGAGAGTTGTTTGCAATACCCGGAGGTGAGTCTGTAAGCAAAAGGAGAGCAAGGCTCCCAGTGACTTTGTTCAAACAACATCCCTTCAGTCAGAGTCAAGGAGAGGAGCAGCAGGTGAGTCAATATGTCAGATGGCTGCATGGAGGACCCTATGACAACATGACCTTGTCTCTGACTAGGAGCCTTTACAACTACTTTACACGGCTTCCCTTATCTGTGCATGACAAGGTCTTGCAGGCTTCTGCACAGAATTTAACAGAATTACTTTTCTGAGTGGAACGGATTCTCACTAGGTAACAAATCCCATTACATTAAATGACAGACTTAAAAATTGTTCCTGCCTCACTTGGCCTTCCTAAATTTCCAGTTTCATCTACATGTACCTTTTTTTCCACTGGAGACTTTTGGTACTAACGCGGGTTTACTGTCTTAAGAGTGTCAATGACATCCGAGAGTTCTTTTGTTTACCTCATTGACCAGTCTTCTTGGTTTGGTTGTGGGGGGTGGGGGGAGGGGGAAGGTTGAAGTCATTGCAGCAATATGAAAATGAATTATTTTAACTGTTTATCCTTAGTCAACTGATAAAGATATTACTAGCTACTAGACGATGTTATATTGAGGGTGGGTGTGAAAAATGACATTGAATTTGAAGTTTTTCTTATCCTATAGTCTGAGTCAGGAGAATTTAGATTAATTCTCTATAGTTATTATGGGACTGTTAGTCTTTTTTATTGTTGTTTGTTTTCCTCTAAATTAAAGAAATAAAAGGTTAGCATATGGTTATACCTGCAAATGGCTTCCAACAGATTTGCTAAGCTATAGCCTGTTATTTTCAAACTCCTACCACTCTCCTGTTAGCTTTTTCCTTTTTTTTAAATGAATTTAATAACCATGAAGTAAAGCGAACTAATTGAAATTATTCCCCACAACATTACCTAAATTTAGGGAATGCAATTAACTATGGCATACACATCAACACACATAATTCTGTAAAACACTTATCTTGGTTAGAAATATTGCTATTACTAATTATAAAAGCATAATCTGCAAGACATAACTAATAAGAATAAAATGCACAAGCACATTGTATTAAAAATCCAAGGAAAGTTGCAGAACAGAATTAGAGATAGTTAAAAGGGGGAGCTATGCTTAAAACAAAAGTTCAATGATAGTTTTGCTTTATTTTCCATGGCATGAGCTAATTTGTATTTGATTCAGTTAGAACTTTAGAATCCTGACTCTCATGGTGGAAATAAATGATTTGTTGCAATTTCATATCACTCAATGTATTAATCAAATGAAAAGTTAAAATCTCTGCTATCGTATGTGGAATCTAATTTCTGCCATTGGTCTGCTGTGTGGGGCTGAGCTGCCACCTCTCTTATTTGTATTGCTGGTTTCATTGAAAAACCAAAAAAAATCACCAGACTTTTTCAATGGAGAGATAGAGAACTGTTTTAGCAAAGTACGTCACTTTTGCTGTAAGTAAAATTGACTTGCATAGGCTGTGCTTCCAGAATGTCTTTTCTTCTCCATATAAGCATTCCTCTGCATCCTGCCTCTACACAAACCTTGTCTTACCACTTTAACTTATGATTTCTTTGAAACAAATGGGCATATAATTTTACAGAGCCAGATAAAATGGAATCTCATCAGGATCCAAGAAGTCTTGTTGACTCCTCTTCACGGGCATTTCATACCAAGTTGCCAATGCGTAGTTTTGTTTCCATGGTTCCATTCCTGGCCACTTCCAGATTTGTCAAAATGTACATGGTATTCAGTAAAATGGAGTTTTTCCATTCTGAAAGCAATAGAAGCACTCCATTGTGCTGTCAGTATCAAAATATTCTACTGTTTTCTTTAAGGTTTCCATGCAAGGAAGTATTCTCAAGCTTTTTATAGGGTCCTGGGTTTTTCACCCCCAACAGGCATATCCTATAGTTTCTTAATCTCCATCTACTTGTTTGATGCCTGCTATTCTTACCTATGTAAAATATTTATAGAAACATAGAATCTTAAAGATTGGAAAAGACCTCTAAGATCATCAGGTCCAAACATGTGTCCAAAACCGCCATGTCAACTATACCATGTCCCAGAGTGTCACATCTGCACATTTTTTAACACCTCCAGGGCTGGTGACTTCACCTCTCTGGGCAGCCTGTTCCAATGCCTGAACACTCTTTTGGTGAAGAAATTCTTCCTAATATCCAATCTATTCCTGCAACAATATTGTTTACACATTAATTTTGAAAGGAAGTATATAACTGTGATTGAAAATCTACCCTGTTTCTCTACAGTGACACTGGCATCACATATTTCTAACATTTGCAAAGTCACAGAAAATTGGTAATGCTGTGAATTGAGTATCTGGAAGGGTAAGAGAAATATGAAGTGGGAATGGATAACACACCTTTGCATGTCTTATGAAAACAAAAGTAAAAATTAGTGCCAGTGCTGTGTCCTCCTTCTACATCTTTAAATTGAGTAATGCCACCTCACAGCTTAGGCTGAAGATCAATTTCAGTGGATGAATAGAAAAAGACAATGCTGTGATGAATGAGTGACATCCATAAGAAATGAATAATCATATTCTGAGCAGGGTTCCTGAAACAACCTACAGTCAGGCCACATACATTACACAGATAAAATAAATATTAAAAAGAAAGGTACTTTCCTAGTATCCTTTGTTAGCCTGGCATGCTAAAGAGGATGAACATGGTATAAATTTGTATGTTGTATGTTCATACAATTAAATACAGTCCCATGACAGAAATGTAAAGGGAGACATTATGGTTTTGTCTCGATCCTGGTACTTTCTGTGTTTTAAGTGCTCAAATGTTATATCCTGCAATAGGCAGTTCTGAAACATCAGAATTACTTTGGGTTATGTTAATTTCAATATTTGAGGGTGATGGCATTTAATGCACTTATTATTAGTTTTATGGTTGTTGTTATGTAGAAAGAAAGTCTTCTTTTTGTCAATCATTTCTTGACCGTCTTAAATTTTATATCTGCATTTAAAATGTAATGTAGATTTCTCAGTTATATTACTGATATATGTAAGGTGAGAATCAAGGCCCACGGTATAAAGTTATTTCGTAAGTTTATTTAAAATACTTTTAATCCTGCAAATTCCTTTGAGACATCAGACATTAGCTAAAGGAATAGGAGTTGAGGGAGACATTTCAAGATGTTTACATATCAGTTGTACTTGAAAGTTTTCCCTTCCTCTTTTAACTGAAGTAGTTATTTTCACTGCTCCTTTGATCATAACAAGAGGCAGGTATGATATTTAAACCCTTTATTTTTTGGATATGTTTAAAATTAGATCAGTCTTAATAACTGCAGGGTCCATTTCCTCAGGATTTCTGCTAAACTGTCTGATGTTGAGGTGCTTTGGTCTGTTCTACAGTGGCAAGAACTCTGAAGCCTCAATACAAATTATTGTTGCTGACAATCCATGAGTTGCAGCAGTCTAAGCAAAAGTTCTTTCAGCCTATGTATGACAGTGAATACTTTCAAGGACATAAATTGTCTTCTGGAAAATCTGAGTAATTCATATGAAAGATTAAATTGTGATGTGGGTTCAGTTAGGTGTTACTTATTTTAAAAAATCAGTATAAACATTAGCATTCTGTGAGACTATAAGAAAACTAAGATATGGCTCATATAAGAAGGAAATATTGGTTCATAGTTGGAGGCTAGGACTAAAATCTGGCAATATTGTTAGAGGTGTTATGACATAGTTTGAAACAGTCCCCCTATTTTGCATTTCAGTGGTACCTTCCCCATACATTGAAGTGATGCACAGATGCCTTTAAATTAACCTGACCTTTCTTAGACTCAGTAAAAAGCCATAGTTTATACTACTGACAGAAACACAGTAATCAACCATACACAAAACCATTTACTAAACTGCATTTCCCACTTTTTGCTACTGTTAAAAGCTTCCTTTTACTCTTCTTTTTTTTTTTTTTTAATTTTGCCTTTTCTTGATTTTGTATGAGTACAAGCAGTGCTTTATCTTCTGGATCTTCTGTTTGTCTTCCCCTTAGTGCTTATGGGTTTTGTTGGGGGGGGGGGGGTTGGTGGGTTTTGTTGGGTTTTATGGGGGTTGGTTTTATTTGTTTGTTTGTTTTCAAATGAGATCAGCTGCAATTCATTGCTGTGCAGTGGTAAAATAAAGAGGCATATTATCAAACTACCATAGGTGGCACAATCTTTATTTCACTTGTTATGGAGTCACTTGCTAAAGGAACAGGAAACAACATCGGTTTGTTCCACTGAAGCTTTCAACTGGAAAAAAGAAGTGAATGCTAATTTTCCAAAATCTCCACATTACTACAGTGGAGTTCAAGCTGACTGCACTTCAAGATCCATACTAGCTAAAGGTCTGAGCCCTGTGTCTTTTCAACTGCCTTTGTTTTTCTTTATCTCATTATAGCTTTCCATTTGAGGTTGTAGGTGTTTATCAGTTTAATCTGTGTTATTTTGTGAAGGATGCTTTCTTTTTCCTGCCACAGGAACAGTGAGTAATATAATATCACCTCTTTAAGATCTCAGTCCACTCCCCTGAGGTTGCTTTGTATATTCGGCATGTGCAGTCTCTAGATACAGGTATATAGTCTGCTCCTTGTGTTTGCTGGGCAAAAGAAAAAAGCAATTGATATAATAAACAACCTCTGTTTACCCATAGCTCTTTGTTGCTTAGAGTCCTGAAAGAAAAGAATAGCAATACATGGAGGTAAAGCACTACAGTACAGAGAAATAGTCAATCTGTCCCTTTAAATAAACTTACATCTGCCAATACATAGACTCAGAGAGTTAGAAGGGGTCTTGAGGTCATCTAGTCTATTTCACTGCTTCTAGTTCATTTCCCTCCTACTCTGAGGAGATATTCAAAGGAGATGCTTCGTTTAACCTGTTCTTAAAGATCTCCTGGTAGCAGAGTGTACATAGACCTCTAGCACCAATTCTTTCAGTTTTCCCATAATTTCTAACCTGAAGATCTCAGGTGGCAATTAAAATTCTTGAAACTCCTCTCATTCACCTGAAACATGGGGAACAGATTGTCTTTACAAATTCTTTCACTTTGTAAAAAGTAAGTATTTAAAATAATATTTATTCCCTTTGAGTGTTTAGGGCAAAACTTACAGCAAACTCTCACTGCTCACAAAGGCTTTCTTTAAGAGGGGATTTTCTTTCATTATTTCTTCCTATGTGATATTTCTTTTAATGAAGTCCTGTGAAGCAACCTAAAAGGGGAAAGTGGAGCTAATTACTTTTGTAACTATGATACAAATGAAGGTGAGGAGTTCAGTCCCATGTTTACTAAAAATTTTGAGAGAAATTACTCCAATATGCTGAGCTGAAAATTGCCTTCATTTTTCTTGTGTTGATTTGCTTGCTGCTGGTCTCATTAAGAAAGTTTGAGATGTTGTCTATGAATAACACATTTTATCTTGATGAAGAAATCAGGAGCTAATGGAATATTTATTATATTCAACTAAACAAATGGCATCCTGGAGCCAGTAGTGAAACAACTATCTCTTTCATGTTATGTTTTCAAAGACTGCATTTCCTAGTCTTTTAATGGTTTCCTTACCATACTGTTAACATGACCAACTCAATTACACATAATTACTTGTTAAATTAACTTGATATTTTTTTCTTACTAATTCTTTGAAGGCAATGAGGATAGTATCACTTTAAACAAGGTTATATATTAAGAGCACTTATTTTATGCTATGCTCAGTTTTTCTTTCCCTGTTGAGCATTTGGACAGAATTTCAGATGACTTTTTAAAAGACCAGACTGTAAGACACTAACCTATGCATAGGTGTTTAAATAGGTGAGCTTTTTGGACAAGATTAAGACTCTTAAATACTTATGTTCATTGCATAGTACTGAGCTATGCATTTTTATAAAAGAATAGCAAGGTAAAAATAAAAGACTCAAATTCCTTTCTGCTGATCAGCAGATGTAGCTAATCAGAGAAGGAGGTGAATTGCTTTTCAGTCACTTCAGAGGTGACAATGAAACAATATAGTGCCCAGACAGACCTGGGTAGGCAATGGTACGATCAAAATTTAATTGTACATTGCACCCAAAACTTAAATAGCACAAAATAATCTTGGGATAATTGACAGATCTGAGCATGTAGGTTTGTACGAAGTTTCTGACCTCATAAACAAGATGGTGCCACAGCTGAGTTTATAAGAGGGCTTTATCTCTTTGGTAACCAGAAATGTAAGTCAGAACATACTCAAGCTACACAGTGTTTAAGGAAAACTCCAATCTGACTTAGGTCATTTAGGATTTGGACAGGTTTGACTATCTTGTACAATATATTCAGTGAGTGATTCTCAGGTCCTTGCAAGGCCAACCTTTTAAATACTCCAACAAAATTGTTATGCTTACAGAAGCAAAAGCAATTTGAGCATGTTTCATGGTGCTAGAATCCTCGTATGGCATTTAAGTGGTATTTCATAGAGCAAGACTAGATTATTATCAGATACCCTAGTTCAGCGAAGAATAATTTCCATTAGAGAGGCAGTGGCCTGCTAAGGTATTCATCCAAGCAACTTAGGTTACTGTACTTCTGCTCCACTCTCTTTGTTTCCTCATGTAATAGCTTTTTTTCCTGCTTGATAGCCAGTCTTTCATAATATTTCACTCAAGTAAAGTTTTCATTGCCTTCAGTGAATTCACAGGGCAAAGACGGTACGTTTTTACATTCAAACATTAGACTCAAAAAAAAAAGTAATTGCATATAAGACTGATTCTTGTGCCTTCTTTCTGAACAAATGCTGTGTAGAGTTGAGGACATTGATTTATATATTTTTTTAATATAGAAATTAATTTTTGCTGCTTCTTGGGGATGGGATTTATTTTTCCTCTGGTGTGCATTTTTTTAATCTATTATGGCTATATCTGGAATAATTTTCTTAGTGCTGTTGGGGTCAATCCAGATATATATTGTTGTAAATAACACTAAAATTTGAACTTTAAATTTTTAGGCTGTCATATAATTGTTCACATATGTTTATTGATATGTAATTTATCAAATTTCTGCTGTTCCATGCTGGATTTTAAAACACCTCAAGAATTCCTGGTGCAAAGTAGTACTTTTATTCTTAACTAAATGAAAAAAGAAAACCCAAAACAAACACCAGAAAAACCCCCCACCAAAAAACCCCAAACACCTAAAAACTAAAATACAACAGTCTTCATCAGTAATGACACCATTGAAAAATGTTTCTGTATAAACCTGGCAATAACCTGTTCTCACGACAGATCTACTTAATTGCTTCTGCATTTATAATAGACACAACAGATGATTAATATTTGGTGCACAGAGCAGCAGTCTTTGGGAATTACTTAAATAACTTTTGTATAATACCTTAGGCCATAATTATAGAGGTTTATGTAACTTGCAAATGATGCAAATCATGTTTTCTGCAAATATTTAACAAAACAACATCAGCACAAACCGTGGTTCTGAACAACTATAAACTGCTCTTCATTTATTTGGGGCATTCCATAACTTAAGCTAATTATGGTTGTTAGCTGTGTATAAACACATTACCAAAACACCCTTTAGTGCCTTCAAAAGAAGAAATATGGAAGTTCTACAGTTATTAAATTGCTGATGAAAAAAGATTGAGAAAATATGTTTCTTTACAACCTTGGAACAGAAGAGATGCCCCCAGCACCTGTAAATTGTCATTTCCAAATGTCTATTTTTAACAAGTCAATTATTTGTTTATAGCTCAAGAAATTATTATGAATCCATATTGACACCTTGCGGATACATTGGTCAAATGCAGTGAGCAAGTTTCTATATTTACCTACCTTGGAATATATTAGTCTTATTAGCTGACTCATAATTCAGTGCTGAGCACAGTTTCTGTTTGATGCTCCTGAAGTATTCTATAGAGGCTGTATCTAGCGATGCAGTTTGTAGATGTTACCAAATTGGTGTGTTTGCCTGGCAAGAGCCAAAAAATAGGTGGGAGTTTACATCTGTAAAATTAGTCTTGGAATTTACACCGAATATCTTTTTAATCGCTTTAGATAAGAAAAATCCTACCATAGCAATGTACCCTAACCGCTGAACTTCTAAGTGTAAACACTAGGACTGAGAGTGAACTCCCTTTACCATTAACGATATAAATGTCTACAACATATTAAAGAATGTAGGAGATGCCATGCCATTTTTCATGAAAATCTAGTCACAGTCCTCTTGATGTACAGTGTGGTGATAAGGACACCAAAATTTCCCAAGTCCCTTTACTTTGTAAGTACACCTGTATTTGAGTATCTTACATATCCTGACATTGTGCTTATTTAATTTAGTTTTTCCATGCATTTATTTGACTTTGATTTTCTGGGTAGTGCAGAAAAAGAAAGAAAAAAATATCTCACTACAAAAAGTAAAATTCATAAATAAATTTGGTTTTTTATGCTGTATAAGACATTGACCAAAGAACAGATGTATCCTGAAAAATACAAATATTGATACCAAGTAGCACTTTAATTATGATAAGATATGGCTGAAAAAACCTCACAAGAAAATAAGGAGAGTTTGGAGCCCACTGATTTCTATTGACAACATTATCTCATATGACACTAGAGGCAGTGCTGGCTGCATTTCACGTGGCGACCACATCAGTGACTATATATGGCACCATGCATAAGGCTTTGTGCCATACTGCAGGAGATCCAGAAAATACTATACTCTCTCCCTCTTGCAGGTACAGTGTTGAAATAATAAAGATTTGAGAAAAGCAGGTCAGGTGACAGAGTTAATCTAGAGAAAATGCAGGAACTATGATCTTCCTTTAAAATTCTGCATTTCGATGGGTAGTTTACTTCCACTCTATTCCAATCTATACTGCTGGAATACTGAAGAGGCTTATCTCTATATAAATAGTTTTGAACTCAGAAATATAATTTTCCCCCCACATTATACAGACTGAATAGATAACAGAGTAATAGGGTTTTTTTATGTCATATTCTGAAATTCCTTTGCCAAAAAACGTTTTTGCTCTCTGTAACTGCAGAATCTATCACAACATGCAGAGATGTGTCATATGTATCTAAATGACCTATAGGTTACTAGCAGAATTGACTCCTGAGAGCTCTGTCAAAAAGAATGTTTCCTGTGGATGAGGACAAGAGAAACACAACCACTTTGCTTCTGGTAATGACGAGAAACATGAAGCAGCCTGCTGAAGAGCAATAGAAGCTGAGACCAAGATCTTAAATTTCATTTTTCCTTTATCTTTTCTATTTCCTTTTTCTTTTCCTTTTGAAATTTCTAGAAAGTATCGCTACACCTAAGAATATTCTTTATTAAATCTCAAGGGTTATTCTTGCATCACTGTCCTCTGGTCATTATTGAATTCGGATCTGTTGCTAATTTACTTGGCAATGCAACTGGATACTAATATTGAAGTCTTGGGAGGGATTGAGGGACTGAGTCACTACCAATTGGATTTCATATCCCTGTGATGCATGGATTCTGTGCAGTAAAATAGCCTAAACTGTGACTTGCATGCTTAAGCAGATCAGGGGCAATTGTATATTGTGCAAAACTAAGGCCATGATAGGGAAAGAAGTGTATCTGAAAAGTCTTAGTTGTTTGGGATGTACTTTATTTTTTTAACAGAATAAACACACTAATTTATTAAGTAGCCTATTCCTTAATTCAAATGTCAGATAAAAAACAACTTGATCTGAGTATCTGAATATATTTATACCATGAAATAAGTTTGATATATGTGTTTTATAGCTTTGCAACACCACAGTTTCTTCTAACCTACAGAAGGAATTCAGGCATAAGATTTGAGTTGCTTAAGAACTACAAGTTAATACTGAGGTCATAATTTAGCATTTTTATATATAGTACACATATATCAAACCTTTTTCATAGAATATCACTTAGGCAATAGAACTTTTCTTGTTGACAATATATTTTCGACTATATCTCAACTTATACACTGAAATAAATACTTACATGGTAATGGTGGTGTCAACCTTTATTATTGCACTTCAGTAAATCAAAATATATGTTAAAATACATGTCCTCAGACTATCAAGTGTTAAGAAGACACTGCTCAGCACTTTCTTAAGCAATTCAAATCTCTATGCCTGACTTCCTTTTGTAGGTTAGAAGAAACTGTAGTGTTGCAAAGCTACAAAAACTGGATGCATATGATGCACTGTTAAAAGAACAGCCACCCAAAGACAACCCACAAAAATAACTTATCAAATATTTTCTGAATATTTGCCAGAAAATATTTGTAAAATAGAATTTTTCAATAACAGGATAGGTATGAGACATCATTGCAGCATTAAATGAGTTATAGTTTTTCTGTATACAATTATCTCCATAATTAAGTTCAAATCCTCTCCCTCTCTAGAGATGCCATGTGTTGAGGACATCAGAGCCTGCACAGTGGACTTTTCTGGGAAAGAGAAGTCAGGTCAGTGGTCAGTATGTGTGTGAATATATAGGAGATATTTCTGGTTCTGCACTTTATCTAAACCCTATCCAGACTTTTAAGGAAATCTAAGTTATTCTCCCTGCAGCCAAACTGGCATACTTCTGCACATCAGGGAATGAGCTTGCATTGCAGAATATGAGTTATCTATTAGACTACCAAACCATGACCAATATCAGCAACTAACAATAGCCAGCAATTAAGTTCTCTTCTTAAGGTGTATAAGACTAGATAACGGTCTGGAAAATTACATGGCTTAAAATGTTGGCCAAAAATTAAAAATATAAAGTGATATACTACATGTGATAGGAAAGGTCTTAATGGGGAAATTTCTTCATATTTTTTTTGGATCTGTAGATTGTCTAGAGTTTCTAAATCCCCTCCGTACAGGTTTCTTGCTCTCAAGTGTCATGGCTATGCAGTAACACAATCTCTCATGCTGTCAGAATATGTTCTTCATTTACTTGCATCATAATGATCATATGCTGTTGGGTGTTGATATAGAAATAGAATGTTTGTATGAGAGTTCAGGGGATACATAGGTGTATCAGTTAATGTGGACCTGAGCACAAAGCAAGTGGTATGAAACAAGGGGTGGAAACTGTAGAGTCTGTCTGGGATGGAGTTCGTTTTCTTCATAGCAGCCTGTATGGTGCTCTGATTTGTGCCTGTGGCTAGAACAGTGTTGATAATACACCAGTGTTTTGGCTATTGGTCAACACTGCTTGCACAGTGTCAAGTCTTTCTCTCTCTCCTACTCTGCCATATTCCCCTCCTTCCAAGTGAGTAAGCTGGTGCAAGAGGCTGTGAGGTAGCATAGCCAAGATAGCTGGCCTCAAGTGACCTCAGATATATTCCATACCATATGACATTGTGCTCAGCAATAAAAGCTCAGAGAAAGGATGAAGGGGAAAACAGAGTGAGAAACAACAGAGAGAACACAAAAGATAGAGGAGGATGGCGGAGCAGATAGATGAGATCCACAGTGGAGCAGACTTTTCTGGAAGTATTGCAGCCCATGAAAAACTCATGCTGAAGGAGAGGAAAAGTGTGAGAAGGAAGTAGCAATGAGGAACTGTTCTGTACTGACCATAAACCCCAACCTCATTGTACTTCTTGGAGCAATGGGACAGGGCATCTGTATGTGTATACACGCATGTGCAACATACAGATTGGCTCCTGGTTGATAGGTATACTTGACCTCACAAGCCACTCCATGGGTTACCTATGAATATGAAACATACACCATAGTTAAACAGGTGAAGTCTTTCTGGAAGAGAGGATTGTGAATGTTATTGGTATGAGGAGATCAATTATATTGGACCACTGCGATTACCTGCCAAGACACTCACTATTCATTTACCATGGTTGAGACAACTACCAGGTACCTGAAAACACCCTGTGATCCATGCCTGAAACACCATAATACCATTCTGGGCAAGTCCTGTGGCAATATAACATACCAAAAAGATTTGAGTCTGGTGACGGGACTTATCTCCAAAATAACCTCATACACACTTGGGCCAAGAAATACAGCATTGCTGTATCACCCTATCTCTCACCACTCAATGTAATGGACTGGTAAAATGTAGTGAATGATGGGTGCTGAGAAATGAAAGCCTTGGGGTGTAGATTTAGCAGAAGCCTTTGACTGGTTAATGTCAGAGGATCAGTGAACCACCTTGTCCCTGCCCAAGCAAAGTGCCTACATCTTTGTTCTCCTGCCCATATCCCTACAACCACTGACACATCATAAACTTATATTGTTGACAATCTGCAATGAAAGCCATCTTTATTACATTGGCTGTATTATGATAAGAGGGTTTCAGATGCTGTGGCAATAATACCACTGTAGCTAAACCTGTCTCGATCTTATGTGTTGCTATAGTTCACCTTCAATGAGTCTCCTACACTGCTGTCAGGAAATATCCACTACAGGCTTTAAACCCTAGTTCCCTGAACTCCCCTGTTTGTTGTAATTCTCAGGAGGTTTTGGATTTTACTTTTCCCATTTCACATTTTCGTATAAAGAACAAAATAGGAATGAATAGCAGAATGTTCCTTGAGAGTAAAATTTATCTTCCACTAAGAGATCATTTGTGTCAGTGCTGTCTTGTATGCATGTTACAAATGAATAATACTTATTAGAGAAAATATAAAAGAAATGTTTTTTTATCCTAAAAATCATCTACAAAGTAAAAATTGAGGCACTAACTTGGTTTAGTGAACTGTCAGTTAGAATTCAAATATATTACTCCTGACTTTGAATTCACGATTTTGGTACACATGTAGAGGTTCAGTAAAACAGTTCAGACTCTGCTGAAAATATATCTGGAACATATAATTATCTCTATTTCAATATTATCAAATTCTATTATTAAATAATGATTACATAGGAAGAAAATTTTACAGTAGAATGCAAATTCATATTTTCTTGTTACAATACAACACATGTAATCACTCACAAAGGTTGTATGCCTATATATATATATATATATACATATACACTGTATCTATGCATACCCAGATATAAATCTTATGTACGTTTTGTAATTTCTCACCAAGTTACTTGTTACCATTAGACAAAGGTCATAGCATACTTTAATGTTACAGAGTCAAACTAATTTTTGCACAGACTGCCAAGTTGAATGTGTTCCTTGATTCTTGCAATTGTTTCTGTACCTTCATGGTTGCAGCAAGACTGGAGGTCACATGGTTTTGCTTACTATTCTTTAAACATTGACCTTATGGAAACCAATGATCATAAAAATATATATGACTATACGGTGCCATGCAATTACTCCAGAGCAGTCTCTTATGGGTTTTGTTCATAGATATTTTAAATTACTTGAAAGACTGAGCACCTACATTTCCCTTTATGGACTATTTAATAATCTAATAGAGATTTAAGGAATGAATCCTAAAAATTATGTAAAATCGCCCTTTCACAATGCTCAGTGTATTACTTCTTATTGTATGCACTTGAAAACACCATAGCCTGTGTTCCTCCTCAGTTTTGTGCTATCAACATGCTACAGTGTTTCATCAGTAATTAGCTACATTGAAAGTAGTATGAAAAAAAGATGAAGTATTATTTCTATTCAGCTTCTAATATTGAAGGATCAGATCATTTGTTCATTGCTATATGTGCAGTTATATACGTTCATGTGTTTTCCATAGGATCCTTAATTAAGAAATTAATTAAGAGATTATTTATGACCTTCCCTTTCCAAAATAATTATACAGAAATATGTTGTGGGTAAAGTCATCAACAGTGCATATTGAGAGGGGAGGGAGGGAAGAACAGTAAAGCGATGACAAAACCTCGACTGCTGTATCAGATCTGATTTACATGAAGAAAAGTAAGCCAGGAGCAGATCAGTCTCCTGCCTGATGAGGCTCACTGAGAGCTTATAAACAGTTACCTCCTTAGCAAAAAGGCAGCAATCAAACTGCTGATCGCTGTATAAACTTTTTGATGCATATTTAATTAGAGATTTGATTCAAGTAATGGTTAGGGAAATGTCTCGTTTGCTTGTTTGCTTCATTTTGATTCTAGGGGAGTGAATTCATGTGTTACAGCCTCATAGACAGTGAGATTTGTAAGGTCACATTCTCAGCAGAAAAAAACCAGCTTAAGTTAACTTGTATACATTGATGCCCTTTGTCATATATTCATGTCAGATTTCCAATTAAAAATAGGAACATTAAGACATAAATACACTGTAATACAATTTAGACAGCTAGGAAGTGTCAAATCTAAAGTTTTTCAATTCCAGTGACATTCTTCTCACTTCTTCAGGCCTTTGGACAAATCTGTCTATCTTAGATTCCACATAAGAATACATTGTGCCATTTATAACAGGTACTGTCTGTAGTTTTGAAGGAGAAATTAAATTATTTAACTATATTTCTTATATTCTGATATGTACTGACTACACTGCTAGGATAAAATAGCATATTGTATTATATATATCAGAAAATCAAAGAGCTTTACGGAAGCTAGGAAACAGTCTCGTACTTTTCCATCCTTTCTGGGGAGTTTCTAATTAATAGATTTTGATACATTGTCAAATACCAAGCAAACAAATATGCAAGTAATATTTTCTATTTTTTAAAAATAGAAATTTATCTTTAATCATACATTCAAAATTCTATTTCATAGAATTAAAGCTGGAGTTTGATCAAAGAAAGTGACATAATTTTGGAATAACCCACATTATATCTCTATATCTACTTACATGTAATATATACTGACCTCTCTCATGACACATAATTTTTTAGAGGAAGAGTTTAAAAAGGTTGTTCTAATATTTTTATCAGTAGTTCTTAAGACCCAATTCTTAGCAACCATGCTGGTTTTAGTTCTGGAACTTCTGTTTGAGACCTGTTGCTCTTAAAGAGGCGAGAACAAGCTCTTGCAAATCTCAATTCTGGATACACAGTTAATATATATTTTATATCTGATGTTGGTTGGATCTCTTTGAAACCACCAGGTGCACATGAAGAAAAGTGATATAAGCTGCCTCACATAACTAATGCAAAGATTAATTACAGTAGAAGGGGCAAAAGTGAATGTATTTCCACACTTCCAAATGTAGCAAGTGTAAAATATTCTTCAAAGTAAATTATCACTGGCTTGATGAGCTGAGAGACAGAACTGCATTTTCTATGAACTGCCTTTATCTTCAAGAGTGAATATAAGAATGGTACATTTGCATAAAAATCTAAACTGTGGATCTCAACATTAACTGCTAATTGAATACTCCTGATTAAAATTTTAATCCTTGAAAGCAATTACATTTTCTTCTGAAGCCAAGTTTGATTGATTCCTTTGGTAAAGATGCTGGGAACTCTTCGGAAATAATTTTAACAGTGTTAAACTGGTGCCTCTTCGCACATCTCCCCCCTGGGAACGGCTAATTAGGAGCATTATCTACAGTCAGGACTTTGGACTGGCTCCACATTCATGTGAACCTATTTCTTCCCAGCACTGAGAACACAGCTGGCAACTGAATGAAATGTGCTGATGTAGCAGGCTAGGACAAGTCAAAACTGGGATCTTTTTGAGATAAATAATACTAATTGTAAAGAAAATAAGTAATTTTTGTTTCAGCTGCTTCAAGACTCCTTTCTTCTTCCTCACGATAAAGTGCAAAGGAACAAGTACAGTTGCTCATTATCTAAAATATGGACAATTAAAGATTTTTAGCCACATTTTGTTATGACACTACATTCAACAGAAACAATAAACTATATGTAAAGTAGCAGGGGACTTAAAAAATACCACAGGTTTGTGTGTGTACACTGTTACGTTTTGGTAACTGTTGCTACAGGCACTATATTTTTTAACCTTTGGGGGGAAGCAGGGGGAGATTGGGGCAGCACTTAACACAGAAAACTGAATAGTTAAGCAGATAGTATTTACTAATTCATTAGAACTTGCTACACTGCAATCTATAAGTTTCTCTATTTATCTTAGTGTTTATGTAATCCTGATGACAGTAATGATTTGCTGGCTTCTAAACTCAAGATTTGATATGAGGCAAAATGAAGAATCTTGCATCTCTGCCTTGTGAAAATATGTGTGGCATGTTATTTCTCAGTGCTACCAAGAAGAGTTTTCTTCCATGGCTTCCATTTTGGTGTGATAGTAATTTATTTCTTTATGGCTTAAACTGACTTTGTACTGATTGCTCCCTGTTTCCTATTGGGAATTCACTGATGTTATTTATAGGACAAATGTTTTTGTTTGGTGATTTTTTTCTTATCACAGCAGTTATCTCATTTCTTCCTAAGACGTAAGGGGTTTCATTCTGCCTCTTAAACAAATCCTATCTCCACACGCACTGTGGTTTAAACTGTAATCTAAGAAATATCTTTTAAAAGGGTGCCCAGATGATATTTCCGCTCAGACTATCTAGATGAAACCATAAATTTGTGGGGTTTTGTCTCCAAGAGTGCGCTTACCTTCCAGCATCTATCTACATTCTCCAGATTAAGTGCAGCAAATAAAAAGGTACAACTTTTTATCAGCTTCAGTACCCTTCAGATAAACTCTTAGGAGTGGGTTAGAGTGATTATTTTGACCCTCTTCTATATTATTTAAAGATTTCTGAAGTAATTTTTGTGATTCTTCAGTGTAGGTGGAGTAATATTTTTCTTCGGAGAAAAAGAATAAAACACGAATGTGTGCTTTCCTTATGACTTCACCAATTCTTAGACATTTTGAAGAATTTAGATGTCAGAGCTTTTTTGGATTCGAGCTTGTTCCAATGTATTCAGAGACAGAGAAACAGACTTTTTCCTCGGGGTTGTTTTATTTTTCTCAATTGTTTCCTTATTTTTCTTTATCTAACATAGAAAAAACAAACAGTTCTAGGGAACAGCATGTGGATGCATAAAGTGACACCAAGAGACAATCATGTCATGTTAAACAAGTCTGATCTTCTACTGAGGTTATTCTAATAAACAAGTTTGAAGTGTGCCAAAGCCTGGGAAACTAAGAACAGTGTAGTGTTTTCTGGCTCTTGTTAAGAGTATTCCTTCACCTAGAGGTGATAGAGTATCAAAGAAATATAAGTCAAAGAAATATAACTCAAAGAAGTAATTTCATGGAAAACTGCGGCTCTATATTTTAGACCTTGCCAAATTTAGTTTAAAAGCCAGTTTCTTCAATGAATGCATCTTAAGAGCACAGTTAATTTTAATTCCTGACACCTTACTTCCAGATCCCTGATTTTCGATTACTTTCTAAATGTTTTTTGTAATGGCTGTTCAGAAAAGTATGATGATCCTTCCTTTCTCAAGTCACTTAATGATAATTGCATTACTAATGTTTTAAATTGTTCATTATGGAATAAAACTTCCTTTGCAACAGAGAGGGAGTAGTTTCAAAATTCTCATGTCTTTCTTCTGAGTAGTTTTTCCCTTGAGACCTCCATGATAATAGCGGTTGGAATGGAGTAACCAGTTAAAGGGATAAAATCTGAATATGTGGTTGCTAAGGGTGCTCAGTCTTCAGAGAGCAGAAGTCAGTAATGTGAAGGTTAAGAAGATATGCTATGTCTTTTGTTCCACTTTCTTACAGGAAATGCCTGTCTTAGCAATTATACTGGAAGTCCTGATTTACGTGACCAGTTCTTACTGGTTATTGCATTAGACAGCAACAGCCGCTCATGTTAGTACATGCAACTGGGAATAACATGATCTTATTAAGTATGTGGTTTCCATGGAAATTCCAGAGTTCTTTAATTATTAATGTATTGTTAAATTTGAAAACTATTAAATGTATGTGGTCCTTGTGATGTATTTATTTTCAAGGGAGTTTTTTAAAGCTTTTATAACCATTCAGAACAAATATATTCTCATAATTTATCCACTCATGAGGACAGAACTTACAAAAAATGTGTCCCACTAAAAAAAAAAGTGTTAATAGAAACCTTGATTTACAAAAAATACAGAGATTAAGCTCTTTTCTATCTATACTGAGGAAGAGGAAAGATATGCTTCTAATTATCCAGGTTCATGCTGCTAGTCAATAGCTACACTGAATGGGTATTTTTTTAACATCATTCTATGAAATATGGTCACAACTTTCCTTCTGAAGTACAGGTGCCTCAATATTTTTTTATGTTCTGTGCCTCTTCTAGCATGAATATCTACCAGAGGTAAACTGCAGTATTCTTCTTAAGACATTTAATATTTTTCAGAGTTATGCTGGTAAAAATATCAGTGTACATAGCATCAGATGTAAACTCTTATGATTCACTTCATAGTATTACATTTGGAGGAAGAGAAGTTGCAGTTACATGCCATTCAGTGAATGTGTATAATGTGCAGTATGGATCAGAACATCACCCTCTGAATGCTCTTTGAAATCTAAAAGGTATGTTAAAGTAGTTCCTGTGGCTGTTTGGACTTGGAGCTGTTCAGTCACAATACTACAGTAGAGATGTGAGGCTGCACTTTGCACCAGGATGTAAAATATCTTCTCAACAGCAGTCAACAGACCACAAGGTAATTTGTTATGTTTTTTTCAGGATTATGCAGCACATTTGTCTGAAAATGGATTAAACTTCTGCCTCTTTATCCACATCTTTTGCTAAAACAAGTTAAACATTCCAAGAGACAGCAAGAAACTTGACCTGTGCCTTACAGCCTTCAGCACATTGCAGTAGATTTTACCCAAGCAACTCCTGTGATGGCATGGTCTTACCAGCACCATTCCCCGTCATGTCCTCCTCCCTGCTACCCTCAGCTGTCTGTTAAATTCACCCTGCATGTTCTGCCACCTTTGCCTCCACAGTCCCTATGACACAAGCAGCTGGAGGCCCAAAGAACATTTTGGGGAAAGTAGCACCAGAGGCTTACTCAGATCATGTACTCTTCCCTAAAGGGCTGTTAGGGGTCATTTGTAGACAGGTGATAAGGTAAGAGTGAGGCCTTTTGTCTGTCCTGATGTGGCTGTCGATGGCACAGGTGCAAGAGTCATGGGGTTGTTTTCTGTTTGGTTGAGTTGGTTTGGTTTTTACTTAAAAGACTAGTAATATTTTGAAAACAAGAATAAAGTTTAGAACAATATTTACACAAGTTTTGTGGGATTCATACTGCTTACACTTGTTATGTCCTTTGCTCATCCCTCGAGTTTGTAGGTGGCAATCCCTGGCATGTTTGATTTAGCCTCCCTCTCTCTCCCCTCCTTCACCAAGAAATCATCAGAACTCATCCTTCCATTTCATGAACTACTGAGAAGCACTGTGCAATGAATTAAGAAGTATTTTGCTACATGTTACTGAGAACTTGTTATAGAGTTTAATAACTTAATAATTTAATAGAGCTTTGGGTGAGTGCAGTTTTTGAGATCATTAGAATACCATCAGATTGGGTCATTATATTATATTCAAGAGAAGAAAACAGTGTTTAGTGACTCTGAAATTTTTTTTGTGCATTATAGAGATAGTATTATAAAGACCTGATCGATATTTTCAGAAGTTTAGTCTCTGAAATTCCACAGCTTCCTCTGTAAACATTTTTAAGGAAGCATTCCTGTAATTTTCCATGTATTGAAATTCTGGTTCTCATAAAACTTTATGAATGACACTCTAGAAACAAGACACATTAATGAAAATGTTTGTTATAGTATCAGATCATCTATTCACTAATTATTTACAACAAGCCTAAGGCTGATCTTAGTGCAAGCTGCATGAGAAAACCATGTTCATCTGTTCTAGCTTAACTCCAGGGAATTGCTTGTACCTCAATGGAAGAGCAGCAAATGAAAGACAAAGTAGGTAAGAAAAAAAGTGGAGTACTTAACTGGACAATGATTCATCATATAAAACCTAAGAAACAAGCATTTTCCTCTTCCAAACTCATTCTGTTTTCATATACAGAGATGACAGTGTGCAGCTTTATAGCCGAATGGAATAGCTGTAATCATAT
This sequence comes from Laterallus jamaicensis coturniculus, assembly GCA_022605575.1. Lineage (NCBI taxonomy): Eukaryota > Metazoa > Chordata > Aves > Gruiformes > Rallidae > Laterallus > Laterallus jamaicensis. Next base: position 370,846 of record JAKCOX010000076.1, on the reverse strand, counting down.
ATTGATCATAATTAAAAATAAATTGAATCCCTAATACACAGCATTTTATTTTTATGTCATGACTACAAACTGGTTTCTGTACTCTACAGGAGTTCTTGCTCTCCACCTGCTTCTGGCCTCAGAAGCTACCTGGCTATTACCTCCAAAAAAAATCTTCCACCGAAGAGTTGACATAGATAATGCCCTGAATTTCTTTGCTAGTGCATCTTGCAGATTTAGAATCACTGCTTTAAACAATTGTAAAATAACAACATATAAAAACTATTAGATTTAAATTTATATGACATCTATGTCAGATATGTCATAATTTTTAAGAGTACAGTTTTACTATTCTAGCTGCAAACATCTTACAAACTGCCATGTAGGATCTGCTGGAAGAGAGCTGTCTCCTGTTCTGAGCTAAGGCTTATTCCCATTGCAGTGTGAAGCCTGCTTGCTGTATTCTGTAAGGACTGCTGCTGACAGGTCTGCGAAGGAGGGCTCCCCATCGATGTTTTGAAATCCCTTCCTGAAATTAAACTATTAATCCACAGGGAAACTACCAAGAGATATTATGTTGCTTCCTTATTGTCATATTATGTTGCAGTACAGTAAAGCAGCTCATTTTGAAGTAATTCTAATAACTGTCATTTTTGCTGGGGACCACCTGTTTTGTAGAAGTATTTGCTTCAAACAATCTTCCTGTGGAAAATTTTTACCTTCAAGTTCTGTTTATTGTTGAAATAAAAAAAAAGTAGTAAGAGATTTTCACTTGCTGAAGAGTATCCAGTGAACCTGTGGCTTGATGTACTTACCCCACAAAGTCTAAATGTGGGAAATGCAGATACAGATACAGCTAGAGATAAAGCTAGGGACTACTGTCTACTTCAAAAGCAATCCAGAATAAATGAACTAATGGCTTTTCTGAGATCCGCCTCTCAAAAGAGAGATAAGTCTCTCCCATGAATTGAAAAAGTATATTGGCTAAACTTCTTAAATACAATTGCTGTTTTCAGGTAATCTTAGCATGTGTGCTAGTTCTGAGGAAATATAAGTAAAAAGTTGTACTGACCTACTTTTCATGAGGGAATATAACAGTGCATAGCCAGAAATCATTATAATTGTGGTCTTAAACTTTTTAACGTAGGCGAAATTAAATGTAAAAAAAGGTGTGTACACCTCCTTGAAATGTATGTCTAAGATTTGTGTTTTCAATGCATTTTCTACCAGAGCCGCTTCAAACTGGGAAAAGAATAAGGGCAAGCATCTTTTGAACAATTTTTATGTGTTTGAAAAAGGCTGAAATCAGAAATTTCAGTTGCTGTGATTTGATGTTCAGCATTGCCTTAAGTATAATGACATACAACTTAGGCATTTTGACCACACATATATGCCTGATGTTGACTTTTCTCTAGGTGAAAAAAGAAAAATTATTAATATGCTATCAAAAAGCCTGCATACAACTACAACATGGAAAACAATTTATTTATTTTGGTTATCTGTTACCTTTGAGTTCAGTTAAATAATGTTTACAGAGGAAGTAAATGAAAAAATGTAAAGCAGATGAAAGAATGTTATTTTAACAAGAAAAACTGCATTCTGATTATAGTATCTATGTCAGCAACACAGACAGTGGGATCAAGTACACCCTCAGCAAGAAAAACTGTATTCTGATGATAGTATCTATGTCAGCAACACAGACAGTGGGATCAAGTACACCCTCAGCAAGTCTGTTGATGGCATCAAGCTCTGTGATGCAGTCAACATGCTAGAGGGAAGGGATACCATCCAGAGGGATCCTTGACAGTCTTGAAAGGTGGGATGATGCAATCTGCATGATCTTCAACAAAATCAGGTTCAAGGTCCTGCTCGTGGTTCAGGGCAGTCTGTACCACAACTATAGGCTAAGCAGAGGATGGATTGAAAGCAGCCTTGAGGAGAAGGATTTTGGGGAGTTGTTTGCTGTAAAGTTCAACATGACCTGGCAATGTCTGCTTGGAGCCCAAAAAGCCAACTGTATCCTGGGCTGCATCAAAATCAGCATGAACAGCAGATCAAGGGAGGGGATTCTGCCCTTCTACTCTGCTCTGGTAAGACCCCACCTGGAGTATTGTGTCCAGCTCTGGGGTCCCTAAAATTAGAAAGATACTGAGTTATTAGTGGGAGTCCAAAGGAGGGCCACAAAGATGATCAGAGGGCTCGAGCACCTCTCCTGTGAGGATAAGAGAGCTGATACTGTTCAGCCTGGAGAAGAGAAGGCTGCAAGGAGACATTATCCCAGAATCCCAGAATCCCAGAATTGTAGCGGTTGGAAGGGACCTCAAGAGATCATTGAGTCCAACCCCCCTGCCAATTATGTCAGCCTGTCAGTAACTGCAAGGGGATCCCAGGGAAAATGGAGAGGGAGTATAGTGATATGACAAGAGGTAATAGGTAATAGCCTTAAGCTGAAGCAGGGTAGGTTTAGATTAGATGTGAGGAAGAAATTCTTTGCTGTGTGGTGGTGAGGACCTGGCACACTGCTCCCTCCCTGGCAGTGTTCAAGGCCAGGTTGGATGGGGCTTTGGGCAACCTGGTCTAATGGAGGCTATCCCTGCCCATGGGCAGGGAGTTGGAGATAGATGATTTTTGAGGTCCCTTCCAACCCAAACCAGTCTGTGATTCTATGATGCCATTTGTTACAGATTCCCCCAGACCCACCCTGACTGATTTACAGCAATACATTGTAATGTTTCCACAGACTCCTGACTGAGATTACAAGGATTTTCCATGTATTTAAATTAGAGTTGCATACTGAAAGACAGTGATATTAACTGTTAAAATATGGTGGTTAATCTATCTCCAGTATTAGAAAGAGATTCATACAGTGGGATGGTAGTTGCATTTTTCAATGCTGTTCCAACATGAGCTGTTGCTATTGCTATTTAGCTTTTACACTGATAAAATTTAAAATAATTTAATGTCTGTGTCTTCTAAAAAAAGGCTAAGCTGGAAACATACCCTTGGCAATTTAATATTTTTGGGATGAGTAATAAAAAATAGATTGTTATTAGTTTCTGAATTCTATTTAAATTTTTTTCTCAAAATACTGTATTGATGGAAGAAGTGATAAATGCACAGCTGATTTGGCACTATTCATAAATATTATAAAATATATATTTTATTTTTGAGGTAGCTGAATGATCTTAAACTTCTTCTGTCACTGGCACCTTGAAACGATTTATATTCCAGAATAGTTCTCTTCAGTTAAATTTCATTCAAATCAAATAGAGATGGCCACTAGATCATGTCACCTCTTATATGAACACGAAGAACAGTTTTCCTGTTAAGCAACAGTTTATCATACTTTTTCCTCCTTTATTAGTGTTTGTCCTTCTGTCTTCTGCTACATATGCCAAATCTTATTGGTGTTTTAATACTAAATGAGCACAAGATACTCTACTTATGAAGAAAAAATTTCAAAAATCAGTATTTGCTTTGTGTAGAGAGATTTGGAGGGAACAGAAGTAATTATAAAGTGGAGGGAAAACACTGAATGCCTGGTAAAACACACATTTTAAACTGTCTGGGTGCAGTACTCAGAGGATTCGACATAGTTCTTGGGTTTGTAAATAGCATGATGTGAATAATAAAAATCAAGTGCATCTAAGTCTGGGAGGTTGAGGAAAATGTTAGCAGTTTCTGGTTGTTTACTTGATGAAATACTACTGAGAGGTAAACATTCTCTTGTCTCCAGGAAATGGAGTGCTCCTGAAATTTTATTTTTAAATTGAGAAAAACACACTTCAATTTAAAGAGTTTTGCTGTCTGAATTTATAATATGGAAATAGTTCTGAAAAGGTGCACTCTTGCTGGGTGCTGGGTTTTTCATTTGTGAAATACTGAGAATGAAAATGATCAGAAGTCACTGCAACTCTGTACAGATATCCCCTCAAAGTCTCAGGTCTCTCAGTAAGTCATAATGAGTTGCCAAAAACTGATGCCCCTTAAGAGAAATTCTGAAACAAAAAAAATTATGTGACAATCTTACAGTAAGATTAAATAACATCTTTTCCTAACGCCTGCCAAAAAAAGCTTTGACTGCCAAACATGTATGCAAATACATCACACACAAATTTGAGGATGTCTTTAAGATACACACATCTTTTGCCCCCTGTGAAAGAGCAATTTTCTTCAATGCAAAAGTACCAAGTTTCAATCCGGGCTCAACTACTCGTTCCCCTTTTGCTCATATTGTAAGGAGGTAGCCCTGGGGTTTGCACTGCTCCTGTGGTAAGGCAGGAGCAAAAGAAGGTTTAAGAGATGTAGAGGTTCAGCCCAGGCCAGCAGCTGAGCACCATGCAGCCACTCACTCACTCCTCCACTCACACTGGGATGAGGAGGAGAATCAGGAGAAAAAAGTAAAACTTGTGGGTTGGGATGAGGACAGTTTACTGGGATAGCAAAGGAAGAGGAAGATAACAACAGCTATACTAATAAAAGAATATAGAAAGATGTTGATAAGCAAAGTAAAGCAATTTGCTTAATGCTCAGAACTTGATGCCCGATGCATTCCCGAGCAGTGACCCCTCTTCCCCAGCCAGGCACCCCTTTATATCCAGATCATGGTGTCATGATACGGAATATACCTTTGGTTTGTTTGTGTCAGCTATCCTGGATGTGTCACCTCTCAGTTTCATCTGAAAATTAGCTCTACTCCCCAAAAAGCCAATGTCACATGTGTTCCCTCTGCACATGAATCAAGATACTTAAGGCAAAAGTTAGCCAAAACTGCTAGGTCACTAATCACACTGCCCTCAACAAAGAATTGGCAGAAAAGGTTTTTTTCTTTTCTTTTTTCTTTCCTTTTTAATGACAGACTGCACAGGAAAAGTCATGACTAGATTGCTTGAATCAGCATGAGAGTGCAGAATGCTATGGCTCTCTAGTTTTGGCAAAACTTCACTGTTTCATCATTTCATCTCTGGTCCTGAGAGACTGAGGAGATAATTAAGACACCCTTTTTCTGTGATTAGATACACGGTCTAATAACAAATCTAAGATGGCTTTAGAGGAGTATACTCGAGCTCATGCCACAGCAGAAAGGTCGCTAGCAGAAAGCCTTAGCTCACGTCATGGAAATTCACTTGGTTGGTGCCCACAAAAAAGAAGAATTAAAATGTCTGTTACCTGATTAAGGCAAACCTAACTTGATACATGATGACAAAGCACAGTAGATAATAATACCCCCACAACAACGTCCACAATAATGCAAAAGCTCTGCACTGCTTTTATGATGGCACTCTACCTTGAATGTCAGTTAAATCATCCTCGTGGTCATCCTCACACTGTTATTTGGGATTTCCATTTATCTTACCAAAGGTTACGTTAGACTTCCCCACTGCTAATTATCATTAGGTTAGCACATTAACTTCTTCTCAGAAACCCCCTAATCTTTAGAGATTTTCCTTTCCTATTGGGAGTCCCCTCCCTTAACCATCATTCTGGATTTATGGCTGGCACTTGTCTTTCCTTTGGGTCTCAGTTTGCATCTTGTTAAATTAAAATGTTCTTTGGAAAGGATTTGTTTGCACTCGATCATTTTGCACTCTTCATTTATCACACCGCCAATATTTGTGTCATATGCAAATTATATCATCAATATTTACTTCCAAATAATTTTGTTGGCCTTATCATGTGTACAGAACTTCATTTAGATGTAGGGGTTATATTTTTAATTTTAGTTTTTAGCTACTTGCATACAGACAAACCCAGAAAAAAAGAACCATAATTATGTGGATTTATCCTGTGTGAGGAATGTGCAGTAATTTTGCATTACAAGGTAGCAGGTAGGCAAGAGTGTCTTGCTGTGAGTGGCACATGCTTTGCTGAATTGAAGACTGCAGTTCATGGAATAGTTTACTAACCTATAGAAATATCTATGCAAGAGCTATGAGTTGCATTTCAGTAGTAGCATTCAGTACATTGTCTTCTGCATGTTTTTAAACCATGTTTCCGATGGTGAAAACAATTGTTTCTGTCAAAGTGAGTTCGGAATTTCTAAATGATAGGGAACAGTTTCAAATGGAAATATTCTGGGGTTTTGCAAAGACTTTAATTGAATGCATTTAGGTTTTCATTTCAGGTTATAAAGAACCTAACCTGAACTTCTAAAGACAACAAAATTATTCATGAGAGTTAGAGAATGGTAACTTCAGCATCTGTTAAATAGATCATGTGTGTTACACATTAGAAAACAGAATCTTAGGACCAGTGATCATTTATAGTTTAATAGACAGCAATAGACAGATTATTCATAATATGTGCTGAAGACAGTCTTTTTTTGCCTAACTGGACTAAACCCAAAATTAAACAGGTCTTTTTGGAGAAGATAGTCTATCATGACTGTAAGCTTCTATTTTGCATGTCAACTTCTGACAACTCTTTTTCCGTAAAGAAATAGTTCCACCTGTTAGCTTCAATTCCCTTTAAATCTTTGTGTAGTCTTTGGTTTACAGAAAAGATTTTTTTTCTTTTCCTTTTTTTTTTCCCCTCTTCTTTTTCTTTTTTCCTCCTGCAGACTGTCACTCCAATAGTTTATTTCTTATCATGTAAGAGTTGAGATGACCAAACGTCATTTAACAGATCATCAGCTTCTCTAGTGCACACAGAGAAATCTAGGAAAAGAAGCTGGTTTTTTGTTCATCACAATTTTTTGGAAAGTATCTTGTCTGACTTTGAAGCCTGGCTCTCCCTAGGGTTTTTTTAAAAAACATTCAGTTTTAAGCAAGTCAACACCAAAAGATAAGTTTGAAACCCTTTTTTTTTTTAAGCTCCCTTTTCAATTTTGTGCCCCTGGAAATCAGTAAGGCTCAACTGAGCCTTTAAGGTACTGGTCCATGATTCACAGTGCTCCTGCTGGCACTCTGGGAGGCATTATGCCTCAGGTAAGCACAATACTCTGCACATCTACTGATAACTGGTGGGAGCACTGCCTGCTGCTACCTTCCCTAATTGCTGCTCATGCACTCGCTTCCACAACTAGCTGCTTCTGATGATTATTGAGTGGAGACCATGACCCTATTTCATCTGCACCCCTTTCAGGATGCTATTGTTAGTAACACTAAGCAGAAGCATTTTTTTGTTTATTTTTATTATACATGTGGTGCATGTCAGAGATTTACAGCATTCTGCTTCCCTAAAAGCCAATTCCTAAGAACTTAGCTGATTCATTAGTGCATATATGTATTATTAGAGATTTAGCTCTAGTACTAGAATAATTAGAGCTTACAAAACAGGCATGCAAAAGAGCCAAAAGATTTATTTTTTTTTGTTTTCACTGCTCATTGCTTTGTTAAATCTTAGCAGTAAGGGAAAACACTGAGTTGAAAACTTTCAGTTTCCTACTTTCTGAATAAGCATCAGGGTAAATCCACCTTTGGACATTCTTGATCCTTCTGCTGAAATTTTCTAGTTGAGGTTGCAAAAATATGTATTGATGTCTTTAAATGTCAAGAATAATAAATAGGGTTGTCTGTGCAAGTGTTTTAGTCAGTCTGGTAACTGGTTGCTAAAGAAGAAAAAAATTACGATCTAAAGTGAAAGACTGTGTTACTCTTTAAAGCCATCAGAATTAAATCATCTTACAATTCAGAAAATACATAATTTCTCTGATGCCACAGGAACATAATCTCTATGAAAATCTATTAGGATACAGCTGAAAATAAATAAAAACTGGCAGGGTTGGGGGTTTTGTTTTCTTGTGGGTTTTAAATTTTTTTTAATTATATTTTTTCAGAGATCTGGGAATACTCATGAGCTTTCCTAGTGTTTGATATTTATTCGTATCCCTTATCTCTTCACACAGAGGTCCGTGGTACGGTGTAATTATGAACTGGAAAGAAGGAAGTAAGTTACAAGAAAACTTAGCAGAGATAAGATAGACTTTAAGGACTTTGTTACAGGAGGAAGGGCTTAGTACACAGTAGAGCTGTTGATATTTCAGAGGGTGTAAGAATTTGATGATTGACTTTGACAAGAAAAAGAGACAGACAGTTCTGTATAAAATATAAGATAAATAAATAGGTTTTACCAAAGGAATTTTGAAACAAAACAGTATAATAGGATGCCTCTAGCAGAAAATTGAAAAATTATGAAGTCACTCTCCCTGTAGAGAACTGACTTTGGCAAAGACATTTGTTTCCCATGGAAGGTGTTCTTTATGGTGTTATAGACAGTTATGGGCTATCCTGTCCCTTTACCAAAATGATGGAATAGCTGGCGGTGAGAAGGAACACCTGCTGAGTGGTGTTGGAGAAGGCAGCTGATCATTCATGGAGCTGGTGCCAAGTCTCAATGTTTTGTCCTCCCATGCACTCCTCCTCAAATGCTGACAGCTGCTTCAAGCCTATAGTGTGCATTACACCGAGTTTGTGCAAGCCAGTGACTTGTGAATTGTAATGACCCAGGGTGAGAAGTGCCCTCACAGAGCTTTCTAAGGGAAGTGATTCTCTGCTCTTGTAAGTGGCTAGAAACTGACTTTGAACTGTGAAGGGATGTTTGCTTATATAGGAATGATATTCTCAGAGGAGCTGTTCTCTTTGAGTGTAAAAGATTGTTTTAATAATACATTCAAGTTCTGTTCAGAAAAGATTTTTAGAACAAGTTAACTAGCCTTTGAAGTTGCAAACAGATACATTTTTAGATCCAGATGTTTAATACAGTGTGCGTCTTTAGCATGAAAAATGTACAGAACATTTTTTTAAAATCCTACATTAATTCTTAGATCTGTGAGCAAAGCTGGTCAAATGTTGGGGTTTTTTTCAGTAAAATATGTCACTTTTAATTTGCTGAGTTACTCGGCAATAATTCATTGCAGTTCAATTAACACTACAGATGATGCCTTCCTTCTCCCAGGTGACTACTTTACTGTAATGATCACTTTCTCCAGAAACATACTTATTTCAAGGAGAAGCTGTCAGATCCAGGATAGACCCTTTTGGGACAACAGGAAATGGGAAAGGGAGAGCAGAAAGAGCAGATGGTAAAAGATAGTGGCACCGAATGAAACAAGTTCAGGTTTCTTATCCAGTCTCTTGGTCAAATCTGCTCTTGAACGAATCAATATTTATTTGAAGAAAGAGGGTCAGACCTGTTGACTTATACAGGAGGATACCACAGTATGTGTCTATGTTTAAGGTCTTGCTTTGCCTTAGAAGAACAGTGGATTGAATCTGCCTTTTTCACTCCTCAAGCCACTGGGTATTGGCTATTAAGGAACAAACCTCTCTTAGCCATATTTCTGACTTTAATTTTCATAATTCTCACGGAAATTGAACATTGCAGTTTGCTTTCTGTCAAAGCTGCTATTGTTATTTTTTTATACAAAGGGATATTTAATGTGTGTTTTTAGCATCCAGACATTGTCTGCAATGTCAATCTATCAAGGTTTCTTGAAAGTTGTCATTGGAATTTAATTCTTAGAGAGAATGGATTACAAAAAATAAAACACTACTTGCTCATGCATCAATACTTACAGAGCTGATGAAAATAACATAAGGGATTAATGCTTCAGACTACATATGTGTCATGAAAATGTATTGCTATTGGGAAATAAAGTCTAAGGACAGGAAACAAACATGAGTAAAAGCAGGTCTAAATTTTGAATTATTTGTAGTTTTATAGTCCCTTCTAAATCAGTATTTTTCAGGCTGCTGTATGTTAAGGCACCTGTAAAAATACCATAATTTTATTCTTTCTCAGACAATTAATAGTTTCTGAGGGATGTTAAATGAAGCTATTTCAAATATAAAAGTTGTAGAAGCATATTGTTCTTCTAGGTAAGGATTATTAAAAAGAAGTAAAATATACTTGAATGTATAGGAATATATAGCTTACTACATGTGCGATTGTATGTGGGGTTTTATCTATATGGAGACTACACAAAAGCAGAAATACTAAGTAAGTGGATGCAATAATACTTTAATACTAAGCAAAACAATGTATGTAACAAAGCGAGTGTAGTATTGTATTCAATGTTTCTAACAAGTTTTTCAATACATAACTACGGTGCATTGTTGAATTTAATATAAAAATATTATGTTTAAAAGGTATGAATTATGTGATCTAAACAAATATCAAGAGCAGAATTTGTTGTCTGTAACATTGTGCCTGGTTCAAACCAAGATTTACCACATGTAGGGGAAGTGGAATTAAATGTACTTGCTGTTACCATCAACATCTCAGTCCATAACATCCTGTATCTGCAAGCAAAGACTGTGTGTGGAAAACAACCAAAAAAGGGATTTTTTTTTTTAATAATGCTGAAAGAAAAAATTAAAGTCAGTATCATCCTAATGTTCTCAAACCAGGTGAATAGAAATTATAGAAGTAACAGCTGATATTTAGATCCTTATTTAGGGATGCAGTGTAGGCAGCTTGTTCCAATTCCATTTGTTGTAGTCGCTGTAAATGACAGTCTGATGATAGATTTTGGGAAATGGTTTCTCCTCTGAGAAACAATGTTTCGTTGTGGTGAACAACAATATGTCTGTCTGAGATCACAGAAACCAGCACTATCTCCTTGAGCTGGACTAAATTTTGTTATGGAGGCTTGTATGGCTGCTGGATGATGTAATTCCAAATTGGAACTGTGTTTGGAAGTCATGGACGTAAGCTGCTGCCTGTAAAGAACAGGACAAACTTTCTGAATAGGAAAGGCAGAGGCCACTGAAACTTAAAATAACAAACAACAACAACAAAAAGCAAACCTCGCACAAACAACCGAAACTTATTTAGCAGTATCAAATCTTTTATTTGCATAGCCATCTGCTTTCTGCAGAGACCATCTCTGTCCTCAAGCAAATAATTTGGTCAGAAGAAAAGTTAACTGCTGTTACTCTTAGCATATGGAAAGTGCTGGATTGTAAATAATAAGGTATTCTTCCTTAAGAGCTCCATATGTATAAATTGAGATTAAACTGAAGTAGCATCGCCATCTGTTACTGTGCCACATTGTGATTCCACAGCACCAGCGCAGAGTCCTAGGGAGTGTCAGAGAGAGAAAAAAAGGAGGAGAAAGAGGACAGATGCAGAGTCAATATAACCAGAGTATAAGTTCAATGAACCTAAAGTATGAATGTACTTTAAATACAATCTTTAGAACCTAGTGGGTTATGCTTGGTGTACTCTCAACCTTTACTCCCAATCTTTGTAATAGCTGCTGGTCTGCATTAACATAAACATGGTTCTTCCTTAATCTATGTTCATTATAACTGGTTTGTTTTGGGTTTTTCTATACAGCTAAGTGCATGACAACTGTCTTATAAAGCCATGCTTGTAAAGCTTTCATTCTACTTACTTTAGTTGCCACACCTAAAACTGCAATATATGCTATTTTAGAGTGATGCTGAATTATGTAGACTATTTCATAGTATTCTAGGATTTTGCATTAGATTGCATACTTTGAAAGGAAATATGCAAATATCCTCAAAGTCTAACACTAAATAGATTGTGTGGGTAAAAATAATGGTCTAAATTTACACTTGGCCTATAAGTGTTTAATAGCAGAATATATTTTTTAAGGTGTAAGGTTTCCAACTATCCTGGGGATAGTACTTAAAACAGTGTTGGAATGTTACAGTCACAGAGTCACAGAGTTGTAGGGATTGGAAGGGACCTCGAGAGATCATTGGGTCCAACCCCCCCGCCAAAGCAGCTCCCTAGCTCATACTGCACAGATATGCGTCCAGACGGCCCTGTCCCAGGGCTCTGTCACCCTCACTGGGAAAAAGTTCCTCTGCATATTGGTGCGGAACTTCCTGTGCTTCAATTTGCAGCCATTGTCCCTTGTCCTGTCTCCACTGACCAAAGAAAAGGGGCTGGCCAATTCCCCCTGCACCCCATAGTTAAGATATTTATAAACATTGATTAGGTCCCCCCTCAGTCAGAATGCTACCAGATTTCCGGTAGTGTTCTCTGGGTATAATCCCCACCTGGTTCATAAACAGCAGAAGGCTTGTTCAGGACTGAAAATGGTTACAGTTAATCCTGCCAAACTTTTGTGCTATCTACCAAAGAACATTATAACATGAGGAAGTAGCATATAAGTGGCATATAAGGCAGGAGTGAGAAAAGTTAATCCGAATCTGGAAACCCCCTCCCCCCCACAAAATTAATTAGTGATTAAAATAGTATTGAAACTTTTTTTGTTATTTTTTTGCCTCTGTGTTTTAAGCAGTAAGTGAACTTTTAAAAAACATTGAGTGATTGATAAAGGTAATGTTGGTGAAAGTTAGAAACATGAAAGCTATCAGGAAGCAAACATGAAGGAAATTATTACAGCAAGTGCTTGGTAATAGCTTTGATGTTAAGAGTATTTGTAAAGAAGAAAGCTACCAGTGTTCAAATTCTTATGTTCACCCTGATTATACCTTTCTAGCGGCCAAAAGGAGCTACATAACAAGCTTTAATCAGCTCTGTGAAGTTTACCTTGAAATAAGGTACATCTAAATTGCCATCAGCTTAGCAACCTGAGGTAGAAGTACCCTGTCTTCTGCAGTGATTTAGAGAATAAACCTGGAAGCATTTTCAAGGAATCCCTATAGCTTTAGGAGTGTCCAGTGGGTACCTGGACAGGCAGAGACCAGAGGAGAAAACGCAAACATTATTTACATTATAAATATTACAAACATTACTTACAAACTTACGTTACCATCACCTAGCAAGCAAAGACATTTGCACAGGTCACATTTTAGTTAAATGTGAGGATCTGCCACGGACTCCCTATACTCAGATATATTAAAAAAACAGATAGTGTAATGGTGGTGACAGCATGTGTTATAGTGGATATAGTTCTGCTCAGTTTAGGTGGATGCAAGCTGGTTATATATCTGAACCAGCAGTGCTTTCCATCACAAACATGAGTCATCCTGGAAGAGTGAAAAGCATTTTCATTTGGACTTTTACTATGGTGGGTTTGGCTGATACTTAAAGCTTCTGAAGACTCAGTGCAGGCTGCCCTGAGACAAGGCTCAGCCACTTATTCTAACTTTCGGGTTTTCATCGAATATCTATAACCATCCATGAACTCTCTCCTAATCAGAGTCTGCAACAGGAAGAATAACACTGACATTTTTTTTCTATGTCCATGGAGAAATAGATCTTACAATGTAACTTTCCAGTTTGAAGACTGTTTTTAGAAGTCAGTCCATAAGCTTAGGGTTTGAAAGCCACCTTAAAATAAAAAAAAAAGTCAAAATAGTATGTAAATTGCAAAGAAGAATTATAGCTGCTCTTTCACCTTTGATCATTTTACTTATAACAGATGTGGGGAAATGTCCGTGTTTTATATGAAAATATCTTTTTCTGTTCTGGGATGATTACATAGGTTGCAAGGAATTATATTCTGGGAAATAAACCTTCCCATAGCTTCTCTAGCCTGCCAGGAAATTCAGCAGCCTGCTGAATTCCTCTGAGGTGTGCCTGCACTAAAATTTTTAGTCTTAGTTTTGCCAGCCAAATACATCACAAATCACCATCAAAGAATCAAAAGATTTGTATTTGTTCTCCAGGTGCACTGAAGTATAAGAATGGAGGTGCTGCTTCAAGTCCTGACTCTGAACACCCTTCAAAGATGTTCAGAAAACAGTTCTCTTTATCATGCTTGTCCAAGTTGAACAAACACCACAGCAACTTCTTTCTACAGTGGAGCCTCTCATTTTACTTGCACGTGAAGTTCCAAAGGCTGTAGCAATATTTTTGAGAGTTCTGTCCACTTCTGCAATGTTTGAGTAGAAACCAGTCCTCTCTGCAAGGAATCCAACCCCAGGGAGAAGAAACTCACCAGAACCTGCTTCACCATAAATTCTAACCACAAAAAAGACTGCTTTTCTCTACTGCCTTTTGCAGTTGTCTTTATTTCTTTTATGCATACAGAAATAAATACATACTCTATTTATTGTATCCCATCTGTGATAGCTGCTCTTTCCATCTCCAAAAATGGGAACTGCAGTTCATCTCTGACCTCCAAACCTCTCTGCTTTGGGGCTTACATTTGGATTAGTCATTTATGATCACTCCACAATATAGGGAGGTCTTGGTGAAGCAGGTGATGCTTTGACTGTGAGGAAAAGCTTTATCTTTCTTTTTTGTTCTCTGTTGGTGATTTTTTTCTGACTTTTATAGGCCTAATCTTCTGCCTCATCAGGTTTTTTTTATTAATACAACACATTCTTTTGATGGTACAAGTCAGAAGTAGTTCCAATTGGAAACTAATTTTTTTCCATATTTACATTTTTTCATCAGATCGTTTGCTTTTTTCTTCTGTGAAAAGCTGTTACTTCAGAGCCATACATCTGACAATCTGTTTAATTGGTTGAACGTGCAGAGGCAAACAAAAGTGGGGCAGCAGGAGTTGACAGACTACCACTCACACCCAGAACAACATATGGATCAGCAGAAAGTTAGAATGCTTTTTTTCCTGTTATCTGACAGTTTGGAAGTTACAGCAATACCATTTATCTAAAGCGTGTTTTGGGGGCCTTTTATGGATTTTTTTAGATGTGGGATTAAATTCAGGTTGTAGCTCCCATATTTGTAACCATCCTGCAGCCTTGTTTATGTGAAGAGCCCTTTGTGGACTCATCCTGCTTTGCTAGATTGTTACTGGAATCTATCAAAGAGCTGTAAAATCCCCAGCACTGGCTTTAACTTCCCTGTGGGCATTGACCAACATGACAGTTCCTTCACTTCACAGCTTCAGCTACAGCTTTTCCCTTTCAGCTCCTATCCCTGCTCCTGCTTCTCGCAGGGATGGCAAAGCTTGTCTGGTTTGACCTGTAAAGCCTCTCTCCTTTCTTGCTGTCTTTGTGCCCGAGAGAGGATGTAACACTGGTACAGCCTCTGATTAGATGCAGGGCCCCAGAGAGGGGCTGACTCCAAGAGCAGAAATGCCGAAGCCAAAAAAACATTGATTTCTAACACATGGATCTGAAATCTAATCAAATTTCAGTAATATCAGCCCGTGACCTTTTCTCTTATTAGTGAATTTATGCGCAGCTTAGTCCCTGACTCCCTTATCACTTTGTGTGTGCTGGTGTTGCCTTCAGCATAATTATTGGAAAATTTTGAGTGTTAATTGAGCATGATTGAATTTTTATACGAATCATGTGTACGGTATGTGAGAAGAAAAGCGTGCTTGCATTTTTCTTGGGGTGGGAAGGGACCAGGTAAGCAAGCTTTATTGCAGGATACAGTTTTCTGATTTTTCATGATCGAGTTATTCCAACGTAGTTCCAGGAACAGGAGATTGGTGACATAATACCATGTGGTACAGTACAGGTTTCACTTAAAATCCATTAAATGTATCATATTAAGGCTGCTTGCAGTACCAGAGTGGAAGCTCAGATAACACTATCTTTTATAAAGCCTCTATTTTCAGGTATTTAATGTAGACATGAAACTTCACTTTGGGCAGAAACTTGACTAGCAATGTCAAAAATACATTTGATAAAACTGTATTTTACAAATACTTTCCAACAAGTCTTATTTTTCTTTTCAGAAATCATACAAAGGCTATGAGCAATAATAATTTGCTGATCATTTTCATGCTCAGCCTGTACTGCAATTTCAAAATTGTTTTCTTTCCTATGTATTTTTGAATTAACTTTTAAAAATTGAGAGGTTTGCATCTATATTTGTAGACACTTTAGTTTCAGCGAGTGTGTGCATTGGCTAGGTGCTTTAATGTGATTTAAATTAAAAATCAGAGGTGTTAAAAATTAGATTTTGAAGATAGTCTTGAAAACTTATTCAGTTCACCAGTCCTTTTATGTAGGCTTACTGTACTTTGACTCAAACATTTACAAACAATCAAGAATGAGTGACTAATAATTCAAGTTCCACAAAGTAAAATAGTGAAATTTACTTCTGTAAGTATTTGTAAATAGTCTACTTCTCTTAAAAGTTTGGAGATCCTGTGCAGAAAGGCGAGTTTATTTTTAAGATGGCATTTGCCCAGTTTCTCTGCATTTAGGCTTACTAGCTAAACCCATGCTGGGTGCTAAATTAGCTCTGTTAATTTTCTGGTGTGAATATTCTATTTTCATTTTGATTGCAAATGTTTTAAAATTTGGTGATCTTTTTCCCTTAGAGTGAAATTACTTCTCATTTGGACTAAGGATGGATTCAGATGACATGTATATGATATATTTTACCATGAAGTTTAGATTGAAACCCAAACTTTCATCTGTCCGTGCTAACATGGAAACTCATTAAATAAATTGGGAGATTTAAAGTTAAAATAATAAGTCAAATTTCTAATTTTGAGATTATATTTTTTCCTTGTAAGATAGAGATCTTACCCAATAATGTAGGATTTTTAGAAAATTAATTTCAACTTGCAAAATTTTAATTTAACTTATAGGAGTTCAGACTCCTTTTTATCAAAATGCACTATTCTTTTCTACTATTTTAAAGTTTAAAGATAGTTGGCTGAAGTTCAGTTACTCAAAAATCCATTTTCCATGCTTCATAAGGATAGCATATGAATTTTCATGAGAAAAGCGAATTCTCACTTCTAAAGCAAATTGTAGAGAAAACCATGATTATGAGAAAAGTATTCTAAAATTGCATCCCAGAAATTTAGAATTGATAAGAACTGCATGTATAGGTGGAAGTACATATGTACCTCTAAAGAAAAATATTTTAAGAACATGTAATATGAATTTTTATGTCTTACTAAAATTATAATTACCAGACTGAAAATTATGTGGATAATTCTTTTACAAGGCTAAATTAATCATAAGGCTTTGTTTGGATTATGAGGAAAAAATAATAACATCAGGAAACATGAATAAATACGAAAAGAGGATCTTTTCTATTTTCTGGGGGTTTTCTTAGTTTCTGCCAAGAACTCTAGAAACATCACACCTAAGAGGCTCATTGTGAGACATGCATTGGTGATAAAGAACCTGTCGTTAGAACATCAGCAGTAAACATTTTTTAAAATACTTTCTAATCCATTTGATATTCAGGGATGAGCTGTACTCTGCCAAGGCTAAGATTTCTGTAGATTCACTGATGGTCCTTTGTTAGTCAAGCACAGGTGTTACCAGGAGGACATTTAGGGTTTCTGACTCCATAGGATGAAGGAAATTAAACAAGAGACACCATTATTTCAAGCCATATGTCTAAAGCTATTCAGCCAGGTGTAATAAAAATGTTTGAAAGCACCAAAATGCTTTGTGTAAATGGATAAGAAAAACTGTAAAAGGTTGGATTTTAGACCCAGCCTGAGCTGTCCTTTGCCTTTGTCACATTATACAGTTTTGCATTCTTCACACCAGCAGCAGCACAGACAAGAAACTTCACTGCCTATGAAGAACTTAAAAGCATTTTCCCCCTCTGGTTAGGGATACTGCATTATTTCCCTTTAGAATCTCATTTTTAAGTATCTCATTACTTTGTATTGTGCTGGTATAACCTGGAAATAAGATGCAGGGATTTTTCTTGAGGCTAATTCATCATGATACCTTGCAAATTCTAGCAATAGAGTATCTCTCCAGTTACCACCGCGTACAGTTCACATCATATAGTTCTCCATTAAATGGAATTACTAATTTAGTGATTTCATATTATAAAGAAGCTGGAGTCTGACTGTATAAAATGGATCAGAACTCAGCATTGTTTTGTATCTTGCAGACCCCCAAGGGATGAATAGTCTATCATTCATTAATAAGTAGATGAAAAGGAGATGAGGCTAACTATCTATTCCTAAATATAACTATAAAAAGACTGGGAAAAAAACAGCACATAATTAAGTTTTGGAAAAAAGGATATAGTATGACACGACACAAAATAGTCATTGAGATACAATTGATCTAAACATTGAAATTTTGGGAATGTATTGCTATTAGTACAGATAATAACATGCATTGCAGTAATATTCTATAGATTTTACAAAAACTGCGTTTAAATCTAGTCATGGATTATTTGAGAACAATTAAAATGTATTACTTCAGGCACAGCTTTTCTCTATTGTCCTTTATGCATTTAAACTATACTGCAGCTGGCTGCTGTATCAGACTGATACTAAACACATCTAATAGAACATGGCTTTTTATCAGGGTACAAATGAACATAGAATCACAGAATGGTTTGAACTAGAAGTGCCCTTAAAGACCATTTAGTCCATCCTTCTACCATGGGCACGGACACCCTGCACTCGACTGGGTTGCTCAAAGCCCCATCCAACCCAGCCTTGAACTCTTTCAGCTTAAAGCCATTGCTCTTTGACCTCTCACTTTAGGCCCTAGTACAAAGCCTTTCTCCAGAGAGGTCTCTCCAGAGCTTTCTCTTCTCCAAGCTGAACAATCCAACTGGTCTTCATAGGAGAGGAGCTACACCCCTCCGATCATTTTTGTGGCCTCATCACGTGTCTTTCTTGTACTACAGACACCAGAACTGATCAGTTATGCTAAAACGTTCATTAGAAGGCTCAGTTTGCTTGGGCATATCATAGCGAGCAAAATCTTACGTCATTCCAATGAAAAGTCATGGATTCCAAAAAAGTCATGGATTCCAATTAATGTTAGTATCTAGTTACCAGTGCAACTTGCAACCTTCCTGCTGGACAGAAAAAAAAGAGAAACAGTTACCATCTGGGAAGTTGCAGAGAACCTTGTCTTCACCATACCTTTTAGTATTTCTCATTTTCATGTAAAGCAAAAAAACTCTGTGAGTTGTATAATTTGTAAGAGCTCAATTTCTTAGATATATATCAATCGATTTTTCTTAGGTTAGCAGTGACCCTGGGAAATCAAAATATTGCAGTATCACAACAACTTCACAAATACTATATAGAAATCTTTGGTGTTACAGTATTCCAATGCTGCAAATGACCAATTAGCTGAAATTAAAATGCTCTCATTTCATAACCTGAATTGAGAACATGAAAAGGTTCCCTCATTAGTAAAGCAAAGACAACCTCTCAAAAATAGTCTTCTATCTGCAAAGTGAATTATTCTTAAAATATTCATTTCCATTATAGTTGAAATGTTCCCAAGCAAGAATGCCTAAAGGACCCAACTTTCATTTTACTTTTACAAAGTGTAACCAAAAAAATAGATTAATTAATAACTAAGCATAGTAAAACATGTAAATATAGTAAAACCCCATCTGGAGTATTTCGTCCAGTTCTGGGCTCCCTGGTATCAAAAAGACAGGGACTTCCTGGAGAGAGTCCAGAGAAGGGCTACAAAGATGATGAAGGGCCTGGAATATCTACCGTATGAGGATAGGCTGAGTGAGCTGAGACTGTTCAGTCTAGAGAGAAGAAGACTATGGGGGGACCTAATTAATGTTTATAAATATCTTAGGCATGGGATCCAGGGGGAATTGGCCAGTCCCATTTCAGTGGTCTGTGGGGACAGGACTAGGGGCAATGGCTGTAAACTGGAGCACAGGAAGTTCCGCACCAACATGCAGATGAACATTTTAACAGTGAGGGTGACAGAGCCCTGGGACAGGCTGCCCAGGGAGGTGCTGGAGTCTCCTTCTCTGGAGATATTCAAAACTTGTCTGGACGCCTATCAGTGCAGTATGAGCTAGGGAGCCTGCTTTGGCAGGGGGGTTGGACCCGATGGTCTCTCGAGGTCCCTTCCAACCCCTACAGTTCTGTGATTCTGTGATGTCAAAAAGGAAATAATATGATCTAGACAATATTGCAGTTTTTAAAGACCGTGTGTACATAAATATGCAATATTTTTAAATTGAATATTTTCAATTTTAATAATGTTAATTTTAATATTTTAAATTTTATAAATATATTTTTGTCCTAAACTCAGAAGTCTTTTGAAAAAATAAATTTTTTAAAAGAAAAGCAGTAGAAGTAGAAATTACGTGTTTTGATAGCTACAGAAAATTGCAATATTTAGGTTATGTACTGTTATCATTAGATCATCGCTAGTTTCCTGTTTCGCAAGTTTTGTGTTTCACTAGTTTAAAAAATCAGAAATACATTATATGCTTTTATGCAAATAAAGTAATTTTCACTGCAATTTGACAGCATATCAGTTAGAAGTTGTGGTATAGTCTTTCTGCTTTATGAAGTCCCTTTTGAAAATTTAAAAACATTAAAGGGAAATTGAGGAGACCTGACGAGAAAAAGCTATGGTATGTATGAATCTTCTATGATACCTGATAGCTATTAAGAAATTTTAAAAGTCAAAACTCACCCATTCATACTTATCACTGCCATGGGAAACCCCAGAGACGGGCAGATGCTGACCAGGTTCAGCAACCACAGTACTCATGGGGCTAAATAAGACTGGAAATGGAAGCTTTCTGTGCTTCTTTTCCAGGAATCTAGAGTCTATTGAGGTCCCAAGGTATTGGTTCCATTAGGATAGGATTGAAATCTTTTTTACATGTTCTTTTTTGAACTGAAATCTCTGCAAAAGCAATTGAGATATAGTACTGAAAGAACATAGCCCACACTTTCCAAGGAGCAGCCCAAATATTTAAAATTGAAAGCCTATGTTATTGGGTCAGAAAACAAGTTGGTGTAATTGTATGCATGCCAGTCCAGTGTGCCACAAGCTGTATAGCACATCACTGCTTTCAACAGAGATTGAAGATATCTGAAGGGCTCTGCAATGTAGATACTTCATGCATAGTATGTAGTTAAGAACTTTCCACATTTCTCCCCTCTGTACACAAACCTCAAAATCTGTAGCATAGCTATGGAAATTGAAAGGAGATGAAGATTTCTGTATTTCAGATTGCACAATTTTGTTTTGTTATGGCAGTTTGTTGGCAATGTCCTTGCTGAGAAGAGAAAAAAAAAATCACATCCAAACCACTTCATTTTTTCAAAAGTATTTCAGTTACTCTGGAATACTTTGATGTCATAATTTCTGTGACAAGCTGTGCTGTGCTTTCCCAGCAGAAAGAGCAGAAGGTCTGGAGCAACAAGGCTGCCTTTCCTTTTGATTATTCCAAGTGCTATATTGAAGTATCTTTAATGCAAAGTACACATTGAAATGCTGTCATTTGAGCTCAGCTTTTCTGAAAATTCACAAATCCTTTAAATGTCACCTTTGTACACAGAAGCCTACCATTAAATAAATTAACAGCTCTTTTATACTGTAGGGTTGCATCTAGTGAATTCTTTAAAAAGAAATACTTTTAAATACTTTTTAAATAAATATTTTGTAAGAAAAGGAGATTAATGGGTTAAATCCCTACACATTATCACTCCAAAAACCAATCTCCTGTTTCCCCTTTGGCAAAAATCACTATTCTTAACTTTCTTCCTAAAAGCTGTTAGATTTCCTGAGCCTGGAGGAAAGTTGAAGGACTAGGTGATGACTGGGCAAGATGATAGATGATTCACCTGTTTTACTGTTTTAGGCCATCCCCAGTTAGCACAGAAGACTATATACTGAATTTGATGCTGTATAGTGAATTACAGACTTGCCAATCAGTTATTGCAGGATTTGTGAGTTGTTCAGAGAAGTTGGGCTATTTTCTATCTCTGCTGGTGAGTTGGAGTCAAATCACCCTCTGCTGGCAATGTCCCTCTTATGTCTGTTCTCTCATGTCAGTGAGCCTTAAATTAACTGTAAGATCTTATATCCCATTGCCTGTCCTCATTTTCTCCTTTCATGAATGCTTTTTTCGCTAAGTGTAAATGTCCGTAAGGCATGTTATATCCTTTCTTTGCTTACCCTGGTGTGTTTTAGGCTTAGTACTTCAGACAAAGATCTTTTCACACCCTCCTACTCCAGTTCTGCCTGCTTAAGTAATGAAACTGTACTTTTTCTTTCACAGAATATATGTTTCCTTGCTATCAGGGGCTGCCACAGTTAAAATACTTCCTCCCTCCCCCCCCCAATATAATTACTGGATAGTTCATTCTCTTCCAGCAGTTACGCTGGTTAAATTTTTCTCATTAAGGATTCTGAAGAAATCTTTCTGTTTTGTGCTGTTTGGAAAACCAAACATTTCTTGTTTTCCTGTCTCAAGGACATGCAGTCTATCAGTCTTGGCACAAATTCATACTAGATTGCGTGTCTGAAAATATTCCACCAGATCTAATTTTTTATTCTGTTTTCTTTCCCTTTTTTATATTTTTCACTTTCAGCTCTCAAGAGACTCCTGCATTCCCGGAGTAACATAGGCAGATATATTCCTATATTTTGTGCTTCTTTAGCAGTCTACTTCACAAAAGAAATTTATGGAAATGAGTATTATCCGGGAAGAGCCTCATTTAATGGTTGAAGTCTCGGGGGAATTTGCAAAGTTTTCTTTTGATATTTTCCATTATGAACTCTGCATCCAAAATTATATAATTAAAACCAGAAACACACAGATAGCAGTATCTTTATATTCCAACAGTTTCCTGGGATATCTGCTAAGATTACAGTGTTTGAATGACAATTCTGTGTGCAAATGCAGTTCTCCTATTCATGTCATTTCCTTGGTCTATAGTGTCTATTAAACCAAACCAAACCAAGCCATGTTTCTTTAGCCTGAATTTTTATGAAATAGCTCTTTACATGAGCTCCTAAGCTTAGAAGACTAGAGCAAAGGTAGTATTGTTCAGATTCCTTAATAATACCTTTCTCTGTGTTCTGACCATCAGAAATACATTTGTGGAAAGTCAAGTGCAGGAGGTGAAGATACGGACTCAAAATGGATCAATATGATCAAAGTTGAGGGCCTTTATTCAAACACACACAGAGCTTATATATATTTTCTATATCTGTACACACGCTACATTACATTGCTATTGTCTACATGCTCTGTTCTTGCCTCTTACATTTGCCTCACTACTGCTAATGATTGGATAAAGCTACACAGTCAAGTCATTCCTTATAAGGCAGTTCTTGACATTCTTGCAATTTCTTATCTTGTTCACACAGGCTTCTGCTTTCTGTTACTGCATGCTGATTCTGCCCTGACATGTCTCTGCTCACCCCTCAGGCCTGATTATATTAGGGCAAGCCTAGACATGTCAAGGCAATAATGAGTCTGGATGGGCCACATGTCCATTCTTCTCAAGATACATTGCTACAGTCAAGGTGCTTTAGAGTATGAGAAGTTACCTTTATAGTTTAGGCTCTGCTGATTAACTGATACAGCAAACAGTGGGTTATTTATCTAACTAAGTTAAGCAGTTGCTTTCAGGAACAATCCAAATATTTAAATTCCCTAAACATTACCAAATTATTTGGTCAGGATTGTATCTACACAAGGTCCGTGTAACAGAATGTTACTGAAAGAAGTTTTCCTCTGGTTATGCTGGGTGTAATACTGTGTCCTTTCATCTCCTTATCTGACAGGTGAGAAGGGTTTCTTTAGATATATTGATGAGGTTGGAAACTATACATCAGGAGGTAAAGTATCCTGGAAGGTGCCATAATAGGACAGGGAAGCACAAATGGTATGCTACTGTAGTCAGCACTGAATAGAGGATTATGGCAAAACTGAATATTTAAAAATATTGTTTCTGTCAGTTCTTCCTGCAGTTATGAGAATAAATGTCCAAAAGAAAATAAATAAAGAAACTTTTTAGGTAATGTGCAAATTCTTCTCCTTGTCTTAAAGGTTTGTTTTCAGAAGATAATATGCTCAAGCAAAAGCACTGGAATAAATTGAAAACCTTGTTTGTCAGGATAGATAAATGGAAAAATTAATCAAAAAGAAAATAAAAATAAAGAGAAAAACGTACATAAAAACCATTTGATGGGTTTTTTTCCAATTATTTCAAATTAAATAATACCAGTCATGCTTCAATGTCTCATTTTAAAGTGGTGGTATCTCAGTAGAGTCATGTCCTTTTCCAGCTTCATATATAACCCAGAAATCTGCCTCAAAAGCAAAGAGAATTAACAGTGACATTAATTTTACAGCAATTTTTTTTTAGATGATCATATTATGTGTTACTATAACCCTCAAAAAAACCCC
This sequence comes from Laterallus jamaicensis coturniculus, assembly GCA_022605575.1. Lineage (NCBI taxonomy): Eukaryota > Metazoa > Chordata > Aves > Gruiformes > Rallidae > Laterallus > Laterallus jamaicensis. Next base: position 346,918 of record JAKCOX010000076.1, on the reverse strand, counting down.
AAACCTTATGGAAATAGAAAGAATTAGGCTTATTATTTTTTTTCTTGTTCATTTTTGATGGCTTTGTTACTTTAGTAATGCTTACTCTGTGACATCATTTGCAGCTTGTTGAGTACTTCATCATAAATCACAGTATTTGTCAATAATAGCCAAAAGACATCAGGCATGTGGTATAAGGGTAAAGGATAATAAAAAGTTATTGGAAATCAACCAAAATAAACTGTCTTATGGAACCAACCTCACATATGAAGCCAAATTAAAATCCAATTTAAAAGGAGCCTAAATTAAAAAAGCTTACTTAATTCCTTCAATTTGCAGAACTATTCCATTACATTAGGCAACTAATTTCTACCTGTCAGATACAGAATGAAAGTGGTCCCTCTCTGGAGGAAACTTCCTACTTGTAATAATTAGGTATGAAGAACCTGGGAAGATGCCTATACTTTGATAGTTGTCTGTGCTTAACTCTCAAAGCTCATCAACCCATGGGTAAATGCAATTGAAGTGTCAGCTTCAATAGCTTCACACTACAGAAGGCTAAAATGAGGTTACATATTTCATAATTAAATAACAAAATTACTTTAATTTTTGTTAGAGAATCATGAAAGGTTACCTTTGTGAAATCCATGTCTATAAATCCCTTTTGTTGATCTATTATTCTAATAAGCTTTTAGAGACAGTATGAAGAGGTCTTGATTACTATTAGAAGAGAGGAGTCAGGAGAATGCAAGCAATGAACAACATCAAGGCAATAATAAACAACATGAAGCTAACAGAACCATGCAGGCAAAATAAAATTGCTCCTCCTGCAATTCCCTTTGGATTGCACCTTCATTTATCTGTTTACTTCTTCCCTAAGAGTGCATACCAGAATAGATGGGAGAAAAAAAAAGCCCAAATGTACAATTTCCTGGAGAAGATGAAACACCGTGCCTGTCACTTAAAACTACTTCTCTGTGCTTTTTTACACATTGCGCACTTTAAAAAAAAAAAAAAAGGAAAAAAGAAAGAATATGTTCACCAAAATTCATATGTTTTCCATAGTCTATTTATACAAAAAGACAACATATTTATGGATCAGATGGAGCTCAACATGACCATCTTTCAGTTTATAGCAGACAGATTTTATTCTTTCACAACTATTAAGATTTCATTATAAGGGCTACAAGGGCAAGGTGGGGGAGGGGGAGGGGCTGGGCAGAAGGGCTAATGACACTGATTTATTACATTATTTCAATTTAAATGAAAAAAAAAATAATTGTGAACTTTGTAATTTAAAAATGTCCAAAGTTTATAAACTGATTTGGGGGTATATAAGTGAATTATGGAGGAAGAAATTATTTGGAGTTGAAGAAAGCTTGGCTTTAGTATGTTGTTCTGTTCCCAGAGTAACTTCATTTTCTAACAATGTGAGCATTAAGCTGGCTGTTAATTCCCCTTAGGGGTGAACACAAGCTATGCAAAGTTTAAGTACGAAAATCTCTGTAAAGCTCAGTTGTTTAAGAAAACAAAAGGAACATCTAATTGTTTCTGTGCAAAAGGAGGAGCGGTAATTTTTATATTCCTGCAGAGTTTCTTTTATTAAATTGCATAATTATCTTGAAAATAAGTTGATACTAGATGAATGCACACACTGAGAATTCCACAGTGTACTTTCAAGAATGGTGTATTTGGAAAACAGCAACCTTTTATTTTATATTTTCTGCAATGCTTACAGTAATTTTGTTAACACTTTAAAATTTGTTGCATCAGTAGGGGGTTATGATCCCACAGCATGAAATTAGCATAAGCACAACCCTGTTACGTACAGCTGAGGACTGAAGGGGCTTGTTAGGAATTTATGCCAGCTAGAAATAATTGTTTTGTCTTAGAGGGGAACGAATTTTAAAAGGTTCACCCCAGGTTAGCAGGAAAAGTGGGTCTGCCTTTGGCACTTTTACCTGAATTCTTGCATCTCAGATATTGATAGAGAAGAGTTTAAAAGGCTACGCTGGCTGTGATATAAAAATAATCATTGCTCTTTCGTAATACAAATTGGATTGCTATTGAGAATGCTGAAAAAACACAATTAAAGCCCAGTACGCTGCACACTCTGTGCAGCTGGATTTTACATACAGTGATACTTACTATTCTAAGCAGTCATGACATTTTTAAAGTTTTGTGGATGATCTTTTTAAAATATAAATAGGAATATACCTACATTGTGTAACTGTGTTGAAAATACCTTAATCACCACTTTCTTCCTCCAATGGTAGGCAGGAAAAAACCCCACACATTATAAAATTCCTCAGATTTCTGGAATGGAAAATATGTTTCTTCCAAAGGAACGGAGTTTATGTTTTCCAGGCATGGTATCTGGTCTTGAAGAGACATGAAAGAGCATTCACTGGTAGTTGCTTGAGTCTGGAAAAGAAGTACCATGGGAAATATCCAAATGTATATTCATTACAAAAACAAGAGGACATAATTTCCAGAGGTGGTTGAAAATATTTCATAGATAATAAAAAATCCAGATTTATGGAAATCACTGTGTTTCAAGAGATTCCAATCTCCACAAATTTTTTTCACAGATATTCCTCTAACTTTTGAACCCTATCAGTACAAGCTGTATAAATATATTTGTTTGTCTATATTATATTGAATACTGTCATATTAAAAAAGTATCTAGCTACTAATGAAAATATGGAATTTTCCCCCATGTGGAAAAAAACTCAGTTCTTCCTTTTGTCTTGAAGCAAAAACAAATTTCAACTCATTAAAGGATGGAAAAAGAATTGAGACCCATCTTTCAAATCTAACGGATGAGTGATATTAGCAATATGGAAATACTCTTTCATAAAGATAGCCTGAAACCTCAGCATATCAGTGGGCAAAATTACATTATATAGAAATATGAAATAATGAAAAGCAAAAAAATATTAAAACCATTCCATATATTTACTTTTTCTCATTTAAAATGTTCCAATTTGAAGAAGCTATAGAAATAGATATTGAATTGCCACAAATTTAAGAGAGACATGCAAGAACCATTTAATTTTAGATATGCTGGGAACAGTGAAAACTGTACGTCATCTGAATCAAGTTCTTCTTGTATTTCATGCAATAAATGCAGAATCTATAAGAAGATATGGTTATCAGTTATCCTCCACAATCATCTCACACTTGAGAAAAATGGAAAAAAAATCTGTTTCATTTTTATTTCAGTAACAATAACGTTTCCTCGTGAGTAGTGCTACTAGAAAATAATTAATGGAAAATGATGATGCAAACTTTATTTTTAAGTCAGCAGCCAACCACAAAAATTAGTGGGAGGTATTTTGTTTGGGGGAGGGATTTTTATGCATTTTGGTAATTTTTTTCCCTGAGGCTTTAGGAATAATCTTTTCTTAAACTGATAACAGTAGTAGTCTGTTTTGTTGTGTCTTCCTAATCATCTAGCTGTGATCAATGTTGGAAAGCCTGTGCAGCAGTAAATGATCAGTGACCTATATTTTTACCCTTTCCACTATGTTCATAATCTGTGTTACAACATAGAAATAAAACACTTCCGGAACATCCACAGCTTCTCTGGGCAACCTGTTCTAGTGCCTCACCAGTCTCACAAAAAATTTCTTCCTAATTTCTAATCTAAATCAACCCTCCTTCATCTTAAACCCATTACCCCTTGTCTTATCACTACACTCCATGATAAACAGTCCCTCTCCATCTTTCATGTAGGCCCCTTCAGGTACTGGAAAGCTCCCATGAAGTCTTCCTGGAGCCTTCTCTTCTCCAGGCTGTACAAACCCAACTCTCCCAGACTGTCTTCACAGGAGAGGTGCTCCAGTCCTCTGATCATCTTCATGGTCCTCCTCTGGACTTGGTCCAACAGGTCCATCTCTTTCTTCTGTGCTTCTTGTACTGTGCACCCCAAATCTGGATGCAGTACTCAAGCAGAGTAGAGGGGGAGAATCCCCTCCCTTGATCTGCTGGTCACTCTTCTTTTGATGTAATGCAGAATACAGTTGGCTTTCTGGGCTGCAGACATTTGTGGGTTGTGTTGAGCTTTATAGCAGCCAACACTGCCAAGTCCTCCACAGGACTGCTTCCCCTCCATTTGCCACCCAGCCTATAGTTGTACTTGGGATTGCCCTGATCCATGGGCTGCAGCCTGCACCTGGCCTTGTTGAACATGAGATCTGCACAGGTCCACCTGACAAGCCTTTCAAGGTCCCTCTGGATGGCATCCCTTCCCTCCAACATGTAAATAGCACCATGAGTTTGGTGTTGGCTGCAGACTTGCTGAGGGTGCAGTTATGGCCACTGTCCATGTTGCCAGCAAAGATACTAAACAGTACCAGTCCCAACACTGATTCCCTGAGGAACTCCATCACTATTCTCCACAATGAATTTATGTCCAGAGCTGTAATTAGCTTTCCTCTAATAAATCCTAACTTTCATTTTTCTAAAAACAAACTAAAAATCTTCTCTGTCTAATAAAAATATTCTAGTAATAGTCTCCTGTGATGTTTTGCTTTTTTATAGGTTAATTGGCCTAGGATTTGGGGAAATCTGTATGTTTGGCAAATGAACTCATGATGTATGCAAACTCACCTTTTTTTAAATGCTTTAGGCATTATTGCAGCATTAAGATTGCTGCTGTAAGACATAGTATCTTTGTATATGTTAATGATGAATTGATTAAGTGTAGATTTATACAAAATAGACTTTTCGATCCTTACTGGTTTGAGAATTCATACAAAAATTCAGAAATTTCTTTTGACTGTTGCAGGAGTTTTGGTGAATTCTGATGGCCCTTGATTGGTCTCACTTAAAAGAAGGAAGATGCTGAAAAACACGTGTGTCATGTAGCAAATAAATAGACTAAAAAAATGTCCCACATACTGTGAAGAATAAACACTATGAATTATGGGTTTCAAGGTTTTGCCTCATATAGTTTAATTAGAAATCATACAATTCCAAGATAAAAATAATTGTCAAATCAAATTTACAATTGAATTTATGAGAATAAAATTACTTATAGAAATGTATACTAAAAATTTAAAACCTTTTACCATTTTTCAGGATTGCAAAGAGAGAAAATGGAAACAGCACAGTAATAACTACAGATAGTATTTTTAATGAGAGATTTTAAATAGCATTTCTAAACTGGCCACATCAATTAGAGGATGCCTACGAGAATTCATTCATTTACAGTGGTTAATATATTATATATGTATAAATCCAATTTTGTAGCTGGTTTTCCAAGCACCAGCAAAATAGCAGAAGCCTTCACTTCTTATTGACTAGCAAGGAGCATAACAGTGTTTCTAATAAATTTTTCAATGACAGTGACTACTACTAGTATTCTTCACATGGAAAACCATGCTATAAGGAATAATCTGGGATATAAGGAATAATCTGCATGTAGTGTTGAGAAAGACTTGTTTCAATGCAGTAGAGTGCCATGTTCACAATCAGTGTCAAGTAAAGTTTGCATTCTAATGTTCATGCATACATTCCACTAAGCTAGCAAGTAAACATTCAAAATCATTTGCTTTAGTTATAATCTAACAAATATATCATAGTCTTGCAATCATTTCTTGCTAAATAGTGCCATATTGCTGACAGGAGCTGTCATTTCAGTAAACCATACTGATGCCATAAATATTACTATTTATTTTTCACAATCATGTTAAATGCAAAAATAATATTCATATAGTTAAATGTTGCAGCTTTGAAAGTTCTGGAGGTGTCAATATTGTCTTGGTTCAGCTCCAGCCAACAACTAAGCACAACTGAGCACAACGTGGTAGATCGCTCACTCCCCCGCCCATAATCTTACAGAGTGCTGAGGGGAAGCTGACTGGTCTGAAATTCCCAGGGTGCCCTTTATTTCACAGAGATTTTCCCAGGGAGCCCATCCACTAATTCCTTAAACAGCTGAAACAAGTCTCCTGAAATTCAGGATCTGGACTTTACTCATTGCCTGGCAATCTCCTTTGAGATCATGAATTACACCAGGGAAGGATCACTGCAGTCCAGCCTGCCATCAATCCAAAGCATCCTAATTAAGTCATCTGTGTTGATAGGTAACAGGTTCAGTAACACTTGTCTACTGATGACTTTCTAAGAAATTATCCCAAAAACACTCCAAGAATCTCATGTGCTGCATGCACATTGCTGTTCTGCTTTTCCAGCACACATCAGAGTGAATGAAGTTCCCCAGGAGGATCAACGATTGTGAGCATGATGCTTTCTGTAGGTGAAGTAAGAACACTTTGTGACCAAACTCCCCTTGATCAGACATTCTTTAGTAAACAGCAGCCACAAGGCTTGGCCCCTAATCTTTTCCCACAAGCACTCAACCTGTTCATCACTCTTTTTCAAAGACAGCTCTGTGCAGTTATCTTTTTTTTTTACATAGAGAGACACCTTCTTTCCACCCCTGTATCCGGTTATTCACAATGTCTTTAGTCTCCAACATCAGAGCAACTTGTAGAGGCAGTTCATAGGCTAAGGGAAGGTTCTTCCTTCTACCCCAAGCAGAGACCAGGGTCCAACCTCCTTCATCTCATGAGTTACCTGAGTCAGCCAGCTCAAGTTTTAACTCAGGCTTACCTTCTCCTACAAGGCATTAAGACAGGTCTGTCACTCAGCCTGGGATGGTACACAATATTATGTATCGATCTCTTGCTCATGTTCCTGGATGTGCTTTCTGTTGAGTTCCTCTTGTTGTTTAACGTAGTTTAAATGTATTTATTGTGTTCTACCAAGAAGTTCTTCGTGGAGTATGATGTAGCTCTCTTCTTATTAATAAGAACTAAGAAAAGACGTTTAATAAGTAAAATCTCAATAACTGCTGTTTATTAAAAGCCTTTCATGAAGAATACTCACAATACTCAATTATTACACAAATGCAAAGCAGATTGGTACAACCTTACAAAGGCAATAAAGTCTCCAGCTGACTACGGCAGATTTGGATTCTGAGTTGCAATAAGATTTATTATTCAAGCAAGCTGGTCCTAGGAGTGCTGGAAACGGCACACTTCTTTTAGTCACTCTCCAACCATTCAACTTTGTCTTCTGCTTTCTGGAAATGAATTAGTCGTGATGGCTTTAGAGCTGAGCATGTCTATATGATGCTGGTACAAAGAGGAAGCTCCAGGCTGAGACCCTGGAGAGATGACTTACCCATCACTTTCAACTAGCTAATAGAAAGCTGTTGACAAAAAAAAAAAATTGCAAAACTGTCTATGAAATATGTTTTCTTTTTTTGGGATAGATTTAATTCTGCATTTCCTACATGATGACAAAAAATTTTTACCAGGCTAGACAGTCACGACTTTTTTTTGTGTGCATAAGTTGAATTTTAATAGCTCACATAGGGAGACATTGCAGAAATTGTTACACTATGTTTGATCGCTATCTCCATCTAGGTTTGACACTATGAGATGAAGGAGACATACCCACTGCTTTAAAAAAAGATTAATCCTTCCCATTCCATTATACACTATCACATATCATTATTATCAGACCTGTTTGCATAGGAGCTATTCACTACAGCAGTGACAATTTACACTTTAAACCATAAGATTAGATTCTGTCTTTTTGCTAAGGTACCACCACTGATAACAATCATAAAACTGTTAATTCTTTTAAAAAATCACTGTGTTTTTTTCCCTTCAGTGTCCACTCATGGTTGTGAATTTTACAATTTAACAGCAAACTGCATACGGAAATACATAGATATCTAGGTCAGTCAACAGAAGTACTTTATTCACTAATAAAAACAAAAGGAATTGTTGTAGTTATTTTCTGCAGTTCTCTTAATTCTCATTTCAAGTTCTCCTGCTTTAAATTGCAGGAAGGGATTGTTCCTTTTTGTTTTTCTTTAATACAGGCGATTGATACTATCCCATAATATTTGTTTTTTGAGACCCAACAGCCTGTCAGTTTTAAGAAGCTCATAGAACGATTCTTCATTATTTATTTTTTCAGTTATATAGATCCAAAATAATTAGACTTTAAAATGTGGAGGAACATATTAACAAGGACATGATTTTCCTACTCGTGACTCAGATGCAGTTGGGAATGGAGACATATCTCTTGTGTGACTGTTGTCTATCCCCACACTCACCTGTGTATTCATGAATAATTTGCATTGATAAAGTAAAAAAGAACTTATAAGAAATAGAGCTAAATTAATATTAAAATAGCATGAAGGTAACTGTCCTTTCAACATAATTAAAAGTCCTGAGGGTAAGCTTTAAGGTGATTTTAGAAATCTAGTAGGTTGAAAGCTTCTCTTTTTCAAACCTCAAATAAAGCTACTCAGCCTACTTGAACATAATTATTAATTGTAACATTGGAAATTCAAAAATGTGAGTAATTTAGGCATTGCAACTGAAAAAAAAAGAGTTCTCTACAGAGTTCTGTGTAGTGGTGACAGTGCTCTGAGACTACCTGTCCCATCAAACTGTCAAAAGGGAAAAACTTCTATGTGAAGCATAACCAATGACTGACTTTTTTTAGGATTTTGTTCTAAACAACATGAAACATTGTGCCCCAGTTGCCTTAATTATGCTGCAGTATCTGAACACTAACTTCCCTGCATGTTGCAGAGCTCCCGTGGAGTTCTTCTGTAGCTCCTTTCCTTAGAAGTTTAGCAACTGCAAAAGATCCTGGAGTTACCTCCACGATGCTGCTAATGACTGACCTGGCTCCCACCAGCACCACTGGCAGGTTCAGTAACTGTTGTTAGAGACTCAGTGCAACTGGCATTTGCAACTGGAGCCTTCCTGAAATGACGCTTCATTATCAAGGACCCTTGTCACAGGTGAAAGTATATGGCATTTGCTCTGTAACGTTCTTTAACTCTGTGAAGGGGGAATTTCCTCATAGGATTCATTTTATCAGTGTGAAGCCTGATGGGCTCATCCTTTTTCTCTATAATTTTAGTGTGTTACATCTATGAAGATTTCATAGTAAAGAAATGGTGAGCATATCATGTGGACTGAACAGATAAATCACCCTGTAGAAAATCCAGGTGTCACTGAGCCTTGAAGGAACACTTCTTTGCCTGTTAAGTAGTTAAGATACACACCTGAGAGAACTTTTGGGAAGAAAGAAATTCTTTCTTCAGCTTGCCAGCTTTTTTTTTAATTTCAAACCAAGAAAATTTGTTCTTATTTGCATTTTTAACAAAGTTGAGCCAAGCCATTCAAAAGTTTTATGAGAAATGGAGATAGTTTTTCCAATGGTATTAGAGGAATTTCAAGAACAGTTTAGCAGCAGACACCTATCACTTTAAGGTCAAGCTATCTTCAACCCCCACATATCTGCTGAGTGCCAGAAGCTTGAGGAATAAGTCAGATTTGGGAGAAATTAAATTCTGGGTTGAGCTCCAGGAGGACTGGGGAATAGTCAAAATGCTTGACACATTTCTCCCAACCTGAATACATTGTCAGAAATGGAAGAAAAAGCAAAGAAGCTGACAGACTTTTCTTCTTTGGCAAAGCCCTTATTGTCTGCATACCCCTTTTTGGTATGTTGCTGAAAAACAGATTATTATGAAATATAAAGTAGTGATCCAGTATGATGATTATCACTCCTATTAAGTCTTTTTGGGAATGTTTTCTCTAATTCCTTTCCCTGTCACAAGCGGTATCATGTGGATGCTAATTGCCTGCAAAAACATTTTAGAAGTTTAAATGTTGACCACTGAAAAGTACAACAAACTGAACGGGTCACCTATTTATTTGGTAAATAAAGCAAGAGTCCTCTCTGCCATAAGTTCACTGTCTGATGAGACATCACTTCCACAGTTCAAAATGTCTGACAGGTTAGCTTTATAGAAGTTGCATTGGAGCAATTAGAAGATTATAAAGGGGGTTTTGGTACTGGAGCTTTCTGACAAACGGTCTTATAACTATTGATCAGTTTATCTCCTTTTCTGTCAAGTATTCACCTTCAGCGAAAGCTTTGCATGCATTTTAATTTGTCTTAAATTTATGCATAACTAGATTAGCAGTTACTGGCAATCAGTTGTTTTCCTTTTCTGCTTTCAGCCATCTCTTCTTTTCTTACCACCTGCTGTATTTGCCTTCTGCTCAGAGTAGGCTGTTGACAGTTACTAATAATGCAGATTAAATTTACTTACTATGAATGGCAAAATACTAAGTAAAGGCAAAACAATAGAATCCCACATTCTTTTTCTCTGTTTAAGTACTGACTTACAAGGCTGAACCAGACTTATAGGAGTATTAATTCATTAACAAAGCAGGTATCTGATTGGGCTTAAATATAGACTATGCAAAACTGACCATGGTTCCATAATATTGCAAGATTTATACAGGTATATATACATATATATATGTACAAATTATAAAATATGTCTACAGATCACTTGATTTCTTTGAGTACATTACCATTTCATATTAATAAAGATACAAATACTCTTAAAAAGAATAATTCTTTGATTCAGCTGTCTCATTAGGCTAAATTCATGTTTGCAATATTTATTTCCCATCTCTCAAATCTCTGTCATTACTTCTAGCTCATGATTTGAAAAAAGCAGAAAGAAAACTATTTACAGCCTTTAAAACAGAGTGATTAAGCCCAGACAGAAGCTATGTTTATTATGCATCTATGACATATTGTTAGATGGTGGCAGAAGTGATGAGTTTAGTAAATGATTGCCCTCTGAACCAACATATCATTGACCTACAGTATCCTCTACACAGCAGCCGGGCAAACCTGCATGAATTGGAGCAGTCTATGCCTTTTCCATCTATTTAACTGGGAAGATGCATGAATTATAGTCATCATACAGGAAAAAAAACCTGTAGTGTTTCATGCTGCATTATAATAGGATTGTTCCATAATTGGCATTGTTAATAGTAAAAGATTTAGGGTATTTTTGTCTAAATCTAGGTCAAGATAGAATAAGCCTATTAGATATAATTTAGCCCCCAGATGCAAATGTAAGGACCCTTTTACATGGAAATAGGAATCATTTAGAGCATCACAGAAGAAGAAAAGACGACCTTCAAAAAGTTGAATTTCTGTACAGACATAAAAGGTATTTTATAGAATATGTATATACTAGTGATTCATAGGTAGTCAACTATGCAGAATTCCAAATTAGCTGGAAATTCACTGCCTGATGTATTTTTAAGAAAGAAAGAAAAAAAAAAGTTGTATGAATATTAAATTGAAGTTGTTTAAAGATGTTATTTTTCTTTCCAGCTGGGGCCTCTTCTGAAGGCTTTCATTAGACCTACAGATTGCAATGCATAATATTCTGTTGTAACTAGGGGAAGGGGATTTTTTTCACAGTGTCTACATTAGACACCTAATTTCGGAGCCTCAGTTAATTGCCTAGGCTCATTATATATCCAAAGAATAAAAGTAAGCATCTCCAAAGGGCACCTAAGAGCACCTCAATTAGGAAGAATCTACCTCCATTTATTATACAGAGAACTGAGGTTTTTAGCTTTATGGATCAGGGCTATTTACCCATTACGAAGACTATGAATCTTACCTTGAGTGACCAGAGCTTTTTCAGAAGGCAGGTTTCCAGGAAACCAGTTATTTGTCACCTGCTGCAAAGAAAGGTCCAGATTTCTCTCCAGCTGTCATTAACACGAGGACCTCAGCCAACACCAACTAGCTCATTTAATTTGTGATGTTGCATCAATGAAAGGACAATAAAATCACCCAGACTGGGATATCAGCAAACTGGGATGTTATTTATAACAGAGGACAATGGTACAATGCATGGAGGCATTATCAGTAGGAAACATGGCACAGTGGCAGGTTGAAGGAAGCCAGCTCCAGTAAGAGGGGCTACAACAGAGTCTAGGCTAAAGAGAGCAAAGCAGCAGAAATGATTAAGGGTTTTGGTTACTGCCATAGAGTCTTCAAAGCTTCTGAAGGGGAAGTACTAGCAATAGCTGCTGCAGCAGTTTACAGTGAGTGTGGGCTTGGGATCTCAGAAGCTGGTGTGACATAGACAGAAAACAAGTACAGGGAAAGAGCATTCACAGTGTCGATCTGGAAAAGCAAACTTCAGCTGTCATTTAAACAGTTGGTGTTATATGGCAGTTACTTACAAAGTTCTGCTTTAAAATAAATGACAAAATTATCATTTTTGCATCTGGGACAATGTAGTAATACCAGAAAGGTCTGATATATCATTCTAGTTTAGAAATTTATCTAAGTGATCCTGCTCTGGCAGGGGGGGCTGGACTAGATAATTTTTCAAGGTCCCTTCCGATCCCTAACATTCTGTGATTCTGAGATAATCATGTGCTGTGGGTTTCTAAAGTAGCTACATGTACTCACTCTGAAGCATTTACAAGAGGAGGGAGAAAAAGTAAGCCATCAAAAATGAATGAATACATATGAGAAAATAATGTAGGGAATACTAGGCCAAACCTCAAAAAAATAGAGACATGGATCAGGAATGTTAAAAGAACTGCTGAACCTGACGTATTTAGTCATGACATGTTACAAAAATGTCAGAAAGGTTTTTCAGAGATAACAGAGGGTGTGACAGAGATGTAGGATAGAAATTGGGAAACAAAAGCACAAAGGAGAAAAAAAAATGTGCCCCCTGACACAAACAGATCCGTGAATCTAGGCTTAAGCAATCAAAATACCATAATTTTACTGTCTGTTTTACCAATATAAACCATTTGTGATTGATACAAAATGTCAAAACTTTCTACCACAGTGTTTTGGTTTATATGGACAGGGCATCATAGAGTCAGCCACACCACACAGCCTGGTGTTGTTGGCACACTTGTTGATGGTGCCCTTGGCATCCACCACTTCCCTGGGCAACCTGTTTCAGTGCCTCACCACCCTCATAGTGAAGATTTTTTTCCTAATATCCAGTCCTTCCCTTGCTTCCACCTTGTGTAGGCTTCTTTTTTCGGTTTGAGTTTGCCCAGGAGCTCCTTGTTCATCCACGATGGTCTGTGGGCATTTTTGTCTGACTTATTTTTGTTGGGATGCATTTCTCCTGAACTTGGAGAAGAGATCTTTGAATATGAGATAGCTGTCTTGGTCCCCTCTTTCCTCCAGGGTCATTTGACCGTTTACCAAGCAGGACCCTGAAGAGGCCAATGTCTGCTCTCCCAAAGTCCTGGGTAGTGAGCTTGCTGTATGCCCTTCCCACTGTCCTAAGGATCTTGAACTCCACTTTGTTTCAGAATATTCTGACACAAGTGCATGTTTATATCCTTCCAGAATGTGTTCTCATAATCTGAATTCTTTATACTCTATACATTCAAATCTATTTCTGCCTTCCCAGTACATAAGTTGATTTACCCTTGACCAGTAATACTAAAGCAAAACTCTGTCTTGAAACTTTACTTCATACACAACCAACCACAAAAGAAATCAGGCACAGGATAAAACAGGCAATCCAAGGCTTCTGAATGTAACATTAGAGATATGCTCTCAATTCATATACATCATAAAATGTATATTAATAAAAATTAATCTATTTTATCAAGTCCACCACCTTGTCTGCCAATGAGTTTTGGTTACCTGTAAAGCTACACTAGTCACTTTATCTAGTTTTGGTCACAGTTACTAGGTATGGAGCTTTAAAATATTTCCTGCTCTAATGTAAATTGTTTTCATGTTTCCAATTTTATGTATAACTTATTCACTTTCATTTTAAAGATGAAAATCTTAGAGACTCACTTTTTTGTCCTGACTTGTTCAGTTATTAACAACAGTTTTTGTGATAATGATTTAGTTGTGACATTTCTAAAGAATTCTGTTTAACATGCAGTAGATGAGGACCCATGATCTGTGGGGTCGTTTTTAGCTACACTAAGTCTTCTAAATATTTTAACATTTTGCAGTTGAAAACAATACTACAAAACTCATTGTTTTAATTTAAAATTGATTAATGACCAGAGAACTAAATGCAGTCTTTAAAAATCAAGACATCAATTTTGACTTCTGGATCCTTGAAGTCAGAGAATAAAGATGGCAACTAGATAGAAAATTGACAAGAAGGAGATGGTAGTCTAGCATTATTACTATTTTCTAAAGGAAGTCCAAACATGAAAAAAATCAGAGAAGACTTGTGCAACACAGCTAGCTTTTATCTTTTATTTGTTTTGAGAAATGGAACCCAGAAAGAAGTTGGAAAGATTCAGGCACAATAATAGTAAGCTATTTATAAAAAGTACAGCAAGAACATAAAGGAAAAAAATCAAGGGACAAAGAAGGAACATGGAAAAAAAGAAACAAAGGAGACAGAGAATGAAGCAAAGAAAAATAATTTTTTTCTGTAATTTCAGTCCTATTCTTTTATTTTCCTCCATCCATCTGCCTTTGTTCTTTCTTTGTGGTACTTTGAGATATGAAGATTGAGTTCTTCCTTCTGAACACTGACTAGCATGCTAGTGATTGACATGTCATCTGACAAATATTTTGCAAAAATTGAGCTATATGTCATGTATAAATTGTTCTGCAATTGGCTTCATAAAATTGCTATGTTGCAGTTAAAAAATTTCTAGAAACTACTTGTAATGGTAACATAAGTCCACAGATGAGCACTGAAATGGTTTTGTTTCAGACTGCTAGGTTCGTGTTTCATAATTCTATGAACAAGTCATTTGCAGTTGGGTTGTAAAAGACTCTGGTGTAATTTTATTTTCTTTAATACCTTTTTGAGTTCAAAGAAAACAAGGTAGATAATACCGAATTGCATATAGAATCAGTTACATCTCCTCTATTAACAGCACTGTGTTGACAGTACTCTTCCACTGTTAAAAAACCAACCACCACCACCAACTATACAAAAAAGGCTCACACTTATTAACACTAGAGTTAGAATTGAGCCTTTTAAACCACATATCAGATTCACCATCCTCAATAATCCAACAACCCATTCTTATCTCTCATTAATGAGGCAGATACACTTCTGTGTAAGTCTAAAGAGTGTCAATCAAGTTGGACTTAGGCGATACACAATACAGCATTAGGGAGTGGTCATTAAAAAAAAAAAAGCACTCTGGTCAAAACTATAACTCTTTTTCACGATAAGCTAGAGTTTGTGTTTGCCCATACTGTTTTATTTCTTGCCTTTTTTGCCACTGTTCCTTAAAGCACAGCTCTTTTTCAAAACCAAAATAAATAGTTCTCCTTAGATCACTGTCAACTTTGAATTTAAATTAATTTTTCATTACAATTATCTTCATCTCAACCTCACTTTATGCCCTCTGAACTTCAGTCACAAGTCAGCTCTCTGCTCTTGTGGAATAGATGCTCTGAGATCCCCTTTTAAATACAGATGCCTCTCATGGTTTCTGCAGAGAAAAAGACTGAATGTTTCAGATGGTTCAATGAGTTTTCTGTTCCTATATCAGTCTGTGAATCTAGTGCTTTTTATTTCTTAATATTGTACATATTGTAACTCTCAGAGTTTAGAACACTTGGAAGTTGCTAAAAACCTAGGGAAAATACTTTAATACCTGCAATGCTATTTCAGTTCTTCAAAAGTCAGAAGGCACCCCAAATCTGAGTACACATTTTGTGATGTGTACTTAATGAATTTCATGTTCCATAGAAATTGCAATACCATCATTAGCTGTATATGTCCAATAGTTCATCCATGTTTTACAGTATTTCGGACATGTACCTAGGAAATATTCTATTTTTTTCTTCCATAAAGATGCTTAAAATGGTGGAAGGTGAAAAGCTGGTTCTGGGCTAAGGATGGGAAAATCAATTTAACAAACCTTTGATTTGAACAGGAAAGATCATTGCAACCTGCTATGTTTACATAACAAGAAAAATCTAGTGTGCCCTGTACTGACCAACTGAGGATCATAAATGTAGAAATACACATTTTCTTTGGCCACAGTCCTGATGACAATTTAGGTGATTAGCATTTTGAAAATTTGAAGTCATATGCTTAGAAAAAAGAATTATGCAGATCTCATTGTATTTCTCCTTTTCTGAAAGGGCCTAAAAGGGATTACAGATAGAACTAAAAAAAGGTATAGCTGCCCAAGGTAAACAGAAGTAAAGGATGTCATTACTCCCTAACTATAGTTGTATGTACATAAGCATCAGATCTCATTGTTCTATTAAATGAAATTGTGTGGAATATGAAAACGTTTAGTATCAAACAAATCTTTGAACTCTAGGAAAAATTTTACAAAACTGTGAGAATATAAAAGGAGACTGGAAATAATTTTAAAGTATTTTGAGTGTTTCCTATTAAACTTTGGTTTTTCTTTAAAGTATTTAATCTGTTAGTTTGGGAGGGAGACTGTGTTGACTGGGTCTTGATTTATCCCTTAAGCAAGTTTCTGTTTCTTCTAGGAAGCAAATAGTGTTCATATGACATTAGATTAGCAGTTTATAATTCTTTTAATAGTGTGGAGCCTGAGGCAAAATCAAATCTGAGAAGAATCTAAATGTTCCTGAAAAGTTCTATCTAAAGTCAAATGTAAATTTTGCAGCCAATTCAATTTTCTGTAAGTTTAAGCCTTAACTCCACATTTGAACTCTATCACACTTCCAGATATTAAAAAAATCTGCATTGAGAATTACTTGTCCCATCGTTTCTTCTCTGGTGTACTTCTAGAAAAGAACAGGTGATCATTTTAAAGTGCTGCAATCTAACTTTTGCTGTCTGAGTACTCCATTGTTGGTAACAATGACAGTTTAGAAGAGGGCTCCTTTCTTTCTTCAGCATCCTTTTGATTATGCTGAAATTGCTAGTGCATAATTTAGCTCTGGTGAATGGTGAAGAGAGAATCTTTTGGAAATGAAAGAGAAAGAGTAAAACACAGATTTTCACAGAAGTGCATTAAGAGCTTAAGCATATGTACCTAGAGCCTGATTTTGAAATATATTGAGTTTTTTCTTCTTTTGTTGAGCATACTTAACTTCGAGTAAAATTCATCTAAGTCTACAGATTGTAGCAGGAAAAGTTGATTTTTGACAGGTTTTTCTATAGGATGGTCTGGCAAATATAAGCAGAATAAGGTCATAAACAAAGTTATAATACTTTTGATTCCATAGCTCTCTGAAAGGAATAATGGTACAAAATATCTACACATTACCAAGATAAAATAAAAATGTGATTCATTATAAATTTGGCATGAAGAATATTTTCATTTGGTGAGAAAAGAAAAAAATAGTTCAGGTGAGGCATAGTTCCTAAAAGTTTTGATTATTAAATTTTGTGTAAAGAGTTAAGTTCCTGATCAATTTGTACTCTAATTTGAAGATCCTCTCTGGGACAGAGAAAGTGGACAAATGTATTGCAAAGCCCTGGAATCCTCATTGCTTTGTATTTTTTCTGAAAGTATGACAGTTGAATGCACGGGAAAGTGACAGCAAAAAGGGATGCTCTTTCCTTCTGCAGCCCTCTGAGGGCTGCCTCCCAAATTGTGGATCAACACAAATACAAATTGAGAACTGAGGGGTCTGTACCCTAAAACTGAGAAATGTATGATTCATTTGGTTGCCAATGATAGATTAACCTTGATTTCCTGTTCGTATTTGCATGACATAGAATCATAGAACACGTAAGGTTGGAAGGGACCTTTAGAGGTCATCTAGTCCAACCTCCTGCAGTGAGCAGAGAAATCTTCACTAAATCAGGTCTCTCAGAGCTCCATCAAGCCTGACCTTGAATATCTCAAGGGATGGGACATCCACTACCTCTCTGGGCAACCTGTTCCAGTGATCTATCACCCTCATATTGAAGAACTTTTTCCTAATATCCAACCTAGATCTCCACTTTTTGAGTTTAAAACCATTGCTCCTTGTCCTACAGCTACATGCCCTCATGAATAGTTCTTCCCCAGCTTTCTTATAGGCACCTTTCATGTATTAGAAGGCTGCTATAAGGTCCCCCTGGAGCCTTTTCTTCTCTAAGTTGAACAAGCCCAGTTCTCTCAGTTTATCTTCATCAGAGAGCTGCTACAGCCCTCTTTTTTTGTGGCCTGTCTCTGGATGCACTCCAACAGGTCCATGTCTTTCCTGTATTGAGGGCTCCAGTGCTGGATGCAGTATTCCAGGTGGGGTCTCACCAGAGGAAAGTAGAGGGGCAGAATCACCTCTCTTGATCTGCTGGCCACATTTCTTTTGATACAGCCCAGGATGCAGTTGGCCTTCTGGGCTGTAGATGAACATTGGTGGCTCATGTCCAGCTTCTCATCCACAAGTACTCCCACAAGCCGTTTTCCTCAGGGCTGTCTTCAAGCACATCATCTCCTAGCCTGTATGGATAAGAGGGATTGTCCTGACCCAGGTGCAGGACTCTGCTCTTGGCTTTGTTGATCCTCTTGAGGTTCACGTGGACCTATTTCTCCAGCCTGTCCAGGTCCCTCTGGATGGCATCCCTTCCCTCCAACACACTTAACTCACCACTCAGTTTGGTGTCATGAGCAAATTTGCTGAGGGTGCATTCAATACCACTGTCAATGTCATTAATAAAGATATTAAACAGCACAGGGCCCAACACAGACCCTTGAGGGTCATATTATGGTATGTGCTCCTACACATAACACCAGCTTATGATGTTGTCTGCTGTTTGTAACACTTCAGTTTACATGAGTATTCAGAAGCATGGAAAATAAAATGCTAATACTTCTACTACCGAATTACAACAGTGGCAATGTAAGCTAAACACAGGGGACATCTGAGCACAGAAAAATAAGAAAAGTTTTGGAGGAACTAGTTGTATTTAAACATTTATGTGGGGGTGGCAGGCAGCCTTTCACAGATTTTTTTAATGTTTCATTTAAATATGACTTTGATTGCTCTGTGGGTGTTGTGGTTTATACCTCAACGGAAAGCTGAGGCCACAAAGGTCAGACCAAAAAGCCCCCTTACCTCTTTAAGAGGTGGAGGATGGGCGAACGGAGCTAGCTGCAAAGCCAGAGGAAAAAAAAACCACAGGCTTGCAAGGTTAGGATAAGGATAGTTTACTAAACAACAGGGAAAAGTATGAAAACAACTAACTACAGTGCTATTATTATACAGTGCAAACCTCTCCCCACACTATGTCATTTGAGCCGTGCCTGAACCGATTCAGATTCCCGAACGCAGCACTCCCCGAGCCCAGCACCCCCGAGCACCCCCCTCACCACCTCCTGCCACGCCGATCCCCGAAAAAGAGAGAGAGAGAACCCGGAACTCCCACACGCCTGCTCAGACCAGCACTTCCCGTGCCCGGAGCAGGTAGTGATAGGTCTGGAGTCTCCCCCGGAACTGGCACTGCGGCTGCCCAGACCGGGACTTCCCGTGCCTGGGTCCGAAGTCGCCCCTGCAAAAGGGGGGGGGGCAGCCTGTCTGATCATGATGCAATTGGTATGGAATACTCTCAGGGCTAACATAGCCTGCTGCTGGGCTGAACCCAGGACATTATCCACCCCTTATTCCATACCATTTACATCATGAGCAGGACCAGCAACCTTCTTTGGGTCCAGGGAGTCTCTCGCATCCATACACATGCATGTACACATGCACACACATGTATGTGCATATAGATTCAGTCTGTGGACGTTTCCTCCGAGTCTGTCGGTTTCATTCAGTCCACGATTCTCAGGCTCACTGGTCCCTCTGTTACAACAGTCTCTCAGGGTATGAAGGGTCGTACGGGCCACTGGATCGTTGAATGCTGTATCTCGGGCTCTTGAACACTGCACCTGGCATGATCCATGCTCATAGTCCGTGGGTCAGAGGTGTTTATTACACAAGAGAAAAGAAAGAGTTCTTGGGAGGCTGGTCTTCGCTCCATCATCACGGCACCGATGACCCTAGCTGAAATGTCATTAGTATAACATACAGTATCTATAACAACAATAAAACAGCAGTGAATTATTTAGCATGATATTGGCTATTCTCACCCAAAATCAAGTCCCCTTGAGGTACACATCGAGTTTCTCCATCCTTCTGCATTACCCACCAGGTACAACCTGGTCCTTGAGCAAAAACAATCCCAGATATGGGTTTACCTTTGCCTGTAGCAGGAATGACCCAAACTGTCTTTCCCAAAATACTCTTCATGTGCACTACTGGGACTCTGTCACCTTCTACAGTATGTGAGAATTCTGACTGGGCTGGACCAGCCCGATTGGTAGATCCCCTAGAGTTAACCAACCACGTAGCTTCAGCTAAATGTGTATCCCAATTTTTAAATGTTCCACCACCCATTGCTTTCAGTGTAGTCTTTAAAAGCCCATTGTATCGTTCAATTTTCCCAGAGGCGGGTGCATGATAAGGAATGTGGTACACCCACTCAATGCCATGCTCTTTGGCCCAAGTGTCTATGAGAGTATTTCGGAAATGAGTCCCATTGTCTGACTCAATTCTTTCTGGGGTGCCGTGTCGCCATAGGACTTGCCTCTCCAGGCCCAGAATTGTATTCCGGGCAGTGGCATGGGGTACAGGATATGTCTCCAACCAGCCAGTGGTTGCCTCAACCATTGTAAGTACGTACCGTTTACCATGGCGAGTCTGTGGGAGAGTGATGTAATCAACCTGCCAAGCCTCCCCATATTTATATTTCATCCACCGTCCTCTATACCAGAGGGGTTTTAGCCGCTTAGCCTGCTTGATTGCGGCACATGTCTCACACTCATGGATAACCTGTGCAATAGCATCCATGGTTAAGTCCACCCCTCGATCTCGAGCCCATCTATATGTTGCATCTCTTCCTTTTCTAATATACTCTGGATTAGTCCATGACAGATGGTGGGACTATGTTTCCACCCCTGGGGCAGACGATTCCATGTGTATTGGACACCTCTCCAAGTGAAAGCGAACTGTGGTCTGCACTCTGGTGCCAGTGGAATTGAGAAGAAAGCATTTGCAATGTCAATTGTGGCGTACCACTTGGCTGCCTTTGATTCCAGTTCATACTGGAGCTCTAGCATGTCCGGCACAGCAGCACTCATGTTTGGAGTGACTTCATTTAGGCCACGATAATCTACTGTCAGCCTCCACTCTCCGTCGGACTTCCGCACTGGCCATATGGGACTATTAAATGGTGAGTGGGTTCGGCTGATCACTCCCTGACTCTCCAGTTGACGAATCAGTTTATGGATGGGGATCAAAGAGTCTCGGTTTGTACGATACTGCCGCCTGTGCACTGTCGTCGTAGCGATTGGCACTCGCTGTTCTTCGACCTTCAACAACCCCACAACAGCTGGATCTTCCGAAAGTCCAGGCAAGGCACACAATTGTTCAGTTTCTTCAGTCTCCACAGCAGCTATGCCAAAAGCCCACCGGTATCCTTTTGGGTCTTTAAAATACCCTCTACGGAGGTAGTCCATACCTAAAATGCATGGAGCTTCTGGGCCAGTCACAATGGGGTGTTTCTCCCAGTCCTTTCCAGTTAGGCTCACCTCAGCCTCTAGCACAGTCAACTGTTGGGAGCCCCCTGTGACTCCAGAAATGTAAACAGATTCTGTCCCTTCATAATTTGATGGCATTAGAGTACACTGAGCACCGGTATCCACTAGAGCCTCATACTCTTGTGGGTCTGATGTTCCAGGCCATCGGATCCACACAGTCCAATAAGTCCGATTATCCCTCTCCTCCACCTGGCTGGAGGCAGGGCACCTCTATTGCTCCTGGATAGAAACTGGTGCAACATTCCTCTTGGCAGAACCTCGTGCGCTTGCTCTACCCTGCAACTCATTTACTCGTGCTTGAAGGGCTGAAGTGGATACCGGTGGTGCCGCGGCGCTGGGCGGAGGGGCGCGCAGGCAGGTACCGGGGCTCCGCGCAGCCGGGCGGCTCGGGCGGCTGCGGCCTGGGGCGCCGGTCGGTTGGGTCTTGGTGAGGCACGGTGAGCGGCCCGGGCGGTTGGGCTCGGGGAGGGAGCCCGGTCTGGGGGGTCGGTTGGGCCCCGGTCCCGGTGAGGGGCCCGGTCTGGTGGGCTCAG
Source organism: Laterallus jamaicensis coturniculus (assembly GCA_022605575.1). NCBI lineage: Eukaryota > Metazoa > Chordata > Aves > Gruiformes > Rallidae > Laterallus > Laterallus jamaicensis. The sequence goes on along the minus strand of JAKCOX010000076.1, from coordinate 324,996 downwards.
TAAAGGAGCCCGGTCTGGGGGCTCGGTTGGGCCCTGGTGCTCTGTTGGGAGCTCGGGTGGCAGGGCTCAGCTGGGCCTTGGTGCTTTGTAAAGGGCCTCTGTCTAGGGGCCTCGGTTGGGCCCCAGTGCCTGGTGAGGGGCCTGGTCGGTTGGGCTTCGGTGGCTCGGTAAAGGAGCCGGGTCTGGGGGCTCGGTTGGGCCCCGGTGCTCGGGGCGGGGGAGCCCGGGCAGCACAGCTTAGCTGGGCCTCGGTGCTCAGTACAGGGCCTCTGTCTAGGGGGCTCGGTTGGGCCCCAGTCCTGGTGAGTGGCCTGGTCGGTTGGGCTTCGGTGGCTCGGTAAGGGAGCCCGGTCTGGTGGGCTCAGTTGGGCCTCGGTGCTTGGGGCGGGGGGGCCTGGTCTGTTAGGCTCAGTAAAAGAGCCTGGTCTGGTGGGCTCAGTTGGGCCCCGGTGCTCAGTAAAGGGCCTCTGTCTAGGGGGATCGGCGTGGCAGGATTAAATGCAGCAGCATGCCACGAGTTGGCAACCATGGCAGCATCCTTAAGAGTAAATGCCACAACATTGTACATAGAAATTACTTAAATAACCGTACCTATCACAACTCTAACTTAACTGCAATTGAGTTAAGGTCAAATCTATCGTTATCCCAACCTTTTTGCCCCCCTTGGGGGTCCCCCGTCGCGCCCCACGTTGGGCGCCAAAAGTTGTTGTGGTTTATACCTCAACGGAAAGCTGAGGCCACAAAGGTCAGACCAAAAAGCCCCCTTACCTCTTTAAGAGGTGGAGGATGGGCGAACGGAGCTAGCTGCAAAGCCAGAGGAAAAAAAACCACAGGCTTGCAAGGTTAGGATAAGGATAGTTTACTAAACAACAGGGAAAAGTATGAAAACAACTAACTACAGTGCTATTATTATACAGTGCAAACCTCTCCCCACACTATGTCATTTGAGCCGTGCCTGAACCGATTCAGATTCCCGAACGCAGCACTCCCCGAGCCCAGCACCCCCGAGCACCCCCCTCACCACCTCCTGCCACGCCGATCCCCGAAAAAGAGAGAGAGAGAACCCGGAACTCCCACACGCCTGCTCAGACCAGCACTTCCCGTGCCCGGAGCAGGTAGTGATAGGTCTGGAGTCTCCCCCGGAACTGGCACTGCGGCTGCCCAGACCGGGACTTCCCGTGCCTGGGTCCGAAGTCGCCCCTGCAAAAGGGGGGGGGGCAGCCTGTCTGATCATGATGCAATTGGTATGGAATACTCTCAGGGCTAACATAGCCTGCTGCTGGGCTGAACCCAGGACAGTGGGGGAAAAGAAAAAGAATAAAGAAAAAAAAGGGGGAAAATACTGCCAATAGCACTTGCTAAAGAGAAAAGATCAGAACATGCATATTGTACTTTGTAGGGCAGTGAGAATCACTTCATGCTGATATTGCTAAAAATGTTGTTAATGCCAAGTTCCTTAACTACTGGTTAAAGGCATCCTGAAATACTCAATTTTAAAAAGTAGCTAATCTATCATTATTTGTATAGTTATAACAAGGTAAAAACTTTGTGTCTTGCAGCAAAAAACCTTTTCTGACAATGTCCCATTTGTCTTTCTGAAAAGAGCAAAACTATTAAGAAGAAGATTTAGAGCAGCGGTCTTAAAAATGCATCTAGAAGCTTATGTGGCAAAAAATTAGGAACATCTTTTAAAGCTATTAAAAACTTCATTTTGATAGCTAGAAGCTTCTTTCCAAACTTGTTAAAACACATTCAGAATTTCTCTCTTTGTTCCCACCAAGCCTGGAAGGCTTGGAGTTTAATTTAAAATACTAAAGTTTTATTTTCCCAGTCTCAGAGACCCCTTGAAGCCTCAGTAATTCGTAGGACAATCACATTCTCTTGTATATGATGTGACATAATTACTTTTAAGAAAATTTCAAATGATGCCATGAACTATATGTCTTTGGCTTTCACCAAACCTTGCAGCAATTATCTGTCCCAGTCAAAAACTTTTTGAGACATGAATTGATTGCAAATCAGTACAAGCATTCTTAGTGCACTTTTTAATTAGCTGATTTCTAGTGCTTACTGTTTAAAATATAATTGGGGTTTTTTTTGCTCCTGTGTGTCTCAAATAAGTTTCATAGAATCATAGAATCCCAGACTGGTTTGGGTTTGAAGGGACCTTAAGGATCAGCTAGTTCCAGCCCCCCTGCTGTGGGCAGGAACACCCTCCACTAGACCAAGTTGCCCAAAACCCCATCCAACCTGGCCTAGAGCACTGCCACGGAGGGGGCAGCCACAGCTTCTCTGGGCAACCTGTGCCTGGGCCTCACTGCCCTTAGAGAGAAGAATTTTTTATTTATATCTAGTCTAAACTTATCCACCTTCAGCTTAAAAATGTTATGCTTCATCCTACTACTACCTGGCCTTGTAAACAGTCCATCCCCAGCTTTACTGGATAATACAAATACTTCTTGATGCCTAAGAACTTTTCAAAAACTTTTCTATAAAATAGATGCTCTTTCACACAATAAATTGATGCATAGTCTCAATTTTGCCCAGAAAACCAAAACCTAAAAGCCAAAAAATCCCCAGAACTTTGGGACTGTACTACAGATTATAGATGCAGCCTTTTTTGATTCTGGATTACACTGGAGATTGATGAGGTAGAAACATATGAGTACACATGAGTTTACTAAAAAACTGCCTACTTAGTACTAACATTACGAGCTAGCATTAACTTTCTTGTTAATTTATTTATACTTTGGTTTTCACATAAATAAACTTATTTATGTGAAAACCAAAGTAAATATGTCACTAATAAAAACTGCATTGTAATATGCTGAATTTTTCAAGTCTGTTATTTGTGAAGCAAAGCTATCTTTAGGATATAGCAAGGATGGATGCTTCAAGCTGAAGACCTTTTATGATGATACATCAAAGAAACTGCATAATATATTAGATTCTTGGGTAATAACTCTGAAAATCTTGCCAAAGTCTTGGGTTATTTGGTATACCTTTACTAGACTTTATAAGGAATTTAAAGATACTCAATAGGTGCTGAAATTTGGACCTTTGTCTTTATCAAAGAAAATTTAGTTTATAACAGAAAATAACATTATTGTTGTTGTTGTTGTTGTTGTTATTACAAGCCTAGGTTTATATATGAAGAATGTGTTTAATGTTTTGAGATACAACCTGAATTCTGTTGGTTCAATTTTTAAGATACCCTTCGGACTATGTTAACAAAGCCTTCTAAATATATTACCAAAGGCAAGGACATCTGAGAATAAGTACAATGTGAACAAAAAGGTTTTGTTACAAACTTTGCATCCAGTTTTATATAATATATTTCATATTAATAGTAAATCCATGCTAATGTAGCAGCCACTAGGGACAGCTTAAGCAACAATAGCAGTAGGGAAATGTAAAGTAAATGTAGAGGTTGATTTTCTGTGATGATTTTAATTTCATTTCTTGGGGACTCCATTTTCCTGAGACATCGTAGGAAGAAAATAGAGGATGCTTAGAAAACTGAGAAAGTTTTTGCTTTATCCTCCTGTGACTGCATGTGATAGCTGTAGCAATCCCTGATACACTGTTCAGAAACACAAAGACCAATTATTGACTGAAAACTGATGGTGTGAATTATGGTATTCTCTCCAGGCAAGGTGGAGAGAAACAGTACATTCCTGTTTCGCTTAAAAGGTTAGTGGCTCTGCTGAAGTAGTGTGCTTTTGTTTTATAGTATAAGAAAGTCTTTCTTAATGCCTTTATTTTGCTCTTTCTGCATGTATTTCATTGCTGTAGTGGCTCATATACATCTATCAAACAGGGAATTTGTGTCACTGACATGCTTGGGATGTGATTGAAAAGAGCAGCAAACTTACAAAGGCATTCACCTTCTACTTCTCAGCAAATAACGTACATGCTGTTACATGCAGTTTATTTCTCTCCATATTTTAGAATAGAAATCTGAATCTGGACTCAGATTTTATACTACACAACTGTATTCATATTTATGAATTAATACAGACAGGGAACTACTGGAGAGAGTCCAGTGGGGGGCTATAAAGATGATTAGAGGACTGAAGCATCTCTTGTATGAGGAAAGGCTGAGTGAGCTGGGTCTGTTTTGGCTGGTGAAGTCTGAGGAGGGACCTTACTAGTCCTTATAAATAGCCAAAGGGTGGCAGTCTAAAGGAAGGGGGCTAGACCTTCTCAGTGGTGCCCAGTGACAGGATAATAGGCAATGGGCACAAACCACAACACACAAAGTTCCATCACCACATGAAAAAAAACTTCTTCACTCTGAGGGTGACAGAGCACTGGAACAGAGCTGGACAGAGATGCCTAGAGAGGCTGTGGAGTCTCCTTCTCTGGAGATATTCAAAACCCACCTGGACATGACCCTGTACAACCTGCTATAGGTGATTTTGCTTTAGCAAAATCTAGTTGATCTTGAAGTTCTCCAGCAGCAGCTTCCATCCATTCTGTGATTCTGTGTTTCTTTTTCCATATACTCTCCTTGGCCCAAAACCCCATAAATATCTGTCTACCAAGTGGTAATGTTTCAAGAAAAAGAGCAACAGAGCTCTATCCTCCTGAGATATTTGGCCAGCCATAAATTAATATTAAAAAATTACTTCTCCTGTAAAGTGGAAACACGTATTTTCTGGAGGTTTATGGGGCTGTAGAAAATATGAGTCTTTGAAATCCAGAATTAAGATTAAAATCTCTGGATAAACTGAGATCCCAGAGAAAGTCTTTGCATGTCGACCTAAGGAAATAAATACCCTGGCTCACTGTGTTAATTCCAAGCTGGTTTGCTTAACTCTCTGCCGGTGTTATATGGGAAGCTCAGGAATCCAACCACGGGATATCAGTCTGATAGCAGGCTCTTCTGGGCCAGCACCAGCATACCTAATTGCCATGTGACAATGTGAAAAGGAAAACAACACATGAGGAACTGACCAAAACCCCCATTCCACCATTCCCTACCTCTCTCCATGCCACCCTGATGGGGGAGATGGGAGTGAGATCATGAATAAAGTTAAGTCTGTTAAGAAGGGGGAGGTGGGGGAAGGTGTTTTAAGATCTGCTTTTAGTTCTCATTATTCCACTCTGGTTTCACTTTTTTTGTGTGTGTGCAGTGTAATAAATTAGATTGTTTTTCTTTTTAGTCAATGTAGAGTCTATTTTGCATGTGACTCTGACTGTGGAGTGATCTCTCCCTGTCCTTATCTTGACTTTGATGCCTCTCAATACATATTTTCTCTCCTGTCCAGCTGAGAAAGGAAGTGGTAGAGCGGCTTTGGTGGGCATCTGGCCTCCAGCCAGGGTTAAACCATCACAACCAGATACTCAGTAGAGCCAGTAATGTAGAACTGTTAAGCATTGCATGGATGAGGATTGTACAAAGCATGTTTTCTCCAATTTTGATAGGAAGGGGCTCGCTATGAATTTCAACAACTCTTCTGTGGCCTTAATCACTAAGTTTATTTTAGTATTAGAAATTTGAAAGGAAAGAAAGAGGGATAATTAAATTTTTCCTAGCTTTAGGCTCCATCAAAGTTATGTTAAAAATAAAGCTACAAAGAGATATCTAACAGAACTTTTAAAAGATAGAAAACTAGTTAAACAAAATGGATAAATACTTCCAACTTTTCCTAACAGATAAAGCACACTCTATGAGTACTTTGAATTAATTCAAAAGTGTTTTACATAAAAAATGAAGCATAATATGAAGATCTAAGAATATGTTGCTGTGCTTATCTATGTAAATTGCTTAGCATCTTTCCTCTCACGTAGAGGTCTTAAAAAAATAGAACTTCTGATTTCGCTGTACTTTCTTTTAAGTCTAATTCAACCTTTTTGTGTCTTTTATTCATATTGTCCTGACCAACTATCAGTGGCAAACAAATGCACTGGTCACAACCCAGTTGTTATCCCACTCCTTTAAGCTCTAGAGCACTCGGTCATGCAGCAGCTACCCATCCAAGTAATTATGTGTGTTGTAATTATTATTAATTGATCACAGCAAAATGCTAATTCAGAGGAACTCTTTTATGGAACTGGGTTTTTTTCCAGTTTTTCTGTAGCAGGATGTCACACCATGTCATGGTGTTTATATCTTTCCTTCCTACCATTAGAAAACATCCTCATCAATTTATATAATGTTTTAATCATAGTCATGCAGACAACCAAGGCCACGTGCAATGAACATGTGGCTGCACTGTCTGCACCTGAGGGGATATGGCTGAAGGACCTTCTGGTGCACAGCGACTGTCACGTCTCATTGTTTAGATGTGATTGACTGATGCAGTACCACATAATGCTTTAATGAAAACTTTTAGAAACCACTTTTCCTTAAGCAAAGACATTAATTTTTAAAAGATGATGTTAAGCTTTCTTTTCTTTTTTTTTTTTCTTGTTTCAGGAAAGAAAAAAGAACAGCTGAAGTGGCATCTACTCTGCATAAGTGTTCTGATGTTAGAAAATAACCAAGCATTTTGAAATGTCCATAATTTGCCATAATGGTGGCTTTGTGCTACTTCTCCTGATACTTTGCCCCAAAGAAAAAGAAATCTTAGATACATTTTCCACCATGCTTAATTGTCAGATTTAAAGAGAGGGAGGAGAAGTTATGATTAGTATCAGATACAAGTAAAACTGCTGAATTCTTAAACAGTCTATGTGATTATATTATTCTGTGATTCTAACATTCACTCAGCTTTGGTCAAGAAATTTTCCTAAATGATAAATGACTTAATAATGCAAGAATAAATCAATATAACAAGAAAGTGTTATGTAGGAAGACAAAATTATTCCTAACTTTCCACTTAGGTATCTCTGTATCTGGAAATGTTTAAGTTGCAACTAGCTTTCTGATGGTTTTTTATGCTAGTTCATTAGAAAACCTGTTATTCAAAAAGGAAACCTGCCTTGACTAAGCCTATATATATATATATGTATGTATATCCTCTCCAACTGTTAATTGCTTGTCATGTTGGCAGGCTGAAATGTTTTGATTTTAAGGGTAAATTGGTTTCTTGCCTATTTAACAATTGAAAAAAAAAAGCAGACTTGTTATAATTGTATTATAGAAAATCAGTTACTTTGCAAGATATATATGGTTTATGAATGTTCAACCTCATGCAGTAATGAGGGGGCTCTGAGCCTGTCTTTCACCAGTTGAAAATGGCACCAGAATTAAAATCCAGTAGTGTCTCGTCAGGAAAGCTTGTAAGTAATAATTGGTTGACTAACGTGCTTGAAGTTGAACCTGAGGTAGGAAGCTCACATTTTAACAAAATTGTGCCTGACAGCACACATCGGCCTCAGGACATTGACTACCAAGGAATTATGTCAGGTATTTAACCACTAGTTTGACACAAGAGCAAAGATTAAATAGGGAGCAAAGCTTAGCTATTCTTTCACATCTTGTAATAGTGTTTCTTAGTCAAAACTGATATTACAGAAGCTTGTAGGAAAAAAAAAAGAAGTAATGTTGAAACTTTGATCTAGTTTCGGAAGATAATAGAAAATGGCAAAGAATGGCAAAATTTTTCTTCTGAGGAAAAACAATAGCAGAAAATTTTATAATGGTTTCCCTACTTGAGAGGGGCAATCCTGGTAATATTTCTGATCTATCTTTACCTGTTCTGTGCATAGAAATAGAAAAAGAAAATAGTATCTTTCCAACTTTCTTTAGTCCCAGTTCTTTTATTCCTTTCCTCTCTTCCTCAGTCCTACCCCAAAAAAAAAAAAAAATTATGAAAGAACTCCTTTGAATCCAATGAAGAGAATTTAAAAAATAACCTTCCTGAAAGTAATTGCACTTTAGATTCATATTTAAAATAGTAGATAAAAAATATAGAAATTTGTTTGTATGATTTTTCCTTACTTCTGACAAAGATGCCTAAATACTGAGATACAGTGTGCTACAGTACTCTTGTCTGCAATTAAAATATATGCTAAAAAAGATGGAAAATGAAAGTCAGTTCTCACTTTTCCACTTTACAAATCTAATTCCATTGTCCTTTGTCTCAGAACTTCAGAACTCTGAACTGGGTTGCACATTTAAACTTTCCATAACACTTGATCTTATGAAGCATTAAGACAAAGAAACTGAAATTAGATTAGATTTTGCATTGTTGATACAGTGCCGTATATTTTCTTTTATCCCTTAAAAAAAAAAAAAATCATTGAACAAGGCAGGTTTATATAAAGGCTGATCTTGTCCTATAGATTTATTGGGGTTTTTTACCTCTTAGACTGGATTTTGTCTCCTCTTGTCCAACTTCCAGAGAAGATTTTAGTGTGTGCCAAAAAAACTATAGTGGTGGATAGTTTAAAGTGATCAGTATAATTTGTAATAGTAGTCAGCGGTCAAAAGTAATTTGTTCTTTGAAGACTAACCTAAATTCCAAAATATTCAGTTGCAGTCATTCCGTTCAACAATTCTTCTGGTTTAATGCTTATTCTGATGAATGAAAAGAGCTGGAGGGTGCATCAAAGTGGAAGATTCAACTAAATGTAGCATTGTCATGGGAGTTTGCATATTTTAAACTAATAGCTGAACTTCAATATATATCTAATTTTCCAAGTTTTAAAGATAAACTGGAAAAAAGGCAAAAGCACCGTGAAGTTCTATTATGGAGCACAGGTATCCAAAATTTGCAGTTTCAGTTTTTCATTAGAGTCAGACAAGCATTTTACTTTTATACTAGAATAAGTAAAGGGAACATGTCACCTACATTATCATGTTTGTCAGTAATTTCATGTCAAAGAAGGTAGAAAAGCTTTAATATTTCTTTTCCAGGCAAATTTTATGTTACTATTAAGAATTTTTTCTCTTGCTATCTATATTTATATGTATATAACCTATAATGCATTTGCTATTTAAAATGTAGTCATTATGATGACAACATATCACAGATGGCAGATAGTAAAGGGGACAGTTTTGCAAAATTATATGCAGAAATTGTATTTATGCAAACTGACAAATGAATACAGTCACAAGGTCAGTTTGTATATCCACTGTTCACATTTTTGAACACTCATATACATAAGAAGCCCCATTACAATCAGGGAGATAAAGCATCAGCATAACTCTCAGTGTCTGCAAAAGGTTAATCACCTGATAGAAATCAGTTTATAAGTGATTTGACAAAGAGAAAACAAGGATTACAAAGGTACACAATTTATAGTAAATAATTTTATCAGTCTCACTTTTGAGGAACAGGTATTTTATTAAAAATGAAACAGGGTTACTGCTGTGATAAATAAATAATATAAAAGGACAAAAGGGCACATTTGAAGGAGGACATAAATCCACATATCATAGAGAACCAAATGGTCTGTCACAGAATAGTATCCGTCAAAGCAAGTTCATGATACCAGAGGAAAAATGCTCTTGTCATAGGCTAATCAGGCTTTTATCAGAGTGCGCAAGAAATCCTTGAAATGCTTTTTCCTTTTTTTCCCTATCCTGTACTTCGTGTCAGGAAACATCACTTCTCTCTTCCCATAGCAGTAAATAAAGTAGAGATTATACGCTTGTATTGAAATCACTTTTTCTCTATAAACATGAATATATACATCTTCATTCTGTCAACAAAAACTCTGGAAATCTACAAAAACACATAACTTCTGAAAGTCATATAAGCACAGGTAATGTAATATTTTAGTATGTTCACACTGTAAACCAATTTTCTGGGTTTCCTCACACTTCTTCCACTTCATTTAATTGCAAACAAAATCTTTATATCTATCTGTATATAGATAGATACATATAAAAGTTTTATTTTATAAGAGAGATATTTTGACATTATGTTGACGGGCCAACATCTGAAGTTTATGCTCAGAGAGAATTTGTCATCACCTCAGACTTGGATTATCCAGATCTGAAGGATCAATGCCTCACCATTACTTCTTGTCATCATATTTTGTTCACAGTAAGTCTTGTTTTATATCAAATTCTATTCATTTTCTTTCCACTGATACTAAGAACTTTCCATGATACTGACTCCTACTAATATGCAGGAATTCTTCTCTTTCTACAGTCACAGTTTATTGCAAAATTTTTATTCTGCTGGAACTATCATATCGTTTGCTTTAAAATGTAGGGAAAATTTATGGTGGAGGAGAATTTTCATAAAAACTGTCTTAAAATATCAGAAGAAAAATGACCACAGGTCTCGGATTTAAATTCAGATCTTATATCTTCAGTTTAAATTGTCCTCCAAAGCTAAAAAAAATTGTAATTGTAGTTGTTTGTTAGTTTGGACTACTGGACTTTCAGACGCAGTGCTGTTCCCCAGGAGAACGGCAAATGTGCAAGGAATTCAGGAATCACTATACAGAAACCACGAGAACTGAGGCCTCAGGCCTTTTCATGGACACTGTAAACATGTCTGTCTTTCATTGTGAATTACAATGAAGCCAAGTTTAAAAAAATAATTGAAACTCTTCATGAAACAAAAGCTTCTACTTTATTTCCTTCACCTCTCCGTCTCTCACCTGCCCTTAAAGAACATAACTAATTATTGCTTCAGGGTGAGAAGGCATAAAGAAAGTGAAAGTTGCTAATGGTTTCTATTTTTACACAGAGATAAATTATATCACCCAGTGAGACCACAAAAGAATCTAGGTGGATAGACATCAGCAGGTATCTTGCAAAAGTAGAAGGACTGTGGTTATATTTGGGGGGTGGGAGTTGATGATCTCTGGAGGGCCCTTCCAACCCCTACAATTCTCTGACATTCAATGGAAATTATGAGGTTCTTTTAGCTATTAGTCTTATTGAAAGAGAAGAAGGTCATGAGGAGAAGTCAACATGGATTCACCAAGGGGAGATCGTACTCGACCAATCTCATAGCCTTCTATGATCTCATCACGGCCTGGGTGGATGGAGGGAGAGCAGTGGATGTCATCTACCTTGACTTCAGCTAGGTTTTCGATACTGTCTCCCATGACATCCTGATAGAAAACTTGAGAGAGTATGGGATAGATGAGTGGACAGTGAGATGGGTCGAGAACTGGCTGTCGGACCAAGCTCAGAGGGTCGTGATCAGTGGAGCAAAATCCGAATGGAGGCCTGTGACTAGCGGTGTTCCCCAGGGCTCGGTGTTGGGTCCAGTCCTGTTTAATATCTTCATTGATGACCTTGATGAGGGAATAGCATCCACCCTCAGCAAGTACGGCGATGATACAAAGCTGGGAGGGGTGGCTGACACCCAGGAACACTGTGCTGCCATCCAGAGAGACCTGGACAGGCTGGAGACCTGGGCAGGGAGAAACCTAATGAAATTCAACAAGTGCAAGTGTAAAGTCTTGCACCTGGGTAGGAATAACCAACTGTATCAGTACAGGCTGGGGGATGACCTGCTGGAGAAGAGCTCTGTGGAGAAGAACCTGGGGATCCTGGTTGATGACAAGTTGGCTATGAGCCAGCAGTGTGCCCTGGTGGCTAAGAGAGCCAATGGGATCCTGGGGGGCATCAAAACGAGCGTTGCCAGCAGGTCTAAGGAGGTGATCTTCCCCCTCTACTCTGCCCTGGTCAGACCCCACCTGGAGTATTGTGTCCAGTTCTGGGCTCCCTGGTATAAAAAAGACAGGGACCTCCTGGAGAGAGTCCAGAGAAGGGCTACAAAGATGACTAAGGGCCTGGAACATCTCCCATATGAGGAGAGGCTGAGTGAGCTGGGACTGTTCTGTCTAGAGAAAAGAAGACTGAGGGGGGACCTAATTAATATTTATAAATATCTTAAGTATGGGACGCAGGGGGAATTGGCCAGCCCCTTTTCAGTAGTCTGTGGGGATAGGACAAGGGGCAATGGCTGTAACTTTTTCACAGTGAGGGTGACAGAGCCCTGGGACAGGCTGCCCAGGGAGATAGTGGAGTCTCCTTCCCTGGAGATATTCAAGACCCATCTGGACGCCTATCTATGTAATATGAGCTAGGGAGCTGCTTTGGCAGGGGGGTTGGACCTGATGATCTCTCAAGGTCCCTTCCAACCCCTACACTTCTGTGATTCTGTGATTCTGTGAAACAGTGATCATTGCACAATAATAATAGAGGGGTGGGATAGGTGAGAAAAAGAGATCAAGATTTTTCCACAGCTCCCAAGCAATGTACAGGTAGATATCATTAATTTTTAGGAAACTACCCTTCTATTTCTGAAAATCCATGAAAATTTTGACCCAGCTGTTTCCTAACATCAGTATAAATGTTAGTTTACTGTAAATAAAACATTTTGAGAGCTGAAGTATTTTTGGTTATATAAACTTCTGCGATATTGTGTACTCTAGAAAGAAGAAATTTGAATCTAAACTCTTTAGTAATGTGAAAGAATCTTCTAAGGATTCCAGATCAAGCTCTCTTCTTGTTTCTTGTGTTGCATGCAGTCACCTCTGTGTTGCTTTCAGCACATCTGCACTTTGATCCTAAGGTCACACTTCAGTGGAATAAGCAGCTTACGGAGACAAAGACCATCCAGCTTTAGCACAGTAAGCTCCAATGTTGCTACAATAGTGTAATGGTCAATCCAGGCACCTAAATTCACCAGCATCCTGGAATAATATTCAGGCAAATAATTGATCTGAGACCAGTGCAATCTACTTTCACCCACAAAGCTGAGCAACTGAGAATAAGTTTACGTATAGCCACAAAATCTGCACCCATTCCTGCATTTGAAGGTGGTGACATATCTTAAAGATAGCAGTAATATCATACACAATCTCCAGAAGTGTTACCTATTCTGGGCAAAAATCTCACAGGAATAACTCATTAGTTCTGACTTAGAAGTCACTGGCAGTAGCTCTGTAGAAAAAGCCACTCAACTAGTCTGACAAAGTGAAAATTAATAGGGTGCTTTGAAACTTAGTAACTTGCAAAATGACTGAGACTAATCACTATTAGGGAGAACAACTTTCTGGCATTAGATTTCTCTTGTAAACAAACAAGGAAAGGCAATATATATTTAGTGACTTCAAAAAAAATTCCTCTATTCAAGTTATTAAATTCACTTAAGATGTATTTTCTGTAACACAGAAATACTTCCTTAGGGTTTGTGGGTTTTTCTCCCCATGAGTATTTTGGCATGGCATTACTGATTATAGTGTTTACAGAAAGAATTCACTTTCAGAATGTGAGTTTCTGCATAACAGTTTCCAGTACTGGCACTGGAAACCAGAATCAGCTTGGTATCCATCCACTCACAGAGTAAAAATGGGTGCTGGTACCTGTGCCCATCCAAAACATTTTAAATCTAAAGTTATGCATGTAAATAACCTAAGCTACATCCAGACACACTCAAATCCTTGCGGTTGAAGAAATCCAAGAAGTTACATCTCTCTAAAAACAGTGAGTAATGAGAATCAGATTCAGTGGACTTACACTTAGGATAAATGAAATCAGAATTTAGCCCTTGCAGAGAATGAACTCTCAGCATGAACTTCCAGTCTTGCCTTTTCTCTGTGAATCTCTGTAGATGGAGGATATCTTTTACTTACATTGCCCCGTGCTCCAGAAATCGTCCTCCTACTGAGTTACTTCCTCTCTTCGTATTTCACCCCATAACCCTCCTTTTTCACTTTCTCCTGCAACCAAATCTTCCCTCTGCTCAGCACAGCACACCTCTATTCTGTGCTCACTTTGGGCTAAAGGAGAACGCTTGCATCTCAGAGCTTTAGAGTTTCAGTGTGTTTGTTCTTCTACTTTTCTGTATCACCATACAGTATGTCATTTTCCCCCAGCTACCTGTAAGAGAGTAACTATCTCCAGTTCTGTAAAACGTTTGCTTTTTATTCTGCCTCTCTTCCTGTAAAACATTTTATCACAGTTTGTAGAAAGTCCTTTACAAAATGGGGAGAAAAAAAGGCAGACTGTTCTATTTGGTTCTTCAAAAAGAAAGTCAAGCATATGCTCATACTTGCTTTCTCTGAAAGATGTGACAAGAGATTATACCTGCCATATGCACAGAGCCCAATAACGTTAATATGGAAGAAGGTTGTAACTAGCTTTTCATGAGTCCCGCACCCCGCAGAGCATCAGGTCCATTCACAGTGCTATTCCCAGCATTAATAGACTGCAGAGATTTAGCTGGTCACATGATTCATCTCAAGTGATTTTTAGCCGCAGTCATGGCAAACACTAAGCCTTTCTTGTTCACCTTTACTGACAATGAAGGGTTCAACAGCATCCTGGAGCATAAGTGCCATAGATAATGTAAATGCAACTAGAAAACTCTGAAGATTTCTCGTCTCTCTTATAACTCGTTATCTCTAATATTGTCACTTTGCATTATCATGTGTCTCCCCTCTGGCCACCCCTGCAAGCTGCTTAGACAGAGGGGAGAACCCCTTTTCCAAGAATATTCAATAAAAAGAATTTCTATAGGTTTATGTAAGAAACAGAGAGCTCTGGATCCTCAAATTAGACAGTGTGGGCTGACTTGAACTTTCCTCATACAACTTATTGAAAGTGATGTATTAAATCAAATCAATAAAATGGATATTACTTTTCCATCTAGCAAATTACAGCTAAACTGAAATGATCTGATGTGGAGTGAATTCAGGTGGGAGGGAGACAAAATATTCTGTACCAGAAGGCAGCAATTCTACTTGTTAATTGATGGGTTGTTAGCATGACTTTAAACAACTTGGCAGCTGGCTGGCATGCCTTCTTCAGTGGGTGAGCACATATGATGTATTGATATTTAAAAGGATATAATCCACTTACAATCCATATAATCACCCTTCTTCCTGATACTTTTTCTTCCCATTCTTGCAACATTTAAGAGCTAGGAGTAGCAGCCATGGAAGACATTAAAAGGAAAAAATATTCTGCAGTCTTTCTGTGTATTTAGCCTGACAGCATTCTGAAAGCAGTAAATTTCACTACTTGCTGTCTAAAACTCTAGGTGGACTAAGTCTTATTGACCTAGGAAAGAGATGGAAATACCCTTTTCCACTCTAATTAGTTCCTTCACACAGCAGTAACGTAAAAATAAGAAAGTGCTAGTTGGAAAACTAAAAATTTTTCAAGATCTAGGAGAAAAAATCATTCTGGGCTCGTCCTGGTTTTTTCTTATTGTATTTGCTACATTTGAAGTTCACTATTGTCTTTTCATTCACTACTCCATGTCTAGCTAAAACTCTTGTACTAGCCCACTGGAGTAGTGTATGAGTACTTCACAGTCATTATTATATGTATCCTTACAACTACTGTGTTGTAGGAAGAGTTGCTTTGTTCACAGAATAAAACACAGAAGGGTTCTTTTACTCATTTTATACATAGCTAAAAGTCACACAAAGAAACTAAGTGACTTTCTCAGTGTTAGGACATGTGCTGCAGAACAGAGAAACTCGAATCAAACCTCCTTGGTAGAAAGATGTATATAGACTTGGAGTGTGTGGTTTCACTGGCATTGTAGAGTTCACAGTTTCACTTTTCTTTTGTTTCAGATTAAACAGTCGTGTGTCCAGAGCACATTGATTCATTGATTCCAAATGAACCGCTCTCCTCACCAGGTGACTATCTCTTTACTGTAAGTGGCAAGTGCACACTGCATAGGCAATTGCTAGGTGCAGTCTGAGCTCCTGACCTGTGTCCAGTAGCAGTATCAGGGATAGGACAACCTGTTTTGGAGGAACCCTAGAGTTGCAATGACTGGTGTGCAATGTCATTTGTCACAAATGTGCCCTCTTCCATTGCATAGTTCTGTGAGTGCATAGATCCATCATCTCTGTCTCCATAGTACCATTTGCGATCAAATCAGGAACACACCTCAGAAGGGGTTTATCTTACTCTACCTTACTGTGCTTCAATTCAGATTTTGGAGATGTCTGAACTGAATTCCTTTAGGATGAACTGACTGGAAGGTGTGCTCAAAGATTCTTCTTCAACCCTCTGCAACCCCTCACAGGACAATAAAAGACTAGTCCAGTGCAGGAGCCGCTGAAATGTACCTCAGATGGACACTAGTTATTAGCATCCAATGTCTCTAACTGCTAATAAACCTCCATGATGCTGCACCACTTGATTAGGTAGCACCTTCTTTCAGGCACTTACTTTGTTTTGTAACATTCACAAATTGACTGAACGTTTATTTGTACGTAGTGTAGCTGTCTAGTTAATGTCACTGTTATGCAGATATTCTCCACACAGACTGAATTAAAATGGTTCCCCAGTGAGAAGTCTTTTAAACAAACTTGATTATAAATGCATTTGGGACAGGTCTATGAGAATTATAATAGTTCTTCTAATCTAAGCAGTATTGATAGAGAATGACAAAGAGTGATCTCCCCTTCCTTTCTACTGCTATAGGATAATAAAATATGCTATAAAGAGGAAAAACACAATAATGCTTCCATTAGAGAGGTGGGATTTTCAGATGCCACCTGTGATGAGAGACTGAATAGCTTCTAAAAGTCCTAATGTACAGCATACTAGATCAAAGTTCCATGTTCAGGGCATCTCAGAATTTCTCTTCAGCTGTTAAGCACATTACCAATCTCCCTAGCAAGGAATAACTCGTGGTGAGAAACCTAAAAAACTAATTAATATGAGATTATTCATTTCCTTAATTTGCAGGTTTATGATGGAATTTCTCACCCAAATGAAAGTTTCATACTTTGAGGTGAAATGTTTAAAGATGTCTACACAACTGCAATAAAAATATTCAAGGTGATGAAAGACCAGGAATATGATGAGGTTACTGTAATTATTGCAGAGCTTGCAGGTACAAACCATCTGGCAGAACTGTTAATTTCACAGCAGCATATTCTCTATGTGTGCTAACGTTGTCGAAAGCTTTGAAAGTCGGTATCCATTTATATTCCAAGATACTGTTTGCAAAGGTCACTCTATAAAGTGTTAATATAAAGACAGAGAGAGTAGAATAAACCTGGATGTTTATTCACATATTAGTTACACATGAAAGGCAATTCTGAATTTAACTGGGAGAAAAATGTAACATCTATTCAATAATCCATTAAGAAACACTGAGCTGCATCTCTTAGAGATCTCTTTAAACATTCTGATGGGACAGTACTATTTTGTCCTGAAATTATTAACATCTTTTACTTAATATGGACAATTACTTTTTAATTATAAATATTTAATTTGAATATCTGATTATACATACCCTATATAGTTGCTTTTTGGGAGTCAAACATTTTTCAGAGGAGCAATGTTCTGTCATAAATTTCTGTTTGATATAATTTAATATTTCTGTGGAAACACTGTGATTCCTATCGATTAATCCCTGACTCGCCAAAGGCTGCTGTCTCTGCAGATTACATAGCTCCCCAAAGAGAGAGAGCCTGAATGATAGCATAGCCAGGAACAAACTAGAAACTATTCCCATTTCCTTGATATGGAGTATCTCTATTTTTTTCTGTATGCCAGCACATTAAATTTTTTATTTCTCATCTGAAAGGTAAAAATTGGCTGAAAGGTATTAATTTGGGTTTCTTAGAAAGGAAATTTTCCTTTTGCATCAACCTCTACTGATATCAAGTGTTATACCGTATAGCCAAAGTAGAATAGTTGTTTAAATATTGCCATTTGAGGACTTTATATTTGGTATATCATTTGCACAGAAAGAAATCCAGTGACAGTTTTTTGCTGGTTTTTTGACAGTTTCTAGGTTGTTTTAGACTCAGTTTGCCAGAACTAAAGGGATTAATATGTGTTATTAATTTATTTTCTTTTGAATTTCTTTCTTCTTGAGTTTACTTGTTTATCCACCTTCACATATTCATGAAGAAAAGACTTTCATCTTTGACACAATGTGAATAGTCCACCCAGAAATAAATTTCACATATCTAAAAACAGGTTTGTAAAAAAATGGTTACATACAGATATTTACAATCTGTAAACTATATGTTTCAAAGATATATCCACTGGCAGCCTGAATCATGAGAAAAAATCCCAAGAAACAACAAATTTATTTTGTGTTTGTACAGTAATTCTAAGTTGAAGACTTCTATCCTGCCAATACTATATCTGAAAGGCTCATATGTTCTGAAATATATTAAGTAGAATGTCTGAAATTAAGTAATGTCGATTTATTTTATACACAAATGCCACATTCTGGAGAACACTAATTTTATATGAAAATTCCACACCTAAACAAAATTTTAAGAATTAATTTCAAGATAAGTCTTTCAATTAACAACAGAATAAGGTTTAAAGAAATCCATTTAAACACATTTTTTACCTTTTTTATGCTGGGTTCACTGTTTGTGCTTACTGAGGAAGAATCAGATTCAGCGTGAAAGACTCAAAGAGCTTATACAAATGAGAACTATAAAAAAAGAGATATATAATGAGCAGGAAAAGGTTTGTATTTACAAAGAATGAACAGCAAGTAACATCTTGGGTGTACAGTATATGTTTACTTGGTGGAGTAAACCATAACAAAATTGAAAGCAAAAAGAAAAAAAAAAGAAAAAAAGAATTAACAGAATGGTAAGAGAAAGATCGAAATGTATCGAACAAATTTAAGGAAAGAAACTGGAAGATCAAAATATGACAGAGAAAGAGCTCTTGGAATTTTAATAATTTTTAACTGGCCAAAACTTATATATTTGCTGTCTTTGGATGTATTCATCTCAGATGGAATCTTTTATAGAGATTTTCTCAGGTCATCCACCTTTTGTCTGCACATGTGAACACATTCCAGTGGCATTAAGAGCAGAGTTCAATACTAGTTTTCTCTGTACTTTTTACTTCACAGCATTCTTTACAGTTATATAGTTGTATATATTGGCAATAGAAATTTATTCAAACATCTCCAGCTGGAAAATTGATGAAAGTTATAACTAACACAGATAATTAAACAGAGTAAAAAATTAAAATATTGTAAATGCTCTTTCAAGTGTTTTGGCCATATTCATTCACAGTGAAACTGATTTTTTCAACACATCATCAGTTTAACAAAGAATTATTTCAGGAAAGGGTATTTTGTAAGACGTGTTTTTAACCATTAATTTTTGTCAAGACTTAAAGAATTGCCAGTCAATTGTGCTGGGCCTATGGTATCCTCTGTTGATGCAGAGGATGTTCACACAATGGAATTAGTTAACTCCAACTAAAGGACAGCAAGATCTCATAATGGGAAGTGTGGGAAAGCACAATTGTTTGCCAGTGTCTCTGTAAGAGTAAAATAATGACTGTAAGAGTAGGAGATGACTTCAGCAAGTCCTGAACTTGTAACTAACTAAACGAGTTGTTTTGGGAAGTTTAGGTAGAGAAAACAAACATAAAAAATACAATTTTCTGCTGTAAGTCCATCATTTTTCAGCCATCAAAGTGAAACACTTGGGCAGATTTACAGCCTAGT
The DNA here is from genome assembly GCA_022605575.1 of Laterallus jamaicensis coturniculus. Taxonomy (NCBI): domain Eukaryota; kingdom Metazoa; phylum Chordata; class Aves; order Gruiformes; family Rallidae; genus Laterallus; species Laterallus jamaicensis. The sequence continues at coordinate 305,656 of JAKCOX010000076.1, read as the reverse complement.
CAACTAAACCAGGATTTTGGGGAAAGCAAATCAAACCAACCAAATAAAAAAAAAGAAAACCCAAGAGAAACAAAAACAAACAAACAACAAAACACACTACAGGTGTGATGGAAAGACAATTAATTTGACTGTTGTAGCATCCTAGGTTATTGACAACCAAAATAAATATTAATCTTCACAGAAAGCAATAAATAGCATGCAGTCAGGAAAAGAAGAGGAGGAAACAGTGGAGTTTTGTCTTTTATACTTGCAGCAGAGATTATACTGGTAAAACTTCTTTACGCTTTACAGTGATGACAGATAATCTCTGGGGCATCAGATTCCAAATAAGAAAGAGTGGACTGCAGAGAAGCTGATCAAATTTTTTGGCTGACAGAGAAAACTAAGAGGTCAAAGGAACATGGATGAATTTATAAGAGGATGATTTCTATATATAATGTTTCAAAAACCATAGCAGGAATGGTGAAATAAATCATATGCAGCAGAATAACAATATACTAATAGTTGCTTTGGGTTTTTTTAAATAGTAGGTATTCTTAGAAAGATCAACCAGGTTTCTTAAAGCTTTTGTCAGAACTTTTGCAAGTTTGTTCAATAGTAAAATAAAACTAAACATAATCTCTTTGTGGAAAGTATTTCTGGGATCTGCAAAATACCAATTAAATTAATTCTCTGGTGGAAATGAAGGAGAAGCTTCATACATACATTCTGTACATGAGAAGATACATTTGTTGAAAAGAACTTCCAGTAGCTAAAACAACAGACCATAAGCTATATAATGGAGAATTACTAAGTTCCTGATGTGCCAAATATGAAACATTAGGCAAATTGGTGACAACATTGGTTTCCACACATACCCTGTACATGCATCCTAGCTATGTTGAAAAGGATTGAAAAGTTGGATGTAGTTCCTTCTTGTCCCTATTTGTAACTAAGGGACTTTACAACTTTGGGAAAATTATTGTAGAAATAAACACTTCCAAAAACTGTTGCAAAATTTCAATATAGACGGAAGAGGAATAATATTGTTAGATCTATAGCCTGTGTATGAAACCACTGAAGTATGAAAGGAAGGAAAGTTATTTTGTCATGGACTTGATATTATATTGCTTTTTTTGAAAACTGCAACTGGATGGAGTTGCTGAAAATTCCCTAAAATTAATACAAAATCTCTTTGGAAATTCTTTTTTAAAAAAGCATGAGCTAAGTAATTGATTTAACTTGAAGGTAGGTATAAGACAGGGCTGCCAATTCCATTGACCCTCTTTAACTCTTATGAAAAAGAAAAGCACAAACAAAAAAAGAATGTTGTCATTATTAGATGGAAAGAATAGTCCTTTCTTAATCAGTGATATTGCCCCCAGCGGACATTGCAAAGGAATTTCAGGAAAGAACAGCAGAACATAATAATCAAGTCTAAAGGTATGTGAAAATACAAAAAAAAAAAATTCAGCTGCAACTCCATGCAAAGATGTGATAAAGGATGCTGAGCTCTTTGGATTCGACACTGAATGACACAATCACCAGGGAGGCTAATCATTATGAAAGCAGTAACACTGGAGTGCTGATCTTAGGGGAATCTGCAACATTTGGAGACAGGAATATACTATCATAACATCTTGTGTGGAAGAAATGAATCCCTTCATCTCTGGCATAGTTATACAGGTATAGGCATGTGAACAGTGAGAGACCAAGTGTCAAACAGTGTTCTGCCCTGGTGTATCATTACTCTTAGACATTGTAAAATCTATGCCATGCTTCTGCAGTTCAACAGTCCCTCAATGCTGTTGAATTGAGTGATGCCTGAAATACATGTACTAAGAAAAAACACTGCATTAAATCAGAATCAGCTAAACACTATCAACTATGTAAATTTTATTTGAACAATTTCAATTTGAAAAGGAATCGTGACTACAGAGATAATGAATTCAGACTGATTTTGCCCATGTAGGAATACTATTTATGCTGTACTGTATTACCAGATACTGTTTGATTTGAAAAGTTAAACATTCATATCATTCATTGATATAATTATTCTGTGTCTTTGGAGAATTAGTGAGCGTTGATCAATAGTTTGGAGGTTAATCAGTACTTTACTTCTTGTTAAATTTAGTTCAATTAAACAGAACTGCTGCTAATTACTGTCCTGATTAAGCAGTGGTTATTACCATATTACCATTTACTATCAGTAGGCTAAATCAGTTTCCCAAGAGACGTCTCAATAAAGCAACTACAGTAACATGGCATGTCCCAATTAAAGAGTGTATATTGTGATAATGTATTTATATAGAACTTCTCATGCTCATACAAATTAGAAATGTGCAATATTTTTAAAACTAGACAGCATACAGTCAAGACATACACAAATGACAATTCATTAAAAAAATGGAAAAATTCATAAATTGAACCTAAAGCAAATTTCCATTGCTCCCATGAACAAAAAGATCTTGTGTTTTCAAGACTCAGTTGAGCAATGTACAAAGAAACCCATGTTCACCTTGGGGAAAAAAACATGAGAAATTACCTTTCCAGAAGGGGCTTTAGTATTAAAAAATATGGTTCTTTGTTGTTGGTTTTTTTTCATAAACCGACTACGTGCAGTTCTTTTCCCACCTTTCCCCATAATCCTTCTGTCTATTTAGAGGCAGAGAGTGGGCATAGGTGCTGGGGTCAAATCAAGAAGCATTTGTATTATTTTTTAACTGAATGAGGTAACAGTTTCATAATTCTTAACTCTGAGATCATGCTGTCTTGATTTTTGTTGTCTTTTTTTTTAAATGCATGAAAAAACATACAGAATTGCCATTAAAAAAAAATCGCAATCATATTTTTCTGAATTATTTATTTCATTTTGTTACCTCCTCAAACTCACCTTTTCTGAAGGAAATTTTTCCAGCATCTGGAATAGCTGGCAGCGTAAAGGAAAAACACTTTACATTTTCAACCTGGATATAAACATTAAATAATTAATCTTTGTATCACTGTCTTTTCTCTGTTAAGTGAGAAAAGTACAATTATTCAATGTGTTTACATTTGTCAGTTCATCTGAAGAATACAGCTCTGTTTATCCAAATGTATATGGATTCATTTCTCAGTTCAGCACAAAGCCTATACATAAGAAGATAAAAATATTATTATACTTCTATGATATCTGTCTCAAAAAGTTATTCTACCCTAAGAGACTGTTCTCCTCCACTTCCCTTGGATCATAACTTCTTATCTTTTAATATTTATGAAATGTCTGTTACATAAGGTTACTGTACTGATACATAGGGGGGGGTTGTTTTGCTTTTTTTTAAACAGACCTATTTTACATCCTTCACATAAAATACTGTATTTTGCAACAGCCATTATTTAAGGTACAGGTTTGATGTAACTTGACAGGCAATAAGTTGCAATGGAAGTTATCTGAGTTTACAAGTTATGATTCTTATGGGCAGAAAAAGAAGACGGATGGTGCCCTTTGCAAACCTTCTTCCCTGTACCTTTACCTCAGAGCTGAAGAAATGACGGAAGCCAGGATGTTGGTTTTGGTCTGTGTGGGTGCTGCAGGTAAATCCTTTATCTTTCTGACTCTGCAATGACAAAGATGAACCAAAGAGAAGAATGGTTAGTATTTTGCTACTATTTCACTGGGAATGAAAATACTCCCTTTTTAAAACATACTCTTGGCACAACAGACTCTGTTTCTGAACCATGAAAAGGTGATGATTGCTCTTAGGTTGATGGCTATCACTTTTACATGAACAGCAAAATGCAAATCTACGGCCCCTCCATCATATTGCTTTTAGATAAACTGACTGGGTTTGGCCTTGCCATAGATCCATGTGTTTTTTTTAGAAATTGCTTTGGGTCTGGATAAAAAACTTGGCTCGGATACTGTTTTTAGAAAAATAAATGATATAGGAAGAGCTGCAGTTATGTATGTACAGAGAGACATGCTGAGTACTTAATTTAGGGAAGGTATTCATGTTGAGAAATGGGCAATCAGGCTTGTTGGAAAGGAAGAATAAACACAGGAACTCTCAAAAGATTTTCTTAATTGACATCAGTTTATAATAAGCATTAGTACTTTTAGATGCTTAATTGAGCCAAAAGCAACCTCTGAACCTTTAGAGGTGCACAGAGCACAAACTGTAGTCAGGTTTCTCTGATGTTTAAGTCATTTAATTAATTATTATAAACCTGCTGGAGCTTGATGGATTTATAAGAAAATTATGTGCTTTTAATGTAGTACTTACACCCCTGTGGGACTGCTCTAGTGAATAAGTCTTTTTCTTGGCAAGATTTACTTTCTTGAGCAACTAGAATGATTTACAGGCTTCTGAAACAATTTTCATTCCTACTGCCACCCTTTTTGCCTCTTTAGAGGTAGCTTAGCTTTTATAATAACTGGAAAGTCTTGTGGCTGATAGCAGCATGTTAAGGTAGTACTTTATAAAGGGCAGATTGTAGGTAAATAAATATGAGGTCATTAGCATAAAGCTGTGCAACTAAAAGTTATCCTGAATACTCGTGCTTTTGATAAATTATGGCTCTTGTATTGGAATCAATATAGAGACATATTATAGTTCATAATGAGAATAGTTAGGTATTGAGGAACACACCTATTTGTGTGTGCATGTGTAGGATCCCTTGGCAGGTTGTATATAGCTATTGCACAGCCTTTGCTGATTATGTTTACTGATTACGACTGTTCAAATACTTAATTCTTTAATGAAATAATTTACAGAGCAAATGTAAGAAATATTAAAAAGTTATCTGATGACAATGAGCAAGCAGATGTTAGTCTTGTTCTATCCTCTTTCATGGCATCTGCTCTTCCTTTGTTATCCTATAGGGAGTGTAAAATTTTTCAAGGGCTCCTCAGTAGTATTCCTGTATAGAGGAGAAATCCATAATAGCAGGAGACTGATTAAGGCATTCCACAGGCTAGAGGTTATGAATAGGAGGAACTGCTGAGATAAATTGGAAGAGCTGATGGTGATGTTCCGATTATGCAGGGACTGCAGTAGACTTTAGAGTCTTTAGTATCACAGAGCACAAGAATGAGGTTGTTCAGAAGCTATTCTTCTGTTTCTATCTTAAAGTCTTTTTTTCTTTTCTTTTTTTCTTTTATTTTCTTTTCCAGGATGTTCTGAATCTTGTGGTTATAAGTACCTAACATGTCAGTAAAGAAATTCATGGGACATTTTGTTTTCCAGAACAATATACATTATCATCCTCAAGGCCATGGTTAGGTCCAGAAGTAAGTAATTACGGGCCCACTCATATGCATTAAGTACATCTGTATTTCATATAGTTAAGGTCTTAATTTCTGAATAAAGTGAGTTATTATTTTCTTAACTAGCATACTGAATTATATTGTGCCTTGAAATGCATGTTTAATTTCAAGAACATTTAAATCTATTAAGCATGTTCTTATCTTTTATTAACTTTAAGCTAAGTTCTTCACATCATTACAATTTATTGCAATATTTACAAGGTTTCAGCAAAATCCCATTGACGAAAGTGAGCACCTGCAAGAAATAAGCCTCCAAATACAATCTTTCATTTAAAATAAATAAATAAATGAATGAAAGAAACAGATGATTCGATCTAATTGCTCCTCAGTTTATGCAAGGCACATAGTTCACTTGTGAGCAACAGCCCCATGAGCCTTCACACTGCTCAGAAAGCTGTAGGATTTACCATTTTGAGTTATGTGCATTTTGGCAAGTCAGTGTACTTACTGTGTCTGTGGCATTAGATCTTTTGGGGTAACAGATGGAGACAGCAATTTTTGAGCTTTTTATCATTTCAGCTAACATTGTCTGACATAATTTTTTAAACTTGAAGACTGCTTGGAAAAAAGGGTACTCAAGTGCCAGATTTTGGGAACAATAAAAAAGCAATCCGCCTTTAGTAATTTTGTGCTGTTGTAGCAACACAAGCCTTCTGCTCACTAACAGCAGTGGAATGAAGAAGTCTCCTGCTCACATTTCTCCATCCTTTTGAGAAATCTGGGACAATTTTTTAAATCACTACAGTGTGCATCGAGAAACATCTGTCAGCTGAAGCATCAGCACAATCAGCTTAACTACCTGCACTGAAATTAAAGGGCCAGCAAAATAATACCCCCATGTGAAAGTATTAAATATATGTTAGTGTATTCTCAGGCTGTAGCATTTTCAGTTATATAGACTAATCCTTTGAAATCTTGGGAAGTATTCAGAAAAAAAAAAAAAAGTAAAGCAAAGTACCTGGAAAACACATCTTTAAGGTGGGCAAGTTTCACATTCCTATTTTAGTGTTTATTTTCATTAGCATAAAATAAAGCTTAAGGCCAAATCATAACGGTACACTTTTACACATATTTTTGTTAGATTGTTTTCACTCCGAAAGTGGAGTAGCAGGCAGCAGAGGATCCCTGAATACCTGGAGTGGTGAAGGAACCCCAAGGTCTGCAGAAGGGCCCATCCTACTGCCCCATCCTGGGAGGAGAGCAGCCAGGAGGCACCAGGGGTATCAAGCAGAGCCTAGGCAGAAAAAATGTTACACCTATTCCTGTATCTTGGTTTTTTTCTTTTTTTCAGGAGAAGATGGGGCTTGGAGGTTGGGGCAGGGGAAGAAGGAAGAGGCTTTTTTGGTAGGTGGTTGTCTTTTTCTCTCTTATCTCCACCCTCATGGAGATTAGTAATTTTATCCAGCACTGAATCACTGAACAGGAGTTGAACCTTACAGTAGCAGTTAAAAAAAAAAACAAACCAAACACACAGGGGTAGTAAAAACCAGCTTCACTATTTTGTGAAGCTTCATGCTACACTAGGAGCGTAAGTAAATATAATTTTGGTTTCCTTATCTCCATATTACACACAAGTTGAGGGTTTGTCAATATTCTTCTAGGCTCTTTTGAACATTTATCAGTCAGCATTGGCAGCTGTGACAGGATGACTGCTCGTTGAATACCAAATGTACCAACACAAAGCTGTCATTCTTCAACAGGTTATTACTTTGAAAAGATTATTATTTAAGATAAGTTTTCTACATATACTTGGGCCAGACTTTCCACCATGTCTGAGTTCTAGGAGGATGTAAAATACTTTGATGCAAATTGTATCTGCAAGTAGTACATGTAATATTAATACTTCTGTATAAGTGGATCTTTGTATTGAAAAGGCATTTCCTTATTCCGTAATATATCAAGGTCTTACATATACTAGTGTTTATATTAATGCCTATTATTAATAAACTGTAAATATTTTAAAATGGAAACTCTTGCAGAATATAATGACATTCTTGGATTAACATACATTTTTTTACATATTTATAAAAAATCCAATTTCACTTTTATTACACAGAAAACCTGCTCCACGCTGAATGCATTGAATGTCAAGGTTAGAGGTGAATAATTTCTCCAGGACTTGGAAATGCTTACTTCACAATAACCTAGGAGCTGAATGAGCGTGGAGAGGGGAAGAAAAACCCTTACACTACAGAATTGCAGATGTGCATTTAGAATAGAACTGTTTCCATACCATCATATATTTGTAGATCTGAAGTGATCTTTGTTTCTGTGAATTCTCCACTGCTGAGAGGGTGAATGAAAATAATGCAAGAGCTAGATATAAACCATCTCTTCTTTAAAGAAAATCCTAATCTCATTAAGAGGTTTGCTAGTCACCCCACAACAAATAAAATGTAATGATGGTATATATGCAGTGCAGAAAGTATCTGGCTATTAAAATTAATTGGGTTTTTTGATTACAAGATACACTTTTATAGTGTATCTTGAAGACACATTTTCATCAAGCAGATACAAAGAGAATATTTAAATTACTTTGGGAAGATGCTGGAAATGTTTCTTATGTACTTTAGGGGTTTTTTTCCTTCAGTTCTTCTTTGTTGAAGTAATGTAATTTAATGGTAATAATTGAGGAAATCCAGCACCTTTTATTTTACAAAAATAATGTGTTTATAAATTTAAAAAGCTGTGGTTTCAGTGTCTAAGAAAAGACATGGCAAAAGCTTTTTAGGGAGTGGGGGAAATAAATCTTCTAATACATATAGAAGTAGTATATGGTATAAAATGTTTCATATATCTCATGGCCTTCCTTTATTTGGTGTACATTCTCTCGTATTTATCTAACTGAACAAATACTAATCATAATATTTCATTTTTGTTTTGGTTAATGTTTCAAAACTATTTCAGTTGCTCTTTCCATTAGTATTGATTTTCCTGTATTCTTTAGTCTCGTTAATATTTTGTTTGGTTGCAATTAGTATTGTTGCTGTTTCTTAGTTAGGTAAAGGCTACCATTATACTCATTTTTCATGAGTATTCATGATGCTGGAACTCTGTCAAATGAGTACAGGAAGACAGAAAACACAAAGGGATGCATATACCTTCAAAGCAAATTCACTAATAATGTGAATAAATACCCCTGGGAATAACTTTATAGAATTTAGTCAACTCTAGTCTTGTTTAATTAATCCTTGGAAACCGTAAACTTAAATCTGTTGTCTCACTTAATTAGGTTTTTCTTTTTAATCCAGCTTGCATTTTATTGGTTATTTCCAGACCTCTATTGTTAAGATGGCAGGAGTTTAATTATTTCTTGATTTGCATGTAAAAGCAACATCATTAATGACATTACGAAAAGAGCTTCACTCTTTAAAGTAGCAAAGGTTTTGTAGCCCAATCTTTAAGAAAGTAATCCTGCATCCGTTTTGTTTTATCCTGTTTAGAATCTTTGCACTTCCTAACTGATGTGCCATTTAATACACTAGCAATTAAGAGGAGAAACAGGACTGATTGAAAACATTGATTTTGGATTAAAAACAATTAATTCCTCCAACTGTGAGCAGAGTGGTCATATTGTTTGTTGTTTATAGATATTCAGGAATCAGTTGAGTCATTTATGCTAATATCCGTGCATCCCTAAGAGTTCAGAGAATCTTAGAATGGGTAATTAACTGTGCTAAGCTTCTTATTTGAAATTGTTTATTCATCATTTCCCCCCCTTAAAAGTACTCATTTTATGGCACAGGAGCTATAGTCATGGACTTGCTCTTTTCTTACATGAGCAGATTGTACAAATTGCACACAGACCTTACCCAAAGATATCATGGTCTAAATGTAAGCTGAAAGGGCACATGTAGACCAGGGGGAACAAAGTGAACATGGAGCTTTTTGGGAAGTTTCATTGACATATCAGCGGGGCAGTTATTACCAAGCTTTTTATTAGGTTTTGCATCGAAGGGAAAGAATTTTGAAAGATGAAAAATGGTTAGGCCTTCTACATCTCAAGATAGTCTCCCAAGTGTGAGAAATTGTGTCTGTGAGTACTTAAAATTTAACACATGAGCAATAGAGGCAGGCATAAGTAGAAGTGGGAGCCAGTATGGACTGAAAGGTGATAATATTTAGTGAGGGACGTAGCTGTGAAGGGCTTTGGAAGTGAAGAGAGAAGCTTATGCTTGATTCACAGGAAAGGGGCAAGCAGCAAAAAGAGAGCAGATGGTTTCAGAGCTAAGAAAATGGTCTTCACAGAAGCATTAAGGGTGGGACAAAGTTGTACTTATCATCAGACAACTGAGGTCACAAAAGCCTGAGTGTATTCCTCTGTGTATCTGAGTTTTGGAGTCCTTAAGGACACCTGGCTCTTAAGGAGACAAGGGACATCTAAATCTTTTCTCCTACAAGGCAATGAAGGTAGGGAATATAAAGGTTTGGAGAAGTATCCCTTAGGGGAAAAAAAAAATCAATGGTTGAATTTGTAGTTTCGTTTAAAATGCTTTGATGAGTCAAAAGATATTTTAACGGACAAGGTCATTAAATAAAATTTTATTTAAATGGAAAGTAAATTTTCCTTGGGAAATCACTCCTATGAAAAATTTTTCATTATCTCAAAGTGAACACTGTGTAAACAATTCAAAATCTGCCAGGGCTTATCCAAAAAAGATTTTCAAATGATGAGACTTTGCATACAAAAATGACTGGGTCATTAATTATTTGCTAATCAAAAAAAGGCTGGTTTATATATTGATTAAGCCATCAATACTCAAGAAAATATTCTGAACATTTTTTGTTGTGGTTCTGAATGCTGCACACACTGTCAAAAAATATACTTTGTAGAATGGTCAAATGGTAATTTTTATTCTGATGTCTTTACCATTTTGGTTTTTCTGTACTATTTCAGCCTTTGTGTACTGTCTTGGACCATATTTTAAGTTACCACAGATTGCTTTAGAAAATTTAGATAAAATTAGGCAATTATCATAAACACGGAGTCATAACTTCTCCAGATAACACTGAGAAGAACATGTAGAAACTGGTAATTGCCTTCTCTCCCTGAAAGCACTGAATTACAAAGTTTAGCTAGTCACTGAAGCTTGGTACTGAAGTATTGTTAACTAACACCTTTATAGTTCTTATCTGTCATGGGCTGTACTTAGCTGGATATATTTGTCATTGTGGGCCTCATCTTTCATTGATTCATAGAATAATTTTTGTTGGAAAAGACCTTCCAGATCATGAGTCCAACTGTTAATCTAGCACTGACAAGTCCACCACTAAACCATGTCTCTCAGTACCACATCTAATCGTCTTTTAAATACCTCCCGGGATGATGACTCCACCACTTCTCAGGGCAGCCTGTTCCAGTGTTTAAAAAAAACCCTTTTGGTGATGATTTTTTTCCCCTAACATCCAATCTAAACCTCACCTGACATCTGTAACAGCTGTTATAACTTCTGTATATCTTAATTGCCTTCCAAATCCTTTAGAAATTCATAATTTGTGGGGTTTTTGAGAAACATTTTTCAAGGATGTTTGTTGCCTTGTTCCTTATGTTTTATGCCTCTGGATATGTTGGGACTGTTCTGCAATAGCCGGTGATACACTTCATGAGACAATGTGCCCACCTCTTTTGAAAATTTTTTTCCCTTGCACTATTTTTGGTGGTGGTGACTTCAGACATCACAGAATCACAGAATCATAGCGGTTGGAAGGGATCTCGAGAGATCATTGGGTCCAACCACCCCTGCCAAGGCAGACTCCCTAGCTCATGTTGCACAGATAGGCATCCAGACAGGTCTTGAATATCTCCAGGGAGGGAGACTCCACTACCTCCCTAGGCAGCCTGTCCCAGTGCTCTGTCACCCTCACTGTGAAAAAGTTCTTCCACATGTTGGTGCTGAACGTCCTGTGCTCCAACTTGAGGCCATTGCCCCTTGTTCTGTCCCCACAGACTACTGAAAAGGGGCTGGCCAATTCCCCCTGCATCCCATACTTAAGATATTTATAAACGTTAATAAGGTGCCTCCTTAGTCTTCTTTTCTCTAGACTGAACAGTCCCAGCTCACTCAGCCTTTCCTCATAGGGGAGATGCTCCAGGCCCTTAATAATCTTCGCAGCCCTTCTCTGGACTCTCTCCAGGACATCCCTGTCTTTTTTATACCAGAGAGCCCTGAACTGGACACAATACTCCAGGTGGGGCCTGACCAGGGCAGAGTAGAGGGGGAGGATCACCTCCTTTGACCTGCTGGCCACACTCCTCTTGATGCCCCCCAGGATCCCATTGGCTCTCTTAGCCACCAGGACACACTGCTGGCTCATGGCCAACCTATCATCTACCAGGAAATTACATGTGTCATTTCAATTGTCAGATTTTATTGTTAAAGACCAGTCTACTTATTCTTGGGGGAAATCATCATCTTGAAGCACTAAGCTCAAAAATGACTTGCCAGAATTGATTACGTGGCAGAACTATATTCAGAACCTCTATGTACCAAAGATAAAATATGCATGCCAGCACAGTACCACTGGTCAGTGAGTGTAAAAGATCCTGCTCTGCCTCTTTTATACTCATTTCATCTTTAAAAACATGCTTTAAGCAACTCGAATCTGAAGCAAATGGAACAAGTATAGGTCACTGTCTTACAGCTTTTAATTACCTCTAATATCCTGGAGGGCTAAAGACAATCTAGCACATGGATGCTTGCAGAGATCATTACTTTCCCTTTTCAAAGACTAATTCTCTGTAGCATGATTAAATATGTTGTTTTCTTAGAGTATATAAAAATTTAAAAACATGGAATTAAGATGTTCTACTTTTTTTCAGTCATGGTTTTACTTATGTTTCTCTATGATAGATTGTTTTGCATAAAGATTGTATTAACAATTGTGAAAATATTAACTTAAATGTGTTCGTGACATGCTTTCACTGAGTCCTCTTCATCTCAATTACATGAGACACTGGTGCATGGAATCTTCCATATTATTGGGTGCTAAACGAAGTAGGTGCAGCCTTAGGCAACACAGTACCACAAAATTACCTAATGTGACTATATCCCAAAGCAACGAATGCCCTGCTACATCTTTTGACTAAATTGTCTCATGAATATGCAAAATGTGGTTAAATTGTGGAGAATGCAGAATTATTTACAATTCAAATACTGTCACCCAAATGCATATTAAAATTAATGACTTTTGGATAAATGCTAATGAATAGGAAATAATTCTGCTTTTAAAATATAAGAATATTCATACATCAATAATTGATGTATTTTGCTTTTGAAACTAAGTAGCTTTGTTTCCACTTAGAATAGAAGGAGCGCCACACTAGTTATTTCTACTAAATGGTCTTTTATCAGAACTTATATTTATGCCTACAAATAACTTCATATTTCTTTTCTTCTTCTCAGCATGGCCCTAGTCAGAATTATTTTATGCATAATTAGGTTTTGCATACACAGATGAACACCTTGGCACAAACATGATGCATGACTAGATCAGGCATGCTAACTGTCAAAAATTAATAATCCAGGTACCAACTGACGAGGGAGAAGTAAACATGCTTCAGCATGTTTGCTTCTGTATAATATTTGCAGGGATGGATGAAGTTCTGAATGATGGGAAAAAGACCCATGAAGTTAGGAATTTTCTGAAGTTATCATCTTAAAATGCACACTTACACTCAACACTGGAACAGTACAAGCCAGCAGATGTGATGATGGCATATTGAATCATTAACTTGTTAACCATACCCTTCTACTTTTCATGTCAGTTTCTCCTACGTGCACTTTTGTGATGGGTAAAATGGCACAGCTACTGCTGTGCAAAATGGTTAGCTGCTATAGTTCAGCTCAGATACATTAACACGTAATATGGTCCAATAGCATAGGGCCTTCTGTAAAGTAGGAAACCAATGACTGAAAAAGTCAGAGTCTAGTCATGCAGAAATGTTCATAAATATCTTAGAATCACTGAGAAGCATGAAAGGAGAGCCTTCTTAGCAAATGTACCGTGTTCTGCTTTTAAAATTCCCGGTTTAAGATGCATTAAACATAATTCTTGAATCGTTTACACTAAATAGGTAACAAATGCAAGAACAAGATCTAAGTGAAATAAAAGGATCCTCCATGTCACTTGTCATTAAAACCAGACTTAAATCTTGGCTTTAGAGGCGTTAGTTTCTGCTCAGGCAACTAATGAAAGGTCAGGTTTTGCAGGTAATGCAGTCTTCAAAATCTCATTACTTTATAAAGGTTTCGGCAGACTTTTTAAAGACCCTATGCATAGCAGAAAGACTCATTTCCCTTGAAACATCAATGGAAATCAGCTTGTATACTTGCTCTATCTTGTCTTTCCCTGGGGCTCCCTCCTCACCAGGCTGCTGGTTCCCAGGAGCACTGGCTGCTGCAGGAAGGCAGTTCCCATGCAAGCTGTCTTCTGAAACAATTGTGTGGAACCAGGCACTTGGGAAAAAACTGCAGATTCCTATTCTTCCTACAGTAAATCGTTCAGAGTCATCTTCATTTTTTTAAACCTGTGTGTTGCCTCAGTCCTGTCCTATTTGGCCACACTAGCCATCTGTGCTACAGCTGGGAATTTTATCAGACTGCTCTATCATGTATATCCATTCTTTTCCTGACTATGTATACAAAAAAAATCCCAATTTTACCTTCACTTTAGTGAAAATTAATAATGCAGTGCCATTAACAACACTGATCGTGAGTTTCCTCATGGTACCTGAAAGCAAGCGACACTTTACAACAAATTCTGATTGATCCCACTTCCTTACAAATGTATGCTCTTGCTCTAGTTATAGGAGCAAAGTATACTTACCGTCTAACAAAGTAACTCTGGTATTTCTCAGTGATTTCAATCCAATAGTTAATGTTGAAGCAAGGACCATTTATCTCACCAGAATTATTAGAAATAGGCTTTCTAACAACTGTTCTTTTGTAACATGAAAATATTTCTGATTCAGGTCCTGTTAGTTAAATGAAAAAAAAAAAAAACCAGTGAAGAGCAAATTATGGAGAAATAACAATAATTTATGAAACCACTATCCCTCATTTCCGTATTTTTCCTTCAGAACAATACACCAGAGTGGCCATCTGCAAGCTGTGCTGAACTGTGCTATACCCAGGACTGAGGGTCAACAGATCGGTACTAAAATTCATTGAAATTAACTGCAAAGAATTATTAATATATCTTCTGTCATGATGGCTTTGTAGCCCATTCACATTTTCAGGTGGAATAATATCTGTGTAGTTACAATGTTTTCCTTCTACACATCTGTCTTAACAAGAACCTAAGGCTGACCTCCTAGTACACTTAAAGTCAAAAAATCCCAACCTCAAACCACCACCACCCCCAAAAAAAAACCCCAAACCCAACAAAAATCTTTTGTGGGCACACTAAAAAACAAAACCAAGCAAAATGTTTGTTTTCAAATAAATACTTTTTTTGTTTCTATTTGAAACATGAACACTCAAAAGCACTTAAAATGAATGACGCTTTTTGCCATTCATTTAGTCTGAGCCATGAAAATAAAAATATACTCTTTATACATAAATATAGACACATATGTACAGAAGATACATATTTCTGCATAGTAATTTTCAATGCTCTTTTCTATGTTTGCACTGTATTGCAGAATTTTGATCATGAATGAAGCAGGGCAGAATTCAAATTCAAAGTATTCTGTTCATGTTAAAATTAAAGTCATAAAAATATGTTCTGTAGATGTTAGTTCTTCTGATATTAGTAAGCCTTTCTTGAAAATATTTGGCTTTCCAGCAGTTCTGACAAAAAGTATGTACATTATGAAAAGGGGGTTTTAATGGAAATAAATTAAAGCAAAGCATGTAAATTATTTATAGAAAATCAGAATGAGACTATCCCATCTCACATTTTACAGAAAAAAGTCTGATTTAATTTTGTATTTCATGCACCAGAAAGGATGCTTTTGGTAATCCAAATCTTTGATCAGCTAAAAACTGACTGGAGACCATGCAATCCTTGGAGATAGAAATAAATTAAATGCCTCCAAACAGCTGAAAACCAACTTACTCACTTATGGAAGTGATAAACCAGGTTTTGAATTTGATTTTGTTAGTGATAGAAGTACTCTAGTAACCTTTTTAAAAATTGCAGGACATAGAGAAAACTCAGACACTCAGTAGGTCATATCAAAAAGCAATAGGCATAACAGATTTTGAGAAGGAATGATTATGTGTCTCAGGGAACGTGCTGTAGTCAGACTTATGTGATGTAATAAATCGATATGTAAGTGGTTACGTTCTAATGCTAATTTCTCTGATCTGTTTAAAGTCTGTTTTACATACAAAATGCGAACTGTGGGTATTATGCTCCTGTTGTTAGGTTTCTGCTTGCAGTTCATCTCTATATTTTTTTATTTTTAGGAGGAAATATGCTGAATTTAATACTAAATGGAGATAAAGTAGTTCCATCAGTGTGATTAAGAACACTACTGAGAATAAATAACAGAATTACACAAAGAGGCATTCTGGTTATTTTGTGTGGTGTTATGTGAACGGAATAGAATGAAGCCTCAGTTTCTTTGTGGGTCTCTGTTCTGGGGTTTTCTTTTCCTTTTTCTTGGTAGTCCTAATCTAACACATTCTGGGTTCCCTCAAAATACTGGAACAAAAGAGAATGTGGAAATTGTGCCATTATATGTATCAATGGTATCACATTAAAATGTTGTCTAAGGAAATAGTGTACGTAGCACTAAAATCTAAAGGCACCAGTGTAGAAAAGGTGTTTAGGTGACTAAATTTAGATACTTGTGTTTTCAGCTTCAGAAACAAAAAAAAATCTCCTGATGCTAGTCTAAAGCTTATCAGACCATGATCTGCTTTACAAGTTTTCAAGCTGGTAGGCATCATTTTCAGCTTTTGTCAGGGGCAAAATATTGGTAAAGTATTAAAATCAGCCCTACTCCTTTAGGTGTTACTTCAAAATCAGCTGTAATCTGTAAAACCAAATACGGTGTAGAGAGACTGCTCTCAGTCTCCTGACTTTGCTCATAACATGCAGGGGTCTGAGTGCAGTAGCAGTTTTGACTGGATCAGATTGGAAATCAGCTTTTGCTGTGCCCTGTTCTCAGCTCTCAGAAATGTGTCCAAATTTGAGGTTATTGCACCACAATGAATAGCTTGACAGACCTTTGGAATATGTAAGGTGGTTATAGTTGCTTGTCTTTTTCCCTTTAAAAATTTACTTCTACTGTGGCCTTCTCTTTTAATTCCATGGTAAACATTCAATACGTTTGTCATCAAAACCCAGAGGATGAAAGGGTGCAGAGGAGTGTGCAGAGATATAAACCAACAGGGATCAATATGAAGCCATATCTCTATGTCCAACCTAGCAAAACCTCATAGGAGTCAGTGCTAATTAGCATTATGTCATGCCAAAGTGAAAAGACTGTGCTCCTTTGGTCCCCACTTTATTACTTTAAGTTTTCGGTAGGCAGTAAACTAGAAGCTTCTCACCAGGCAGCACGGTGTAAATGAAACCCAAAGATTTAGTCTAGAGGAGAGTACAGGGACTAAATATAGTAAAAAAAATAAGCACTGAACACAGACATAAGCATTTGCATTTCTGTGTAATCATATTTTCCTGTAAGGTCGTTAGCTCAGTTTTCATTTCTTCCTTTGCATTTACTTTTTGGAGGTATGTTGAGACACATTAATGGTTGAAAAGTTACTTACTTTTCCCTCCAGCTATGACTCTTCTACCATATTAAAAGGTTTCATACAAATTTCTCATTTGATAATCTCAAGAAAGAAGAGCAGCAAAATTATTTAGAGAGATGGATGTATCTGAAGAACAGATGAGCAAAATGACCTACCAAGATTAGATGATCTCTCAAGGTCCGAGTTAGATAACAAGTAGTAGATTACATCTCCAGTCTTCTGAATCCATTCCTGTGTGTCCTTGTCTCTCTTGCCTAGTTCCCTGTGATGCACTTTCACTGAACAGAAGCTGTAAACTATCACAGAGCTTTTAATTTATATAACATTTCACCAGTTACTCTACAAAGTTTTTTCAAGTATCCTAATGTGTCTACTAGGGAAACAGTTCATAACAGCAATTTACTTTCATGATCTAAAAGTTAAAGACAATTGTTAATGGTAAACCAGCAACCAGGGGTGATGAATGAAAGAAATGAGGTACATGCTGTGTCAGCTATGGAAACAAACAAGTAAACAGTATGATTTGTCACTATATTATTCGTACTTGGGTAAATAAGTGTTTTTTGGAACAATCCCTTGGGGTTCAATTAAAGTCTGTCCCAAATTATGAAATAAAGCTCTAGTAATGAGCTCAAACTCCTTCAGCCACTGTATGCAGCCTAATGAAAAGCAAAAATGGGAAATATAGCTGATGCAAGAGGTTTTATGCTCAAGTTCTCTACATTCAAGGAAAAAGAAAAAAAGAATATACACTAAGGACTCATCTCATCAGATGGACTAAATGCCTGTTTAGACAACTAATTCCAAGAGAGGGTAGTTTGCCTCACTTCCCAGTGGAAGAGTAGTCTTTCCCTTTGGCTGGGAGAGGCATTAGCACTCTGGAGGAAGGGAAAGAAAACATGACAGTTAGACAGTTCCAGTTTCCTTTGGGCATTGAATGTTTTCCCAGACTGCTATTAAGTGTGCAAGGGTTTGTGAATGCTGCTTCTTCAGCAACAACCCCTTACTGCGGCATTGCCTTGCACCTAGAAAAGTGTTTATTCCTATACTAAATGGGTTGTTCCAAAGGATATGAAAAACATATGTTGAAATGCAAATATGTATGAAGGAAAGGTCAAGAATGGAAAGAACTTTCTGAGATGTTGGCACAGAAGACATGCCAGGTGGTATTTGAGTCCCTAGAAAATATAAATTGAGAAGAAAAGTATCGAGTCCTTCTGTTACATGGGTAAAGAATAAAAAGAATGCACTTACCTAATGAGAGACTAGATGAATTATGATTGATGAAGGAATAGATTTAGAAATGGACAAAGAATTAAAATCCAGAGGATGATAAGACAAAAAAATACATTAGGCATGTAGTATATTGTCCTAATTTCAGCTGAGATAAGAATTAATTTTCTTTTCAATAGCTGTTCTGTGTTTAGTAATTGGTGTGACAATAATGTTGATAACACACTTATGAATTTAGTTGTTTCTTGGTAGTTGTAGTTCTTTCACTAAGTCAAGGATTTTTCAGCTTCTTCCGCTCTGCTAGGTGCACAAGAACCTGGGAGAGCACAGCCAGGACAGCTGACCCAGACTGGACAAAGGGATTTTGCCTACCGTGTGGTGTCATACTCCAGATATAACTGGGCAAGTTCCCCGGGAGGCAGGATCACTGCTTTGACTGGACATCAGATTGTTTCTTTTTCCTTCCACATGAGAATAGGATTTGCATTTGTGCATCACTTTTTATTTTGTTTTGTTATTGTTATTACTGTTTTTATTATTATTAGTTTCCTTGGTTATCCATTTAAACTCTTTTTAAGCCAACACACCAGGTTTTCTTTCATTCTCCTCCCCATCTGCTTGGTGGGGGTGAGAGAGCCGCTGTGTGGTGCTCAGTTACCACCTGGGGCTAAACCACAATATATGTAAAAAACCAGCTACCAGAGTGAGAAATTAGAATATGAAGGCAGAATATAAATATATATTTATATATGCCTCAAATCTTGCTGAAAAAATACAGACTAACGGGGAGAAAACTAAAGGGAAGATTTTCTGTACTGGAAAGGATGGAGAGATTCTGAATTAATGATGCAAAGCATGTTATTTCAAAAGGCTTAAGTGATAAAGAGAAATAAGGAGAAAAAATAATGAGAGAGACCCCAAGATCAAAGGTGGACTTTTTAAGAGGAGGGAGAACATTTAGATGATAAAGCACCAGGTTACGGTTGATATGTGAAAATACATTTGCATTCTCACAAGACATATACACACTAGACCTAAATCAGCAAAACACTAACAGTCTTCTGTCTGGGACTTACTATGAGATCAGTTTTGCCTAGAGAGACTGCATTTGAATAGAGAATTATTTCAGTCTATAGAGAATTATTTCTGTCTATTGTGATATCTCTACTACTGTTCTTTTGGATTTTAGCCCAGCATGAAGGATGAGAGGAATGCAAACAAAAGATGGGAAAGTTAAGATCTGTGTAACTAACACAGAGCTGTCATCTTGGTAAATATAAATGCACAATCATAAATATATACAGAATTTCAACATTATATAAATACATCTGGATAAGAACACAAGGTCAGGCATGATTTGTTTTTCAAGAGGTTGATGAACTCTGAGTATATTGCAGCCGAGAATTGGTAAGGACCTATGCAGCTGCTGAAAGCAAAAAAATGTGGTCAGGACTACGGGCATACAGTGAACATTTGTCAAACTGACAGCACTGGAAACTGGTATAACCTCTATACACAAGAAACAAATACAGTGTGAGAACCAGCAGTATAAACTTCCCTGTAATTACATCCACAAGAAGTAGAAAATAATGTGAATAGAAGAAGAGATTCAGACTTACAGTCCGTTCCTTTTTTTTTTTAAATAATCCAAATATTTTTCTAAATAGTGGAACTCACAATTTTGGTATGTGTAAACTGGAAATCAGGCTTTCATTTTATAGACACTGTAACAGTCATAATAATGAGTTCATTCTTTGTTGATTTCAGCCACATTTGAACTAGTGACCTAGACAGGAAAACATTGATTTACAACTGAACATTTGTAACAGTGTAGAACAAGGAGATTTAATAGATTATATTTTTTATAATTAAAAACCACTTAGCTTAATGAAATAATTTATTTTTAATTTTCTGAACTCACAGTTCTTTTCTGGAGTTTTTCCCTTGTAGTAAAACCATGTTTCAAATTTACTCAGGAAGGATTTTTTTTTTTTTCCCTTCATAGTTCTCCCTAATATTGCAGGGATTAAAAGATAGTGTGAAAAGGGAAAGGAACAGCATATCTACATAATAATTTAATTTACTAAAATAATTGTTTCATCATCAAATAATAATAAACATAAATGAGATCTTACAGAGCAGTTTTTCAAAGAGCTTCCATTCTAAAATTAGGAAATGTGAGAAATGCTACAAGTACACTAGCCAGTATAAGGAGCAGAGTATGTTTAAATTGTCAGTCTGCTTAAAATACTCGGTATCATGTGATTTAAATTTTAGCCGTGCTTTTCCATATGCTGTGTTTGCGTTCTGTTACATCACATCAGTACCATACTATTCTCAGCTGCAAAATGTTAATAACACTTGTTCTTAGAAGCTCAGAGTCATAGGGAGTCTTAAACTATTCATATTGTTTTTAGGATTTGTCCTCAGTTTTAGCTAGAGTAGAATTAATTTTCAAAAGAAGCTGGGAGAGGATGCATCTAGGATAGCTGGCCCAAACTAGCCAAAGGGATATTCCATACCATGATGTCGTGCTCATCATATAAAGAGAGCTGGCTGGGAAGGAAGCATCATTGCTCAGGAGTGGCATGTGCATCAGGCTCCAGATGGTGAGCGAATTGTGTATCACCAACTTTCTATATTTTTTATAGTATAATTGTTGTTATTTTCCTCTTCCTTTGCTGTCCCAGTAAATGGTCCTTATCCCAACCCACAAGTTTTACCTTCTTCTTCCAATTCTTCTCCCCATCCCACTAGATGGGGATGAGTGAGTGGGTGTGTTGCTCAGCTGCCAGCTGAGACTGAACCATGACAGTCCTATTTGGTGCCCAATGTGGAACTAGGAGGGTTGAGATAATGACTTATCTGATCAGAGCATGTTAAAACAAGGTTGTTATGTGTGGCGACCGGCAGACAGCGACATGCAATTCGATATGAATTTTAGGTGAAGCCATTTTATTAGGTGAAATCACACAGATTATATACCTTTATTACTGCAAATGTGGCAAGCTAAAAAACTGTTCACACTGTATTGACTGGTTAGTAATTATAACAAGTTCTGATAAACCTATCTTATAGCTAAATATCCTAAGTTTAACTTTAATGCCTAAAAGTATCCACACACCTGCTGTTTTGACCCTCTTGTTATGGTTGGTTCCTAACATGTTCCATTACTCCCAAATACCTTCCCATAACTCCTTCTTGGTTTAGGGTGGCCTGTACCCCTATCAACAAGGCCACTGTGTTTTGAGAATGTGATTATTAGGATACTCAGAGCGTGAGTAACTTTTCCTTTCTCATGGGAACAGAAGAATACTGTCAAAGCCTAAATCTTGGGAGAAGAGAGCTAGGCCGCTGGCAGGTCTGCTGTCTTCCTCGACAGCTATGTGCATTTATTACATTAGTTATATAGTTGTTGGTCACAGTGGTGTTCTGTTTTTTCACACAGTTGTGCCATGTAAATCCTTACTTGCTGTATGTATTCCCTGTGGTGGTACTTCCCATGTCTGGGAGAGGGGTCAGGGTTCTCATTTTGCTGTACTGTGTAATGTTGACTTATGGTATGATAACATCACTGGTCATGAGGTTAAGCTTGTATTTGTGTGTGGCATTGCCGATATGCCCATACCTCAGATGACATCTCTTGGAATTTATTAATAATCACACCAAATCTATGGGAAGAAGGGAGAGGATACTTTCTGCCAATCTTTCACCTCCCCTTTTTCCTTCAGGTGGGTTACAACAGCTTTTGGAAGTCTTGGATATATAGATATGATGTTCAAGTCAGCATGCTTCTATAGCTAATGTCTCCTGAACGTGTTTCAGGTCTTGGTTAGGGTTACAAAAAATTGTTTTAAAAATACCACCCAGAGACCTCCCTCAAAGCTGGAGAGTCAGGGGTGGCATGGCATGTAAGAGAGTACGTGCAGGTATCTAGAGACCTTCTCATCCCCAGTGGTTTGGAGCTTCATACATGTACAACTACAGGACCCTGATGTTGTGGCAGAGCATTTGAAAGGAAAATGCTGTGGCTGCTGCAAAGAAGCATAACTCACTGCACTGTGCTGGGCCCTGGCCAGTATCTACCAAACACTGCTCCATGGTAGGAAGTACCCTCAGGGACAAGAGAGTGAGAAGAAGAGAGTGAAGACTGACAATAAACTACAGTGGCCTGCATGAAGTCATATCACTGAGTGCTGCCATGCCAGACATGCTAGAAATTCAATAAGAACTGGAGTCAAAGGCAGCCAAGTGGTACACCACAACTCACTAATGCAGGAGAGTGCTGGTCACAATTTGCTTTCACTTGGAGAGGTGTCCAGTACACCTGAAATCAACTGCCCCGGGATGGAAATACAGTCCCATGACTTGACACAGACTGATCTAGACTGCACTGGAAGAGGATGAAGCTCCAGAACACCTGCAATACATTTACAGCACCATTGTATGAGACAACATAGCAGAAGAAGTCTCTAAGAAAAAGAAGAAAATAGTTCATATCCTTCTGAAAGCTGGTTTTGCCATAAAACAAAGTAAGATCAAGGAACTGGCACAGAAGAGCCAGTTTTTAGGAATAAAATGGCATGATGCACACTGTCAGATCCAAGTGGATATGATCAACAAAATATCACCTATATCTCCACCAACTAGGAAACAAAGAAACACAAGCTCTCATATGTTTTGTGAGGGTTTGGACCTTTGAGTTTTACACCCATGAGTTTTAGCTTTTTCTTCTGATTCTGGAGTGAGTGAGCAGTGTGCTCACTGAGCAGAGTGAGACATTTAACAATAAAACCCCTATCGCCAGCACTGCTGATCAGAATCAGCTGGCTAACTTTGCTCTCCAGGTCTAATCAGACTAACTCAGGCTAACTCAGACAGGATGCTCTTTCCATTTCAACAGAAAAATTAAATTCTCCATACTTAAACATTTTTTTTACTCTAACAGTCCCTCTAAGTTAAGTTAGCTGTCTAAGCAGCATACACGTGACTCAGAATCAACTGTCTAATGTTAGTAGAAGTCATGTTGCCACACAGAGCACAGATACTTTCAATCTGGACAAAAGAATAGTTTGGGGTTTCTCCCTAGTTTTTTTCCATTTAAAGAAAAACAAATCAACCAAAATACACCAAGGAGAGATGTATGTCGTGTCATAAATACTGTTTACAAATAGTGACAGGGACAAGAGGTAATGGAGTTTTAAACTAAAAGATTAGATTTTAGGAAGAAATTCTTCACTGTGAGGGTGGTGTGGCCCTAGCACAGTGTCCTGGTTCTGGACAGACCAAGTGGCTGGGATCCCTGTCCAGAGAAGGAGGCACTGACAAAGTGATTGGAAAGAAGTCCAATGTATATCCAAGGGGATTTAATTCTAGGTGAGCACAGCGGCTAATTTCTTGGTGTATAACCAAATCAGTCCATGGCAGATGGTCTAAATAATAGATAAATGATTGTTGTGGTTCCGCCGGAGCCGGGGACCACGCATTCAGATTTCCCCCGGAGCGGGGCGGGACCACACCTTTGTAAATAATACCCACAGCATCTTAAACAGCATCCTTACAACTTTTACCGTAATTGCAACCGGGCCAGAGTCAGATCTACCGTTATCCCAACCTTTATTGTCCCACGTTCAGGTGCCAAAATATGTTGTGGTTCCGCCGGAGCCGGGGACCACGCATTCAGATTTCCCCGGAGCAGGGGTGGGGGGGGGAGAAAACCAAAAACAGCCCGCAGGTTGGGATAAGGGTATTTTTACTGGAAATAACAGGGGAAGAACAGATAACAATGAACAATACAACCTTTTGCTGAGATGAGCAGTTCAGATCGCGCACTCCCCGAAACGGACACTGCGCCGCAGCCCGCGCAACCCCAGCCGCAACACAAAGGACCCGAGCTCGCGCCGCGAGTCAAACAAAGCCCCGAGCCCAGAGCACGCTCTCTCCCGGTCCCTGCTGTTCGCGCGCCAACACTGCAACACCCCCTGCTTTTTATACTCGGCATGATGTAACTGGCATGGAATGATCCTATTGGTCAATTTGAGTTACTTGTCCCGAGCCCAGCAGGTTAGCCCCTCTTCCTGGCTGAAGCCCCTGGCTGAAACCAGGACATCATCCACCCCTCATTCCATGCCATTTACGTCATAACCAAAACCAACAAAATCTTTTATACAACATATAACAATTATAATTATGGCAGTAATGAATATACAACAACAAGTTATTTTACAGTCATTATACTACAATTTCTACTTAGTAATTATATTGGTTATTCTCCCCCAAAATCAAATCCCGTTGAGGTACACATCGCACTTCTCCATCTCTCTGCATTACCCACCAGGTACAACCAGGTCCTTGTGCAAAAACAACTCCAGATATGGGTTTGCCTTTGCCCGAAGCAGGGATGACCCAAACTGTCTTTCCCAGTATGCTCTTCAGATGCACTACTGGGACTCTATTTCCTTCTACAGTATGTGGAAACTTTGTTTGGACAGGGCCATCCCGATTGGTAGATCCTCTGGAGTTGACTAACCAGGTGGCTTCGGCTAGGTGTGTGTCCCAATGCTTGAATGTTCCACCCCCCATTGCTTTCAATGTAGCTTTTAAAAGTCCATTATATCGCTCAATTTTCCCAGAAGCTGGTGCATGGTACGGAATATGGTACACCCACTCAATGCCATGCTCTTTGGCCCAGGTGTCTATTAGGGTGTTCCGGAAGTGAGTCCCGTTGTCAGATTCAATTCTTTCAGGGGTACCATGTCGCCACAGGATTTGCCTTTCAAGGCCCAGGATTGTATTCCGGGCAGTAGCATGGGGCACAGGGTATGTCTCTAGCCAGCCAGTTGTTGCCTCCACCATTGTAAGTACATAATGCTTTCCCTGGCGGGTTTGTGGGAGAGTGATGTAATCAATCTGCCAGGCCTCCCCATATTTATATTTCATCCACCGCCCTCCATACCAAAGGGGCTTTAACCGCTTGGCTTGTTTAATTACAGCACATGTCTCACATTCATGGATGACTTGTGCAATAGCATCCATGGTCAAATCCACCCCTCGATCGCGTGCCCATCTATATGTTGCATCTCTCCCCTGATGACCTGAAGTATCATGAGCCCATCGAGCTATAAATAGCTCACCCTTACGTTGCCAGTCTAGATCTACCTGAGCTGCTCCAATCCTAGCGGCCTTATCCACCTGATGGTTGTTTTGATGTTCTTCTGTGGCCCGACTCTTAGGTACATGGGCATCAACATGACGTACCTTTACGACAAGCTTCTCTACCCGAGCAGCAATGTCTTGCCATAGATCAGCAGCCCATATGGGTTTGCCTCTCCGCTGCCAGTTGTTCTTCTTCCATTGCTGCAGCCACCCCCACAGGGCATTGGCCACCATCCATGAATCAGTGTAGAGATAGAGCATTGGCCACTTCTCTCTTTCAGCAATGTCCAGGGCTAACTGAATAGCCTTAACCTCAGCGAACTGGCTTGATTCACCTTTTCCTTCAGTAGCTTCTGCTACTCGTCTTGTTGGACTCCATACAGCAGCTTTCCACATGCGATTCTTTCCCACAAGGCGACAGGAACCATCGGTGAAGAGAGCATATTGCTTCTCATTTTCTGGCAGTGTGTTGTAAGGTGGGGCTTCTTCAGCACGTGTTACCTCCTCATCCTCTGGTGACATTCCAAAATCTTTGCCTTCTGGCCAGTCTGTGATTACTTCTACGATTCCGGGGCGATTGGGATTTCCTATTCGAGCTCGCTGTGTAATTAATGCAACCCACTTGCTTCATGTAGCATCAGTGGCGTGATGCGTAGAAGGGACCTTCCCTTTGAACATCCAGCCCAGCACTGGCAGTCGGGGTGCCAGGAGGAGCTGGGCTTCAGTTCCAATCACCTCTGAAGCAGCTCGAACTCCTTCATAGGCGGCCAATATTTCTTTTTCAGTTGGAGTGTAATTGGCCTCTGATCCTTTGTAGCCCCGACTCCAAAAACCCAGCGGTCGACCCCGAGTCTCCCCTTGTGCTTTCTGCCAGAGACTCCAAGTAGGGCCATTCTCCCCCGCTGCAGTGTAGAGCACGTTTTTAATATCTGTCCCTGTCCGGACAGGTCCAAGGGCTACTGCGTGGACTATCTCACGTTTAATCTGCTCAAAGGCTTGCTGCTGCTCAGGGCCCCATTGGAAGTCATTCTTCTTTCGAGTCACATGGTAGAGTGGGCTCACAATAAAACTGTAGTTTGGCACATGCATTCGCCAAAAACCTATAACGCCCAAGAAAGCCTGTGTTTCCTTTATATTGTTTGGTGGAGACATGGCTGCTATTTTATTGATAATGTCCATGGGGATCTGACGACGTCCATCCTGCCATTTTATTCCTAAAAACTGGATCTCTTGTGCAGGACCCTTGACTTTACTTTGTTTTATGGCAAGGCCAGCCTTTAAGAGGATTTGAATTATCTTTTCTCCCTTCTTAAACACTTCTTCTGCTGTGTCGCCCCATACAATGATATCGTCAATGTACTGTAAATGCTCTGGTGCTTCACCCTTTTCCAAAGTGGTCTGGACTAGTCCATGGCAGATGGTGGGACTGTGTTTCCACCCCTGGGGCAGACGATTCCACGTATATTGTGTACCTCTCCAGGTGAAAGCAAATTGTGGCCTGCACTCTGGCGCCAGTGGGATTGAGAAGAAGGCATTGGCAATGTCAATCGTGGCATACCACTTAGCTGCTTTCGATTCCAATTCATATTGGAGTTCCAGCATGTCCGGCACAGCAGCACTCATACCTGGAGTGACTTCATTTAGGCCACGATAATCTACTGTCAGCCTCCACTCTCCATTGGACTTCCGCACTGGCCATATGGGACTATTAAAGGGTGAGCGAGTCCGGCTGATCACTCCTTGACTCTCCAGTTGACGAATCAGGTTGTGGATGGGGATCAGAGAATCTCGGTTGGTTCGGTACTGTCGTCTGTGTACTGTTGTTGTAGCAATTGGCACTTGCTGTTCTTCAACTTTCAACAACCCCACAACAGAAGGATCCTCTGAGAGTCCAGGCAAGTTACACAACTGTTCAATTTCGTCTGTCTCCACAGCAGCTATCCCAAAAGCCCACCGGTACCCTTTTGGGTCTTTGAAATACCCTCTACGGAGATAGTCTATACCTAGAATGCATGGAGCTTCTGGGCCAGTCACAATGGGGTGTTTCTCCCAGTCCTTTCCAGTCAGGCTTACCTCAGCCTCTAATACAGTCAATTGTTGGGACCCCCCTGTGACTCCAGAAATGCAAACAGGTTCTGTGCCTTTATAATTTGACGGCATTAAAGTACACTGGGCACCAGTATCCACTAGAGCCTTGTACTCTTGTGGGTCTGACGTGCCAGGCCATCGAATCCACACCGTCCAGTAAACTCTGTTATCCCTCTCCTCCACCTGGCTGAAGGCAGGGCCCCTCTATTGCTGCTGATCATACTTGCCGTTCATTGAGTGCATGAAGGACTTGGAGGTTCCCTCAAGAGGATCAGACATATCAGGAGTGTAGATAGGCCTTCTGCTTGGTCGAGGGTTCTGTTCGGTGGTAACTGGTGCAGCGTTCTTCCTGGTGAAATCTCGACGTGCGATTGTTTTACCTTGCAGCTCGTTCACTCGTGCTCGAAGGGCTGAAGTGGGCTGCATATCCCACTTCCTCATGTCCTCCCCTTGGTCAACCAGGTAAAACCACAGTTTACCTCGTGGTGAGTACCCTCGGTTTTCTCCCTCTCGGGATGATGGACGCCTTCTTCCAAAAGCTGCCACACTGCTCTGCAAGGGTCGGGAGCTGTACACATTGTTGTCAAGGCGCTGGACCAGTTTCTCTACTGCTGCGATGACAGAGAGGGAAATATTGTCTTGGTATTTGCGGAGCCTATAAGACACATCGGCTACAGTTGGTAGATCCGTATCACTCCAGTCTATTGCTGCCAGTGAATTGACGTGCCCTGATGGTACACTTTGTACAACCTTTCGCCACATGCCTGGGGTGCACGGGACTTCATCAGGATCGGCAGGGAGTTGTGAATTGTTCAAATCATAACTAATTATCTCCCGTACAGCTAATTCTCTAAGGTACTGGACAGCTCTTTCCATACTGTTGCACTTGGGCATATGGCATGTAATGTATTCTTTTATGGGGTACCTTTCCTTCACACTTAACAGTAACCGTTTCCAGAGGCTGAGGATTCCTGACCTTTTTCCAATGGCTTTATCAATGCCTCCTTCTCTGGCAAGGGATCCCAACTGCTTGGCCTCCCTGCCATCTAACTCCAAGCTATTAGCCCCATGATCCCAGCACCGAAGCAACCAGGTGACAATGGGCTCACTAGGTTGGCAGCTAAAATCCTTTCTAACCTCACGAAGCTCACTCAGGGACAGGGATCGGGTGACAACCTCTGGTTCTGCCTCATCTTGATATCCCCCTGATGGCCCCGGTTGATCATCATCATCAGCTGTTGTACGAACTGATTTTTTTGTGTATTTCCTCTTTTGTACTGGGGCGACAGACACTGGTGGGGATTGTTTCTTTTGATCATCAGTGGTGTCTGCTGTGGGGATTGCAGTAGCTGCAGTGCCAGTTACAGGGGTTGCAGTAGCTGCAGTGCCAATTACAGGGGTTGCCGCAGCTGCAGTGCCAATTACGGGGGTTGCCGCAGCTGCAGTGCCAATTACGGGGGTTGCCGCAGCTGCAGTGCCAATTACAGGGGTTGCCGCAGCTGCAGTGCCAATTACAAGGGTTGCCGCAGCTGCAGTATCTGACAATCTGTTTTCTTCCCCTCCCCCCTGACAGTACGGACAATGCTGACAGCGCTGTCTGCTATCAAGCAGTGTTTGAGCCCAAGTGGCCAGAGCCCAGCACAGTGCAGTGCTTTTCACATCCCTGGGAAACCTACAACAACTTTTTTTCAGAAATGCAGCCATTTTATGAGAGTCATGCAGCTGCTCAGGAGTGAAGCTCCAAGTCATCGGGGGTGAGAGAGTACTTAGGTAATGGCCTATGTTCTGCCCCTCGTGGTTGTCCTGCCCCTCGTGGTTATCCTGCCTTTGGGAAACCTCTTGAGCAGTATTCATAAACCTGCTCTTAATATATGATGAAAGCAGGATCAAGTGCAGAAGAACTTCTAGCACTGTGGCCATAGTTTCCATGTCAAGGTGATGGTGAAAGTTTTCAAAAACTCTCATAAGAGCTGTTATGTTTAGCCCAGAAAGGAAAAAACCAGTGTAGTTCTCTCCCTCTGTGCTCTCACCAAAATGGCCACCACCACCAGCCCCTCTCAGCCCAGGGACTAGACAGGACAGCAAAACCTCATACACTTTCCAGATTAAACTCATAGTCACTAATATAACTGTATCATAAAACATTGTCATAAAGCACACTAGAGCAAAGTATGGGAACAGGCAGGGAAGCTGCAGCCCCGAGATGATACAACATCCTGCCAGGACTGCAAACAGCCTGCTGAGGTTTTTTTTCCACAGCCAGGACCACACCTTTGTAAATAATACCCACAGCATCTTAAACAGCATCCTTACAACTTTTACCGTAATTGCAACCGGGCCAGAGTCAGATCTACCGTTATCCCAACCTTTATTGTCCCACGTTCAGGCGCCAAAATATGTTGTGGTTCCGCCGGAGCCGGGGACCACGCATTCAGATTTCCCCGGAGCAGGGGTGGGGGGGGGAGAAAACCAAAAACAGCCCGCAGGTTGGGATAAGGGTATTTTTTACTGGAAATAACAGGGGAAGAACAGATAACAATGAACAATACAACCTTTTGCTGAGATGAGCAGTTCAGATCGCGCACTCCCCGTAACGGACACCGCGCCGCAGCCCGCGCAACCCCAGCCGCAACACAAAGGACCCGAGCTCGCGCCGTGAGTCAAACAAAGCCCCGAGCCCAGAGCACGCTCTCTCCTGGTCCCTTCTGTTCGCGCGCCAACACTGCAACACCCCCTGCTTTTTATACTCGGCATGATGTAACTGGCATGGAATGATCCTATTGGTCAATTTGAGTTACTTGTCCCGAGCCCAGCAGGTTAGCCCCTCTTCCTGGCTGAAGCCCCTGGCTGAAACCAGGACAATGATGTTGTGAACCTCCCAAATACTCTGAAAATATAAGATCTGGGTATGATATAGATAGTGTGGAAAAAGGAGTGGATAACTTGGGGTAGCAGTAGAGCACAGGACTCTTAATCCTAAGGTTATAAGTTTGAGCCCCAGGCTGGGCACTGAGACAAGGGCTGTTGTTGTCCTGGAGCTGTGCCAAATTGCCTTTCTGGACAAGCCCCTTTCATGGGGAAGTGATGTCAAGTGGTGTGGAAAACAGCCCCGGGTTAACTCAGCTCACCTGTGATGACTGCATGGGGAGGTTGACACTGGCCTGGCCAGAACCAGGACACACATGTTGCACAGAGAAGCTGTGGCTGTCCCCTCCCTGGCAGTGTCTAAGGCCAGATTGGACTGGGCTTTGGGCAACCTGGGCTAGAGAGGGTGTCCCTGTCCATGGCATTAAATGGTCTTTGAGGTCTCTTCCAACGCAAACAGTTCTGTGATCTTATGATTCTATAATCTGCCACCAAAATGATGAAGCTATGCTGTCAGTTTAGGCTTTTCTCATGGACCTGTTTCCATTACAGTCTGAGGAAACTTATAGAAACTTTGATCCAAAATAGAGGTTTTAAACATAATTTTAAAAAAAAAAAATCAACACTCTCTAGGAATATAGGAAGAAAAAGCAAAAAACTTTCATCTTCTACACACCCTTCCACTCCTGCTGAGCTCAGCAGGTTTTTTCACCCAGTGAATGCCAGAGTATGACCCAGATTCTGAAATTTGCAGACATTTCAGACATTTCACATGCAACAACCATTATTAAAAAAGTAGAGTTTAGTTTAGACGAGCTCTGCTGTATGAGAGCAAAGCCTCCGAGTGCAAGTTCAACAGAGGCTTTACAACATTCAGAGATTTGTGGTGGATTTCAGTCTGAATTTTTAAATGAGAAGAGAGGATCACACTCGATACAACTGCTTCAATAAATGGAGCACCACTGCAAAATCCATATCGTGAACTACTTTATCCTAAACAGGCAACAAATGCAGAAGTGTGAGCAATGAGAATAATTCACTTGTATAAAAAAAATTGCAAGGAAGGGTTAAGTGAAACAAAGGACATTCTCAAAAAGCAGGAAATAGACTAAGAAATCTAGGATCTAACACACAAAACAGTTGGGATCAAAAACATGATCACTATTTCCAAAAGAACAGTCATGAGAAGAATAAACTTCTTCTATACCCTGTTAAGTCTCACAGATCTGTGCTCCCTATGGAAACAGAAATATAAAGCCTGCTAACCTAAAGAATACAAAAAAATATCAAAAGCATAAAAGGTCACACCAAGTTCCAGGAGAAGCTTGAAGCTTGATCTTCATGTTAGCAAAGGAAAAAAAAACAACCTAATTCTTCAATGGCAGTGACTTAGAAAGAAGCTTTTAAAACTAGTCCCCAAAATGCAAAAATGAGATTCAAAGGCAGGATGTCATTTTCAAAATCAGATTAGAACAGGATTACTTAATTAAAAGAGGCAAATTAAAAGTAGGAAATAGTGCAGCTGGAGCCTAGAAAAAAAAGGGGGTGGTTGTGTGTGTAGAAAATATGAAGCACATCAGTAAAAGTTAAAAAGAAAAAAAAGAAGAAAAAAAGAGACAACAAAGTTCTCAGTAGATTTTGACATCAAACATGAAAAAAATGTGGGGATTTGGAAAATAATTTCTTAAAGACATGTGTGCTATAATTTTAACAGCAGAAATTGCATTAAGTATAGACAGAAAGAAAGAAAAAGCTCATTATCAAAGATTAGCTTTGAAGTATGGGGCTATGACAAAGGTACTGTAGTGGATGAAAGCCAGCTATATTCAAGGCTTAATAATTCAGCGTTTCTCTCCAAGGCACTCTCTAATGTTGTATCAATCAAAACAAAAATGCGTTTAGAAATAGGGTACATATGCAGAGCAAAAGACCATGAAAGCAATCTGAATATAGAAAAGCTGGGAAAACTCCTGTCCACCTCATTTAAAGAGAAGCTCTCATTAAATACTTGCTGAATGTGTGTACCTGTTTATGGGCAGACTAATATGATAGTATGTAGTCTTTGTTTCTGGGGTGTGGGTTTAGTTCTTTTTTCTTTTTTTTTTCCTGAAGGATAAGTAGATAAGAAAGAAATAATAGCTTAACACTGAAATAAAAGATACGGTGCATAAGGTTTAAGGTTTCACTGGGATCAGAAGGTCCTATGGGACTCAACTGCAAGGCAATTAGGGTGTAAACTGATCACAGTTCAACTTATTTTTCATTTTACCAGTAAAAAGAATCTTTTTTTCTCCTCTAAGGCTCAGAGCTGAATCACGTGGATGATGTTGTCCCATCAGACCATCCTGATAAAGTCATGAGTTACTGGGAATCTGGTAGCTGAACTGCAGGCTGCGCCACAATAATAGTTTTCCTTTTCCAAAATATTTTAAAGCAAGAACAAAGCACTACTGCTATACTTTCTAGGCTAAGTTCTGCAAAGCTATTGAATAGGAACAGTCAGACAAGACCATTATTTTTCCAAGCCTGAGTTGATAATTATATTTCTAATGAAGGGTGGTGGATGCTGTGAATTTCTAAAAATCAGGCTCTAAGTAGCAAAACCTGTTCAACACAGAATTTTCCATATAGAAACCTTTTCCTGTCTGTCCTGCAATCAGAACAACCATAGTTTGCTTTCTCTCACCCTCTTTGGTTTGTTTATTCTCTACCAACTCCCTGCTTTTACAGCTTTTTGCCTCCAGTCTTGTTTTATTCCCCTCTCTTTTACAGTGTTATTCTTGGTGGAAGGTCCATTTAGGCATTCTCCTAAGTATAGCCTGTTCAGCTGAACACAGCCATTAATGGTAGCAATTTCATTTGCTTCCTATCTTCTCCCCAACAGCGTGAGCAAAATATGACAAGGGTCTTATCAGACAGGCTGGTTTTTGTATTCCTCCAAGCATTCAGTAATACCAATTTCATCACAAATGCACATAAAATGCTTATACAAATTTAGAAAATTGTATTTTAAAACCCTATCCCAAAAGGTGCAGTTGCCTAGGTAAACTGAAGAAATCCCATAATTCTAGTCACAAGGCATTTATCAGCCCTTCCCCTTATTTTTATAACAGGTATTTAATGGATCAGATCTGTCACTGGTCTAATAGCCATATGCCCACACCTATTAGCTTTGAAAAATCTGTACCCAAAAATCTGTAGGCAGTGATGGGCCGCTGCATTCTTACACTGACCTGTTAGCTATTCACAACTATTCCCCATCCACATTATCAAATCCTCACCAGTTAACCAAGTGAGGAGTTATGAAGTTTTATTTATACTTCTTGACATAGAGTAAATTGGTGTTCCAGGAAACACTTTTGGCATGCTTGCAGAGGCAGTAAAAGACCTGCTTTTCTAAGCATGTATCAGTCATATTTTCCTAGATGTATATCAAGCATACATCAAACTCTTACTGGATAAAAGAAGAGCGAAGAGATAAAATTTCTTCACTTTGACAGTGTATTGACATGGTCCAGATTCCCATTTGCTGGCATGATGGGAAATAGAATTATACAAGGAAGGATTTGAAAAAAGGCAGTTGAGGTCAAATGTTTTGCTAAGTCAAGGACCACAAGTGTAAAAAGAAATGTAGCTCCATGCAGCCTCAGGAGAAAGAAAATGAGATTTTTTTTTTAAGTGCTTAAAAGATAGTTTAATAATAGAATTTCTAAATTAACTGTCTTCCAATTCACTTTTGTTTTGAGGAATTTGGTGTCTTACCAGGCCCTGAAGTTGGACTTGCACACAAATAGATACTACATAATCTAATGCAAGTCAGTTCCAAGGCATGTGTTCCAAGTTTGCAAAGATCACTGTTTCATAAATCATTTAAAACTACACAAGTAGTTCACCTATACAAATTGAAAGTTTCTACCAAATACTTTGTCATTTGTTTCATTATGTTCATTTAAGTTCCTTAATTAGGTGTTTATTTCCCTCCCCTTTTCTCACTTTCAGTAATTATCTCAACACTAAAAGCAGATTACAGACATATATACACAGACAGTATATCATCAAACCCTATGAGTTGCCTTTCAAGCCTTGCAATGAGAGATCTATTGCACTCATTTAATTAGAGCTGGAATGTAGAAGCTAGACCTGGAAATCTAGACCTGAGCTCAACATCTAAGACGTTGTGGCCTTGGGCTACAGGCAGATTTAAGTGCCAAGCCACTGATGCTCAGACTGCCTGGGTACACTGCAAAAGGCTGGTGAAGGAACTATTGCATAGATGGAAGGATGCTGCCTGCTAATGCTGCTCAGTAATATCTTCTCTCTGAGAAAGATCAGGACTTCTGGCTTCCAGCTTCTACTGGAATGGGAACAGGGCAGTAGTACCTCTTATTGGACAGGTACTTCCCTTTCTAGCAGGCACATCTATGATTCTATGACATCTCCTCAGTCTTAGATTCTTTTATTTCTGATTTATGCTAGATATTCCTTGTTTCCATCAGTTCTTAGTTTAATCAGAAATAAAAGTCTGCACTCATGATTCAGCCAAGGCCAATGTTTCTACAGGATCAAACCAAAGATAATATAAAAATAGTGCACTATTCTTTTCAGGTAAAGGAAGAAAAAAAAAAGAACAAAAAAAAAGAACAAAAAAGCCTGCTGGATCAAAGTAAAGCAACCTAAGGCCAATCTATCTAAGGACACCCAACACTGCTCAGCATCTCAAGAGGGTTCACTGAAACAGAGTTTTACAGGTAGGAAGAAGGATGGCTCAGCAGCAAGGGTCAGGCCATTGCTGTCAGTTATGAGAGAACAAGCAATGCTGCCTCAAGTTCAAAACATGGAGAGTGCTGAGGAATACCTATGGGTAACCCCAAGAAGCTCAGCAGAACTGCGTGGCTAGATATTCTCTTCAACTGTTACAAGTATTCCCTTTGTTTAATGATAATGTTTTGTTCTAAAGTATATCCCTGAGCATTGTTTTCAAAGTTAGTGCTGGAGAGAATAGATTTATTTTTTGCATCTCATTGTTGACTTCTAAAAACATTGTTCTGTTTCCTTTTAATACAGGGTTTTGTATTTTTTTGGATACTTAATCTATATTCAGCTGGCCATGTCTAAATATACTTTAAATCCTTATTGACAGATTATTCTCAGGAAGATTGTCTTTTATTTTGAAGAAACTGGTAATTCTGTTGGAATGTTTGGCTATCTAATACATGCAACAGACAAACTTGCTTTGATAGATCAGCCTTTTGGAGGAATTATGTCGTACAATCCCTATATGCAAATCCACCTGCAGAAGCGGTATTAGCTGTCACACCTCCTGAAGTTGTCGTGATGACTGGTGTTGGAAGACAATGGGTAAAAGTCTGAGCCACTTTTCTCACCCTCATTAAACTTTCTCTTGAGCAGCGTGTGGCACTGCAGGTAATGAGTTCCATCCATGTGTCACCAGCCTCACCTACAGAGAAAAAGCATTCAGATGTTGGAGGCAAAAAACTGACTTCAGAGAAGTAAAAGTTTTCAGCTAAAAATAAACCTTTACTTTCAGATTCTGCAGAACTCCCAGATATTCCAATTACTGTACCATGTTTGGTACTCAGAAAAACCTTTTAGTAAAAATATTACCAGGTGATCCAGTTAATTGGCGAAAGTAAATACTGATAAATAACATGCAGAAGTTGTTTTCTTCATCTTCTGAATTTTTTAATTCATGAGTTCAGTCATTCTAATAGTAGCCAATTACCTAACACTAATAATATCTTGCTGCAATATGTGTTTAGTATTAAAGCGAATAGAGTAAATTATAGTCAACCTTCATTAATGATGGATTGAAGAGACGTTTTTGAAGATACAATTCTTTAGTAACCCAGACCCTGTACAGGTTAAAATGAACTGCTCAGCAAATTTAATACATCTAAATATTAGTAACTGCAATTACTGACAGCACTGTGCATTAACTCTAATGCAGTAGAACCATCCATAAATACGAGGAAAGGATGACAACCTTTCATGTGTCAGCATTTCTGCTATAGACCATTATAATCTTCCATAACAGGTGAAGACAACTGCAATTTTGATCATAGCAAAGTTCCCCATTATTTGGGGTAAAATACAAATCGTCATAAAAGAGTAGTAAGTCTGTGCAACACCTACAGCAATGTGTTTGCACTGCCATTTGCTATCCTTTTCCCTAATTTTGCACGCTAAGAGTGAATTTGGTCTCACACTCAGACTTGCAGTAAGTATCTAGTAAAATATAGATTAAAGCACAATTTTAATTTGCAGTTTTATTGTCTGCTGTTGATATAAAGTGCATTTAAAGCCTGTTCTGTAGACCTAGATTTTTCTTCCAATGTGTAGCCAATAAATAACCCATTCTGTTAAGTCTTCAGTTATGTCGCAGCATATACCAGCTTGTCAGCTTCAGTCACATTTCACTTTTTGTTCCATGAGAACCCTCATTGACTTGAAATTGAAATTTTAACCAAGGACTAGAGTATTTAATCTGTATGTGAAATGATAAATTATGCTGCTTTCCCTGACATTTCAACAGATTTAGCATTTTAATGGCCTCTGGAATCATTTGGCAATATTTTTCCTTGATACTGTTTTCTTACCAGGATTATCTCACTGCTAACTTTTGATCAAGCTTACATAATAGAATTATCATACATTATAAACTGTGCTGAATATTCTGATAATTTTCATTTAAAGAAGCCCAATCTTTCATGCCCGACACACTTTGAGGTCTTTCTGAGATAATTAAGTAGTTGTTGAAACTTTTCTAGTTACACCTATTGCTGCAAGGAGAGTCCATAAATTCATTTCTCTGATCAATAATACAAAAATTCTACAGCTTATTTCTGCAAGGTGCTTATTTAGATAACTTTGGCAGAACCTGCTAAGTCAGTGAACATAGAAGTAACTAATTATTTAAATATATAATCATAGAAACCCCAGATATAAATTTTAATAACATCTGCTTTATAGGGGATAATATCTCACAGCAGAGTTTTGTACATGTAGTGTTTAGATGCTGCTATAGAGGACTCTTGAATTACTTATTTTCACAGCCCTAGCAACCTTAGAAATTGTGGGGTTTGCTATCTCTTAGTGTGATAATAATACTCACAACTTTACTAATCATGTCTTTTGCCTAGAAAAATAAGTGTGTGTCACCTGCTGTCTTGGCATATCTCTAACTACTAACAAATTAGTTAAACCTAACTTGTATAAATTATGTCCCACTTTAGCTACAAATATCATCTATAGACATAGTAACTTAATTTAGCCTGATGTAAGTGACTGCACATATTTCTAAGAAAGATATGTTATAATTTCAAAGTCTTCAATTACTGTGTAACATTATCTTTAAAGATCTGACCCTGAAAACTATGACTTTTTCAGAAATGTTTGAGCAAGAAACATCTTTTCTTGTGTTTCGTCTTTTATCATAGTCACTGCATCTCCTCTTATCAGCACAAAAACACATAGTTTAAAACCACATACACAGAGATAACGCTTCCCTCACTATTTTTCCTGTGTTGATAAGAAAAAAAAGCAATTTTAGTGAGATTTAGATATATATTGGAAAGGCCAAAAAGAGCAGATGAAAACAAAACCTTGTTAGTATGTAATAAGACCATGAAAATAGTATCACCATGATCATGACTGTGAAGAGCCACAGCAGGGCCTGAGTCTGTATTTTTTGCCTTGTTGCTGAGTGTGGAGCTTCATTTTAAAAAAAAAAAAAAAAAAGAAAAAAAACCCCAGACTTTCTATTATTAAATGTATATATGTCAAATCAGACAAATCAGATGGTTACAGCTTTTAAAGCCTCAAATCTTATTACATTATTTCAACAATTTTGGAAACCTAGAATGATCAAACTTGCCCTGCCAATGTCTTATCAGATAGCTAATTTCAGTGGATTTATTTTTTTGCTAGATTTTTCCTAGAGAGGCATTCCTCAGGGGTTGGCATTTGGATCAGAGCCATTTAACCTCTTTGTTGACAACATGGACAGCAGCATTGAGAGCATCCTCATCATGTTTAACCATGGCACCAAGCTGTGTAACATCACTGACACACTGGATGGAAAGGGGTGCCATCCAGAGGAACCTTGACAGGCTTGAGAGGTGGGCCCATGTGAACCACATGAAGTTCATCAAAGGCAAGTGCAAGTTGCTGCAAATGAGATGGGACAATCCAAAGCACAACTACAGACTAGGCAGAGAACAGATTGAGGGTAGCCGTGAGGAAAAGAACTGGGTGTGTTGGTGGATAAGCTCAACATAAGCCATCAATGTGTGCTTGAAGCCCAGAAAGCCAATCATATCCTGGGACTGTTTACAAGGGCATGTAGTGATAGGACAAAGGGTAATTGGTTTAAGTAGATTTAGGTTAGATATTGGGAAAAAGTCCTTTATTGCTAGGCTGGTGAGGCTCTGGCACAAGTTGCCAAAGAAAGCTGTGGCTGCCCACTCCTTGTCAGCATTCAAGGCCAGGTTGGATGGGGCCTTGAGCAGCCTGGTCTAGTGGAGGGTGTCCCTGCTCATGGCAGGTCGGGCTGGAACTAGATGAAATTTGTGGTCATTCTATGTGATCATTCTGTGATTCTATGATTTTTAGCTCTTGGGTGGAAATTTGTTCACATATGTGTTCATCTCGGATTTGAATTTTCAACAACCTTCAGATAAAATGCTTGATCCTTCTCTGAGAGTGAAACTAAGGAAAATCAGGAGTCTTCATGACCTAAATTATTTCAAATAATTTTTCCAGAGGAGATTGAGTGGAACCATGTTCTGGGTCTAAAAGAGGCTGAATTATACAAGTATAGTACGCTATTTTCAGATGTCCCAAAAAGGCTGAGTTGAGGTGCAAATATATAGTCACTATAAGCTTAGGATACATTTGTAACTAAAACCTTCGAAGGCTCCTCAGTAAGACGGTGCTAATTTACTACTGATTAGACTTGTTTTGATGCTACAATTATAATATCCATTTGAAAAATATGATCTATCCCTTTATTTCGGGGTATTTTTATAATTTTTAATCTCAAAACACTACATATCAGAGTGTTTATTTTTTATTAGTTGCTCGCCATGTTGAAAAAGAAACATAATATGAACAAAAGTATTTGTGTGTGTCTGTGTGACACGTGTGGGTGTGTGTTTTGAGACCACACCATTTATGTTTTTCCCATATTTCAAGTTAACCATTAGCTGGAACCTGTACATGCTAGCACAATATTAAAAAATCTCAGAGCAATAAAAATGCAATGTTTAGTTTATGTATTAACAATTTTAAAAAAAATCTGTATTGACTATTCTATCTTAATTTTCATCAACAATGTATTCATATCTTTTTTTGCGTAATGTCTTGCAAATAAAATATTCTGTTGGGTTTTTTTCTTCTTAGACCATTTCACTGCATCTTTCCCTTCCACATCAGTGCTCCAGGACATTGATGGAAGTTTTCATGTATGAACCCATATCAAAAAGCTTTGAAACTACTTATATTTCTGTGTCTGTTAACATACCTACATCGTATTGACTAACCATCCTGTTTTCTTAAAAGAGCAGAAATTATTAAATATCTAATTTTTTACATATTAACTTACACTGTGCTCAACCTAGCCCCCATTAAAAAGACAGAAAATATGGCTATGCAGGAATGTCAAAAATATGTCAGAGTCTGATAATACGGGTTTTTTTTCCCCATAGACAAAAATCCGTCATCAGTAGTAAACAATGTAGGCAGTAGGATACTTTTCAGTTAGCTGTTGTTAAGGTGGTTGGAGGTGTATATTTTTATGTGAATAAAAACTTTTAAAATATTTTTTGTATTTGATTTTAGAATAAAATCTGTTATCCAAACAAGAGAGTGCTATGATAGAATAACATTCATTAGTCAATGATGACTTATTCATTTTGGGGGACTTGCTTCAATTACAGTAGAATCTTTTAAATTCGGTGATTTTTTCTAAATTCTTGTGTAATCCCTTCTTAATTATCTTTGATAATGATCTGTAAAAAGAATAGGATATCTAACATATTCAAGACTGAAGACAACTAAATGGACTGGTGGCTAGGCTGTCATCCATAGCCCAGTGGCTGTGAAATATGAAATAAATATAGAATCCACATGCCAAAGGTGTTTCTTTATGCTAAACATATAGTGTAAATTCAAAATATTTATAAATTTAAATACAAGCTATTTATAAACATATACTTCTATAAATGTATAAATACTATAAATGTATAAATATTTCCTCTAAAGAAAATGCCCTAATCACAGAGCTAGTACTATTCTAGATTGTGTGTCTGTCATATCAAAAGATGAGACACACAGTCAGAAAAAAATTGTAAATCTTTACAAATGTTGTTAAAGTTTCACAACAATTTCTAGATTAAAAAAAATAAAAACTGTCAGAAAGCTGGAAAACAGTCAGGATGTGTGAAAAAATATTTAAAAAAAAAATATGAGTAGGCTTTATGTCAAGCTATCTTCACTCAAGTAATATAGTAGAGCTGCACACATTTACATTGAAGAGACAATTGATACAAAATTTTGTTCCCTTAGTTAGGATAGAAATTTACCTTTTTTGAGAAATTCATTTTTTATAAAATCATGCAGACATATTTCTTTAAAAACTGATATGTAATAACTAATGTGTTTGAAGGTGTCTAATTTGTTATCCTAGGTAGTACATAATTGGACATATGCAGGTACCTGACCTGCACAAGAAATATGTGATCTCCCTGTATGTGTAATTTAAATACAGCAATCTGAGCCAATTTCATTTATACATGTCTACAATTAAATTCTTCTTCCTAATGTGTTCTGCATAGTTCCAAGTGTCTGATCTGAGACACATTGTACATACTTCTGAAAGGAAAACCTGGCCTTTTATTAAACCCATTAACCAGTGCATCATCATAAATCAAGTATGTGCAATTAAATGATCAGGTCTTGTGCCAGATTGTCCTAGAAATATATATTGCTGGTTGTTAATCACCTTTATTTTAGGAATAGCCGTTGACCTTTTTTTAAAAAAACCCTGTATATACCAATTTGCAAGATATCTCACTTGTTACTGTTAGGAGCAGAAGCTAAGGAGAGAAATAAGCATTTCTATTCTACAGTTTAATTCCCAAAACACCTGTTATGTCCTGTTGGCCTGAACATAATAATAATTTAAATATTGCAGAAATTTTATTGTTCAGTATCTTCTTCTTCTAACCCAGTCCTTGTCCCTGCATTACCTAACTTCCAGGTTCACACCATAGCTACTTTTCTGAGGTTTGTACATGCAATTGATTTTTCAGTTCACATCCCAAAAAGAGTGGCATTAGATGTTTTGAAATACGTATTCCAGTTTCCTCCAGAGAGGAACACACCAATATGGTCTTCACTGATTCCTTATTAATTTGTTTCTATTCCTCTGTCTGACATTGGGCTTCTATTGTCTTTTTTTATTTGTTTCTGTGCAGTTTCTGGCCATATCAGATCATGTACACTCTCTAAGCTGCTGTACAGTAGTAGTTCATAGAATCCTAGAATCACAGAATCATGGAATGCGTTGGGTTGGAAGGGACCTCAAAGATCATCTAGTTCCAACCCCTCCCTGCCCTGGACAGGAACATTTACACATTGCATATCAAATCTTAAAACATGCACTGGTTTAAAAGTTAAAATTTTTAAAAGAATTTTGCACCTTATAATGAATGTTCCATAATCTTAAACACTACTTTTTTTTTCTGTTCTGAGTCAGTCTGCCTTATAAACATCACAGGGACACTAGCACACTGGATCTCAATTCTGTACCAAATATCATTAAGTTATGGGAAGCTGGGTCTGGAATACTGATTTAAGCACTGTGTGGCAACCTCAGTTGAATTACTCCAAATTTAAAATGCACCTGATTTCAAAGCATGACACAAAATCATTTATAAATAGATATTAAAATAAAGTTCACTCATCCATATCTAGCTAGTGTGATAGAACATGGAAATAATATAAAAAGCAATAAAGTAGAACATTTATGTCATCAACTTCAATTTTATTCTGAAATATTTCAAGAGTTTACAAAGAATAAATTCACAGTTTCCATGT
This sequence comes from Laterallus jamaicensis coturniculus, assembly GCA_022605575.1. Lineage (NCBI taxonomy): Eukaryota > Metazoa > Chordata > Aves > Gruiformes > Rallidae > Laterallus > Laterallus jamaicensis. The sequence continues at coordinate 263,206 of JAKCOX010000076.1, read as the reverse complement.
AGAAGTTGTTCTTTTCTGGGGTTTTATTTGGGGTTTTTTTGGAGTCCATGTGATATGTCCTTACAATACAAAGAAGGCTCATCGTCTGCCTTTAAGCTATGAATAGCCTATGAATTCAGCCTCAAACCCATTTGTCCCCCCTTGCAATAGGGAGAACCATTGCTGAAGTTCAGAAAGGAATAGGGAATATTGTAAGATGTTTGACAGTCTTTCCTAGCAGAAGAGTTTATTATTATGTATTTTATCTTTAAGATACACTCAGATTTCACATCTGTCAACCTCATGAGGTAAAAGGGGTGTGGAAAAGGATCATATGTTCCTTCCCATTTGCTTTCTTGGGAACCTTGATCACACAGTCCAAACCCCAGAAAACAGGACAGTTCTGGTGTAACTATAAATATATATGTGTGTATATATATATGTCACCAAGGAACTGTTGTACATTTTGATTAGCTACAGATATTAACCATTTGGTCCATTTCTTGGTCATGAGTAGACTGAAATTCTGCAGTATTCGGTGATATACAGTGGTTTGATTAATTTAACTGGCATTAAGTTCTCAGTAAATCAGTAGGCAGATTTTCCCCAAGTTTACAAACTGCAAAGACAATTCCTCCGTTCATCCTCTGAACCCCCACCTTCGACACTGAAATGAGGGGGCATTGAATACAGCATCAGTTAAGAGTCAGCCTGCTTTTTTTGTGCTATGAAGTACAGTCTTTCCATTACAGAACTCTGTGACAAGGTTTAAAAATACACTCCTGAACAGAAGTTGTGGTATCCCCCTGCTTATATCCCAAATTGTGCTATAATATAATGCATTTTAACAAAATTCACAGAAACGTTCTACAAGTACATGTTGGAAAATTCAAACAGACTGGCTCTGCCATCTGCTTCTTCTGATAAGAGACTCATCTGTCTGTTGAGCAGGTAGTGGAGAGAGTGACAAAAAAAAGAGAAGATAATAAAACACTGAAAACATGCTGTATCTCACACTTACTTGTGGACACGCATCACCTAATTGGGGGTCAGCCCAATGTTATTAAGTATTTAGAATACACTTTTGATTCAATTTAAATATGAATATATGCAGAACATTACTAAGTAAATCTATTGATGTAATTTGGCCACTGAACTCAACTGTTCAGTGACAAGACTAACAAGAGTTAAGTGTAAACGTGAAGGGACACTTATCTCAGCTGTGTCACTCAGAACACAACAAAATCCTCAGTCTGCAGAGGTCGCACAATTAAAATAGCATAAATGTTAGCTCCATAATTACAGTCTGTCCTGAGTTAGGACAGCATGCAGTACAATGACCTTGGAGCAGACATGGGAATGACACTTCCCATCTTTTTCTTCCCAGTACAAACAGGAAAGTCCTCCAGTTCTGAACCTGATTATTTTCCTTTCCACTCAAGGATGATCCACAGGCCAAGGCATTGAAAGTTTGTCTTTTCCAGCACCCGCTTTGCTGGTTGCAACCATTGTAGGCATCATTTCCATCCCACACACCGTTTTACAAAATGCAGATAGATTAATAAATATTAATGCTCTGGCACCCTTTATCTCTTTCCATTTTGCCAGACACAGTCCTTCCAGAAGCTAATGACCTTAATGACACCTGTTGGCTGTTATGCAGTAACAGCCCACCATTAGCATCTGTCACTCAGTGGCACAGGTAACTCAGTGAGGCTGACTGGACTGGGTAAACCTGAAACAAGTCACTTAAACGTGCTCTTATTGGTGCCACCTGGAAAAGGCCTGTTCATGGTGAGGAAATTTCTAAAGGAAGACTCTAAAGCAGCTTATAAAGATGCTTAGGGTGGGGGTGCTTTGTTCACACTAAGAGTGGATAGTCAGAAAGATGGCTTCACATGGATCATGAGAGGGTGAAAAAGGATCTGTCATTGGGGAAAATGAGAACAAAAAGGTAAGAATTATGATTAGCTCCAAGACTGGATCCTTAAGGGGAAAGATGAACTGCAGAGGAACAGCTCTTGTGAGTGGGATAGAACTAACAGTAACCTTTTGTTTGAAGTGACTGGAACAGAGGGAAAGCCCACATGTGAGGCAATGTTCTCTTCAGTGGTGTAGGACTTTATTCAGGATGAAAGGCAGAAGGCCTAAGAAGGGGTAGACTTGAGGGAAATCTGACTGAATGTTAGATACTTCCCTGCATGAGGTAAGTAATGCCAAAGGGACTACTCTGAAATGGCAAATAGTAGAAATATCACAAGGAGGAACTCTGGGGTAGTGAGACTCATCAAAAGACTACTGTCAGGAAAGCTTATTCTTGACAGCTCTCAATAAAATCCTTCCATCTGCTTTTCATTCTCTCGTCAATCTCTGGAAGTCCTCTCTCCTTCAGTGGAGTAAATCAAGCAGTACCTCTCTCCAGGCTGGATCAAATCTTTATGCAGATCTTTTACTTCCTTTTGCCTGACATATTCTACTATCAACTTCCACAAGACGATTTCTGGCCTTCCACTGACCTGACTGTGCTCTGTTTCTAGGTATGACTAGTCTTCACAATCTTATCTGAACTTTTTATGTCCTTGTCTGAAGTCTACACACACCCTTAGACCTCACCCATAACCATACTAATGTGGATAGATTTTAAAATTCAGCATAAACATTTTAAAATATGGGTGCTAAATCAGCAAGTATTACTGTTGAATTTTAGTTTGGAACATAAAAATTACAAATGTTGGGGAGACAAGCCATTCTGGCTTATAATTTTATGACATTTTCTGCACAGCACTATAGTTTGAAATGTCAGTAGCTATAGTCTTATCTCCCTGACTTACAGTATGTGTTAAGAATCCAGGAACAGTGGTATTAAATAAGTGTCTATCTTAATACCTGCCAGAAGAATGTTAAATCAGTGCAGCAAAGTCATCTTAAAATACAGATAAACAGTAGAGAACTTGCTGTAGGAGCAACGGAAAGTTACAGAACTTTTATATAGTTTCTCTGTATTCTATTGAATCTTCCCTTATTTTGATTAAGAAAAAGTCTGGTCTATTTATATGTGTTGATCCAGTTAGTCCACTTAAAAACAATATAGTTTGGTTAAACTTATTACTCAAGAAAAAGTATTTTTCAGGATGAGTGAGAATCAGTATCAGTCCAAACCAGTCAAAGTTGATGATGTGTTTTCTTGTCTACATTTTCTCCTATGTTCAGTGACGGAATAATTCGCACAAGAATGTTCCAGGACCACTGATCAGCTTTGGATCAACTGGAAGTTCCTTACAGTATGAAAAATAATTGCAATTCTTAGTGAATCGGTGAATTTCTTAGTGAAAGATTTTTCATTGCACAAAGCTCATTCATGGTTCATCGTCAATCTTTCGTTAAGTCTGTTGAAGGCAAATCTTTAATAGCTAGAGGGAACAAAAATACCTGCTGAGTTTCTATAAAACTAATCCAGGTTAAGGTAAGGCATGATGGAGAAAGAAATACAGGTACAGTACCTAGCTTGTTGATGAACATATTAATGGCAAAAGCAAGCTCCTGCCAAAATACTGTTTCTTGCACAAGTGCTTCTGCTGCCTTCAAACTTCAGGAGTCTATTTGCTGTCAGTACAGTACACCATTCCCATCTCTTTTTTTTTGATGGACCATAAAAGATTCAGGCATTTCCTTTCCTGGATTATTATAGCAACATATGTTGATGTGTCAAAACCAGAAACTTGTCAGAAAACCTCTTTGACTGTAAAGCTTGGTAAAGGTGTAGTTATACACCTTTGAATGAAATTTGAATTTGAATGAAAATAGTAAGTGTCCTTCAGAATATAAGCTACGTATTTTAAGCAACCAGACCAAGTTTCACATTTTATTATTGTTTTCTGTTGCCTCTATGTTCAGGGAAACTGATGTTCTATGCACTCTGTGCTATGGGAAATCTCTCAGCATCACTGTTTTTTGGTCATGTTTATACATCTGCTCCAAAGAGAGCAGAAACTTTGTAGCTTTCAGTCTTCCTTTTCACAGTTTATGCCTTACAAAAAAGAAGTACAAAATTAATATTTGCCATGTTGGATTTGACTGTGCCTGCCACATTCTCCATTTTTATCACAAATGGATTGTCCTTGAAGCAGTATTGGAATGAACCCCAACCAGTGGGTCTTTCAGATAGCATTCTTTTGAGATGTGTGGTACAATGTATTCCTGTAGAAAATTGTATCAGGCTCTCTGCTGGCACGGGAACCATTGACATATCAATTTTTCTTTGCTCTTATCTTTAAACTCTTTAAAAATTGTGAGGCATTAGACAAGCACTTCAGTACCTATGTATTCAGAAGCCATGGACACATCTCTAATAACCAGTACTGCCCTTGGATATCACCCTTGGAATTCAGTAGTGACCTTTCTTTTTAGCACTATCCTCCAATATAATGAATTGAGTCTTATAATCACCTGAAAAGACCACATTAATTATCCCTACCACTTATTTTTCTGCAGGTTGTCTTTAGCTTGCAAGAGCCCACATGTGACTTCGGAGAATGCTATAAAACCTAATCCCTATGTTGTACACATGCAATCAATGAACGATAAACTACAGTTTCTATAGCTAAAGCAAGTGGTCATTATCTGTAGATATATTAGAATTTTTGTTTCTTGTTTAAATGTATTTAATTATTCACAAGCGTATGCAGAATATTTGTTTACATAATTCCTTTGTGTATACAGGAAACCCTCCTGGCAAAGTTAAACACCCTTACATGCATACAAAATTTCATATTTCGATTGACAGAGCTTCATTAAATTATTTATAATTACCTTCCTAGTTCCTTTTTGTTATGACTGGTCTGAAACAGACATACACAAAGGCAATTCTAACTGTGTTCTGCATTAACATGAATAAATATTCGAGACGGACAGGATTATACACCTTTCACATATTTTTTCCCCTGTGGAGTTTGCTTAGCAAAATCATGAATCATACAATTTCTGATAATAAAGTAAGCAATTCAGAACATTTCCTTTTCGTACTACAATCTGAATAGTATGGAACATAAAGAAGAGAAAGATGTAGTGAGTATAAAAGATATACATAAATGGTACAAAATGGTTATTGTCCAAAAGTATTCCATTAGGGTGCCTGGAGTTTTTCAAAATTATTTTTTCTATTAATAAAAAAAAATTTTTACTGTATTGCAAATTAGCTATAGTAATCTTCTGTATTCTGTAATATTTAAAAGAACTTGTGATGTTTTAAGAAATGCATTCAGTTGTTCTCTGGTGAGAAAATGGGGTAGATTAGTTTAATCATGATTAGATATTGGAATGGGTTGCCCAGAGAGGTGGTGGAGTCACTGTACCTCAGGGTGTTTAAGGAAAGGTGAAATGAGGTAGTTAGGCACATGGCTTTGTAAATAATGCAGGTGGTAGGAGGACAGTTGGACTAGATGATCTTGGAGGTCTTTTCCAACCTTAATGATTCTGTGATTCTATGATTCTATGAATTCAAGAGACATGCTGAACTTTACATTTTAACTCTGCAGCTGTTAACTAGAAATTAGTAAACTTATGGTTCAGGTCCTAATCTGTATCATTTTGAATTAAGTATTCCAAAGGTAATTTCTATTTGATATATGATATTTCTAGAGTGAACAGCTTCTGAAACTGAAGGAATACAGGTTCAAATTTTAATAGTGTTTTGTGCATTTGGGATCACCAAAGCAGCTCAAGTGGGACTGAATAAGAAAGAGTTCTTTCTCAAGACTGTGTCAGGACCGAGTACCAGGATAACATAAGGAAGGGGACAAAGATGCAGTACCGTGTAAAAGAGTATCTTGCATCATCAACCTGTATGTAGTAAGCATGTACATATATGTGGGTACATATTTGCTTTACCCATCTGGCAAACACAAAGTAAACAGTGTTAGTTCAGGCTACAGTGAAAAGAAATATAATTTCTTTCAAATTAGCTTGGCACTTACTCGAATAAAAGAGTTCACTGGAACAATTACTGCAGATCAGCTGTGCCTAAAACCTCAGATTTTTCATGAGTTGATCTGCTGTTATACTTGCCCCAATTAAATATTAGCTGACACAGAAAGAAAGTGTTGCTCTGATCCAGTTGTTAAACTTTGATATGAGAGGGGTAATTTGATCTCTTGAGGTCCCTTCCAACCCCCATGATTCTATGATTCTATGATTCTATGATTCTATGATTCTATGATTCTATGATTCTATGATTCTATGATTCTATGATCTGAGTGGCAATGGATGTATGCTGGAATGACTTCACAGTAGTAAAAGCATTCCTTCACATTACCAAGTTTACCTGTTGGTGTGGATGGCCAAGGTCCTTGACAGAAATTGAGAGTTCAACTACTATAATTTTAAATATTTGCCTAACAACTAGGGGAAAAAAAATCTTGGTGTTCTTTTCCTTGTTCATCTTTTATTGCCTATGCCCCAAAGTAAATGTTTTGAAACATCTCGCATGAACAGAGTTTAGTGTTTTGTTTGGGTGAGAGGAGATATACATTTTAATTTGGGATTTATCTAGCTGAATGCTTTTTTTTATTAATTTTGTTCATTTCTGTCACTGAATTGAAAAATTAATTACTCAGAAAAGAAGCTAATGAGATCTTGTAACTAACATGATAGTGCTTGTGGGACATCATCTCTGTTTTAATGCCCAGAGGCTGGAAAAGCTCTATTCCAACCAAAGGTAAAATCCCAATCCCACTGAGAATACCCCGAACCCACAAATTCCTGGACACTGACCACTGAAATACAAGTTTCATACTTCCCACCTTCCAAAAATTCTCCCATATCAGACTGACATTGTAGTAATAGCTCTATACTATACATAATATAATAATTTTTATATTCTACCTGTCTATATGTGCACATATGCTTCAGAGGATCAATCTAACAGGAAATTAAATTAAAAAATTACCTAGACTATTAATAAAAATCAAAGGTCTGAGGGCATAATTATGTATTGGTGTACAGATTTCTGTGTTTCTTATAATGAAACCTTTATGATTGCTGAAAGAATATCACTGTACTGTGACAGAAAAAAAAAGAGATTTAAGATGGACATAATTTTTCTTCCAATCAGCCTGTGAAATATATACAATGAAGCTCTTTGAACAATTTATTCTGGAGAGCAATTTAGGTGTACATTTATGGATGACAGTTAAAAATCTGAGTTCCTGAACAGTCAGTGGAGAGACGTAGAATTCACTGAGGAGGTGATTCAGAGCTCAGAAGGTTAATGCCTGCAGTACAGATACTCCACAAAGCAGACAAACAGCATACCTACACATTGGACAGATGGCAGACACATTATGGTCGGACATGAATATAAAAGATAGAGCCTGCATTTCATTATGGTCACAGCACACTAGTCGAAATACATAGGTTATGAATCCAAAGCTCTTGTGACAATAGTTGCACAATGGAGAAAGCACTGAAAAATAAAGCAAAAATCAGATAATGTCTGTAACACAGTAGACAAACCCACACAAACTCACCTAATCACTTGACTAGTGATCAATGTCAATTCACATTAAAAAAAAGCAAAGGTGAAAATGAAACATTGACATTGTGAATGCTTGATTAAATCTGGAGCCGATTAGGCTGGCACAGTTTAAGGTAAGAGTACAGGTGGTAAATCATCTCACTCTTGGGTCAAGTCAGAGAAAAGATACAATTAGAAAGACAAGCATACTGCAGCCAAGATGATTCAGAGAGTGGAAAATTAAATGCTTGTTAGCAAAACCTTGACAGGCATTAAGAATAATGTATTAAGCAACTGCTGATTTGGATTAAAAGCGTTCTATGCAAATCTGTGGAGGTAACATGGAAGTTGTAGTCATTTCCCTCTGTTTCTCTATTCAGAATTTTGTCTATAAATTAGTGAATTCCTTCACATGGACCAGTCATTTTAACTTTTTCTAATAGTCAAGTTCTTCCTCCATACCTGTATATCCAGACTGTGCTGCTGCTTCTTCCTCCACAACATTTGCTTTACTCTTTCCTTATATTTTATTCTACATAAGTCTCCATTGTTAAAGGATCTGAATTATTTCCAGTAGTGTATTATATACTAATTAATATGCTTTAACAGACACAACACAAACATTTGGCAAGTGCAAATTATTGGGCCTGGTGTAAAAGTAACTGGATGAAGTTTAATGAGCTGTATTTTAGAGGAAATTTAATAGTCTATAGGTCCGTTTTGGCCTTAAATGCTGTGGATATATCAAAGTAGCAGGTGGAAAGATATAGTGAAGCTCAAAGGCTGATGTATGAGTATTTGACGTGCACTAGGTCCTCCTTATCCCTAGCTGACCTCCACATTTTTCTTTCTTGAGAAGTTAACAACATCACAGAAACTTCAGTGAGATTCTTAATCTCAGTAATTAGGGAACTGGGACTCTGTGTGATACTAGCAACTAATGTCATATTTAACCTGTGAAAATATGAGTACATTGCGGTAACTCCTGATTAGCTGTGTCTCAAAAAAACATTGAGAAAGCTCATCCTTCCTAGAGAAGGTCTGATCATGCTTAAAAACAAGAACTGTATCTCATTATATTCTACAGCAATAATTTGTTTTTTCAGCTCTCTCAAGCCCTGATAATAATTTAAATAAAATTGAAATCAAAAGATGTGAAGTTGTTAACTTTTATAGGGCCATCTTTGGTCAGCAGAGAGTGGGGGAATTTGCTTATTGTATCCCTATTGTTGATGGCACAAGCTTCAATGTGTACTATCAGTTAAGATTTCCAGAGACTGGTATACTTTTGTACTAATTATCTGCACAGGGTGGAGAGATGGGCAGGGAGAAATTTAATTAAATATAACAAGGACCAGTGTAGTATTGCATCTCGGAAAGAACAACTCCAGATACCATTGAAGGTTGGGGATGGACCTGTTGGAGAGCAGCATATGGGAAAGGGAACTGGGGATCCTGGTGGACAGCAGGATGACCATGAGCCAGTAATGTGCCCTCATGTCCAAGAAGGCCAATGGCATCCTGGGCTGTATTAGATGTAGTGTGGTTAGTAGCTGGAGAGAAGTTCTCTCCCTCTACTCTGCCCTGGTGAGAGCAAATTTGGAATATTGTGTCCAGTTCCAGAAAAGGGTGCAAGCTGGAGCATAGGAGGTTCCATGTCAACATAAGGAAAAATTTTTTTGTTGTGAAGGTGCACTGCTACGGACTGCCCAGAGAGGTTGTGGAGTCTCCTTCTCTGGAGACATTCAAAAACCTCCTGGACGTGTTCTTGTGTGACCTAATCTAGGTGAACCTGCTCTGTCGGGGGAATTGGACTAGATGATCTTCCTAGATCCCTTCCAATCCCTAACACTCTGTGATTCTGTTATTCTGTGATTTTTATTTTATACGGAAATCTTGCAGGATTTCTACTGCATTCTTGCAGCCATGCCACTTTTCCCGTTCTTATAATTTGTTCTGTGTTTGTTTTTCTGACAAGCCTTGGTTTGCAGCAAGATGTCTTTCATCACACTTTCACATTTACAAGTCAAGTCAGAGTTTGACTTGGATTTAACCAAAGAACATAATATACTCCAGTCAAATAGCAAGTAACATCGACAATATTATCCAGATACATTATGTTCAGTTTGAAATACGTTTTTGTAACATCTGAATGGACACTTCACTGCACTGAATTTGGAATAAATATTGTTTTCACAAATGGATTGAAAAGATTATTTGCCATTAATTGTAGAACTACTGGACAGATGTTTCTATTTAGAATTAGAGTTGGATCTGTGTACCACTCAGTGTAGTATGATGCAAATAGGTTGTTTAATTCAGCTGGGCCTGTTTGAAAATACCAGTCTGTATATTTAGCTTCCCAATTTTCTTCGCTCTTCTGAATGACATACACTGAGCTTTAGCGGCCCTTCCAATGTGAAGCAACTGTTTTCCATGTCAAACAAAAGCCCTTATTAGTGTGAGGTAATGTGTCAGCTGCTAAGAAGATTCTGGTATGCTAGCAAACTAATAAATATTCATAAATAAACTTGAACTCAACAATGTGCAGATTCTCCAAAGAATGTGCAATAGTCTTAATCCAGAGAGTGTTGTAGTAATTAACAGATAAAAGAGGAGGTTCATTAAATGAATATGCAGTGTCATGAAATCCGAGCTGTGCATTGATCACTGCTAACTTAAGGATTCTTCCTTAGCTAGGATATTTTGACACCCCATTTATCACTAGTCCTATTTTTAGGTTTTTAATTAGCAGATCACCAGCCTTTAACTCATTAACTTAGCTTCTGCAAAAACATTATTTCTGGAGATAATAGCTAGGTTAGAATAATCACCACTCCAAATTTCTTGAGCTGGAAGGAAGGACAGGACTTCAGCTTCTATGACATTAAACTATATTTCATACCAGGCAGATATGACCTTGAGTCCATAGTATGCGTTATATTCTTTTTTAAATTATCTTTATTTCTTTTCCTAAATACATTAATCTCAAAACATGCACCTTTCAATGACAACGGAAACATTTTCCTAATTTATCTTAAATGCTCATTTCTAGCCCTCTGTTTGCAAAACTGTTTTGGGATATAGTTCAGCAGAAAATTGTACCTTGATGTGTGTTTAACACAGCTTGTATATTTGTATAGATAGGTTTTTAAATGAGTGGCCTTTATGGTCTTTTTATGAGAGAAAGCCACCTTTCCAGAAGTTAAAATGAAGCAAATAAAGACATATTTACACTTATGTTTGTTAAGTATAAAGGCTTAAAAAACTAATAAGAAGCAGACAATTTACAAATCAATGAAGTACATCTTGTGCAGATGTTTCTATTTGAAGTGCTTATTTTATTGCTTATACTATTGGATGGTATGTTCCAGCACTGGTGATGAATAGAAGTATACAACATGCTGTATTGGTCCAAGACTATATAATTATCTCTGTAAAATGCATGTTGTATTTCCAACATACCGCTTAAGGCTTAAGGTTTTCCTGTTGCAAGATCCACAATTAAATCATCTTAATATTGTCTTTTTGCTCTAATATATATAGCAACAATGAAAACATTAGGCTAGCCTCAATTAAATGGCCAATGAATTAAGCAACTGAAAAGAATTTTCACCCCTGGCTGTTGTATCCAATTAAAATTCCTATCAAATGAAAGAATTGATTAGTCTCTTCAAGCAGAGAGATTTGCATCATGCAAGCAGTCTAAATAATTTACATTAGAGCTGTCAACAGATTTCAAATGCTGTCATCTCTGCCTTGTGAAACAGTTTATGGCATCCTAAGACTTGCTTTCATTACATGCACTGATTTTGCAATCAATAGTATGCCAAAAGTTCAGAACACAATCTAAGAAGGTCATAGTTCTGCCACTGAAAATAGTCTGGGGAAAGGTCACCTAATTATTTTGTGGTTTATGATGTTTATGGCTATGCTCTGATATGTAGCCATGTGTATGCAATGTCATTAAGCACTAATGCTAGCTTTGTAATGAAAACAATCCATTTTCAAACTTAAGATCTAATTTCCTCATTTGCAACTTCTTTGATTTAAAAAAATGAAGAACACAGTACTTTCTCAAGATGACTACACAAAGTCTGAAGCTTATCATTACATTATTAAATTAATGCAATGGATGACAAAATGAGTTTGTGTAAAAAAAATATCATTTGCTATAATTATGCTGGGGTGTTTTAGTTTAAACAATCACACACATATTTGAAAAGACTCATTCAGACTCTTTTGTAGTGAAGGATGCCAAACAAGAGGATGTGCTGCAATAATGCTTGCAGCAAGCAGAAAGGATCAAATTAAATTCTTACAAAATTTTCCAGAACAAAGCAAAAGCTGGCATCTTCATGAAGAGTTATGGAGCCTAATTCTGTTGGTTGACCTCAGGAATTAAAAAAGTTTTTAATGTATCCAAAGTACTTAAGTCAAAACTGAGATGAATAGAGAGGTTTTTCCAAATAGTTTTGGGTTTATATATTTTTCTAAAATTTATTTTTATAAAAATATATATTTATATTATATCTATATATTCATATATAGATATATATACTGAGGTTTTTGTTCACCTGGGCCATCTTAGTTTGATGTAATGATGAGAAATTACTCCCATTATATAACAGTAACTTCCCGTAAGTCATTAAATCTTCAGACTCTAAAAAGAAATACTGCTATTCAGACAACAAAAAATTCAAAACTTATCATTTTTCACCCAATTCTCATTTATGCCGATGTTACCTGCTTTCCAGCTCTCTTTGGATCTGAAAATACAGAGCCAAGATTTTGCCAAAATCCTTTGATTTAAGGATACTTGCTAATCCAGAGTGCACTGTCTATTCACTAGTAAAGTCAGGGTATTCTAGAAAGAAATTTCCTTTAGCAGGTTACCAATAGCTACTAGCTGAATTTCCAGACACTCTTGAGGAATTTGCCCAGAAAGTGGTGATTCAGATGAATTTTCTGATAAAATGTCTGAGTTTCTTGATCCTTGCCCTGTCTTATTCTGATGTAACTAATTTTTTTAATATTTTTTTTTTAACAGCAGTAAACCAGCCTCTTCATCCCTGCCTGGGAGATAGCTTGTATGTAGCAGAGGGTGGGACCTCAACTTGTTCCAGTCTGAATGAAGTGAGATAAATTGGAGAAATTGTCCTAGATGTGTGTAAGAGTGTACTTGTGTTCTAAAAAAGGGTGAGTCCTGCTCCAGCCACTGATCCCAATGATATTGTTGTGATTACCCTATGACTCCTGGTCTGTATCCCAAGTGGGTGAAGGCATCAAAACTTTTTCCTGAGATAGACTCCTGCATCCTGGATGAAAAGCAGGCACAAGCGGCCAACCAGAAGGAGGAGTGATAGCCCCTGGTCCCCACACACACCAGCTAATTTGGCACATGCTTTCACACATGCTGTGGCAGCACATCTGTGCAGTGGCCCTGAAAGGGCAATGTTATAGCAAATGCATTTCAATGCCAATACATAAAAATAAATGTGCACTTGAAAGAAACCCTTCCTAAATATCTGTAGCAACACAGCAATCCCAGCATCTATTTAGCAACATCTAACACCAACAGCAGAGCACCTAACATCTATGGCAACACAACAAAGGGACCTCAGTTAAACAGTAGAGCTCAAAGTGCCAGTGCCACTCAGCAGCTATTCAGAAAAGCTAATGAGGCACTACATTATAGGAGGTGTAAGGGACTGAATACATAAATAACATTATATTGTCTTTTTAGACATCAGTGGGTGCTGCAGTCTTATCCTGGCTACAGTGCTGGTCACCTTGCCTCAGAAAATGTTTTGTGAAGGCAGAGGCAGAGACAGCTCGCACAAGAGTGATGAATCATCAAGGGCATTTTAGAGATTAGGAGAGATTGAGGAGATTAGGACTGTTTACTTTGGAAATAAGAAAAGAGGACATGATCAAAGGATCTGAAGTACTTCAAGAAGCGTCTAAAAGACAGAGCAGTATGATTGGAAATTACTCTTTTCTGTATCTCAGAGTATGGGATAAGAGTCTGCTCAATTATATTAATATAAGTGGGAATTAAAACTGACATTTAGGGACCTGAGGGTACTAAAGGCCCTCGTGTCCCTGTCCAGCCTTCTGTGTGCCTCCTACCACCCTTTCCATGGCCCAGGACCCCATTTCAGCTGAGCCCAGAGGCTGAGCCCAGTTGCTTCAGCAACTTTCCCAGCATCCTTGTAACTCGATCATATCTTATATCTCCTATGATGAGCCAGACCTACTGCCTTGACATCCCTCATGGGACCAGTGCAACCCATAGCTATTACTATCCTGCCCTGCCCTGTTAGCCCCTACTTGTGGGCTGACAAACCATCAAACCATAACCACCCTAAGATCCTGACCCTGATCTTGAGGGAGCTGTCTGCTCACAGAGCACCCTGACAGCCATCTCAGGCCACCTGGACCTGGGTGCCAAACTCACAGGGCCTGGCAGCCCCATAATAAGTCCCCATGACCATCAAGTCCCTGGTAGGGTTAATCAGCATGCAGAGTCAGAGCCTATCCCTGCTGGCTGCCGGCATGTCCCCCATGCCTACCACAGTCCCAGCTGCCTGCTTGTCGTGGGCTGCCACACACTATATTTGAGGGTTTCAGGGTAGACATGCCCCCCTCCTTGCTGGGGAGCACCACTATCCCAGTGTGGGTCTGTTCACCTCCACAGCTTTCATCATTCACTCCCTCAATCTGCCTACAACCCAACAGACTACCCAACACTTTTTGCAACTTGCTTTTTGACTTCAAAGCTGTTTTAACCATGCATTTACTGAGCAAGGGGCTCAGTTCACAGCCAGATACAGGAGAAAGTATATCCACTTTTCGCAAGGCCCAACTTACCTCTCCTCCGCCTCACTTGTATGGTGGCTGCACTTGGCTCACTGCTCCTCTTCTGACAGACAATACATAAAAAGAAATAGTTAGTGGCAAAATGTGTAATCAATTTGTAGTATTCATTGTTAAATGAAAATATTGGTGTGAAGAATTTAACAGGCCTCAGAAAATGGAAAGGCATTAATCTGGATATCCACACTTAATTAATTTAACAAAACATTAATTTTTATGGAAGAAGAATTAGACTTTCATGCTTCGACCAAATTCTATCAGAGGTAGACAAGAAGAGAAGATCTCTTGGACAGAGGAAGTTGTCTGGCTTGACAGAACTACTTGGCTGGAATAATCTCAGGTATCCCTGCACTATGCTCTTTATCCAGGTGACCTACAGAGATCCCCTAACCATTATGAGCTTCTGTGATGTATTAAACAATAGTAAGCTAAAAATTGAATGCTTTACAGATCAACAACTTCTCTGACTACTCTTTGTTATGAAACACCTCTTCCTTTCCAGAATAAAGAGGGAACATTAGTTTTACTCCATCTCTGTCTAAGTCTCATTTCTCATGGGACTTTCCTGTTCTTATAAAGCAGGTCTTGAGGACAGCATTTCCCAAAAATATAATGTTTTCAAAACAAGCAAAAGTTTACATTTCCAATATTAAAATGCATTGCTTTTGCCCTATAAGGCCTGGGAATGCCTGCAGGACCTTCATAAATTGTTGGAGCACTTATATTAGCATTTTGATTTTCAGTCAATTGGTATGTTGTGCTCAGTTAATACAAAGCCACAGTTTTCATTTGCCACCTTTTGGATTTTTTTAATGCACATAACTTCAGTGATTAAATTCAAATTTATAGCATAAGTTATTTCAATTTTAAATTACATTGCTTTCCTTATAAAGATGGACTAATTATTAAATTGAAAGGAAGGTAGTCATTATTGCGATATATCTTGAAAAGAGGTTTGGATTTTTGGTCCTGTAAATCTGTCACAAAGGTAACTGATAATCTTCTCGTATTCTAATTCATTTGCATGGTTTCTTCAGGTACATTTATTTTCTGTTTACTTGAGGGTATAAAATCTAGAGATAGCAGGATAAAGATTTCCATAGGTTTATGTGTAAAATCTATTACACAAATTAAGACTTCTGGAGTAGAAAAACATATGCTACCTGGTTTGCTAAAGTAACATGAACATGTATGAAAGAAGTATGAAACAATGGTGTAGTGGGGAGAAGGATCGAGACCTATTTGTATTCCTACTTGCAATAATTAATACTGGAGGTCTGAGAGGAGATAAGAATCACAGTAAGACTCCTTGAGTGGTCTAAGAAATATTTGGCTTCATAAGCTTAACATGTCTATGCTGAACTGAACCTAAAATTTGGAAATGAAAGGAAAACAAATCCTTTTCTTACGTAGGAGTTGTATTACTTATATAGATTATCTGATATTCAGTATTTCCCAGATCAGAAACCTAATATATACACTTTGCTTTTGCTCATACACAACAAAATTCTACACTAATTACTAATAAAACAAAAATGTCTATTAAATATCATTGAGAAAGAGTTCTGCAAATCAGGCACAAATCATGGCAGTTTTGCTGCAGCATTTTTCTGCAAGTAATTCTCTTGCATTCAAAGTTTTACTGAAAATAATCACGATAAATGCAAGAGTCAAATTGGAGCTCCAAAAGAACAAATAACAATAATCATCTAACACTTTTCATCAAAAGGTTAGTGCAATCAAGATAGGATTTTTTTCCATGACCATGATGAAAGTTCTTCCAGCCACAGTAAATATAGACGGGAAGATAGCTATATTTTTGAAAAAATTGGCAAACTGGAGCAGGACCTGTTGACCCTGGGTGACTGAATCTTGATGGATGTCTATAATGATGCTTGAAAGGACAAGGAACTTTCAAGGGAACTTTCAGATCATTGCTTAGGTTGCCCCAGATCTGAACTGGATTTAATTGCATTTAATATCCTCTATACCTTGCTTCCTCTGTCTCTCATTCTCAGTATGCTATATTAACAAGGATCAAAGCATAACTGGAATACTTAATACTCTAGCATAAACATCTCACCAATACAATGGAACTTGTAAGTTACAAGGAAATGACTTGGGCAACCTATGCAGGGTATTCTATAAGAACTTTTGTGTGTGTTTTCCAATAATAGAGACCTTGAATTTGAGTGACAAGAAGCCCTTTCATAAATAATATCTACTGATTGACGGCCTCTCTTTGTTTGCATTCATTTTTATCTGAGTACAAAGCACACAGGAGAAAAAAGAAAAAGGTAGGTAAAAAAAAAAAAGGAAAACAGAAGATAGAAAGGAGAAAAACACGAGATGGGGGTGGATGTGGCAGGAAGATTTTTGTGAGATTGTTCTGATTCCATGCAGTTGTTTTTCAGTGGCACTCAAATAACCTGCCTGCAAACTGCTTCAGAATGCAAGAATGCTATTCTCTTACTCATGTTTGATTTCTTATGCTGGTTGTACTGCCAAAATGTTACATATTTAGGAGGGGACCAAGAATAATAAATATGCTGAAGCATACTATCATGGTAAGAAAAATTGCGGTTAACTTCCAAGTATACTATGGTCTTCAGGGACTGTTTTAAGCAATTTATAGAAAACAGGAAAGTTGTTCAAATATAGGAATTTTTAATTTTAATTATTTCTTTGGAGTATTTTGATTGTTGCCATTTCAAATGCAAACCATAGGTAGTTTTTCAAGACTTTTAATTTTTAAAAAGTAATACATTATAGAATATTTCTTTTTTAATTACCTTCTTACACTGTATAACTATCAAATATGAATCTGCAACTTCTCAAGTAAAAAAATGAAACCATCACTCTTATGTTCAGTAACGTACTCCACAGCCATAAGAAACATAATAGAATAGTTTCTTGTGGTGTTAAAAGTTAGAAAGCAGGAGCCAGTCTGTATTAATATAATGCCCCTAAAATTTTTATTTTATAAGGAATTGAGTATATTTTAAAGGTGTTACCTAAAGGGAGGGCAGCATTTCAAGTTAATGATTTAATCTTTGAAATGTTACAACTACAAATATTAAATTTTTTTAAGAGTAGTAATTATAAAGTGGGTATCATAAATAACATATGGCATCACTGTGAGTACAAGGCTGAATTAATTCCTGAGGCTCTGATGCCATTCATAAACCTCTCACAGTTTATGACTGCAGCTGAGTTCTTGAGTGAAATACAGCCTTGTGTTTACTCCAGGGCTATTATACTCCATGTTATTCAGATGTATTCTAGTGTTGATCCTTATGCACCATTTTCTAATTGTTTTTCTCCAATCATTAACACAAACTTTTAACTTTTTCCCTTAATACAAGTGCTCAGATTTTTCATAAGAATGAGTGCATGCCTTATTGATGGCACAAATCATACATTCCACCAATTCACAGGCTTTCAACATTCATGGCTAGAATAATGGGAGCAATTTGATAGGGAAAGAAAGATTTAGGGATATTTAATTCAGTTTTTCAGCTGGATAAGAGAAAACAATTCTGGGTGGTTTTCCAGAGATCAACATTGATTCATGAAGTCTAAATAATGTTATTATACCACAATGACCTTCTAAAAATTGATCTAAAGATCTAAAAGCCTCTGGAACGAAGCCTCATCAGCCTAGCAGAGAGAGCAAAAAACATTCCTGATGTGGAGGCCTCCTACAGACACTCAAAAATTCATACCAGCCTTTCAGAGTTGTGATACAAATCAGAGAATTAACTGAGTAGTAGGAAAAGAGAAGAAATTGTAATGTGTTCTATTGCAGCACTGTGTATAAACATGGTGAGAACAGGAATACCTGTCTCCCAAGAGCTGCGTTAAGGATGAATGTGGCTTTTCTAATGCACTTTCTGTCCTGCTTTATTTTTCTTTCAGAAACATTATAAGAGGCCTACTGTAAACCTAGCAGAAGGGATCTGAATTCTTTCTACTGAATTGAAGGGTCTTTGGTCAGGAAAAAATAATAGACTGCAAATAGACCACAGCAGCAACAAGCATTCAATTTCTATTCTAGGAAAATGTGTTTATATGAAGCATCAAAAGTTTGCTGATAGTAATAAAAAATAAATGCAAAAGTAATGTTCTTGTCCTAAATAACTTAAAACCAAGGTGAGAGATGAATGGTACAGTGAAAAGCATTTTTGAGTGGTTTCTGAAAGATAGTTTAGCTCAATGTGTTCCACCGAAATCTTCAGTAGAATTTCCACAAATATATTTTGATAAATGCAACCTTTTACTGCCCTTTCCCAGTTTTGTCACTCCAGCTTGAATATTCACTCATTATTTTAGCTTTTGCCTTTTTGGCAAATTATGCATTCCTGGGAACATACCAAGAAATTAAAGCCAACTGGTATTAAATGACTCACATCTAGACTAATTCCTCAACCTCCAAAACTGTGGGCCTGAGATAACCTATAAGAAAGGATAGATCCTTGAGCAGTTTAGCTCCCAAACTATATCCGAGAATTGTCTGGGAGACTGCCATCTGGCATGGCCCAACTAATCTCTATTATTGTATCTACACACTATGTCCAGAGCAAAGGGGATATTGTGGATTTAGGATAGGAAAAGATTTGCTGAAGGAGAACTGTCTACATCTGCAGAGGCACTTATCCTCCTTTCCCTCTATGTTTCTTGCAGTAGCACTTAATAAGAGAACAATCACAGCACAGACACACTCAGCATTTCACATAGTCTTTCTGGCTCTTCCAGCATCCCACACAGAGCTCTTGGTGTACTTCCCAAACGTATGCTCTAACTTGTCAAAAAAACCCCTCCCAGAACCAATGTACCTTCTCTGAATTTCTGGTTGTGGCCATTTTACCTTCCATGTAGTTAAAATTAAATAGAAGAGTCATCTCTGTGGCTGTGGAATTCTTTTTAAACCCTGTTATCTACATGAGAATCAAATTCTTTTCAATCCTTATTCTCAAAGTGATCTGGGCCTTCCACCCTCCATAACCCTTAGCAGCACCTGTTTTGTGGTATTGCCCCAGTTGAGAGCTGAGCATCACACAGCCATTCTCCTTAGGAGGGTGTAGGGGGGGAAATAAAGGGGGTGGGTTAGATAGGGAAAAGAAAATAAAAAAAACCCCTAAACCTTACAGGTTGGGATAGGGATAGTTTACTGGGACAGCAGAGAGAGTGAGATAACAATAAGATTTATAGCAAAATTTACAGATGGTGATACACAATGCACAACTCAGGCTGTCCCAAAACAGGACCATCCCCAAAACTGTGTGCACCCTGAAGCCATGCATTCCTCCTCCTCCCCCTCCCCTCCCCCCCCTCCCCAGCTCCCCTTTACACTGAACAGGACATAATTGGCTTGGAATACCTTCTTTGGCTATTTTGGGTCACTTGTCCCAGCTGTGTTCCCTCCCAGCTTCCTGCGTGCCCCCCCTCCTTCTTGTTAGCAGAGCAATATGAACAACTGAAAAGTCCTTGACTTCTTGGCAACAACTAAAACATCAGTGTGTTATCAGTACTGCTCTCATCCCAATTCCCAAACACAGTATTTGACTGGCTGTTAGAAAGAAAATAACTCTATCCTAGCTAAAACCAGGAAATTCTTTTAGATTTGAGGCACCTCTAAAATGTGGCAGTATAGGTCATTCCCTTCCTAGTGTCCCATTATGATTATCTCCATTGTAATCTACAGCCTGCACATTTGTTGTTTGATAGGCCTTATACTCATAGGGACTCTTGTCTATCTTGGTCTTATACAGAGTTTCTGCTGTAGCCCATGCATGTTTTCCTTGGTCATTCTTCACAGATTGTGTTACTGTAAAAATATCTAGACTGCAGCATTTGGTTTCATTGATCTGCTTAGACACTGCTGCATCCCATGACCTTCCCATTAAATAATTTGTACCTTATAACTAGTGTTTTAATAATTACAGCTATGGTCTGAGAAATCATGTAAGTTGCGCTTCTAGAGATCTCACCATCTGAGAAATTTTCCTTTGTACCTCAGCAAAACTTGGCAGAGCAGTCAGCCTTAGAAACAAAACATAGCAGGTGTAATTGATCTTTACAGCAGTCAAAGAAATATCCTGCATTAGGGAAAAGGTCATCAAATAAAATCCAAAAACATGGGGGTTTATATGCTTGACAAATCAATGTCTTTTACCACAACAGAATAGGAGAGTCTGGTTTATTAATCTGGAACTATGCAACAAGTTCAAATAAATAGAAGATGTAACCCATTAAGAAAGATGAAAATAAGGCTACAATAAGTATAAAAACATCAACACTACTATAATGGTGATGAAGATTTCTGAAAAAGACTGGACTAAAATAACAGTTTTTCGAAGAGCAAGGTTCAGAAACTTTATAGAATTACTTTTCTCTTTTGCTAACTTGCAGTGAAGGGTCAAATTGCTTCCTGTGTATTGTCCTATTTCTATGGTTGGCTGTGAATTGCTGCCCTAAATAATGAACTAAAAATATGAGTTCATTTCTGTACTGTATTATGAATGTGTTATTGTCACAGCATGTAATTACAATCATTCACAGTGTGAACATGAGTTCTGAATAGTAAATTGTCCTGAAAACAGTCTTCTCCTATGAATTTATGAATTTCCAAGCTTACCTCTCATAATGATTAATACTGTATCACCATTTAACTCTCAGGTCATTCGGCAGAACAGCCACCATACCTCAGAAGTCATGGAAGTGAAAAAGCACTTACTGCACAATGGAAATAAGGTCTTATGACAACGTAATTAATGGATACTATCCCTTTATAGAATGAAGATACAGACAATAAATATAAGAAATCTTAAAAAAATCTTCTATTACTGCTGCGAAGAGGAATATTAAAAAATGGGATTGTCAGGGTAAGAAAAAAATGTCTTTATAGTGTCATTTGGTACCATTTGTACTGGGAGGAACAGTTTTCCATAGACAGGGAGGAAACATCTACAGAGCAAGAAAAGAATAAATACTGCATTAGTAAAAGACATTTTTCTACCAGAGGTTGGAAAATTTGTACTTTGCAGCACTGAGTGTTCAAGTTTTAAAGACAAATCTGTTCCTATTAATCTGTAATGTCAATGTCTACCTCATAGTGAAAGATGTCTTCAGTGAACTTTGAGGCAGGAAATTTTCTCATTTCTTCCTTGACCTACTTTGCTGCAGTAGTGGTTCTATACAAAAGACATTCAGTAAAGCAACTTACCTGAATTCTAACTACACCCTTGATGTTTAAAAGAAGAACATGAAATTGGGTATTGCTACACTTTATCCAATTTCCAGTGTTGAATTATTTTTCTGAGAAAAATAGGGGGGTTTCAAGTTCTGTTCCCCTTTTAAATCCCTCTTGCAAAATCCATCTTCTTTTTGGAGTAATCTGTACAGAATCAAAAACGATCACACCGAATAAAAAAAGAAATTTTGTATGAAAGTTCCCAGAAGTCAATAATTGCACATAGTTTCTTTTGTTTTCTATTCTTTAGTATTTTTATGTGGATTTTTTAAAGACTTCTGGAATAGAATGGAAGAAACATGTTCATTTGTTTTCAGATGATGCTATCAATATGTTGTTTTTAACCAGACATTTATTACTATGTGTTGGTTTCTCTATAGATTTAACAAGAATAGCCTTAAAGAATAGTCAGATGGGTGAACGCTTACGTCCTTTAAAAAATTACTCTTATGGTGTCAACAAAAATGGGCCCTACTCTTTGTTTCTTATGAAATAATTAATAAGGTTGTTTAAATCAGTGACATAATACAGGTCCAGAAATCTGATTACATAGATTATATATAGTTTATGTGATTTGTAAGCTGCGTGTTATTTTAATGAAGCCAGTCTTATAAATCTTCTGTAACTATTTCAAAGGAAAAGAACAGTATATCAGTCTTTTAAGCATAGGCTTCTCTTCTATTTATTCCTGCATCAAGGGAACAAACAGTGTTAACTACACTTGAGATTCTAAAATTAAAAAATAGAATAAGCTACTTTAGTGCCTCACTTTCAGTGGTTTCATTGGAAGTTAGGCACCTAAATTCATTCATTCATATACCTCTGCATTATACAGGCAAATGCGCATTGATCTGGGAACAAATTTACTCCATTGAGACCTCTGCTTTTGACATATGACTTTTCCTCATTCTAGGAAAAGAAAATTAAAAACTTAATACACAAATTTTAAATGAGCTTTTTCTTTCTAAGCCAAGGGTCCTGGGTCCTTAATTGCTATGCAAAAAAAAGTAATACATCTAAGTAATACTCTCTGACCCACTTGTAAGAGCCACTGGAATAGGTGAGATTATGGCATTTTAGTAGTTATTCTCCAAGAGCCTGAAACTAAAATGACCATGAAGAATATTCACTTAATTGTTTCAAGATCCAGAAACCTTTGGTTCAAATTAAAGGTGACTAGAATTGTTTCCTTTTTTTCTGATACTAGATTATTTTCTCCTGCAATGCTTTGTCCATTATTCTTGTCTGTTTGTGCATTCTGTTCTAATTTTAGCTCTATCTAGCCTGCTTCTATACCGAGAAAAAAAGGTCTTAATTCATAATTCAAAAAGCACAAAGCCAGCAAATACTAAAGTAAGTTTATGTGCAACATCTATGATTAATTATAGCTTATTGTCTCTACAGTCTCATGCTATGAAGAATGAGAATTTTTCTCACAAAGAAGTTGTTACGGAGACATTCATTTTGTTTTCTTTTATCTTTGTTTGTTTTCTTAATTGATTTAAACAGAGATAGAGGTTTTAGCATGTAATACCATTGCAAATCAGAACCAAATTCTATCACAGATGCTATTCAAGAGATTCTTTTGTGTATTTGAAGTCTTAGTAAAAGTGAAATACTGTGACTTGGGCAGAAATGTTAATCAACATTTTGGCTTTGACACAAGCTGTAAGCAGGAGTGAGTGTCCCTCTAGGCCACTGTCTCTGCTGTGGTGTAGTGTCACTTGGGCCATGGCAAAAGCAGTTTTCATAGTTCCCCTTGCACTTCCTAGCTACTTGTCTTGACATTAGATTGAAGTGATGCAGAGGTATTGCCTCAGTTTGCATCGGCATCACTTTCACACTCACTTTCTGTTACCTCCTCAGGAAGTACAGATGTTCAGAGCGTAACAGATGCTGCCACCTCCTTCTGGAATATGGCTACGTGAAACTGCACTAGCTGGTGGGTTAGCTTAGGATAGCATGATGTGAGAGTCCGTTTATTTATAAAACATTATAAAAGAAAGAGGGAAGCGATAAAGCTTCCCTGATTTGTTCTCTTCCTTTAATGAACCACGAGATCAAAAGCAAAGTCAACATAATTCAAGTTCATAAGCTGTATAGGCATTAAGTGACAGATTCCACTGCCAGTTGCTATTCACTTTGAGCAGTTACTTTTATCTTAGAGAATGCTATTGACGCCAGAATAGTATTTGAGATACTTAAGGATAACAGAATCCTGTATTAATGCAACACTGTTCCAGATTCAATCTGATTGCTTCTGTTAGTCACTGTGCATGTAATATTTATGTATCTTGTGTAAGAGATAGTAAGCAACTATAAGGCATGAAAATCTGATTTCAGTTACACTGTATCTGCAGGATAATCTGTAAAGTTTGCAACAGAACAACTTGTTTCCCTAAGGGCCTGACCAAGCTGGGCCAGCCTTACTCAAAAACCTGACTCCTCTTTATTCTAACGTGAGGAGAGCTGAGGGCTGTAAGTCCCTGAGTGTTTCTGGCAGGCAGAGCTTCATCAGAGAGGAAGGAGAATGAAAAAGGCCATGCTGCACTGGGTATCTGAGTCCAGGAAGATCAACTTGAAACAGCCTCCAGAGAGAAGGGCTAGAGGCAATAAATGGCACCACTGTTATCAATACTGAATCTGTGAAATCCCTTGTAATTTTCTTTTTCTCTATAAAAATTACTACCTTAGAAAAGGAAACTGGATGTGAGAAAAAATTAAAGAGAACTAAAATAAATCTTTAATAATCCCATTTAACTGCTTAGCTGTTGGGTTTTTTTTAATTACACTTGTTGCCTCTAAAAGAAACTATCTTAGTCTTTTCAGAGGAGACATAAGAAGTGATGTTCAATAGTTACTTAGATCTTCCTAAGAAATAATCAATAAAGATTTGCAGCTTATGGAATTGTAACCTGTCTAAAATGTCTTGATATCTAATGGAAACATTTCAAGTCCTTCTCCTTAAGCATAGATACCCTTGTGTAAATATAAGGTATAGGAAGGAAATATTAGCAAATAAAGCAGACAAATAAGAAAGTGTGTTTATCTCCTTTTCCATAAAGATCACATCACAATGAATGTAACATTAAATTTTATCATTTGTGTAGTGTTTTCAATATTGAGATATCAAAAAATTTAAGTTTTATAAAATACATCAATGTAGTTTTCAAATGATGTTTTAGTATTTTGGGAATGAAGCACATAGTCTTTGAGGAAGTGTTCAGTTTTAGAGGTCTTCGAGAAAATCTAAAAATGCATATCATAGCTTTTTTAAAACAGTGGCCAACTTTTAAAGTTTTAAAACTGCATTTAAAATTTTAAATTAAATGTGAGATGGCATGATGTATTTCCTAGTATTAGAAAAAAAGTGTATTATATTTGGGTACACAAACATACATGTAGAAAGCAAAGAAAGAATCAGTAAGTAGGAAAAACCTTATTAATTTTTTACCTTATTATCTGCTATTGAATGTATTGGTGACTCCTATTTGAAAGCCAAAAACTTCACCTACTCTTAGCTCAAAATCTCACATCCAAAAGCTGACATCGATAGACTTCGGACAAACGTTATTCAAATTTAGGTTTTTATAGACATTGAAATTAAGTTCTTTTTTGTTTCCTTTTCCTTTTTCTTTTTCTCAAGCACTATATACTACATTTAATCTTACAAAGCACCCCAAGAGATATTGAAAAGATAATGTTCATGTGAGCTTTACTGGAAAACACAGGAGCTCTGCCTTTACAGAATTTTCTATGGTTTTCTGTGTAGCAAACACTTAGACTGTCTTAAAAATCTGGAAAATAGTTCCAAAAGTATAATTCAAAACTTTTCATTCCATTCCATTCCAAGTGAAGAAGCTGTTTACAGGGTTTCACCACAGCAAACATACAGACTATGAAATATTCCCATATGTCATTAACCTGATAACATATGTGCATCTCAGAGATTAATCAGCTTCAAATCCTGACAGGAGTTTCTTTCAGAACATATGAAAGCAAAAAAGATACTCTTGCAGTTGACTACTAAATATTTATGACGATTTTCTACTATGGTGGTATACTCACTGTAATAACAACCTTAGATGTCAGAATATGTAAACTGACCATGTATTAAACTATGCATTTAAAAAAATAAAATTTAAGGTTTCATTGGAGTTGACAATTGCAGACAGTACCTGGACTGAATGCTCTAAATTTACTTATCTGTTCTTTTGCCTTTTTTAAAAATCATATCTACTGATTACTGGGTTAAAATCCTTATCTTAGCCCATTCTAAACCCTACTCTCTGAGACAGTGTTGTGAACAGAAAGCAGCAATTCATAAAGGATGCAGAAGGTGCAGAAATTTGACACAAATGAAAATAGTGAGATTTGTATTTCTAACATCAGAAATAAATACTTTAGCTTCAAGTACTTATTTAATCCTAACAAAAAATATGGCATTACTAATGAAATTAATATTAAACAGTGTTGGGGAAAACAAACAAAACAAAAAATTATCTGAACACACACCAAAATTTCATTGTGAAAGAAAGAAACCTAGCAGATAAGATTTATATTACCCAGCTCTAGTTGTTAAAAGGTGTTTTGTTTGACCTGTTTGTCTAGGCTTTCTCTGTAGTGAATGCAGCATTTTATTGTTCACTCCTAATAGTATTCATCTACTTCAGAGAACTTAAGATGGGATTTGTTGCCATTTGAAATTCCCCGGCATTCTCTCCATCAACTATAGAGGGTAGGTACCTAAATAATTCGCCTTGACAACATAGATAAACTATATGAAATTAACTTCTGTGTAACATTCTGGTTCTTTTGGCAATTAGAGTGATCCACAATGCACACATTGTGTAAGACAATGACGTGTTACATGATATCAATGTTTTAAATGCCTTGCTGTGATTGCTGCATGTTCAACATAAAAAATAATACGATGACTAAAGTCAACTCATGGTGGTATGGATTTTATCAATGCATGTACAATTTTTAGATTCAACTTGTACATCTGCAAAGAACTGACAAAATAAAGATAAGGAAGCATAGTAGAAAACTTTGCACTACTCTTCCTCCCCCTTGAAAAAAAGAACAGAGAGACACAGAGAGGCAGAGAAAGAATAAATAACATTAAATAGTTTTAAAAGGTAGAACACTGGGGGGAATCAAGAAAACCCACAGGCTATTTAGAGAAGGAAAAGAGAAGTTAAGTAAAAATTCTAGCTTGCCACTTCTTCATGGCTTAACTACATTTCTGTGTTTATAACATTAAAGTTAGACAACTGCCAAAAGGCAGCTCATGAGATCTCAACAGATGTGATTTCAACACATCAGTTTTATTCATTTTAATGCAATTTGGGTTTTAATGCTCAGCAATTTGCTTTTTGTGTTTAATAAAATCATGAATTTAATGAGCAATCAGGGCAGACAAAATGTACTCAAATTTAAAGAATATAAATAAGAGAGGGAATTGTAATAATTTGGAAATTGTTTTAATAAAGCTTTTGTTATTATTATGCAAATACTTAATTACAAAAATCAATTCAAATTGGTTTTTAAACAAGCTAAAGATGGTGAAAAAATTATAATAACAGAACATCTGCAAAAATAATCTGAAAAATACACTGTTAGTATTCTGAAATCCACTCTGAAATAATAGTCTGAAATTCAAAGTAGTAAGAGAAGCTTGGGATTAAACCAATAATATAATATCTATTTTATGGTTCAGATTAAAACAGCAATGGTTCTCCAAACTGCTGCTAAAATCTTCTAAAATTTTGTGGTTTGTTTTGCTTTGTTTTGTTCGTTTTTTTGTACTATGATGAGGAGGGAACAAATTGAGGAATTTACAAAGTCTCATCTGGACAGTTTTTCTGGACAAGGATAAAGAACAGTGTGATGGTTGCTTAAAATCATCAGAAGTTCAGGTTAGCATAATAAAAAATACGTATTGAATAGCAAGGGATGATGCTAAGAAGTATAGGCCAAATATCTTGAAATCCTTCTTGGCTGAGAGAATTACTGAGGTATGGATTTTCCTCTTCAGAAAAGTATTTAGTTGTCATCACTTCAATCTACAAAATTAAGACAAATGCTATATAAAACCTTCCAACAGTTATGACAAAATCATTTCTTCATAATAAACTCTTAAGCATTAACTATCATAGTTTCTTACAACTGTTTTCAAAAATATGTATGTGCAATTTTATGTCTGCACAAAACATCAATGAAAAAACCCTATACTTTTAAATCCAATCTTCATATTATTTGAATGGAAACCAGAGCATGATAGTAGGAAAAAGAAACTACATCTAAGAATGTGGCAGCTAGAAACCTGCTATGCTATAATCATAAACTTAATAAAATCCATATGTACATAGCCATTCATCTTGCAGGGGTTTTGCTGGTTTTCTCATTTCTGTTTCTTTTTTTGAAATAAAGGAATATTGTTTCATTCAACTGAGTGAAATCCCATGGGAATTTAATGGAATAAGTATGGCTTCACTTACTGATATTATATGGTAGTCATAGACTATAATCATATTATCAGGTCAGCAGATGACTCTTTTTCCCCCTTTTCCTGAGTGAATACTAGAAGCTAACTACTGCAATAAATCATCTTTTCTCAATGTAGCAAAACCAATGCGTATGAGGTCAAACGTATCCTAGCAAATGCCATAAAAAAATGGTAGCTTACTCATGAGATAAGATGATTGTATATCTTACCTGCTTCAGTCTGACTTCATTCGCTTTGTCTTTATTAAAAACAAAAAAAAGCATTTGATAAAGATCTCAGGAGTTTTTTAATAGAGATTTTATTTTTATTCACTTGTTAATATTCCCCAAGACTTAGTACCAGTGCATTGGAACCATTTTAAACAAGTAATATAGTACACGTTGGGACACATCCAAAGGCAGAAGGCAGGAAACCTTTCTGTTTGGCATAGGGAGAAGAGACACTCAGTGGCCATAGCGAGAGTCACTGGGCATAAAATAAACCCTGGCAGACTCAGCTGCAGAGAGAGAGATCAGTTAGAGAGAAAGGACAGCACATGTCTGATTCAATAGTATTTTTTATATTTTATTTGTTTTGTCTCTGTGGCTTCAGGATGTCCTCGGGTAGCATGACTGGTTATCATCTGCAGTTAGGAGAACTAAAATGTAGAGAAAATTCACCTAACTGAAGCCATTTATATTTAGACCACGCTGGTTAAACTATATTAATTTTACTATAGTCACTGGCTCTCTTGAGACACTTGTGCAGTATCTATGGATTACTGAGGGAACCTGCACATCTAGTTTACATGAGTTTAGCCCTCATTTGGCATCTGAATTTAGAAAAATATCATTTAACCTGATCTTTTTTTTCAAACAAAAAATGAAATTTTCCTTTAGTTTTATAAAATGGGAACTGAGGATTCAAGGAAATCATTGAACATAAAGATATACTGCTATCAATGTATAGTTCTATGTAATTAAATATGCAAGTAGAAAAATACAAACTTTCCATTTTATCATTGTGGTTGATTTCAGCCAAGCTAGAGTAGCTATATTCTTATGGAAGAGCTTTCAGAAGGTTTGATAATTTTCAAGGTTTTCAAATGTAGCCCTACACTTTGCATTACTGAAAACAGTTCAATCTGTACAGACTGTTTTTACAGACTGTATTCTCCTTTTATGTTTTCAGATCACATACAACTGTTATTGGAATATTTCAGGCAGATTTTGTTGCAACACACTTATTTTACCTATGCTATGTTTTCTTGGAGTAGGAGAAAAAACCATAAGACAATTATAAAAATTAGTCCTATCAATCAAAGTAAACATATATGTTATGCAAGATTTAAGACATTTAAACATTGTGTCTCTAGCTAATTAGTTAATAGTTCCTTTTGCAGCAAGTCAATGTGCAAGTTCATTGTATGATACGGCTAGTTACATAGTTTGGAGGGCCAGAATTAAATTATTTTAAATAAACATGAAAACATACACATAAAAAAGAATCTGCTAAGCACACTGAAAGATATTACCACTTCCTGTAGAGGACACCCTATCTGTTTCATTTCACTGTGATAGATGCAATGATAGGTTATTAATGTAACACTGAGCCAGGTTAATCTGATGCAAATAACTTGATAGTCATCATAGAGGATCAGTGTTCAAATATACAATTGGTAGTTAGTAATTTAATGTTTTCGTCAGAAAACTAAAATCTAAAATGGGAATTCAAATCTTAAAAAACCCTCTAAACAAATCTCTAAAACAAAGAAAAGCTCATATCTAAGATATCCTTAAGTACTAAGTAAGTCTTGTTTTCTAGTGGGGGACATTAGAATGCTTCTAAATATAAAAGAAGATTGGCCATGGGGTACAATATATTATCAAAGTAGTTTTCCCCACCATTACCTCAGGTTCTTTTTTGTTGTTGCTGTTGTTAACAAGATTTTTGCATACGTACATGTCTATATTCTTGTGGAAGACTTTACCCCTAAGAAGTTTTATCCTTCCTGCTATACTCCTAGCTGATGATAACACAGTCATGTTAGCTATATCTAAATCAAATGCTGAATAAACGCCAGTGTTCGAAGAGTGCACTCTGCAATAGAGAGTACAGAACATGCCTGAGGTTTATTTGTGAGAAATAATATATAAAAGCATGTGATAATAAAAGGTATGTGGGTAGCATGCAGTATCTAGTGACAATAATTATTCCAATGTTTCGAGATCCCTCAACATTTTTACTTTTCATTTTCACAGGTGTTTGTATAGAATAAAGTTTTTTTATTATGTGTATTAATAAATACAGCAAGACATTTTTTTATCTGACAAAAATTTGACTAAAAAATTAAAATTTCATGAAGCTTTTTTTTTTCCTGTGCTTTCTGGTTAAATAGTAGTTAAAGTAGAACTTCATTTGGACCCTATACAGTGAATGGGTATGAGGACAAGAGAAACCATAAGGAAGTAATACCCTTGAGCAGAAGACACGCTGCTACGTGTTGATCTCATTTCTGTGGTCTGCCATTAAGTATCCCTCAGGAGGTGAACCTGAATACAATGTTATCAAGTTTAAATGGCTTCTGTTCATGCAAACTACAAAGATTAAAAATTTATCTGTGATGAGAATCCCATACTAGGTCATGGCCCCACATTGCCTCCAAAGAGAGAGAAAAAAGGTAGTCATATGATGTCTCAAACTAAAAAGTTAGCAACATAAGTAGGGTTCACTGCCCTATATGACATTAATTTGGACCATGCATGACATTCCAGTTCTAAGAAGTCATT
Organism: Laterallus jamaicensis coturniculus; assembly: GCA_022605575.1. Classification (NCBI taxonomy): domain Eukaryota; kingdom Metazoa; phylum Chordata; class Aves; order Gruiformes; family Rallidae; genus Laterallus; species Laterallus jamaicensis. The sequence goes on along the minus strand of JAKCOX010000076.1, from coordinate 232,307 downwards.
AAACTTGTGTTAAAAAGAAACCTGCACAAAATTCAGATTTGGTTAGTTGGAAAAGCAAACAAGATAGCCACGGTATGAACATCCATTGAGGATGTTCATTTAACAAGTTTTCATATGAACCAACATTACAAAACTTAGCATTACCAATTATTTCTATATATTTTAGTCCTGAGTACAACTTCCATACATTTCTGTTATTAAAACTAATAATTTCCTCAAATGACTGCAATGGATCATGCACCTACAGTATTAAACTAGTATTTTGATATCATGGTCCATTTGGATGAGAATTTTTAACAGTTCACCTAAACCTTGCACTGATGACATTATCTCTAGGAAGCTGCAACAAATGAACACAGATATTTTATCAATTTTTGTATGATTGGGGAATAGGAAGCATTTTATGTTATTATCTTAGAAATAATAACATTGCATATAACTTAGAGCATTTTAAAATATTGCAAAATTATAATGGAAACCAATGGGTATTTAGAGCCTTCAAATTACAAGTTGGAATATATTTGAAATATAACATTGTTTCAAAGTATTCCTTATTTTTGTATGATTTGCAAACCTGACTGACTTCAAATGTGTTCTTTGAGCCTAGGTACTGCTAAGGAAAATGTCAAGCAGCATGACACATTCATTTTTCTTATGAGGCTTGATACTTAAAAATGCTACTCAGAAGGTTAGAATTCTGAGGACAGATCATTAGCAAGAGTCAATATTGATATGTTTATATTTTACATTAATAGGTTTCCAGTTTGAAGTTCTTTCTGATTGAATATAGTTAAATGCCATTTGTTTTGTTTGCCTAAAAGATCAGACTGAAAAAGATGGAATCTAATTCATCAAGAGCTGCCTGGTGGATTTCACATAATTTATGTTTATTATTATTTTGTACTCATACCCTAATAATATAACGTATATAAGAGCAAGAAGAAGAGCTAAATTATTTTACCTATAAACAGCACAGAATTCTGGAAGTTTCTGAAAGTAAGCTGAATCACTGTTAATGTTCTCATAGTGTTTTCTTTCATACAGTGAAATATTTTTGGTTTAGAAAAATATATTCAGCATAGCCTAAGTAGTACCTAGATAACTTGAAAAATTAGCTTACAATTTTAGCCTTGGAGATATATTTGGTTTTTGGTGGTGGAAGACAAGAAGATATCAAACAATCTATTTTTCAAATATGTCTGTTACAAAAAGTAATGTTTTATAAATTACAACATTTTGTAGATTATGTAGATGATGTTTTTGATATCACTCATTCAAATGCATGCCAGGCTAAAGCTAGAAATTTATTTTCAATTTCTTATTATTTCAGACCACTTGTTTACTTACATGTGTGTGCATCATTACAAATTTGGTGTAGTGCTCAGTATGGTCTAGTTTATATGCATTGAATTGGTGTCAAAATAAGAAAATTAGAAGGAAGTAACCTGTGGTTTCTATTTGTTCACTGAATGATCAGTACACTCTTCAGCAGTCTCATGTCTTTTGAGCAGATTATCTTGTGAAAATATCTATTCAGTTGGTACAAATTGTAGTGAAGTTTCCATTCAATCCCTTGCAAGTTCCATCTCCTGTAGCTTATTTTGTTTACATATTTTGTTTGACTGAATGAGATCGGAAGAACTTATCTGTCAAGTAATCAATGGCTTCATTTATCACCCCCTAGCATGCTCTGATGGTTTGAAATTTTAATAGTTTTCAGGAATAAAAATCATTATATCTCCATGTTAAACTGCTTTTGCTCATTTTTTACTAGGAAGAATGGTGTCAGAAATTTTGGCATATTACATGGGATTTCTCAGAATGTTGTTGCAGGTTAATCTGGTAAATCAATCTCTGAAAGTTTTCAATTTGCAAAATCAGTTTCCATTATTTAATAGCATTATCAGTGGACCTCTCCTATGAAGACAGGCATGACCTGCAGGATCAGTGAGAGTCAAACTAACCTGATCACCTTCTATAACAAGGTAACCCACTTAGTGGATGAGGGAAAGGCTGTGGATGTAGTCTACTTGGACTTCAGCAAATCATTTCTCACAGCATTCTGATTGAGGAACTGACTACCACTGGCCTAGGCAGGCTCAGACTCTGCTGGGTCTATAACTGGCTGTATGGCTATACCCAGAGTGATGGTTAATGGAGCCAAATCCAGCTGGAGGCCGGTCACAAGGGGTGTCACCTGGGCTCAGTCCTGGGTCCAATTCTGTTCAACATCTTTATCAATGACCTGGATGAAGGGATTGAATGTTCCCTCAGTAAGTTTGCAGATTACACTAAACTGGGAGGAAGTGTTGATCTGCCTGAGGGTAAGGAGGGTCTTCAGATGGATCTGAACAGACTGGACCGATGGGTTGAGACCAACAGGATGAGGTTCAGCAATGCCAAGTGCGGAGTCCTGCACCTGGGACATAATAACCCTGAGCAGTACTACAGGCTTAGGGCAGAGTGGCTAGTAAGCTGTTTGGTGGAAAAGGACCTCAGGGTTTTGTTTGACTTCCATCTGAATATGAGTCAGCAGTGTGCCTAGCTGGACAAAAAGGCAACAGCATCCTGGCTTGTATCAGAAATAGCGTGGCTACCAGGTCTAGGGAAGTGTTTGTGCCCCTGTACTTGGCATTGGTGAGGCTGCATCTCAAGTACTGTGTCCAGTTTTGGGCCCCTCACTACAAGAAAGACATTGAGGTCCTGGAGCATGTTCTGGTTAATGGCTTTCTACACTATTAACTTAAACCGCATGCTTCCAGGCATTCTATATATAAACACACTCTAGACATACACAGACACCTATATCTATAGAGGTTATCTGTTTATCAAACATCGTGATAATTATTTAATATTGAATGTTGTATATCACAAGATTCTTAAGATTTTTCTTTGAGCATGTCTCCTTGACAGGAAATACTATTGAAGAGCTTCTAAATGTTTCACAATATGTATTTAAAAAAAGGATTTTAATAATTTCTCCTAATTCTAACCACATAAAATAGCTTACGATCTCTCAGTAGTCTGTATGAAGAAATAAATATGTCTAGAGAATAACAGATCTAATTCTAAAGTGGATATAAGGAGTTATGAGATACATCTGTCATTCTGTCAATTACAGCAGAATAGGCATGGGTGGCTGCCTCACTTCTGAGGTCCAGTTCTTAGATTTTATATCTCTGCAGTAAACTGAGATAAATTGTAGCTCAGCTGTCCACGCCACCATGGAAGTGCTGAAAATTAAAGAAAAGCTGAAATAGCACTTTGATCAGCATATTAGGAAAACTCTTTTTGTGCTAGTATTTTATTCAGCAAGTATTGTTCTTATAATCAAGAGTTTTATTGTTCTTCTGATCAATTTAATAAAATAAAATAATAATGATGTCATATGTTGAATTCTTTGCAGAAACCGAAATAATGGTTAGTTTGCAAACCTGATATGAGTTTGGAATATCGTTTAGGGCAATATATTGGAAATACTAACTGTACAGTTGACACTTTTTAAAGAAGACAGGATATGTAAATATTTGTACATAGTTATCGTCTTGTACATTTTTCTATAGCACCTTTGCTCTACTCCTGGACTGAAACTTGATAAAGAAAACTCTAAATAAAAAATTAGATTCTTACCTTTATGGTTTATTTTTCTTTCAGAAGAAGGTTCCAGTAGTAGTACCAAAAAAGCATGGATATTATTTTTGCAATCTAAAAGTAGGTGATGTTTGGAATATCTGAGTTTTTTTTCATTCAGTTGTTTCCTTCATGCTTCACATGCTTTCTAATAGACTAGAAAAGTGGTCACACTACTTTCGATGCAGCCCAGGACACAGCTGGTTTTCTGGGCTGCAAACACACATTGACAGGTCATGTTGAGCTCCTCATCCACTGACACCCCTAAGTCCTTCTCCTCAGGGCTGCTTTCAGTCCATTCTCTGTACTTGGGATTGCCCTGACCAAAGTGCAGGACCTTGTATTTGGCCTTGATGAACTTCATGCAATTGTCATGGGCCCACCTCTCAAGCCTGTCAAGGTCCCTCTGGATGACATCCCCTCTGCACCACATAGCTTGGTGTCATCATCAAACATGCTTAGGGTGTACTCAATCCCACTGGCAAGTCACCAACAAAGATGTTAAACAGCACTGGTCCCAGTGCCAACCCCTAAAGAACACTACTCCTCACTTGTCTCAAGTTGGACATCAAGACGTTGACCCCAACACTTTGAGTATGACCATTCCACCAATTCCTTATCTAACAAATGATCCATCCATCAAATCTATGTCTCTCCACTGTAGAAACAAGGATGTTGTATGGGACAGAATCAAATACTTTGCACACAACCAGGTAGATGAAGTCAGTTGTTCTTCCCGTATTCACCAATGCTGTAACCCTATCATAGAAGTTTAAAAATGATGTTTCAGAATGAAACTGACAATCAGCTTTGTTCTAAATTAATCAGAGACCTGTATCTCTCTGCACTCATTTCTGTCCAGTTAAAAGACAGCTGTGTACTTCTCTGGTGTGTACTGGGAAGAACTGAGATAAATCCCATCTTTTTATTAAAGTGTTGTATGTAAAACTTTATTTTTAGATACAAAAAAGACTTATGACACTTACTTCTTTAGAAAAATAAATAAAATACTTTCGTTCCAGTTTTAGTTTGTATAAATTAATAAATTTTATCATCTGAGATTAAAAATAGCTTTAGTATAAAAATAAATATTAGAGTCTTGATAAAAGAAATTGGTTTTTAGAAGGAGACAGGGCTTTCATGAGCAAGGAATGACAAAAGTTTCTAAGCATAGAAAAAGACATGGAAAAATAGCAATATGAGAAGCTCAAAAGGCAGAAGATCAGAGAGAGAGGCAAGAAACAAGCAAGTGAATGGGGGGAAAGAGGGGAAAAAGATCAGAAGCAGGAAATGTGAACAACAATTTTTGGTAAAAGGAAATCAAGTGAAGCTTAGCTAATGAATATAAGACAGGAAAGAAACCATGGTACAGTGGTTTTGGCAATGCAGTGACATAGTTACGAGCATATAGACAAAAAATGTTGTGGTAAATTTAATAAAGACAGCAGAGGATTCACCTAAATTTCCTGGATCACCAATAAAGAGACTTTTCCTCTGTTTTTATTTCACAGATTCACAAATCTGGATTTACTCCTTTTAGATTTGAGCTATAAAACTGACATGAAAATTAAATAAATGTGCCTGAAGGAAATTCATTAGATTTCATTTTTTTCATGTTTTGGTGCAAGAAATGCCTGTTCACACACAGGACTTGCACAGTTACCCTTATTGTCCTGATTTTTTTTTGCAATGACTTTATTGTTTATGGAGAATCTGATTTAAGCCTACGTCCACAAAGACAGTGATTTTTTAATTTTTTTTCAAGTATAGCATATTAATTTTCAGGCTGCAAAAACTGAAGTGGGCTGACAGATCTGAAACACAATTTCATCCTGCATGATCTGTAACCACTTCTCTGTCTGCTGGTTGTAATTCCCAGAAGTATAACTTTTTTCAAAGGCTAGAAAAATGTCAGAAAATGTGTTATTAGGTAAATGCATCCCACATTTCAGGGTGGGACACTGCAAGTGGCTGTGAACAGTGACAGCAGGAGTAAAGAGTTATTGAAACAAGTCATTATGGTCAGTTCTTACACTCCTTCCTAGATGAAAAGCTGCAGATGCTGTTCCAGTGGATATCATGGAGGAATATACTTCAAAAGAAAATGCACTCTCAAGGAGTTGGAAAAATCCAGATCAACATATCATTCTATAACAGTTGTCAGTAGCTATTCAATATTCAATATGATACAGATATGTCTGATTATGTCTATGCTCAACTGTATCCAATTACAAGGTATGTCACTCATCCCATACAAATCTCATGCTCTCATTATTTATTACTGTAAAGTACTGACACCAAAAATGCAGTATTAAAAAACTAAAGCTCTGGGAAAATCAGTGGTAAAGAACTGAATCATATTTTGAGCCTTTGGTTCTGAAATACTATGTACTTTATTTTAGAAAAGATCTTTCTATCATCTTTCTACTATCCCAGAGATATGTGAACAGAAGTAATTCTGTACATAACACTCAGCTTCAAACTACATTTACTGTTATTTAGAAAGATTACCCAGCACTGCTACTTTCAAAGTGTAATTTTTGAAAGGTACGTCCCTAGATCAAGCAGTCCTATGACAAACAACTTGTGTCCTGACGACGGATCCAGTGGTAACCAGATGGTGGAAACCTCGGTGGCAACATGAGGCTTGTCAGCTTTCTGAGAAACAGGTGAGAAGGTAGACCCAGAGGCTTATTGGCAAACTAGCTCTTACATTTAGAGAGTGTTTAGGAGGCCCTTGTCTTCTGCTGTGGAGCAGTCTGAGAACTTGGTCCTTTTGTCCATGACTATTGCTTGTGCAAGGTGTCACAACCCCAGCTGTTCACTTCAAGGTGAGACTGGTGCATGTAGGGTTGGATGGAGTTACTAAGAGTGGTTAAGACTTGGTGTCTGCGTTACATTGAGGTTGCAGCACTGCTGTCCCTGGAACTGCTGTTTCTTTACTCAGTCTCTGAAAAGGGCTATGTCAGAGGCCAACTGGGAACCTTCACTGGAATCAGAGTGGCACTGCACAGAGAAATCTACAAGATAAAATAGCAGGCTCCCTGTTTAAAGGCTTGTGCTTATTTCTAGTTAACAAGGCTAACAGAATTGGACTTTTGTTTGCTGTTGGAAACATGAGTAAAAGCTACTGCCTCATTGACCTTTCCTTGCCTACAGAGAAATGAGAATTTATTTCTTCTAAATTCAGATCTGGCTACTGCCACTCATGCCTTCATCATTCTGGCACTGCCTTTCTACAGTGCACTTCATCTGAGGCAGCGCTGCTTTATTTAATCAGGAGATTCAGTGAACTGCAGTGCAGGCACTTAACAGTCGCTTAACATGCTGAATCTTTTCACATTTAACTTTAAGCTCACTTTCTTCATAATCCATGTCCTAAAAATATTCAGGAGGTTTAAAAGCTCAGATATTAACATTAGGAGTTCAAAATGCTAAGTGCAGATAGTATCTTAACATCAGAAATGCAGATAGGTTTGCTTGAGTTTCAAAGACGTTTAGTAAAGACTTCTCTAGTCTCAAGCCATATATGATTAAATATTGTCACTATAATTTTGAAGCACTAATCAACACTTTGCTATATACATGTGGAATCTAACGTGCAGATTTACAACGCTTATTGAGCTTTATGCCTACGTGAAACAGCCTTCTAACTTACTGATGGATGGGTAGAGAGTAAACAGTGTCACCTTCATATTTCCTTGTAGATATGCTGTATAAAGAACTTGGCTTTTCTAAAATATATATGGCTTTATTTCTAAACTGAATTTCATCAACTCTTCACTACTCAGCATTGCATTTAAAAAAAATATGAAATTCAGTGCACTGCTTAGTTCATATGATTTTTGAGAAAGTCTTTTTAAGTGTTAGCTTTCCTCATAATATTTTAATGTCCAAATTTAGGTTTTATAATTTCTACAGGGAAAATAAACCACAAAGGAAAAAAAACCCCACAACAATGTTTTTTATTTACTACATAAATAGGAAATTTAACACATTAAACCCCGACAAAAAACAATTAAAAGGACCAAAGCATACTTGAACATGAAGAATTGTTTCTGCTACAGTGGGTTAATCAGTTTACTCTTTCTTTTTTTTTTTTTGGAAGGTACTGGATTAAAAGGAAATGTCTGAAATCGTTATTCACAGAAAAATAAGAAAGCACAGTAGAGGCTTCAACATGCAAGTGGCATTTCTTTCCTACTGTAACCACAGAATTTTTCAGCCAGCTTTTAAAGTTCTCAACAGGTCTGGTTAAGGGATGGTACATTTAATATGATAGTACTCAGATATGGGTAGATTCTCTTTATGTACATTGAAAGATGTGTATTTTATACAAATACTCCCTATTAACCTCTTCCAGGAACTGACTATAGCAAGCAAAAATCAACACCTTTTATACTAACATAAACATGCCTCCACTGAGATTTAGCTCTTTTCTGTAGAGGCCCATTCATTTCCCATGCTATTCTAAAATTATAGTTGATACCTCTTTTAATGTGCTTATTTCTGTATTTTAAAATATTGATGGTCATATGGAACATGAAATTCAGTGTATTTAGCTATTTATTTGAAGCTTTGGACTTCAGTCACTGTAAATTAGGAGATCCAAAAGCAGCATGTTTTTCATATTGCTCTGTATTTATATGTTATTCATCATTACTAATCATAGCATGAGGGGCTTATTTTCATTACAAAATAAACTCATGTTTTTTGATAGGCCTTCACCAATTTTAGACATGAGTGGAAGTAAAAGGCCAAGAGGTTACTCTATTGTCATTTCTAGAATTAAAGCACTGTTGAAATATTTGATGCCCAGTAGAAAAATTGGGCCCTCTGTGGGATGAGTGGTTTCCCATGGCTTGTCCTTCAACAACTCAGCAGAGCCCAGCAAACAGTGCCTGGAATTATGATCAGATTGTCGAAGATCACTTAAAAGTATGTATAGTCTTGCCTCCATCACCGAATGGTCCATTGCTTCTGAAGTGACTAACTGGGCAGGCTAATTTCTTCAGACTGGTCTTATCTCCATCTTTTTCTCCCCATTAAAAGAAACATTAAAAATGTAGAAACACGAGTTTGAGCTCTATCCTGAATTTTTAGCAAGTAACGTGGATATAAATATTAATGTCATCTGATAGTTCTGGTAATGAATCAGCATCTTTTTGCAGTCAGTGGAACCAACCTTTCCTCTTAATTTTTCTGCCAGCCTTGAATGTGACCTGTGTTATATGACTGGTAGAGGACACAACTCATTCCAAAACTTCCTCTTTGGCAAATAGGAGGGCACTGCATTTGCTCTTTAATAGTCATCATATGTCGGTTTTTAACAGGGTACAACCAGTCTCCTTGGGTATAAAACAGATGGCTGAAACTTAATAAAAGTGATACTAATGGGAATAAAAGAACAACTTGTACCAAGACTAACTTTACACTCAATTATAGGCCCCAGACGAGCAGTTACCAAAGTGGTGTGAACTCTCAGACTGCAAGCAGATTGGACTCTAAGCCCTGTGAAGAGATAATGTTATTAAACTGGATTTTTTTTTCTTTCTACATCTGCCTGCTTGAAAGTCTCCATTACTTCCTTTCACATACTTCCCAGATTAACATGATTTGTTGTGTCACTCACTGCTCTTAACTTGTATTGTAAGGCTCTTGGGCAGGGCATCCTGGAATCTTTAGTTTTACTAAGAGGCTCATCTCTTTGGAGGGAATTGTCACAGGGAAAAAAAAAAAATCACATCAATCTTCTAGATTTGCCCAGGCCAGTTTCTAGCTTTAGTTTAAGATTTTTCACTGTATAATCATGAATCCCTAGTGTGTAGGGACCAGACCACTTCATCACTTGCATCACCATTTAAGAACATCACTGCTCCCAGCGGAATGGTTTTGGATATGAAAACTCAGCATTTTAAAGATCAAGTTTAAAAGTGGTCATGAATTATCTCTACCTTTTATTCTCACTGTCTAGTTGCCTTGCAGAGTGTCTGCAGGGCTTTGGGCCAGAAGTGGTGTTGTGCTAGCATGGACAAAGATACCAAAGATGAGCTTTGGCAGGCAGATGCAAATCCCATGCATTCTGGTAGGCAGACTCCATCAGCACCCAAGACAGCATTTCCAGATTCATTGTCTGTATGGACATCAAACAGCCTTTGGATTGGTAAAGTTTACATCCCGGAATGTAATGTAGGCATCAGCAAAGACCATGTTGACATTACCATAAGCAGGAAACAATGTATTTTTCCATCATTATAAGTAATGGTCAGCATTGCATCACTTTGACTACCAGCATGACATGGCAAAGACACTAAGTTGAAGCCTAATCAGAAACCAAAGACAGAACAGAAAATTAAAATTCAGGCTGTCAAAACAAAGGAAAATAGGAAGAGAGATGGCTTAGTTCTGAGACTTCTGGGTTTTTGCTGTGTATCAGCATGCAGCTGCCATGGTTGCTAGCACTTTATAAAATAAATGATATAATATTCAGACGTTTAAAAAATTATGTCCAGTCACCTAAGCCATCTGCTCCTCTTGGATCTGTCTTTCAGTTGGTATTTATTAAATAAAAAATGCACTTTCTTTTTTCTATACACATTTTTTGCTGCCACTTGGCAACTCATTTTAAAATTGCTCATTTGGCAGACTTTGCTGCCAGAGAGATTTCAGCTAACTGCTCTTAGCTCTTAGCAGGCGGAACTACCCTGCACATGAACCAGCAAGACTTGCTTATTAAGTGTCTGCCACAATAGGAAACACTGCTCAAACTATACTTTTCTATTCATAGACAATTTTGTGTAGTAACATTTTTGATGGGTTGATGTAGTTGGAATGGGTGTATTTTACATTCAGTCCTCCAAAGGACAGCTCAGAATTTTCATATGAGTAGATCTGCAGAAAGGAAATGGGTAATAGAGCTACACCCTTAATACCATGGAGGCAAAAACCTTTACCACGAATGATACAATAAAGTCAGTCCTGAAGACCTGTTATGAATACCATCCTTGGTGACAGACATCTTTGACAATAAAGTTTAAGGATCCTATTATTGTGAAGACTGCATTTGTTTTGTTTGTTTTCTCTAGGATATTACATGAATGGTAAAGCAAGATACCTTTTTTTTTTTGAATAATCATTTTCATTCTCCTTATCTGAGTTGGGCAATTAGTTTAAAAATAAGCAAGATGGTGCTGAAATGCATGAAAATTTTGGTTTCTGAAGTAAATAAGTATCATTTTAAGTGAAAAAAAGAACCTATTAAATTGTCAATGAAAATTCTGCAAAAAAGTATTTTGAGTATTATACACTTGATAGTAACATAGATTCTGTGACAAAGGCAAACTACCTTTTTATTAAGTGGACTGTTGAAAAATATATTTAATCTCCATGTCATAAGTACCTGCTGCCACCTCTAGGCTGTTGTCACTGCATGTGGGCATTTCCTCCAGCTTCTGTACCTGTGTGTCTATGAAAGATTTTGTTAATGTCAAGTATTATGAGTGTTCAGCATTTTTTATTTTATGTTATTCAGTATACCTTTATTATACACCTAAAATTTTATTTGAACATTTAAATCAATGACCTTTATAAATGAAGTGTAATGCAATAAAATAAATTAAAAAACAAACCTTAAATTAAAGCTAACCTGAAGCCCATTTGTTCTATTCACAAATTTGTTTCATTCACACTAACTTTATAGGTAATAAAAAATTAACTCTGAAAGCAATGCAAACATTGTAAACCAATGGGAATTGAATTAAAACATGACTCCCTATGGGTTTTTTCCCAGTATATAATGGATTATTTTCTATTCATTCTTATTTCACTAAAGAATAATAACAAATTCCCTATATCCAGGCAGCAGCAAACTTTAGTAAATCACTGGCTTTAAATTTGTGACTCTGGTCTGCCTGTAGTTACTTTGAAGCTTAGTTCACTGTACACTATATGCTAAGCATAATAATGAAAAGTTGTCAGCCCTAAGAATATCCGGGAACAAGATTAATGTCACAGTTAAGAATTGTGAATAGTGTCTCTTTCACTGGAATGTTATACAGCCATTGCCATACAAAAGCATTTTGGGTGTTGTTGCTTTATGATCTGAGATTAGAACAAAACAAATTGAAATTGTTTAAATCAATAACAGTTGGCAGACATAGATCTGCAAAGATGTTTCTAAGCAGTTACTTTCGTTCCTAGGTTCACAGTTCTGGGTTATCAAGGATAGAAGATGATAGATGGGTATAAATTATGCACAGCTTCTAAGCGTTCTGCCTTCCTTTTAAAGATTTTAAAAATTTACTCAGCTCTGACTCCTGGCTGCCTACAGCCTATTATTTCCTAATCCAAACCATGACTGTGCAGCAGAAGAGTAGAACATGTTTAAAGCAGTTTCCTTTGATGCACAAACAGTTTCTTCTGCTCCTGTCCTTGTTGGCTGGAATTAAGGCTTCTGTAGGAACAAAAGCAGCAGCATGTGACTCCGCTGCAGAGCAGGTTCCCCTCCGAAAGGAAGGAGATCTGAACTTCTGTATGCCCTAGGTATCATTTGCCTAAAAAAAAAAAAGGAAAGCTCACAGTTTCAAATGTTTGAATTCCTAGCCTTGTGAATTCTGCTCAGGTTTATTATGTACACTGGTGCATGCATGCGTGGTGCTATAGCCTATTTTCTGCCTATATGTATATATACACACAGGGATATATATATACACACACAGGGAGGACATACATATGTGTATAATGCATATAACTTATATGGATTATATCTATGCTTTTCTATATGTATAATATCTATTCATACCTATTTTTATGTATGTCTGTATGTTGCCAGAGGTAGGCAGACAGACAAACATATGGATAATTTATTTTCAGTTGTAGAATCTGGAGGGTTTTTTCATTTTTTATGATTTGCATACCTGAGTGTTTGCCTCCTTTGTTTCCTTTTCCCATGGCTTCCACATTTGTATGATTTTCTATCATCTACTTTATCACAGCTGCTCCTCTCTTGGCTCAGCAGCTTAGTGGCTGGCACTTACACTGCTGTAACTCTTTTCAGCCTGGATTCAAATGGTGCCGCTGGCCACAGCGTAACAGAAACTGCAGCCAAGGTAAAGTGAACAGATATGGTTAAATGTTGGTAACCAGAGAAACACTTTAATGATTATAGTTCTTTGCCTTTGATGCAAGCTGCTCACAAACAATGGCTTTCCTGGCCATAAAGAAAACTTTTGGAGAACTGGCCAAGCAAAATCAAATGCCATTTAGGTAATTTTAAAGTTCATGTAAATATGAAAACATATGGGAAAATGGACTAATAATATGTGAAGAAAAATAAGAAGGGATTTTTTCTGTTTGGAACATTCTAGATACTATGACCCAAAGCTGCTTTTCTTCATGTCTGTTGTTGAGAAGAACTGTTCTGTGAGCTTTACAAAGTTGGGTGTTCTCCTGGGTGGTATCTCTATGACCAAATACTCTTCCTTGAAACCTTGTGAAAAACTACTGAGCCAACATGTCATAGGCATTTTTACTGCATCTACATATCTAACTACCTTTTCCTATCCAGGAAACCATTATTGCTTCACAATAATGCTTTCACTATAAAAAGTGGAATCCACTTTCTGAAAGGTTACTGGTTTATGCAAACTAGAGCCTTAATTAACCACACAAAAGCTATTAGTAAACCTGATTTTTTTTTCTTATTAAAGATTATTAATCACTTACACTTTGTTTTCCCCTCTGACTGTAAAAGTCCATTTTAATTATTTCACAGAATGAGCTATTATAAATTAAGCTGGTGCACTTATATGTCTGTGCCTCAGATGGCTTCTCTGATTTTTAGTTGTGATGGGGAAAAAAAGCTCAAAAATTCATACTTGTCTCCTTTAAGTTTTCTCTGTAGATAAGCAGTTAGCTTTCATTGGTTGGTGGAGCCTGCTAAGGGAAAATACTAAATCAGTAAAACTTTCATTTGAGCCATGTCCCATTTTAGTCAGTGTTACACACTCCATGGGTTGCAGCTATGAACTAAATAATTTCATATCTGCCACTTATCCTTTATGGACTCCCTGTCTCAGACTCTGTCTTTGGAACACAGCCAGGAAAAAAAAAAAAATGAGCTCGCAAAATCAAAGAGATAGATCTATCTGGAGTTGGGATGATAAAATTATAGATGATAGAATCATAGAATCACAGAATCTCCTGAGCTGGAAGGGACCCATAAGGAGCACCAAGTCCAAATCCTGGCTCCACACAGGGCCAGACAAGTCAGAGCATGGGACTGAGTGCAGCATCCAGATGCTTCTTGAACTCCATCAAGCTCAGTGCTGTGACCACTTCCCTGGGAGCCTGTGCCAGTGCCCGACCACCCTCTCACCTATTTCTATTATCCAACCTTATCTTTCCTCCCATGTCTCCCTATCTGGTCTGCCTTCACATTCTCATGAATCCCAAAACCCTAATGAGTGAAGACTTTATTTTTTTGTTCATGGAGGGAAGAAAATAGAAGACCTCACAAAGTGACAGGAAAGAAGGGCTGTGGTTTGATTCCAGTTACCATTAGAGGTCTGTGCAGGAGGCTATTTATAGTTCAAACTTAACCAGAGATAAAGGTATAAAGGTGTTTTACCAAAAGTGCAAAAGTGCAAAAACTGTTCCAATAAGAAATAATTGAAACATGATTTGGTGGAGGTTAGCAAATTAAATGGTGAAGGAGTAAATTCTATGCATGCATGGAGAAATTCTCCTTACATTAATTGCCTAAAAGTTAGGTATCTAACATGCCCTGTTTTTTCAGGTGCCTTTTAACCCCAGTGGAAAGAAATGGAGGTGTCCATAGAAAAGTTCATTCTATTCCAAGTTTTCTAGAGAAAGTCACCAGGGTATTGCAAGAAACAAAGTAGTGCAGTAGCACAGCCTAAAGTTTAAAAGAAAAATATCATCCACACATAACTAAGTGCCTTTCTTCCTCTAGAATAGAAGTACACTCCCATGTCTGTCCAACAATCCAACAGCATGTTTATATGAGGACTTAGCATTAAAAATACTCAGTTGTGAATTATAACCTAGTCCTAAACTTCTAGTAGCTTAAATGGAAACCCGATTGATTAGTAGCTTAAATGGAAACTAGACTGAAGTGTATATTTCAAAACTAATCTCACAAATCATTTTTAATGACAACTGTCTCCATTAGCCTATAAAGTTTTTATTAAACAACCCTCCACATCTGCTGTTGTTCTAGCTCACTGTTCAGTAACTACTGTGGTTTCACACAGATGCAAAATATCTTGCAATATTTCACTATGCACATGACCTATAAGGTCATTCTTTGATCTCTGATGTTTTTACTGTTGATTACAGTGTACAGCACTATCGCCACATGAAGAAGTAGTTCTGCAAGCATGTAAATAAGTCATTTCTCACTTCAGTGCTCTTCTTTCCTTCCAAGTGAGTGGTTCAGAGGAAGAACTTTAAAAAGAAAACGATCACCTCGCACTGAGAAAAGCAGACGTGTGTTAAATTCTGTTATTTAGCCACATAATCTATCACTGATTCCTCTCTAAAATTTAATTTTAATAATATCCCTTATCTTTATATATTACCCATCTATCATAAATATTAAATCATTATTTCATATGAATCCTCCTATGCAGTCTACACATGCAAGTGCTTGCAGGGTTGTGTTTGATTATCTCAGAGCAGAGAAGATCTATTTTCAGTTCAGACCATTGAATGTTTGTGTTTTCTTGTCTCTCAGAGTCCCTCAATATTCCGGGGAGGTTACTGACAATTACCTGGGGGTTTAACTTTGTTATAGAAAAATCTCAATCAAATGGTTGGAAGTTGCATTTAAGACATCTTTGTGCAACAGTGTCAACAGGGGACCAGTAATAATAATTTGGTGACAGAAAATCTATAAAACACATTAAACCAGTTTCAGTTCCAGTTTTTTTTTCTTAGGTCTTGTTACATTCACAATTGGAGTCATAGAGACAAGATCAAAACTCTAGGAACAAAGCTTACCTTAAAGGCTTTACTGATAAGAACTTATAAACAAAAGGTTTAAGAATCAGCATCCAAACTAAGCTTTACTAGTTCTGTAAACACTATTGATTTCCCTCAGATTCCTGAGAAATATTTAATCCAAACTCTATTTGTCCTATGAAAATGAAGTGTCGGAGTTGATCCATATTTTCGCTTTACAATATTGAGGTCCATAGGTTAATACACTAAGTAAACTGCAAACTCTGAGTTTTTTATTCACTTTGTAAGCTACAGGAAAGACAGGTATTTAATTTTTTTCCATCACATGGTCTTGCAGCAACAGTATTTTTCCTGCATAGAATCTAAATATGTGGTTCTGCATTGCAGCAATATTCGATATCCTGTTTAAGTTGCATTCGGTTTCTGAGATAAAAGCTTAGGCTGTGATATAAGCGTTTTCATTTCACTGCATAGCTTCTGCAGGGAAAAAAGTCATCATCATTTTCTTTAAGTTTATTTTTTTAGGTGATATTATAGTAGAGTATAAAGACATGCTCTTTTCCTAAGAAAAAGCTCAAAGAAAGATGCATATTTAAAGGTATATTTCCAAAATAAAAAATATATTCGGGATTTTACATCAATTAATTTATGGGAAAATTCTTTTATTTAGCTTAAAGCATGATGCACATTATCTCACTTCTAGCTAAGCCTAATTTATAAACTATTAATGGTTTCATTTGCATTTTTATCAGGAGGAAAAGAAACAGTCATTGAATAGATCTTTCTCTAGACACTGAGATATTATTTAATTAAATATAGTTTATGATTTTGTACAGGATATCTGCAGAGTTTTGATGGGAAACAAGATTAATTGTATAGTAAGTGTGCAATGGTTATATTTGTCTGAATCACACATTTCTGGCTATTTAAGTCTGCCGTATTAGCAGGTTAACTGTGATACATGCATATACACAGCTTTAACATTCTTATGCCCCACCAAGATATTATCTAACAGGAAATATTTATTCTTTTTTGTGATGATTTTTTTATCTGGTTTAATTATTTTTTTGAGTCATATTTCTGATTATGGGACCTGATTAAAGAGTCTGCAAGGGACATGCCCCATTAAGCTAATTTAGTACCTATATGCCCTCTCATTCCTGACAACAGCAGCCCATGACAGAAAGAGGTTAAACTGAATTAAAAATATCTTCGTCAAAACAGAGCATTATTTATTCATCCAAAAGTAGACAGTGTGTAAAGTAATGGATAAAAACAATAAAGGACTACATGTATCCTTCTACCCACCATCTCAAAGATGCCTTTTCAGAGTCAGCTGAGGGAAATTTATATATCTAACCCAGCTGACCGCTATCATTGCCCTGTGTTCAGTACTTCCCAATTCACTCACTATATCCACCACCACCACCCCTTTCAAGACACCATCCTTAAGGCACAAGCACTAAATGTGCATTGAGAAATGCAAAGTTTGCCAGAATTTGTATTGCCAGGCAGTCAGCAGTCAATAGATTTCCTCAAAAAATCCTTCTTCCTGTATGTCAGTCTCATGGTTTTAACCCAGCCAGCAGCTAAGCCTCACACATTTACTTGGTCAGTCCCCCCTTGTGGGATCAGGGAGAAAATTGGAATGGTAAAAGTGAGAAAACTTGTGGGTTGAGATAAAGACAGTCTGATAGTTAAAGCAAAAGGCCATGCATGCAAGTAAAACAAAACAAGGAATTCACTCCCCACATCCCATGGACAGGCAGGTATTCAGGCATCCTCAGGACAGCAGGGCTCCATCACAGTTAACAGTTACATAGGAAGACAAACACTATTACCTGCCCGTCCCTATCCTTTTTCTTCTCCAAGCCCCTTTTAAGTTGAGCATGATATCATATGGTATGGGATATCCTTTTTGTTCAGTTGGAGTCAGCTGATCTGTCTGTGTCCCTTCTCAACTCCTTGTGTATCCCCCAGCCTGCTCACCGGTGCTGTGGGGTGAGGGGCAGAAAAGGCAGGAGGGCTATGGCTGGAAGGGGACTGTAAAATGAAGGACAGGACAGAATGTGATGGATTTGAGGATTCATTTCTGTAGGAGTTCAGTTAATTGAGATGAGACACAGCACAGGATATAAAAAATTAATGTCTTGTGTATCATTCAGCTTCAAACTCCAGGAATAGACCTTAAATGTAAACAGGGCCCATACTGTTAAGTTACATGATCTGAAAAATTGGGAGAAGGAATTGAAAATCAGTCTTCCTCCTTATAGCAAAGGAAGGGAATGCGAAGAATGCATAACAGGGGCAATATGGGAGGTTGTTCATAGATTAAACCAGTGAGCAGTAGTGACATTGCCTTTTGAGCAAGATGTAAATGAGAAAGCAGACCTACCAAGTGTCCTGGGAGGTGAAAATCAAAATAAATAATTAAATTTTGTGGACACAAGGAACATACCATTGCCAGAGTTCCCTCATGTAAAAGCACAACCTGAAAGCAATTTTTTGTACTGTATCTGACATATGACTTCCCATGGAAAGCAACCCTCAGAAATTAAATATTTTAGCTTGACTTCATTCAAAGCAGATATGTTCTTTAGCAAGTAGAGAAGAACTAGTCTTCAAAGGAACAAGACTTTTCGATGCAGATGCCCTCTATCCAAAAGCAAGGCTTGTGTCTTATGCATAACAAAAATAGTACTTGAATAGGCTTATAATAACAAAATAAATAGCAGTATGATTCAAGTCTTCCTCTGCTTAATAACTGAATTCCCTATATTTTTATTTGCCATTGTGTTTAGAGGCACCATTTCTTCTCAGTTCCAGATCTGGTAATCAACATATTTGACATTTTTCAGGAAATGAGAAGTTGTCTATTGGTGGAGATCCCAATCCATTAATGAAGAAGCATGAGTCACATTCAGTGATAGTCTTCAGGTTTCATTCTTCTATTACACACCAAGTTCAATAGCATAATTTCTATCATTCCTTTATAAACTTGCTGGCTATCTGATTCTTGATCCTATCTGCACTTTTGATCCATACTTTCAGCAACTACCTTCACAGAGGATTCTTTTCATGTGAGTTAAGACCTGATTCAGTCTGATTTATTGTAACTCAAATGTTCTGGATCTTTTACAACACAGAAATCTTCAAGTCCCAAATTCTACATTTTACAAATGCTCTATTTAAAGACATCTTTGAGCTTTGATGCTGCTGTTTTAGGGTACATTCTCACTCCTGACATTTTTTATATTTATAAGCTTAATTTTAAGTAAAATACTTAACATTTCAACAATACTGGTCTGGCACATTTAAGGCAAATAATACGCATTAAATAAGAAGTAATAAAGTAAACGAAAAGGTTTTTTTTCCTTGACTTCTTTAGATGAATAGTAATTTCTAGGAAGTTCTGCCAGCATTGCTTTTTCTGGTTTCGTTTGGTCAGGTTTTATTCTAGGAAAGAAAACCTTAGCACATAGTCCTTGAAGGGGACACCACTACAGACTCCTTGTACATAAGTGTTGATGTTTCAATCAGCAATAACCCACAAAATGTAATTGTAGAGTGCCACAGTCTGGTGGATTATTATTAAAAAAAATAGGTGTGGAAATGTTCAGAGTTTAAAGTATACTTCTTTCATTTTTGTTTCTAAAGGATATGAGAAAATTTTGAAGATCTACATGATAGTGTTCACTTATTGCATGATATCACTCATTTCATATTAACAGTTTATTTCTGCTTTGTTTAAAAATTCATTATGATTTTAAAGCCTCAAAGTAAAAGAATAAAGACAATGTCTTAAAATAAAATAATAAATAAGACAGAAGGCAACAAAAAAGAGGTATTTTCCACCTCCAGATAGTTAGTCTCTGTAGAAGTGTTATTTTCTAAAAGCAGCAGATAAGACTGGAAGGAAAAGGAAAAGTAAAACACCACCAAGGAAGCAATAAAATGGAAAAGAGACAAAAGTATCCGTATGCCTCATGAATGGATCAGGCATTTTGAAAACAAAGTTGTTCTCTAGGAGCATAAAGGTAAGAAGCTTCTGAAAGTTTGTTGTACTTTATCCACCACCATCACTAATGCCCAGTATGGCTCTTCCATATAGAGACTAGCATTATAATAGGAAATGAAAAATCAGATGTCACTTTTGAGGTCTGTGAACAGAGAGAGGTAGAAGAACTTAGGTAGTGCTTTTGTCAATCTTCTTACTGGAAGGTCGAGACGTGTATTCCCAAGGTAGATGACATGTTGAGACTGTCAAGTTAAGGATGGTTTGTACCTTGGGAAGACAGGACAGTGTCCTTGCTCAGTAAGTCGCTAAGTGGGAAGGCATTAAACTAATTAAGGTAGGAAAATGCAAGAGAACAGGCTTTTCTTGACAAAGGCTTCAGAACAGGTTTTATTGTCCACATTGTTAAAACACTACTGCAGGAAAGGCAAGTAGGTGTGTGAAATAAAATGTTCATAAGATGGTTGAGGATGGGATACAAAATAAAACCAAAATAGATCAGAAAATCAACTTCAATAAACTCAGAATTCCTAAATAAAATACCATTGAAAATGTGTCCATGTTGTTGGAGCGTGATAGTTCAGAAAGAATAAGGACACAATTGTCTCTTTACCAAGGAAAAGTTAAAAGCATCATGCTTCAGGAGAGCAATTTGACTAAATGTTCGTTCTCCTCAAACACAGGAAAGAGGCGTTTAGGTTAGTTTCTTAAGTACAAGAGAAAAAATGAGTCATGAACACTAAAAGGGGTTTGGGAATGGCAAAAAAGACCGATGGGAACCAGCACTGATAAGTCTATGAATTCAGAAATAATTAGATCAGGGGAAAAAAAGCTGATTCAGAAGAAAAGCTATTCACAAATCATGTTGCAAAGGCAATGGCACTTCAGATCTTCATGAATCTGTTAAGAGGGCTACCTGTCATCACACACGTATCACGGTATAAATGACATGGGACTGTATTCTCTGCCTGCTAAAGAAACAGGTTGGATATTACATGTATTGGATATGTAATATCCATTTTCTAATCTATTGGAACTGGTAAACTGAATTTCCTCTCAAAGTACTCAAAGAGGCAGTTGATAAATTAAGAGCAGTTTCAGATTAAACATAAAGGAAAATGCTAATTGTTAGCAACTTAAAGCCTATGAAAATATTGCCCACTCACCACATCATCAGGTATCTCTTCATGCAGTCACAATACTTCTGTAAGTGCACAACTCTTTGCTCTATTTCCCTACTGCTTTTACCAAAGTACTTTAATGTAGGAATTGAGTCTACTTAAAACACATTCTGATTTCTTTTGGTCTTTGAAATACATCTTTAAATACAAAGAAGCCCTTATACTGTAAGATTTTTCTCAGGGAAAGGAAAAGTTGATTTGAACTTTGACATCTCCTACAATGCCTCACCTAATTTCATTTGTTTAATATGGTGCTGCAGTGAGCCAGTATAATCATAATTCAGCATGAGATGAAATGCTTTTTATGATCTTCTCTCAAGGTTAGTCAATAAGCTCTTTGAAGCACTATATATGCAACCATAGGAAAAGAGGTAGGTTATATGACTGGTAAAATAAATTTTCTTTCTGCAAAATCTGACTCATTTATTATGTTTGCATAGACCCATTTCAAACCCAGTGAAGCCATCAAGTCAGTTGAGTGCTTGCCAAATAATAAAGACTTATTGCTAGTTTCCCAAGATACCTTGTCTTGTCAAAAATCTTGAGAGTTATATTATCAGTATTAATTGAAATATTTTAGATTTATTTCATTTCTTTACCATTTGTAAAGTTGCTCACATTTCAGATGTTTCTTAAGTGGATTCAGGCAAAATCATTATGGCTCAAATGTCTTCCACTCTTACTTCCTTGTGCATCAGCCTTTATATTTTTCATGTGCTCTGCCACCTGACAAAACCTGAATGATTACCTCAAGATTCAGTCCTCTAACCCACAAATTGTGAATCAAGAAGCAAGTGCTACAGGATCATATTTATAAATTACATGTAACAAAGAAGACAAAGGAATAAAATCTATTTTTTGTCTCTAGTTCAGGTTTTACTTAAATAGGACAAGGTTATAATATAAATTATTAATTTTTTTTTTTTTAAAATGACATTTGGGAAAAACCTTGAGACAATAACTATGGAAATTTAGTTGCTAATATCCAACAGTCAGTTATTTTATCTGTTAAGCTGAAATTCATGCGAATCTTAGTAATAATCACCTTCTAAATGCAGATCTTTAATTATGCACCTGCAGTAACAATAGATGTGTTTGGTGATTTTAACAATTGCTTCCTTCAATGATCTGTATGTTATTTAAATATTCTGTCTTCTGCTGCACTTGAGTCTTAATAATTTTGTAAATGTATGAACAGAAAGAGAGTTAATGACATAATCACATCAGAATGCACTATTAATACAATGACAGCAGTTATACGTGTATGTCTAGGCAGGCTTTCTGAGCTCTAGTGGCTCTGAAACCGAACTCTAGAGAAACTTCTTGGAGTAAATACAATAAATATGAGGAAATATGATACAACTAGGCTTAACTTTCTAAAAACACTAGCAGTTCTTTTGACATCAGTGAATTACATATGTATTGACATATGTATTGACATATGTAATTTGACTGTTCTGCTGAGGCCAAGACCTTCCCCGTTCTAGGGGAGACACTTCAAAAATGTGTTTCCTAGCATCAGCCTGTAACATCGAAGCCTAAAACTTCAGCTCTCTCTTTGGTAAAACAAATGCCCATTCTCCACTGTGTATCAGTTTTAAAGAACGTTAAAACTGCTGCAATCCACTCTAAGAAGAAAAGAATATCTACAGAAACACCCATGGTTCAAATTCTCTGCCTTAATGTAGCAGAGTTAATGTTGTAGTTTAACCCTCAGCATTCTGGAGTGCATCATTTACACTTGGAGTCCTCTCATGAATTATTTGTAACCTTCCCAATTCAGAATAGTTCATGTTGGCAATTATATTGGTAGAATTAGCTATCATTTTTATGCATATTGATATGCCACTTAAGACTCTCCAACCATTATGGGAAGAGATAGCTCTCCGAGAAAGAGGGACACAGTCTCCGTCACAGTTTACAGCTTACCTAGATAGAACAAACAAAGGACTACAGAAAAAGTAGAGCTGAAGATGAAGCAACTTTGAGCAATGTAGTAAGATAGTGCAAGTGAGGAAGAGACTCGAAGTCTTCTGATTCCAGTCTTCTAAGCATCTTGCCTAATTCATAATAGCTCCTCCATTTGTTTTCAAATTTCATCAGGAGATTATATTTGTATTCAGATCTAGTATATGTAAGTAGAATATTACTGATTTGTAAATAAGCCACGATGTGAATTTGCCTAGTGACTTCAGCTGCAGTACAAAGCAGGATATAAAAAATGCATATACTTCACAAAACTTGATCTGAACAATCTTCTCACAAGTTTCTTTTTTTTCTTCTGAGATGTTCATACAGCTGTCAGACCCTGTAATGTTACTGAACAATGCAAACAAGAGAGAGCTATAATTATGTTTGCCCCAAATAACAGTAAAAGATCAATATCACATCCTGCTTGAGTGCTATAATATCTAACACCACAGCTATTGCTCAAAAAGGAAGAAAGGTGTTAACTTCAGCCTTATCTTTGTCCTCCTTCCCACAAGATAGGAGGTAAAAAACAAGTCTGTAAGAATAGTAGTGCTTAATTAAGTGAAAGAAAAATCTTGTGAGCAACAAAATGCTCAGCTCCCAAAAGAAGGAAAGTATATCTGGCATTTTGCTTCATCAGACTTATGAAAGCCATCATCACGGTGTTAGAGTAACACTAAAACAGATGCAGCTTTTAAATTGGAAAGTACTTACACCAAGACTACTGTTTTAATGAAGGAGAATTCGTCAAAATATGTAATGTCTATGGATGGGTTCAGCTTTTTGCAGTGGTGCTTTACCTATTCCATACCGTACTCATCACCATTTAGAAACTACTTCCCTCTCTTCTGTGTCACTTTTGCAAATGTGTTGCAAATTTATTTTGTTGCTTGGGACATCTGACTCTCTTTCAGTCTGTGGACTGCAAAAAAACCCAGTGGAGGCAAAGATCTGTGTCTGATGAGCACATGTTTTCATAAACAACTTGTTTTATTGCAAGCTCTTGCAAAACTCCCCATCATTCAATGGCCCATAGACTTTATGTTGAAAATCACCATATAGCTGAGTAGATGCAAATCAATTCCTTGAGAAGCTGCAAGCTGAACCTTTTATGTTCTTTATTTCTGCCAATACTGGCTTTTTCCGACACATATTAGTAGGACTGAGTACAATGATCTTCTCTGTAACAGATCTATAGTTCTCTTTCAGCCAGGGCTCCTGAGAAGGACCTAGCTGCCTGTCCTGTTTTTCTGTCAGGGAAGTTCCCTTCAGGAAAACTGAGATTAACTCTCTTTGCACTCCATAAATGGTACAAAGAAGCAATGGTCAATATATGATGTCATGATAATGAAGTGATTCCAAAGCAACCAAAACCAAATCACATCATATAATCATGCAGTGATAATATCATATCTTTATTACCGTCTTTAATTACTGTGTGGCCTCTTTCATTTCCAGTAAAGCACTGTGATGAAGGAGAGGCAGCACATTTGTGGAATGATAAGAGATGTGTGGGTCAAGGGACAGAAGTCACAGAGGGTAGGAAAAGTGTCCCTGCCTTCTGGGGTCTGGGGAGAAAGGAATGGGCTTCCTGAGCCACAGAGCTGCCTCGGACTACATCCACCATTGGCATTCCATTTCAATTCCAATTGCTCTTGTCTCAGGACTTTAATAAAAGTTTGCAGTATTGTTTTAATGTGTTCACCTAAAGCTGGCCAAGTTGAGAACATTCTGACCAAAGATAGCCCCTAAGACTCTTACATTCACTGCAGTCAGCTAGGTAGTGATAGGAAAAAAACCCCACTCCCACCCATGCTTCCCAAAATGCTAGTGACTTCTTGTCCAGTGCTTCAAAGCATGGGAAATCTTTATGCTTTAGTGACACTTCAGTGCATTTTTAAACATAAAACATTCATATTTGTCACCCATCAGAAAAACAAAATGTTCAGAAAAGTAGAGGTGTTACTCTGAAATAATAAGCATGACACCTTGATATGGCAGTAGTATGGTGAATCCTCAAGAGAAGACTGAGGATATGAGCACGTGGAATGAACATGTTTATCAAGCAACGACAATTCATCTTAACGCTGCATGAAGGAAGTTATATTCTGAGTCCCTGCAAAAGCCTTCCTCTGGTCCCTGAGCTTCGCACTTCGGATTCTTTTTGCAAACAGATCGATTTCTAATAGTAATCTAAAATTATATATTGTTGGTTTTTTACATGTTTTATAATAAGCTTGTTTATATTCTCAGTTTTGTAATATTAGAGGTTTTTGATTGCCTCCTTTCTCAGACACAAGAAAAGGAATATCTCGTACATGTGTGACTCCCATGAATTCTATACTTTTTCCTTTTTAAAGCTTTATGGTTTTATTCTGTTTACTTCTTGTTTTTTCCTTTTCCTGTGTCTTCCTAAATCTTCCTTTTATATGTCAGTCCCTTGACTCTTCTACTCTTCCTGTCTGAAGTCCAAACCATCAGGATTCCTCCTTCTTCATCCTACTCATTCCTGGTTTTGACCTTGTGTATAATTCAATTCAAATTATACTGAGTCTGTTATGTACAGATGTAAGATCCAGTCTGTGTTATTCAGTTCATAGCTTGATCCCAGAAGATGAAAAGAGCAATATGAGCAAGATCCCAGGTCATGCTTCTTCAGTGTGTTACTGAATTGAGGCTCTGTGGTGCTGGTAAGAGATCAGTTAGCAGTGCCGATAGACCCTGAACTCCGTAGCAGCTACAGATTTTCCTCATTGCCACAAAATATAATTTATTGTTTACTCCTGGTCCCCTCCTACACAGTTATATGCACACACACACACACACACAAAAAAGAAATTCAGAAGTCAGGGACATGCTGCAGCTCTGCTCTCTTGACCTTTGTGTATATCCCTAAGAGTAACACGGACATAACAATGTGGGAGGTGAGGGAAGGAACTCACAAACTGAGTCCTAGGGATTGTGAACTCTGTATGAAGGAATTCAAAGGATTAATCCAATGGCTGCAGGTGAGTCTCCTGCCTTCTGGAGCTAAGGCTTTTTACCTAGGGCACAGGAGTCATCTCCTGAGCTCAAGCCCACAGACTTTCTTCCTGAGAGGAGATCCATGTGTTAAAGCACACCAGTCAGGAACATCATTGTTTAACATTTATATGAACAGATCATCTGTGAGACACTGGCATTAAAACCCACATCAGTGATTGGAGGCAGTATCCTTATACGAGGATATAAAACAGGGTGAATAGGGTAGAACTTTCTACTCTGACCACTGAAGTTGAGGCACTCAAAAGAAATAAAATATTTCAAGGAAAAAAGGTAAATATGAACATGTCCCGTGGTGAGCTTACTTATCTGCAAATAGGCAGATGCGAGTCACAGGCTCTGTTCTTGTCACATTCTTCATTTTTATGCTGTGACCCTTATGATAACACACAGAGAGCCCTGACCTCCCAGCAGAGGTGAAGGCCACAGTCTTTCCAAACCCTCTCTCCCTGATACGAATAATTTGTGTCCTAGTGCAACCACCTCTAGGCAAAGTTTTCCACTATCTATGTCCCTAAAACATTGTCTTTAAGATGTCCTTCCAGCAAATTAGATACAAGTTTCAAATCCTTCAGGCAGAAGGAGGATGCAGGTCTGCCTTGCCCTTAGTAAATGGAATAACCACTTTCCTAAGCAGCAATATCAAGTGGTTTTTTTCAGCATCGACATGTGTTCTAGGAACACCTAGATATACTCCAAGAACATGCACTAGATAAAATTTAATCAGAAACTTAGGCAGAAGAATGCCTAATTGTTAGATGCCCATGTGGAATGAAGTGGCAGGTGGCAAGCTGCTGAACATGACATACTTCTGCATATGCACAACAGCAGAACAACTTGAAAATAAAAATTTGAGCAGTGAGCTAAATGAAATCGAGCAGCAGGTAGATTTCATAATTTTAATCCTGAATTGCACCTGACTCTTTCAGTAGACAACCAAGTCTTTCCTTGTAGCCATTTATAACTCGATATATTAAATACACTTATTTCTTGTAAGAAGCAGAGCTGGTTAAATGCATTCTCCTGGAATAGCTGGATGTCAGAAAACTAGAATTGGCACTTTCCATGAGAATACATGCATTCCTTCAGAGCCATTGACAGAAAGCAGCAGGCAGCAGGGCTATCCTGCTCATTGCCCTGGCAGGCAGGTGGCTTGCTTGGCTGACCAGCTCCCAGCCTGTCCCACCGGGCAGCTGGGGAGACAACCAGCATGTTAGCTTGCCAGCTTTTTGGCTGCCTGACTGGCAGATGGTCTTGCAAGCTGCCTGGCTGGCTGCCTGCCTAGCCCTCTTTTTGCCTGCTGGCTGATTTACCTGCTGCCCAGCTCCCCAGCTGCCTGGCAAGCTGCCCAGTTTGCCTGATCATGGGTGAGGTTATGGGACCAAAATAGTTTGTTCTGCAAAGCAGGAGACTGCAGCTTTGGTGTTTTGTTCTCATCCAATCTGGAATGTCCCACGAAGCAGAAATTCCCATCCCTGCAAGCTTGAGTAATCAGTTTACAACATTTACCCATGTATTCTGTATTGGCAATTATGAGTTCTTAAGACTGAAGAAACACCTCGCTGGAATTGTTTGCATAACATTTCCCTGACTCGTTTTAACTCCTCAGATTGGTTTTTAGAGATTTTCTCCAGCAGAGTCAGAAAAGATTTTTAGGCACGCTTGCAACGTCGTATTAATCACTGGCTCTATTTCCACTGAATTAAGCCACAACCCAAGCCATAAAGTACTAATAAACCCTAATATGGACTCATGAAAAATTATAATGATGACAGTCTTGGATATGTGGCTGATATCTGTGCCAAGTGGATTGAACTTCTTCTTACTTACAAAAAATAAAGGAAAAAGATTCTACTTGTCATAAAGACGGTAGGAATCTGCCTTTCCTCAGAATACCGTACCTTTAATAGTTCCAATTTCAGTTTAATCACACTGTCCTAAAGATTTCACTCTGCTTAAATAATGAAAAAAGGTGTTATAAAAATTTCATGAAATCAGCTTGCCCCAGGACAAGTTCTGTTGGATGTAATTACATATGCTTCAACAACTGGAGCAATGTGTTGTGCGAAAGGCTTTTAAGGTGACAGAAGTTAATTGTGCGGGTTTTAAGGTAAGAAGAAAATGGAGGGCAATGACCAGCGCCCAGAGAAGAAACTGTCTGATTTTTTTAAAACTCAAGAGAGTAAAGTTGTTATTAAATTATAAATGGACAAAAGACAGTGGTAAATAGGGGATATACTTTATCATGTAGGGAAATACATGGAGACTCTCACCCATGTGGAAAGCACTGGAATCCAGGAAAGCCTCTCAGATATAAACTTCTTTACGATATACCTGTATCTAAAATAGGACAGTTGCCTATAAAGCAGGCTGTGATATTTCCCTGATGACACCTGTCTACAAGGCAGTACAATAAGAAATATCACTTCTTTTTTTTCTGCAATACTGGTAATGACAGCACATCAGAATTGAAGTGCAAGGCTATGGAAAACATTCAGACTTCTTTTTTCCAGCTGGAGTACATAAAGCTTTTTGAAAGGGCTCTCTGGGTGGTATTTCTCTAACGAACAGTGAACCTGCTTTCCCGAGCTCTGTCAGATTGTCACAAAGAAGACAAAGAGACTGAGCATGCCTGTTAGTGGTTTATTAAAATTAAAAAATAAATAAATCAAAGACTCAATAAATGTTCTCATCGGTTTATACAGCACATATGATATAGCAGCTCTTTTTAATATAGAACACTAGGTGCATAATAAGCCCCATTCTAGTCCCTGATTAATACATTTTCATTTTGCATTGATTTTCAGATATTTGGGTATCAGGTCTCCCATTATGCCGGAGTCACTAGAAGCACAGTAGTTTTTTTATTAAGCATGAGTTCTTGAGTTACAGCCCTTGTTCAAGGATATTGCTACCAGTACGTTAATTGCTACTAATAAATTAATTATATTACATTGAAATACTTAATAAAATAGAGGCACACTCAAGGAGTGAAGGATTATTGTTGAATTTCAATGTTAGATTCAAATATATCAACTTTACTGCTTATTCTTTCCTGTTCTATGGCCACTTGATTTTGATTAGCTGGAAGCATGCTTAAGAAACTCCCACAGTCTGCTTAAAAAGGCAGCACCATTTCACATGAGGGGATGCAAAGAACAATATGCCATTCACCCACAAATCTACCTGACAGTCATTAGCAAATCTTTCATTTTATTTCTTAAGCAATGTTTTACTTCTTGACTGTTCTCTCCAGGGAGCTCTGACTTATCTGTGACTTGATCTTGTTCTAGACTAGTCTATTTTTTCAAGTTTTAGCTTTATTCTGTTTTCTCATTGCTGGTGTTGCTGTAGATAAATTCTGCGTATATGGTGTATGCCAGTCTAGCTCCTAGAGACAAAGAAAAGGGCTTCAGGAGTGTGGTGAAGGTGTTAATGCCCAGCTCCTGAGACAACATGCTCCTGTGCAGGGATAGCAGACTGCCTTTAGTAATGGCCAGAACTTCACGACTCAAGTAAGGCAAGACCCCCGGGCCCCTGTGACAGCTGGCACTGGAATGGAAGTTTCCATTACAAGACTGAGTTCTGGTGCTTAAATTCTTCTTATGTCCTCTGCTAGGAATTTAATGTAACTTAAAGATGCTCCTCCAAATAACTGAATGTATGAATGAATTAAGGATTCATTCTAAATTGGGCTCCTTCCACTCCTTGGATAGCTTGACCCTGAAATTCTCTCCATATGTCTGAATGCTCAGTGATTTTTTGTTTGTTTAAATTGCAGTCCCTCTCCAATCCTTGCCTTGGCAAGCTGAGGGATTTATGCTTAAACCAGTTTGTTTCTATATACAACTGTGTATTGTCAAAGTCAATAAAATATCAAAAAGTAGAAAAAATCACTATGTCCGGTATTTGAGGGTGAAGGGGCAAGAAAAGGTAGTTTATCTTTTTGCTAGAGCTTGCAGTCAAGCAGATAGAACAACTTTTAAAGAATAAATACAATCTAGCAGACTAGTTTATTTTTATTAGGATGAACAGCTCTGTGGAGTTCTGCTGCCCATGGATTTGGTTGCATAAAACCATTATGCAAATGTTTTAACCTATATTCAACCTAGATGTAAATAGCATCCGGGAAAACATCCTCTACAAGGTATATGAATGATACAGACAAATATCTGTTCTGTACCTCTGAAAACTACCTTATATCTTCACAAAATACACATTCATTTTGCATTTTCCATGTTTTACTCTGATTGCTGGAATTGTTCAGACATGGATACCACTTTGGTGCAAAACTACATTTCCAACTATGACAAAATGCTAGGGAAGGAAACTTGACTATACCAATACTACAGTGCTCATACCTAGAGATCTTGCTTAATAGTTATGTGTCAGTAAATCAATTTATGGCAACAACTCCTGACTCACTTTTTCGGTAATTATAAGCATTTTTGCATGGTATGTACAGTTGACCTGGAACTTCTAACTGGAGGTGTCATGACTGCCATGTCACGTCACTAGTTTGCTTCTCTGATTTTTTATTAAATTTTTGCCTCCCTCCACAATGGAATATGATTTTTCATGCGCTTTTGGTTATCACATTCAACCACATTCAGTGGTTCATTCAGCCCACACTTTGCTTCCAGACTTTTAGTTGCACCATATAAAGCAGTATGGGAATAGAAAAGAAAAATAATTTTAAAAAGAAAAAAGACAAAACACATGACAGAGAAGTTCCAACAAAATACATTATATAAATCCTAATGCTTATTATGACAGTGCAGTTAGTCACCAAGTTGCTATGTTGGTGTGATGCTATGCAAAAATACAGGGACACAGTGATATTTTTTCTCTACACTGACTGAAAGGCAAAAATGAACACCCCCAACCCCCCCCAGGCAAAATGTCCCTAATAAACACAGTGTTGACATTAAAATATGACAGGATGACAGGCAAAATGGTAAAGAAAACTTGAATCACTCTTACTGCATGAGACATGATGAAGGTAATGTATGAATAATCCAGAGAAGGTTACACTAGATAAAACAGCTTAATTCATCTTTGTCAGTTTATGTGTAACATGCATATTGATTCAATTCTTGCTTCTTAAAGGTTGGCATTTGAATCCATTGAAAGTCTTCTAGATCAAATGGATCCATTACAGGAAAGGGGATTATCAGTAGTTTATCAAATATGCAAACACTTTCTTCACTTATGAAAGCCATTCAGTATGTGACTTGTTACAGAATTTGTTCATAAATATTTTATCAGAAGTTTTCCCTATTTTAATCTGAAAACATGCAAAATAATAACCTATAAGATTTGCAATGTTCTAACCTCTTTTGTTTTGAAATATATGTGTGAAATTGTAAACTTTTAGTGTGGTAGCCTTTTATTTTAAAATAGGGAATATAATGAAGGTAGAAACATCATGGGCAAGCTATCTCCAAAAGATCCCTTTATTAACCTTCTTTGTAACATGCTCTGTCAATTTTAATTCAAGGTACTGACACTGATGTTCAGATGCTTTACATACTGAAATACGCAGCACAGAGAAAATAAAGGTGCAGATAGTGTGCCTAGTCTGTAGCTTGCCTGAGTAACTAGAATCTGCTCCTGAAAGCCCATACTAATTTAATCTGTACTGCAAGCAAAATACAGTGTGCGATCATACCAACGTGGTTATTGTTTCTCCACAAGCCTATGTGGAAATAAATTACTGTCCAGTACGCTGGCAAAGAATTATTATAGTACATCTTCAGTTACATGTCTAGCTGAGAAATCCAGCTATAAATATATAAAATGTTTCCTAATTCAGACAAAAGGAATTTATATGCAGTTTTTGAAAAGTAGCAATAAAAAAAAAAAAAGCACAAAGGAAAGCAAAGAAATGAGAAACTAGTAGCTATGCAGAGAGGTCATATATATGTTCTAAATTTATTTGTGATAACCTCTGTACTGCTGGTGGACATTATCATTTTATGGGTAAATTATCTACCTTCTTTAAAAGAAAAAAAAAAAAAGATAGCGCGGTTGTATCTTCACTGAGAATGAATAAATTTCTTCAGCCAATAATTTAGTTGCTTCACTTCAGCACCTACAAAGCACTAAGAGCATTCCAAAGCCATTAAGCTGTTCTTGTTCTCTCATTCACTCTGTCTCAATTAGTACTGAAACAATTTATGCCAACTGGAGGAGCTTTGACAGGGAGGACTGACCAGGTACCACCTGATGATTTGCTATCCTGAACTATGGAATTATTTTTACATTTTCCTGATAATATTCAGCAAGAGAGGACTTGAAGTTCAGTACCCTGCAATCAAAAAAAATCAAGTTTTGCCCTGCACTAAAAAATTTTAAAAATAAAGACTTTTACACCAAACATCTCCAAAGCATTTATCATATGCAAAAGGCTGACCTTTTCATTTCTCCTTTGAGCCAGAAACTCAGAAAAAATAAGGGAGTATCAGAAAAACAATATCCTTTGAGAAGTGTACCTCTACATATTTTTCCTTCACTTTAAGCAAATCACTATCTTTCTTCTACCTCTTTTAGATCTACCTATATCTCACCTGATCAGCAGGTTGCTGGAAGAAAAATCAAACCAGACAGATGTTTCTTTCTTCTATCGATCTCAGGGTTATGCAGATAAACCCTAAAGTCATCAATTAAATTTAACCCTTTATGTCCTCCTATAGTTTCATTCTAGCCTAGTGATAATTTCCCATTAGACCTTAAAGTGGGTTTTATCCATATTATGGATAAAATACAACATACAATACCTCGGTTCCTGTTTTGTGGATTCATGTTTTCTTCATCTCTTCTTCAGTCCTTAGCAAAACCCATGCTCAGAATGGAATAAACAGATTGCTAAACTTTCAGAACATCTTTCCTAGATTCTCTTGTTACAAAATGTATTTCCAGTTTAGAGCATAATAGAAAATTTGCAGGTTTTTGTGTATGTTCCTTTAGTGTGAGAGCTGCTGAGAAGTCAATAGCATATGCCTGGGAAGCATCCTCTGAAATAACTAGTCCAAACATCAGAGCATTCACTCTGAGCAGAAACTCCATCTTAGCCTTGAGAAACTGTTCTGGATGAAACTCCAGTGGAAACCATCATTAGTTTTTACAGGATCAGCATTTTGTAACAAAACCCTTTTTCACAGCTGTCACTGGTGAGAATAAATGCAGAACAAGGTTTTAAGGAATTTGGAGAAAGAATGAGTAATAGGTTGACCCACAACAAGTTAAGCTGTCCTAGCACTAAAAAAAAAAATAAAAAAAAATGAAAGAGCCATTCTGAAAACTTGACAAAGCCCTTAAAGCATTTCAGACCCACTACAACATTGGCATATTTACCCAAGGGTAAGCTAATCTT
This sequence comes from Laterallus jamaicensis coturniculus, assembly GCA_022605575.1. Taxonomy (NCBI): domain Eukaryota; kingdom Metazoa; phylum Chordata; class Aves; order Gruiformes; family Rallidae; genus Laterallus; species Laterallus jamaicensis. Next base: position 199,111 of record JAKCOX010000076.1, on the reverse strand, counting down.
CAATATGTCCTTTCCAATTCACAGGAAGATTTTTACTCATGTTTTAAAGAGACCAGCCAGTGCATTTACATCAGCTCCTCTGCTGCAGGCTGCTCCAGGCTTCATCTCTTCATTTCCGTGTCCATGACTTTCAATGCTATGGCTATGGAAGCCATATCAGCACCTAAGAAAGAACTGAAGGGCTAAATGTTTGAAGGTCTATGTGTCAAAATCTGTACAATTCTTGGACCTGACTGCATTAGAACTGTTAGATGTCATGTGGCAGGGAGGAAGGTCTGAGGATGCTCTAACCCCTCTCTAGGCAGCCTGGTGGGGAGCAGGTACAGGCTCTGCTCCCTGTCAGGAGGGAAGAGAGGATGTGCAGCTGCATTCAGCCTCCAGTGCTATTCATTATGGCAGTAAGGATTGCTTTCACCGATGGAATCTCCTGCATTTGCATTGAGTCATTTATCTTCAGTACAGTGTAGATAACCTTCTCAAACTATCAAAGGTAGGTGTAAATCTATGAGTGTTTTGGCATAAGAATGACTGAAAATCATTTAATTATGCTGTTTGAAACATTCTCCACAGTGTGAGCCTCCCTGCAATCAGCATGGTAGAAATACTTTCCTCTGAAATGAATATCCCTCAATTCAGGATATAAAAATCAGTGAGAAGCAACTGTTAATATGGAACCTATTATACAACCGAGGCTCTCAGTGCCTGCCCTGTGCAGTGGAGAAATCAAGCATTCCTTATGAGGAAAGATAAAGTTTATGAAACAGAGAGTGTCTGGTCTCGGGTTATATTGATTTTCAGTGGCATCAGATAGTTGTTTCTAATGTTCCCAGTTTTCAGGCTGCAGCCTGAGACTATGTCAGAAGTTGCTGTTTTGTTACAATCAATTCACTGCTTCTAAGTTGTGGGGTTTTTTTCCAGGACCAAACATTTAATTTGTAATTTTGAAGTAAGAGTCTCATTTTGATGGTTGAATAGAATCCCGTGTGATGGGGCTAGAATGCTAATAGACATGTCTATCCATATCCACACCAGTCCGGAAAATAAATATTGTTTGAGGATGTCAGTACTTTTGTAGATAATATTAGCCTTTCACTTTTACCTTTTTATTTCCACGTGTGCCTGAAATTAGTAATGACATACCAAAAGGCTGTTTCATTTCTTGTTAGTAGAAAGGCAACAAGAGAGTGTAATTAAGAATCAGTAACCTGGATAATCTCCCTTTCAAGTGGGAGCAGCTTACAACAGTGAACTCATTTTCCCAGTATGGACTGCAGGTGAGTGATAATCAAGCAATGAGTTACCAACAAAGACAGTCAAGCTTTGTTTCCATGCAAAGTTTAGTCAATCTAAGAGACCATTGTTGCCAAAGCAGAGTTTTTTCCATCTCTGCACAAATGTAACTACCTTTTGTAGTTCTACCCAGCCTTTTCACAGGCTCCAGCACTCACTAGAGCTTTCCTGAAGCTGATTCAATTCACAGAGTAGAAAAATATTAAGCTTTTTTAACTTGTCCTTTTGCAAGGTTAGTGACTGGATTAGCTCACAGTAGAGTCCCACAACTGGCACAAAGCACACAACGCAGCAGCAGCATGTGGTCAGGAGAGGGAAGGAAAAGGGAAGAAAGAACACGGCATGGCATCGCCATGTATCAGCTGGGGTGAGCAGAAGGATCTACTCGCCCTGCCCTAGGGAAACTTCTTCTTAAAGTCATGCTGAGGCCACATGAGGCAGGCAAACTGGAAACTGATAATTATTTTTTACCAAAATCTTTATTTTCCTAATCAAAAGAAACAAACAAAAACAAAAACAAAAAAGAAGAGGAAGAAAAGGCTGGGCTAGGTGGGAAGGTGATACATGATTATAAAAGGATTGGTTTTGAGGGCGTTATTTTTTTGTTGTGAGCAAGCAGGGGTTTTTTTGCATATGAAGACTGGTAAAAATTACAGAGCAAAACAGTAGTTAGAGGCTGTCACAAAGAAAATAGTTATGTTTTCTGTAATTTCCTATTGTGTTTGAAAATGCTGAGAAACTGCCCAAATTATTCGGATGTTTTCAGAGACACCTGCTACAGTTAGCAGCTATGGTAACTTTCAGCCATTATGTTAAATCATGGGTTTATTTGAGAAGCAATATGTCACCCTGATAATGATCTCAGAAAATGAAAAGCCAGTGGTTCAGACTACTCCTTAGAGCTGTTCTACACAAGTGAACAGAATTTAGACAGGATAATTTTGGTCCATTGATTCAAAATGTGTTAAATAATACGAAGTATGTGATCCAATCTGCCATATCAGTGTAGAATACACTGTCATATGATGTCACCAAATATAACTCAACACAGTTGGGTTTCATCTCAGTTTGTACACTTGAGAGATTCAATTTCCCAGTAGTTAATGAACAGATAACTGCCACCTTGGAAACACTTTGAAGAACTTTAAATATTTTATCTGATATTCACTTACCAGAAAATCTTATTGCTAAAATAACAGAATTTTTGTTTATCCTAGAAGATTTTGTCCAGAATAAGAAAAATAAATGTAAAATAAATGAATGCATGTTCGAGTTGTAGTGATATTATATTTAAATTTTGCACAAATATATAAATTTTTTGTGGAAATCTAGCTCTTATGTCTTAGAACATAGTGAAAAAAGTTTTTCCAACAAAAGCTTAATTCATTTAGTACCTTATTTGCAATATCAGATGTAAATTGGGGTGGTTTCTGTGCTTTAATTTTGCTCAGTCTCTGAAGTAGATGAGTAATGTTTTGCTGGCACTGAATTTCCACATAAGTATGAAAAATATAAAAGTGTGCCCAAGCTCAGCTTTTGTAGAGCATATGCTGGTGGGTTTTTTTCCCATACCAGAAGTTTACCACATTCACACCACTATATGAATATATGTTTTTTAGTAGCTGTTAATGGGAATGTATTTGCCTTTAAGGCAAAAGAGCTCTTCCTTCCTCCTCAATTTGCTAGTGAAACTCGGGGGGGGGGCGGGGGGAAGGATTCTTAGGTCTGCTGCCAGGAAAATATGATGATTTGCTGTTGAAGTACCTCTTAAGTATTAGTACTCAAGCCTAGTCCAAATACTTTATGACCCCCTGCTGAATCCTGAAAATATTACTATCTCCTATATGTCCAGGTCTTTTAAGAACACATCTCTTCACCAAGCCATGAGAGCCTGAGAGCTAGTTGAATCCAGCTTACCAGGAATCTATGGAGTTATCTCGTACCTTAGGCAGTTAGGTACCATGTAATGATTGCAATAAGTCTATGGTAGACGAAATAGAGCAAACATGGGTAGAAAGTGATAAAGAAGAAAAAAGAAAAGAACTAGAGGTACTCTTTTGACTTCTCTGCCTTCCCTCATACACACGAGCACTGACGCAAATCTAGAAGATGGAGGAACAAGGAATACTGTCCTGCCTAATTCTACCTTTTACATAGAATCACAGATTGGTATGAGTTGGAAGGGACTTCAACAATCATCTAGTTCCAACCCCCTGCCAAGGGCAGGAACACCCTCCACTAGACCAGGTTGCCCAAAGCCCCATCCAACCTGGCCTTGAACTCTGCCATGGATGGGGCAGCCACAACTTCTCCGGGCAACCTGTGCTAGTGCCTTATCCTCATAGAGAATTTCTACAGTTTCTCAAAATTCCTCTAATCTGTTTTACCAAAATAATGTTGAAAAGCTTTTTTCCAAGAATGTTGAATCAAAGACATCAAGATGTATTAGTTTGAATGAATTGAAGGTCTGAATCTGAAGTAGAGTATTTAGAGAAATTAAATAGTCATGTCAGCAGACTCAGAAATATAGTGGCAGTATTACACTTAGTTCACATCAAAAGATGCTCACATGAGAATTCAATGCACTTTAACGAATACACTAGAATTTATTTGACTACCAGGTAGACAAGCCCTTAACTGAACGCAAAAACCTTTAAACTAATGCCTTTTTTCTGAAATGGTTGTGATATTACACAAAAGTTGACAATAAGTTTCAGAAGAGTGGATGGCACTTTCTAAGGACTTTTCCATAGCACAGAAGTGAGACAGTTGCCCATGACATATCCAATGGGTCAGTGCAATGCATCTTGGTACCCAGGCATCCACAAATTACTGCTACGAGCAGACAGTGATCCCTCATCACTATATGTTCATAGTCTTGTATGAAAGGCAAATGGTTGCCTCTTGCTATCCTCAGCTAGTCTCATGTTGTTCCTTAAGAACTTTCTGTCTGGAACCCCCTCAGTGCTCCTTCACACCTCCACTGCTCTTTGGATCTCCACAGATCCTCCTGCAGTCTTTAGTCCTGTGACATTCATGGATGGATCTCTGACCCATCAGTACTGGCCCAGTGCTTGCTGCTGCTCAGAGGCATCAGGCCTTCAAACGCTTACTTGACAGGCCAGTATTTAATGTACTATATAAAATGTTGAAATAAATGGCAAATGACAGATAAAATGTTGAAAATAACATGCTACTTCAACACTTCGTGCTTCATCAGTGTTTTATTTCAACACTTTACAGTCAACGTGTGAAAATGATAGGGTTTATCAAGGGCATTTATCTTTGAGTAATGTTAGCATGCAGGGTTGTGATGAAAACCATCCACATTACTTGCAGTTACAACGTGCTGAATTTTTAGTACACAATTTTAAAAATTTGCCAAAACCTGTTTACTTTTGTGGTCTTTTTTTATGAAGGATGCATTGTGAACATTTGTAGTGTCAGCCAGCAACCAGAGGTCCTTCTTCCTCATAAAATAGACAGCAATACTAACTGTCTTGGTGACTACTTAAATATGGCTGTTTCATGTAGAAATGCTACCAGGTATAAAGGCTGAAAGAGGAACTAGAGTCAGTGGTTCAAAGAGTAAGAGTTGAATTAAGTATTTTCAGAAAAATATTTTCTCAGTGCCAATTTTTTCTTGTGATTGTTAATTGATAGAATTTCTATTGCTGTGGAACCAGACAAGGACATAGGCTCAATCATCCCAAGCATCGATCGAGTGAGGAAGATTCAAACGCTTTGCCAAATGAAATACAGTAGACATATGCAAATTTTAATATTTTAACAATTTCTTTCATTTACTTCTCTTCATTTATATATATCAGAAGAACATGGCCCATGGACAATGCACAAAGTCTGTTTGTTATTTCTGTATGCTAATCACATATTAATATTGTCCCTACATAGAGCCCTATCTTGAATCATCTATTATTATTGCAATTCCCCCAAGTGCATAAGTGCCGTTCCTACCTAGCAGTGCATTAGAAGAAGATGCAATAATCTCTGACAGGAACCAATGCTGTAACTGAGCAAGCCTTTACTTGCACGTAGGAGAGTTTCTTCAGAAATTTTAGATTAAATTGAGCTATTCTACCAACAAAACTGCATCAATCCCATTCTTTGAGTGCCTAATGAGGAAAAACTTTGATCACACCTTTGGAATGGTGCAGGAAGGCAGTGCATGTGGTAAAGGTGGCCTGAGGAAATAAAGAATGTGAAAGCATAGTGAGTTTCCTCTGGAACATTTTTATTTGCCTAAAAAACCAAATAAATGAAACCTAATTTTTCTGAAGTTTCATGTTGGGTTTAAGGTTTACTTGACCAGAATGCTTGTAATTTTTTTGCATAGCTGATATAATTTGTGAGCTTTTCAAGTATTTAATCTGTCTATTTGCACCAATGTGCTTTCTTTTAGATGCAAAATCCTTTTTTTTACACCGCTGTGTTCCTTAGTGTTGAACAACAGTGGCATATTCCAGGGTTCATATTTTCAGGGTGCATTATCAAAGGTATTGTTAACAACTCTGTGCAGCTCAACCATCTTCCTACAAGTTATTAATACAAACACATAACACAAATGAGCTTATCTGCATGGGGTCATTCAAGTTCCCACAGTGCTGTGAAGACACCATCTTCTACTGAGTTCTGTGTAACATCTGTCAACAGAAACAAAGCTCTACAAATTACTGTGAGCAGTGGGAGCTCAGACATATATCCATGGGGGAAAAAAAGAGGAAAGGGAATTGGAATATTGTTATTTTCAGAATATGTCAAGTTTGTAGGCTTTAGAGTAAAAATAGATAACAGGATGTAGAGAAAGCAGGATGTTATGGAAGAACTACACACAACAAACAGGACCAGAGCTGTCCTGGGAATAGGATGAAAAGTCTCTGCCAGGTTGACTTGTAGCTTGCCTTGAAGATGACTCAATATACAGTTGTTTAGAATGTATATACTACTGAAACAAAATACTCTAAACCTTAGTGTGCTTTCCAGGTTTTTTTGCAAGAGAAAATGTGAAACAAAACAAAAAAACCCCACTCAACTATCAAAGTAATACATTTTCAGATAAAATCCATTTTTTCAAAAAAAAAGTTTCTGAAATATATGTTGTACAAGGTCTGGCTAGGATAGAGCTAATTTTCATCATAGCAGCTCCTGCGGGGCTGTGTTTTAGATTTTTGACCAAAGCAATACTGATTTGGTGTTCTAGATTTGCTGAGCAATGCTTGCACAGTGTCAAGCCCCTTCATGGTTTCTCACTCTGCTTCCCCAAGTGAACAGACTGGGAGGATCGATCTGCAATAGGGAGGGGAGACAACTAATCAGATGACCCCAAACTAGTCAGAGTTGTTGCGTACCATATAACATCATGCTTAGCAATGAAAGGGGAAATAGAGGTGTTTGGGAGGGTTAACCATGTTTTTGTCAGGAACTGGCTAGGAAGTCTACTTATGGGAGGTGGTGAGTGGTTGACTTTGGATCACTTGTTTTCTTCTGCCTTCCTCCACTTACTTTTCATTTATTATTATTGTTGTTGCTGTTGTAGTTACTAAATATTATTAATTGTTGATATTATTGATATCTTGACCCCCAGGTTGCTTTCATTTTCCCTTTCCATCTACTAGGGATTGGGGGTGGGAGGGAAAAAGTGTGCAAGTAGCTGTGTGGTGTTTAGCTGCCCACTGGGGTTAATTTGCTACATACATACGTACATGAATCTACAAATTTTCCTTTAAGGCTCAGCGTGTTTTCTCACAAAGTCTTGAGTAACAGCAGGTATCCTCAGAATTCAGTTTCATGCTACATCCACCCACCCCTCTGAATCATCCAAAGAAATATTTTTGAGCCGGTGCAGTAGATTAGTGAAATAATCCATGTTGAAAAATATTGTTTTCCCTAGCTTATCCAAAAGAAATCTGCCATTGGCACAAAAGGAGAGGCCAATAGCTGCAAGGCAGTAACAATGGTCTGGAATATTGTGAAGTGAGTATCTTTTAAGCAAATTTCATTGCAAAGAACAAAACTTTTAATTATCCTTCAAATGCCCTTTGTGATTTCTTTCCTGTGCAGCAGTACATAAGCATTTGAAATGACTTAACCCCTCACAATGTCAAGTTCTCTACAAATACATGCCTTCAAAATTATTTTGGCCTGGTCAGACATTTCAGACCAAAACTTGGAAAGGAAAGCAATGAACAGAGAAGATAAGTGACTTAGGTCATAGGGGTAAGTGACTAATAGAGCTGGGATAGTAGTTCAATTAGCCTCATGACATCTTGTCCATTCAACTACCATGAACTACAAGGAGCCCTTCCTTTTCTTTAACTTCCAGAGCACATTTTTACTTGTATTCAGCATCCCAAAAAACTGAAGGTCAAGTAACCTCTTTGGGTCAGGAGGAGGGGTATGAAAGACAGAGAGCATTATGTTCTTATCAGAAATCTCAAACCTGTATTCCTGCAGTTTAGAGTTTTAGGCTTTTTTTAAATTACTACTGCATCTCTCTGTTATATGAAAATTATTTATAAGAAAGCAAGTAAAATTAAGTTCATAATTTTATGAGATTGCTTTGCATGAAGGACTATTTATCCTTTGGATTATATCAGTAAAGAAATTCAAGATTTAAAACATTTTAAAATATATTTTTAGGTGTACAAATAGTTGTTATATAAAAAGATTGCACTTAAGGATGCATGATGAGAATGTTTAAGAAAAAAACCTGCTGTTAACACATAAACGATGTAGTTTATTCATTGCCCATCTAAAGAAAAATGTGCTAGACTACTGTTGGAAACAGTGATGCCTTCTTTGGAAAACTGAAAAATGCTTGCCTTTGGAAAGCTTCTAGTCTTTGTAAATTTGTGCAGTGACAAAGGATATAAAAAGTTTTCAGTGAATACATGTCATCAACAAAGGGAGTTTAGGAACATTGAATTAAAGCTCAGGCTTCTCTTACTTTAGATCTCCATATTTGGCAGACCATTTTTCTTCTCAGAAAAATGTGTAGTGACAGGGGATGAAAGTCACATGTACAAGAAATGCCAAAAACTTTGCATCCAAAATACTTTCTCTGTTGCCTTATAATTTGACTTTTGTCCTTTCTGTTTAGAAATGCTTCGTGGGGCAGAACTAGAACAATGGAATTCAAGCAGCAAACAGAAAAAATGCTGTGCAATCAGAGCAGACGTAGCGAAGCTATACATCACGCCTAAGTGATTCCGAATAAACCATCTGTAAAAATGCACCTGTTTATTTACAGGTAATCGGCAGCAAAAGGAATAAAAACATGTGAAAAATGTCAAGAGATCGCTCAATCAAGTTAAGTTTGGGGACAAAGGAACCAGTGTGTTTAAAGCAAGCTTGCACATTGAAAAATAGGGCATTAAAGGGTTGTTCTGCAATACTGTAGTTAAGGGACTATGTCAGTCAAAGACATACACATGCAGATTTGAAATAAAAAAAATTGGTTGTAAGGGACTTAGCTGTAGCACTTGTTACCCCTTGACGTCCTTAAGAACTGCACAAGTGGATCAAGATGTCTATAGACTCTACTTAGCTGGCTGGCAAACTTCTCCATACATAGCTGATTTGAGTTTAACTTGGTTATGCTGTAGGGCAAGTATTACACATTTTCCAGAATTTATGTAGCAAGATTCAAAGTAATATTTTGTAATTTTAAATAATATATGAGTTTGAAAGGGGGGGAAAGTGTTCATTTCCAGTTCTGTAAGCGTGTTTCTTTCTGATAAGTGGGAAGACTGAAATATCATTAGATGCTGCCAGCACAAAATGGTATACCTCCATGCACAATCTTTGACAGAGAGAACGTGCCTTTTTTTTATTTGCACTGATAAATTTGTAATGGCAGGTATGTGTTCTGAATTTAATATTTCTTCCCTAGTTCCTATGCAGGATGGTTCACATTATTGAATTCTAGGCAGCTGAAGCAATACTTATGCTGATAATATATATCCCCTTACACAGGGCAACAGGATTCCGTGGTTCATTTCTGAACAATGATGGGCCAGATTAAGAAAACAACAAAAAAAAAAAGCATAAATCCATGGTTAAATAAGGAATTTTTCGACCTCCAGCTATTTCAAACTATAGGCTTTTCACACAGGAATGATTTGAGATGCCTTGGGTAGTTCTTATGTTCACATTAGCCAGAGAAGACTCAGCTACATGGTAAATAGGACCAAAAAGAAAAAAAGAGATAATTAGATAAGTGAGTCATCTGGCAACAAAAGTGCAAGACAACAGAAAGGCTGAATAAAATTCTATCTGAGGAGGGAGAGAAATAAAACTATTCCCTTTAGAGGGTAAAAAGCTGCAGCTCAGAAGGGTGAAGAGAAAAGCAATTAACAGACACTGATACACCTGAAGGAGTAACACTGTTGCAGGACATCTATTAGATTAGCTGTTATGACATCCACTGTCATAAGGAGTGGGAGCAGGAGCATTGTTGCACATGAACCACCGTGTCCCCAAGTTCACCATGCCCTTGAGGCCCAGCTATATGGGTCTAGTTTACATCATCCATAAAATACACATGTTCTGAATAGAAACTAGTAAAGCATCCAGCATTTTTTTCTACATCTGTATGTGAAACTTTTTCAGACAAGAGGACATAAGAAAAAGTATAAAGATGCCTGAATTGTTGTGTATACAACCTGTGCTAAAGTGTAAAGATGCCTGAATTGTTGTGTATACAACCTGTGCCATATGAACATAAGTGTGGGCTCGTGGAAAAAAGGAGGCATTTTCTTTTTACTTCATATCCACAGCAAATTGATCATCTTCCAAGCCCATGCCTAAGGAGTGGACTATCATTTGTCTGAATTATGAAACCAGACAACATTGGAACTAGGGTAAAGAATCCTGCAAGTAATGCATGATACCCTATTCTATTTGGTACACAAGAGTCATTCAAATCCATTTATGAGAGATTCCCAAGAAGGAGAGGTTCTGTGTTTTCACGCTTTATATTTCACTGGGGAAAAAAAAATAAAAAGCAGCTCCCCCCTCAATGTCACTCTACTAGCACTATAAAAAAAGGTGATACAGTTACATAGTAAGTGCCTACAGTTCATTCAAATGCAGTAGTCATGCAGAGTATGTCTGAAGAAGACAAAATACCCAAAATATTCCCTTCCATTCCTGTCCAGAAGTTAAATCATTTGTTCAGAGAATGAGGTTGTCCATTGGTTTTGTCTATTATTCATCTTTTCATTACAGAATATTTTTTTAGACAAGAGAGGCTATATAGGTCATTCTGGCACAGGCCACCTTCTGTTATTAATTCCCAAATTTATATCATGCCATACAGCTAACAGACAGTTGACCACTAGTCAGGCTTTTATGCACTCCCATGATTCCTGGCAACACTATTTTGAGAACAGTTACATCTCCTGCAGCGTTGCTTCCATTATCTTCTCAATATATCCAATGGCTTTCTTTTGCTTCATATACCATTTTCCTTTCCCATTCTATGTGTAAAATCTTTTCACTTAGTACCCAACATCTTTCCAATTGCCCTCACACCAAATGCCTCAGTTGTTTCTCCCATTTAAAATAACCCATCGAGTAATACTGTCTGTTAATGCATAGACTTTAAGTTTGTACTTTGAGAAGTAATGTTTTTATCAATTTATAATTTCACCAATTTTCATGAGGCAATTCTCCTTTTGTTCTCACCCTGATGGAAACCTCAGCAGTGGTCAAGTTTCCTTTGTGCATACAGGAGTCTTGCATATTGTTTGATTGCACAGATGCCACACTTCGCCTGCCCTTCCTATTGCTTCTTTTTCATGTTGCAGCCACTTCATCTTCTTGGCATTTATTATGAGTCAAAGTTGACCAAACCAATCTTCCAAGGTTAATTATTAATTTGATTCATCAATAATTCAAGCTTCTTTTTTTTTTCAGTTCTGTGATGTCATCTGTGTTAGTTAAGGACCTTAACTTTAGATCATCTCAAGTCATGCCCTGTACCTCATTTATCATTCTTACTGTCTAGTTTAAGAATATGATGAAAAGCTATAGTGATTCTTTGGTTCCTTAAATTATACCAAGCTTTGACTTGTTTAATTTTTCATTATTTTTTTGCAATACTGCAGGAGTCTTCAAACACAGCCTTCACAACTGCAATTATCTTATCTGAATGCCATGTGATTTTGCAGCTTTCCATAGTGCTTCCAACCAAACTGAAACAAAACTCAAAGAAAATTACAAATGTCATAATTGGACTTCTCACTTTCTACATAAGCCAGCAGAGCATGCATATCCAGTCAGTGCAGCTTGAAGTAGCAGTCTAGTTTGAAGTTGCCCTATCACCTCCTTTTACTCTAAAACGGATTCTATCTGAAATTACTGTTCTCACTGTGAATTTTCTGATTTATATTTTAGCAGAATCTTTCTACCAAGTCAGTTCAACTATTAATTACAATTATTTTTTTATAGTTCTTCTTCCTTACATACACATTTCTGTCAAAACTGACTGCAGAGTTAAAATGCTCGCAAAATTTAATATCAGATTTCTCTTTAGCCACAGTATTTCCTCTCAGCTTAAACCTTTCATAAATTATTTTCAGTTTTGCTTTCCTGCTCTCTTCAATTTGATGTTTATTTCCAAAATTTTTTCCAGTCGTATTTTAGAAATGTCTTAATTCCTTGCAAGGATGTCTTCATATTTTCAGCTTTCCCCAGAACTCTGATTTCTTTTTGTATCTTACTCTTCCAAAAGCTTATCCAACTATTTCTGTGTTTATGTCTTCCAATAATTTTCTTTCCTGCATTTAGTTTTGCTTCCCTGAATATTTCCTGTCCAGTCTATAATGAGATTTCTTCATCAACACAAATTAATGGGCTGAAAAACTGCCTAAATGTCACCTTGAATTCCTTCCTTATAGAACTTTTCTTTCATCAAAATCAAATTTGGCTTTAACTACAACCATTTTTGGAGTCTCTGAGTTGATTTTTTTTACTTAATCTTCTTTCCCACAGGCCTTTCATGAGCACTGGCATTTTCTACTCTCCTGTTTTTAACAGCCAATGCCTGTACTAATAATGTGCTCTCTCTTCCTTTTAGTCTGGATAAGTGGTGAACTCCATAAAACCTTCTCATGCCTTTATGAGAAATCCACCTGCAGCCTACAATCAAACTGTGCATCTCAAGGCAACTCTGAACTTTGCATGGGTCAAGATGAGAAAAAAAAATGACTGAGGGGATGCAGTAGTATTACAAGGATTTACACCAGTTTTAGCATTTTTGTCAAGCAGCTGATTAACAACATCTTTTTCAAAAAAATAATGGCCCCATTTGAGGTTAATCAACTACCTGCACTGACATATGTTCTCCTCTTCTGTTAAAATAAAGTCCTAATAATCCATAAGGGACAACTGAAATAATAAGTAACAAATTTGTGACAACTGCTTTTTGTAATATAATGATTTCATCAATAAAATAATCATGGTTTAAAAAGTATTAACTAGCCCTCACTGTCACCATTGAGAAGTAAACTGTGTCTATTATTCTCAAATTTCTGACCAGTTTTGTTTCATGAAATGGGTGGGTTGCTGTCAGATGTTTGGCAGACTACGGTGCAAATTAAGTTTTTTAGTCTATGGAAATATCTAATAATCATACACATTTCCCAACTTCAAAATGCACGCTTGAAAATTACAGTTGATTAGACTCTTTGTTGTGAATTGCAAAACAAAAGCTGAAAATCCTGCTCTGCTTTTTGTTTATTATATCAAACAATGATGCAATTCCATCATTGTGTAACATAAAAGGTGCGTTCATGTTTGAAGAATTCAGTGTCCATAAGGTTTAATCTGCAGTCTTATGTTCAGAGAGGTTTGTAAATCGATTCTTCACTAGATGCTGTAACTCTTGTGGATTGAAGATAAATTGCTGAATTCCAAGAGAATACAACACAAAGAAAACCATTAGCCCTGACAATTCATAAACAAAGTAAAGAACATTATTCACTCTTTGTTCTTGTAAAATAGTACCCAGGTTTCAAACGCTAAAAAGGATGCTCACATAAATCATTGCAATTATTTAGTCAAAATGAGTTTGTTTATGAACAAATGTACCAAAAGAAAAAATGTTGGTTTCTTTATAAGTAAAGAGAAGGAGAAGAGGCTGGAGAAACTTTCATCATAATCCCAACAGCTATGTTAATAGCTATAGCTTTGTTTTCAATCTTTTTTCTTTTATTATCTCACTCTTGCTGACCTATTTCTTCACTGAAATAAAGAGTGTCTGAAGTACATTGAATGCTTATAGGTCAGAGGTTCCCAGCATCTGTGCACCATGGTGACAGTCTCAGGAGATTTTCAACCAGTAAGAGTTTTTACAAATCTCTCATGAAAACCTTCAGGTTATGGAGGCTAGGAGGGTTTGGGCTTGGTTCGGTGTTGTGGGGGGTTTTCCCACTACATGCATTTGTCTTCAACCTTTTTGAATTTGTTATTCGCTGGATCACTTGGCTGACTAGTCCCAGAAATTAAAATATATTTTACTTTTCTTTCTCTGACATTAAAAATGCATTGCAATGAATAATATAGTAGGGCTGTGTATAAAACTAAAGCTTCTGCATCCCTTTTAAATGTTTGTTCTTTAGTGAAGATTCTCTGAGGGAAACTTATTGAAAGGATGAACTGTAATTTAATTTTTTATCATAAGCATTAGTGGCAAATAAAGGACAAAAGTACTTTGCATGGCTGAAGAAAGGGAAGAGATATTTATCAGGGGAAAATACTGCATCCAGACTGAGTCTCTGGCAGTGCACTTTCTTTTTCTGTTCAAAGAAAACACAATAAGGAGATTAATATTCAGGGTCTAGAAACATTTCCTATTTATGTCGTAAGCAACAAATACTAAAGTAATTTACCATGAAAGTGTGCTTTGAAAATGTGCCTTAAAAGTGTACAGTAAATAGATGAAAGCTTTTGTGAGAAAAGAGGTTACTAAGAAATATTTTTGAAATTCTGAAAAAAAGAAATCAGTAACTATTGTTTTTCCCAAGAACATTCAGGAGGAACATTAAAAGTAATAACAAGTCAAATCATCAGTCAAATCATCAAATATCATTATTATCAATACATAGAAGAAGACCTGTTTTTTGGAAAACATCCTATGAAAACTGTTGCAGGAATCTGCCAAATGTTCACAGATTTGAAATGTCATGCCACGTCACTGCAGTTTCAGGGGGAAATTAAGTACTGGTGTAAGCAGAAGAAATATTGATGATAATGGAATTTTAGCCATGTATAGAACTCTTCAGGTCAGGTTCTTATCATCTGTGATGTATTTACTCATACACAAACTTTTCTGATATCAACATAAACTTGGGTCTTCATACACTGCCAAATAGCAGGAAAGAGAAATAACACTCCTAATGTTCTTCACCTTTCCCAAAAGAAAATATTCGTCAATATAGTGGAAGTAAAAAACCAACCAACCAACCAAACAAACAAATAAACCAGCATGAAACCTGTTCAGTATTTAATTTTCTTTGCAGATAGGTCATGAATTACCATCTTTTATAAAAAACAACAGATAGTTTGGTTTCAGTAGGTCAAATGGATTTATTGCACAGATACTGCCATTCCATTTCTGTATCACAAGTGCAATCTCACTTTGTATTTTTTTGCATAACAGGTAGAAAAGCTATTTCTTCAAAACGATCTTGGACCGAGCCCAAACTATTTTGCTGAGCTACCCAGAATAAAGCAAGAGTGCCCACCAATACATCTTAGTACAGTAAAATGTGAATATAGTACTGGAGTTTGTGCAGCACCTGTTTAAAAAAACCCACCTTCGCTAGTGAATCAGTAGTGTTTGTTGAGTATTGCATGAGTTTCTACCAGTTCTAGTAGCACATCTCTTGCTCTCTTTCTCTCACATAACACACAGAGATAAAAATAAGAGAAAAATCATTTTCCTGTTGCAAATTGTAGAAATTCTTTTTATGCTTGACATTTTACACCAAAAACATGACTACTCTCTAGCAATTTGCAAAACTTAATAATTCTAAAATAAATTAATGTCTGGCACATGCTAACCTGAGAAGAAAGGAATGAGCCCCAGAAGAAATCTATGGGAACTATCTACTATCATAGAACCACATCATTCTTTACGTTGGAAGGGACCTTAAAGACCATCTAGCTCCAACCCCAATGCCATGGGCACGGACACCCTCCACTAGACCAGGTTGACCCAAGCCCCATCCAACCTGGCCTTGAATGCTGCCAGGGAAGGGGCAGCAGCAGCTGCAGCTTCTCTGGGCAACCTGTGCTAGTGCCTCACCACCTTCATAGGGAAGAATTTCTTCTTAATGTGTGATGTAAATCTACTGTCTTTTAGCTTAAACCCATTACCTCTTCTTCTATTACTATATTCCTTAATAAACAATCCTTCAGCTTTCCTGTAGGCCCCTTCAGGAACTAGAAGGCTGTAATAAGGTCTTCCTTGAGCCATTTCTTCAGGCTGAACAAGCCCATCTCTCTCAGCCTGTCTTCACAAGAGAGGTCCTCCAGCCCTTTGATCAGCTTCATGGCCCTCCTCTGGACTTGCTCAAACTACAAACAACATGATAATTTCTATGTGAACTGCTTCCAATACCCTGGTTAATTTATTTTGAAAGTGCCATTTTCAATCTGAATGCGCTATTTCAAAGTGTTGCTAGATTTGGATTTGCCCTTGGTATTGTTCTAAGTACAATTATCTCATTGGTTGGCGAGCAATGATGTAATTAAAATGGTATAATATTAAAAGACAGAAAGTATCAATATTTAATGAATGCATTTTTTCATCCTTCTCAAAGCAAATCACATATAATAGCAATGGAGTATAAAATAACACTGGCCCCAACAAGCTTCCCTATCCTACCAACAAATCCCATAAGCAAAAGACAAAACCCAGTGTTCCGCTCTTCAGTTTACCCGTTGCAGCTTAATAACAGCATAACAAAGTCAATAGTGGAAAATGCTTTACCATCAAGGCCTTCCATTTTTCTCCACAATACAGAGATCTCTCTCGATCACATCCAAAGAATAGGAGATTTGTAGGACTGATCTTAGCAACTACATGTAACTAGAAGAGAATTCAGACTTCGGAACACCAATGTTTTCTAGATAGCACATTGTGATTATGCTACTGGCATTTTTTTCAGCTTCCTGTTATTTTGAAGATCCTCATCTTGTAATTTAGATTATTAAAATCTTGTTTAGAGAGAGCAAAGGGAAAGAACAAGTCTGCTACTGTTCTTTCTCAGAAGGGCTGTATCCAATTTAATCCAACCTAACCACAGAGTCGAAGCCGAATACAGAAAGATCTTCATCCTGGAACCATTGGAATAGTTGCATTTGTCCTCTGTGTGAGTGTGCATATTTTATGTATGTATAGATGCAGTCATGAGTTGTGTGGGCAGAAGCCAAAACCAGACAGTGTCTATTCTAATGATTAGGCAGTACAGCAGAAGTAGGTAATCGCAGGGAAAACTTTTTTTAATGCCACAGAACTGAAAAGGTCTTCTGGCAATAAGAAGCCCAAGAAAAGAAATGTTTTTATTTTCTTTTTTGTTAAGAAGAAAAGTTAAATCAATTTGGGAAGTAAAAATACACGCCATAGGAAGAATAGGTGAGGAGCAAAGCAATAGAAGAAGTAGTTGCATAGAGAAATGTAAGATAAGGCTATTTCGTGAAAGCACTTGAAAGCACTTTGAAAAATAACAATGGTCTCCAAGGATTCCTGATGGAGCAGTCTCACATTCTACAATTTGCACTGAAGGCTCTCAGATGCAAGCAGCATCTTGAAATGTCACCTTTTTTCATCACTAATCCCTCCAGTGGATGTCCAGCTAAGCACCTAGGGATCTCACGGCAACTAAGCTGTTAATCTTTTTGCACCTGGAAAAGTAAACATCACCACCTTTTCTTGAACAGAATATTCTTCATTGGCATCTAGTACTATTGAATGGATCCAGGACTTTTTCTGTAATTATCACCCAAAAATGTACAACCCAAGTGTCAGTATTCTGTAAGGAAGACATGTAACATGGGGAAGTACGTTCCTCCAGAATGGCGAGTAGCACAGGCAGGTAGTGTTATTTTACAGTTTCAAAACTTGCAAATAATGTCACCTCTAGCACTGTGACCATGGGAAGGAAATGTAAAAAGAAGAATGAGACATCATCCCATCAAATGGTGGAATACTGTAATGTGCTGTGGAAGTCAAAAATGAAAAAAAATTCAAAAAGGAATTGTATTCAAGAGAGAACTGTAAAGTAGACAGTCATTTGCTCAGGCACAGCATAAACTGCTGACTGCCTCAAAATAAGATTATATTGTCAGGAGAAAGCTTGCCTTATACTTACATTCTTTCTTACACTTTTTTTTGCTGTGTCCCTGCCAGGCAACCGTGAGATCTTTTGCAAGGTGACCCTTGGCTCTGATCTAGTTGAGCCACTCTTAACATTCCTACACTGCAGGATTAGGTCCCACTGGAAATGAAACCACAGCACTTTCCCTGTTTCCTCTTTATAGTAGAAGGAAGAAAAAATGATCGGAAGAAAGGATCTGACTGCTTGTGATTGCAGTCCTCAAGCAAGCTCAGTCATGCTGCTGGGAAAGTGAGAATGGGATGTCAGATGGATGAGAGGCTGGTATAGAGAAGGAGGCCTGCAGAGACATCCCTACAGACTCTGCATGCACAAGATGGAAGTAGGCAGTCACTACACAACTGGACCCATCACCTGGGTAACCTGTCATGGGAGACTCTAAATTATGCTTTAGCCTTTTAATAAAATCCTAGTACCAGGTATTAGGGTATGGACAAAGAGTAATGCTCCTTGAGTTCATTCAGTCACTTGGACAAATAAGACTATAGTCTCTGTTGGATGTAACAGCAGTTAACTAAAAGTGAAGTTACCTTTAGTGAACAAGAGAAGAAAATACGACTGGAGTGGGAATCCTGACTAAAGCTGTCACTAGAAATGTCCATGCTGCTAACAAGCAGTCTTCTAGCTCTGATTGCAAGAGTTGTTTTTCCACATAATGAGAACAGAATGAGGAAGGAAAATCATAACAGAGATTCTTTTATCTTCTTTTTTCTTTTTTTTTTTTTTTTCTTTCAGCACTGTCCTGCTGTCTGCTGTGTTTCATAAGCACTGAAGTGCTAACCATTTTTAATATAACTCTGCACTTTATTGCAGATTTTCCCATATGAAGGTTCCATTGAATGGAAACCTTTAGAAGTCTAGAAACACCTGGATAAAAAATATCAGAATCGTTTTCTTACTTATTCAATAAAAGACTTTCTCTGACTTCCCCAAATGATATTTTTCTGCTTTTTGTTGGGGTTTTTTTGAGCAGATCGTGTTAAACTTTAATACAGATAACAAAACTTTATGCATTACATTATGCCTCTTATTTTCTCTGACTGTTTTCTCTGATTTACATAAAAAGTGGGAGAATAACATGGTTAAATTGTTCTGCAGGTCACTGTTAAGCAGTAAAGTAACTGAAGTCAAATACTGGAATAAGTTCCAGATGGCTGCTTCTTTTAAGTTCAGTAAAGAATAACTGCAGTGATAGCAAATTGATCATCTCTTTGTTGGAAGACTACTGGGCTAAATTGTCACTAATCAACAGCACCACCTTCTGCCCAAAGGACAACATGACACCTAGGAGAGAGGCAACCTGGCAGGCATATTTTGGTGACTTTATACAAAGCACAAATCTGTCTTCTCAGTAGCTGGCTTCCTCTGTAAGAAATTTCTTCATGAAAAGACACCAAGTGCGTTCTGTAAGTGTACAGTCTGAAAATCAGGCATGATACTTACTTGAAAAGGAAAAAAATTCTTCAGAAAAAGATTGTTAAAATAATTTCATTATTTACCCGTTATCAACTTGACCATTTATTTGTCACAAGCTAATGTCAATGGTCTAACAGATTATGTGGATGCTGTGTTTTGAAATAAAATCAAATATTGGGAGCACTGCCTTATTTCATGTCACTGCCTAATTCAAAAAATTTGCAGTTGAGTTCCTGCTGATTGGTATATCTTATTGTTGCAACAAATATTTAAAAAATGTTTCAGTGTATAATCCAGTGGGTATTGATAACTCCTGAAGCTCACAAGCTATCTAGCATGACAGCCAGAGAATTCACTGTCACTACTGCCTGGTTCTGTTTAGGAAAAAAAAAATATGCTAAATTCATATTTAAGCGTTCTTCATAACTATTTCTGACATCAACTTCTCATGCTTTTGCTGGCAGCAAATTAAATGGTGCAGAAATCTGAAGTACCTAGGGAAACTGATGAATCTTCTTTTAAATTGTTGTTATTATTATTATTACGCAGTTAGGCATATCCAAAGTAAGGAAATCAGAAGCAAATAATGCTATCCTTATACCTATAACTAATGAATACATAAATACATCTGAATGTCTAACAAGGCTTCAGTAATACGCTGCAGACAGAGAAAGATGAAAATGAAGAAATGGTTTATTTCTAAATCTTCCTTAAACTCTGTGAAATTAATCCAGCACTGGAATGACATATGCATGAGTCTGAAGGATCATGACTAAACTTGAGTACCAAACTCCTGGCTGCATTTTCCAGAGTTGTGAAGTTCAAAGAACACCATAGTCTGGTAACCACCAAGCAGACCCTTCCACTGGCAATGTTGCTTGTACCTGCATATTGAAAGTCAGTCATTAAGTCGTTCTATATGCATTTCTCTGATAGAGGCATTAGTGTGCATTGCATGAGTTATGTCTTTTGAAATCTGTCACATGCTGTGTTCAGCTCTCCCGATAAAATTCTCTCTAGTAAAATGGATAACGCTACTGTTTCTTGGCTCTCCCCCTACATTAACTGAAGTATGTGTTACTCTTATTGCCAGTTTCTGTTTTCTGGCTTTCAAGAACAGCATTAATGGAAGTGGAGGTAGATTATCTTATCAGGACTTTGTATTTTCAAATATCCAGGATGCTCTTACATTGTCTGTTTCCCACATAAAAGCTGACTTGGAAAAGAGCGATTTTTCTCCCCACAATCGATATCTGAACAAGTACTATCCAACAGAAGCATCTATAGTCTAGACATTAAAGCAAACCTTTCAGCAGCACATCCTGATTTCTCCTATGTAGCATGACCATGAAAGTCTATTAAAGCACCTCTTTTAGTCTCCAATTTAATACTTTATAACATGAACCCCAGACCTTGGAGGCTCTTTTTCCTGCAAGAAAAGGTGCATGGTGATTGATCAAGCAAGTAAGATAGAAGAATGTAATTCAAAACTGCTAATTATCATCTAGCAGGATACGTAATCAAGCACTGCAATGGAGTCCCCACAAACCCACCAAAAATGAGGGAGGAGCAACAACCAGCCCTAGAAAGAAAAGCAAAACAGAAAGACAGCCTTAAAACTTTTCTTGCTCGTATGAAACCAAGTGAAGTCCTACCCACTAGTAAAGCCTCTCCTTACAGGGTTTCAGAGCTTGTGCTTTAAAGCTGAATTGAGCTCCTTTAACTGTATTATTTTCTGACCTGCCCCCTTCACCCAGGCATACAAAGGAAATTAGGGCCACAACTTAAAGAGCCCTTAGAATGAGATGAGTGGGAGACCTGGTGGCTTGCAAGTAAGTTTTCAGGGGTTTTCTGGTTTTTTGCAGGCTGTGTTCTGTCTTCTTTCACACTCAAAGTAATACTATGATTTCCAGTTATTCCAGGATTTTTTTACATGACAAAGGGTAGCAGAATCTAGGCTTTCATCTTTATATCTAATGTCATTTATATACATCACAAAGACATGCAAGACAACTATTTAGTATTTTCTTTGCAAGGACAGAGGAACTAAATATGGTGATTACAAATCACTTTGGGGCACGTGTATAAACTCCAAGTAATCCATTGAAGGGAGATAACGTTAACATATAATGGGAGCATGGAGATCAGTATTCCCATTTCACTGTAATACTAGGAAACATCAGTATGCATTGCTCTGCTAACACAATGTGTGTTGTCTAGCAAAGTCAGAACAAGACAAAAAAAGAACAAGATTAGAAACCCACGAAAGCGTGTCCTGTACACTGATTGGCTGGAAAATGCTTTTGTGTTGAAGCCGAGCAGCTACAAAACAGAAATTTGTTTCATTACTACCAAACCAGAATGTCAAAATCAGAATTTCTTTCACCTCAGAGCTAGTTCTAAACACAAGTTGTGGCTTTGCTATCACATACAGTAGTCTTTGCTTTCTGGAAGTTTCACAGGCAGTTTTTCCCAGTAACAGTTAAGGTCTAGGATGTTACAAATACCTGCTAAAAATCCACAGTCTCCTAAGAAATCTTTTCTTCCTTCCAATCGTCTAATCACCTGGAAAAATAAAAAGAAATAGTGCTGCATGAAGTAGTTGGAATCAGCTTCCAGCATGGTAAACATTACCATCCTTGAGCTGGCGTATGCTTGTCAACGCTTTGGCTGTGAAGCAGGTAACAGCTCTTTTGAGACCATATCCACAATTTTGGCTTCTGTAACTTAGCACAGCTGTGCAAAAGGATTCTGTTCCTGTAGAGTTTCAACACTTTCAAAGGACAAATCCAAACTTTTTTCTTTCGCAGGCCTTAACCAAACATTACATCTGTTACTACCCTCTAATTCTTTTCTTAGTCTGAAAAGAGTCATATCCATTTACCATATCCCCACATGGTTTTTCTGGCACTTTTAAATGCCCTTCCAATATAATAATTTGCAACCTTTTCACTCAGAGTACCTGATGAGACATGCCCTATTCTTCATTCACAAAAAAGAAAACCACGTCAGTATAGCTCTGTGAACCATGTGGGAAAATAAGTTTTTATTTGTTTAAGTTAAGCAGTTAACTGGAGTCAAGTAGTGTGGAGTTAGGGGAAATTCACGTCTTGAAATGTAGATTGAGTCTGCAAAACCATTAAAATTTATTTTCCATTGGAGAATTGTGAGGTTAAGCCATTAACTTTGTGAATTTGCAGAGGTTTCCCTGAAGCTTACTCAAATCTAGTGTTTGTATCATGTTAAATCTATTCTACTTATTACCCTAATAGCATAAATGACCACTCATGCAATGGAGAGTGACAAGATATTCGTAACAGTGCCTCTGAAAACTCAGGGTCACTTTGAAACTAGGTAACCTAGAGACAACTGTATTAAAGCATTACAAGGTTTGTGAAGCTTGTATTCTCTTAGGGGCTTTTCCAGTCATTTGGGTTTATGCATAAGCAGACAGACTATCCATAACAAGCTTTCAGTGGTAAAAATAGGGAAGTCTTTAGGAGTTTGGCTTTTTGTTGCACATGTAGGTTTTGGATTTGTTTTGTTTAACGAGGGCAAGAATAATGAACATGATCGACAGCCTAAAGGACAGTGATAATGAGTGTGGACACTCTAGGTTTCTTATAGTTATTTTGAAGGTTTAAGAAAAGAGAAAGACTTTAGCATGTTGATTTTTTTTAATTGTTTTTTATTATTATTTATTTATGGATGTCTGGGCACCTATACTCCCTTCCCACAAAAAATCTGAAAACAACCTACTGACTGTTTCATATTCTACTGATCAAATAAAATGAGTGTGATTGGAAGAGTGCTGCATTTCAGCAGGGAGGAATCTGGCCCTCAAAGCAGTAATAGCAACACACAGAAAATATTCTGCACATCATTAGGCCTTTCTAGCGACATTGGTGGGCAGGGAGTGTGGGGGGGTGGCACAAGACTGTTCGAAATTGAAGGGTTATAGAGTTCTTCACATTCAAGTGCTTATACTAGAGGTCTGGTAGATACAAACACGTATCTTTATGTTCTGGAAAAAAAAGGAATGGGAGAAAAGCTTAAGAAATACTTCATCTCACTTATGCTTTTAGAAATCTTACCTTAACCAAGGTCCTCAGAAATGAAAAGATCTACTCCAGAGTCTCATGAACACAACAGGAGGAGTCTTTTCCCCCATCTGAAGAAATTTTCTTGAGGCTTTGAAACAGTAATCAGCCCAGTTGCAAATTTCTGTGAGAACAGGGCTGTGGGTCAGTTGTATGTCTGAAGATACCATTTATAAAAAGACGACCAAAGAAGAATGATGAGGATACTTTCAAAAATGTACTTTGATTAAACCTACATGTTAAAGTCAATTCTTAGCTTTTAAAAGACCCTATACGTAACTTTGCATGATAGTATCTCCAGTAAGGCGAATTTAGACTGCAAAATGCTCATCTAAAGTTATCTTAAAATGTATGCATCTGAAACCATTCAGGTATTTTGAATTACATTTATTTTGAAGGAATTATTTCTTTTCTACAGTAATACAGAGTGCATAATTGTACTTTTGCATCCAGCTGTGGCTTAATTGTAACAATATGTGCTGGTAGCAAAAAGGGAAAGAGAATTTATTGATGGAGTAAGAGGTATTTGTTATATTGTACCTCCCTCAGCAGTTTTCTCAGCAAGATAGAATTAATGGGGGAATAGGTGACCTCTAAATGTGCCTGAGCTATCCTCTACATTCTGAAAGGATCATTGTCCAGAAGGCTGTTTAAGATAATTTCCTTAAAAGGCCATTGGCAAGCACCTAAAACATCTATTGATCCTGATCCAGCAGGAAATATCTTAACTTCTCAGTCTGAGCAGCTGAAGATTTGCAAACTTCTTAGCTGCACATGTGCCCCAAACTGCTTGGAAGTAAGTAAATAGAGAAATGTTTCCAGCACAATATATAGAAAACAAAATCTTGATGACTACAGATGTCAGCAAAATGCTTAACAGAATGAAATAGTGCCTTTAAATCGATGCAGTTGAGAGCACTTAGCTAGTCAAGAACACTTTATGAGTTAATTTATAGCATATGTTTTCATAAGGAAAACCAGAAAAATGACTGAAGTTATTAAAAGATTATCCAGCAGACGGAGATGAGATGGTCAGTTAAAGAAGATTCCCAGGCACAAAGGAGAGAGGAAATGAGTTATTAAGAGGTACTTATACCTGCTGGGGATCCATCCATAGGATTATTTAGACTAGAAAAGCAGTGAATCCCGGTGTACTGAGAGGAATTATGTGTTTTAAGACATTTCTCATGGTGGTGTCTCACTGATGTATGATCACAAATACATTTAGAAATATAACTGCAATGTTAGAAATTGAAGTTTAACAGTTTTGCTTCACTGAAGTTTTCAAGACTCCCCATTCAGCTTACATGTAACCACAGGTGTTATTTTCTGGTCAACAGTCTTCCGCTTACTCTTAATCTCTGACTGTTCAATTGGGATCTCATTGAAAGGTAGTTCACATTCTTAAAATACCCATCCCAAGAGAAACTCTCTACCATTATTACACGATCCAGTTATGTTCATATCCCACACGCTGATGGTTTAGGCACTGGGGGACACTAATTCAGATCAGACACACTGGATAAGTGAAAATATTTTTCTATGTCCTAAGGAGCATACACACTGTCTATGTGCTATAACCAAATGCAAGTGTCTCTCTTTGGTGTTGTCCATGAGGAATGCATTTCTGATTCAGCAGCCTAACTCCAGGGAAGGATGGAAAACTGAGGAGCGTCAGCATCTCTTTGCTGTTACGTCATTTTCCTTCTCTGTTTTGAACTGTTTCATCTCTTTCCCCCTCTAAAACAAACCTTCCCAGTAGGGACTATCCCTGAAGAGTGAGCAAGTGCAGTCTAACTTGTAATACTTTGTCTCAAAGCCCAGAACTGATCCTGGGTCTGTTTTTCAGCTGTGCAGTCATAACCTTACTGATTAGTCAGACTAGGCTGCTGTGGGGCATGCTTAGCAGCAAATGATGTATAAACAAGGTACTGAATCCCATAAGTCATTTACAAACCCAATGATGATCCAAAGTGTGCTGTTCTTAATCAGCAGTATTCTAAAATATAATAACTTCCAAATACTCAAAAAGCTACCAAGTGTTGGTGGGGGAAGTGCTGTTAGCGTTGATGGATCAAGAAAAAACAGAACTTATTTCAGTTACAATGACTGAATTATGCACTTTTGGAGGAAGAAACGGCCTTTGGACCAGACATGGTTTCTTATAATTACTTCAGACATAAATATTAGTAGATTATCTCATTTGTAACAAACAAGAGTCAAGAGTCTACAGACTCCATTGTTCCTTGTAGGACTAATGTTTATTATTCAAAAATGTTTTCATTTGCTTTCAATAAGAACGTATTTTTTCTCTAATGACATCAGTAACAAGGCTCTGACAAACTGACTCAGATTTAGGGTTCCTAATGTATAAAACAGTTAATGGCTTATGATCATTTTTAAATTTAGCTCACAACTTTGGCAGAAGTAAGATGTGCATGAAAACAAAACTTATAAGAAGTAATTATGAATTAAGCAGAAAAAAAGCACAAGCTAATTTTATGCTAACAAGAAGCATTGTTGCTAAAAATAAGAAATTTGCCTGCAATATTTGTAGTTTAAAAATAGAATCCTAAACCTGAACATGTTTCAAACTTCCATTAATTAATTGATTTTTGAATTTTCACATTGGTCCTGATTGCCTTGATTCCAAGTGAAAACCAGAAGATCTTTTATTTGTAGTTCAAGTATGGCCAGAAAATTTGCAAAACCTTGGCTTTTGGCCAAAAATGTCAACAATTCTGTACAAGCATATTCTCTGCTAAGAGACTTGCTTAAAATACATACTAAATATATACTAAAATATACAGTTGATGCATTCATTATTTATGTAAGGTAGAACAAATTCAACTGCTGGGAATACACCTAGGAAGTTGGAGAGTTAGTTCAAGGTCCTGCTTCAGGGAACAATTAATTATTTATACAAAGTAAAACAGGCCTGAAAGAGGCTGGAGGAATGTGTTACCATAATATCTGAAAAACTGATAGTGAGGTTTATCTTTTGGGAAATGGAAGATAATTTCAGACTGTAAGGGTGTTAACTGTTTGGAGTATTTTCTTGATTATCACACACTAAATCTCATGAAAAACATCGTTTTAGGACATTATCGTTATCTATTCCAAACCTAATCCCATATTTGGTTGTAGATACAAACCCAACATTTAAACTGAAACAAATATGCATGCAAATGCTTCTACTTGGCTACTATGGGTGGCTCATTAACAAGTGGCTAGAAATACTGGCGTGGCTCTTACCACTCAGAGCTACAGATGCAGTTTTAAAGGCGATTAGGCATCTAAAGATGCATATACAAAGCTGGCCAAGTTTTAACCATTAGACACCTCTTTGTATCTTCAGGTATCCAAATATCCCAAAAAGCTTGGCTTTGAGAGCCATGCCGCAGGCTCAGTGAACCACAGGCTTATTTCATAGGATTTTCTGCTAGTTTTACTTAACTTCTTGGACAAAACAGCTATGTATATCCTCAGTCAACCCAATTAATTTACTTGAAATAATACATGGATTTCTCTTGTATCACATGTATGAATAGCAGTAGCAAAGTTATCCACATCATGTTTTTATATTAGTAGCCATTGAGCCACCTGCTATTCCTATAGGCTGGAAACATTAGGTGCTTTTCACATTCGGTGATCCATTACGGAGATTCATTTCTGCTTGACTAATTGTCCTAGGTTACCCTTTTTGGTACAATTTCATTGATAAGCAACCTCAGAGATATTCTCTCTCTGATCAGAAACCCCAGCAAACTGTCAATTTACTTCTTATCTCATGCAAGGTTCTCAAACACATAACTCTTTACGTTATTAAGAAAAACAACAACCACAAGCAAAATATGATCACAGTTATCAAGTCTAGAACAGAAAGAACTTAGAGGGCTTGGAATACAGAGGTCAGGAGGTTATCCTGTTTCTTTCCTTTTGTCTTTTTTTTTTTCTTTTTTTCTCTTTTTTTTATGTTTTGTACAGACAAGCCTGAACATTAAGGAAAGGAAGCCATCCAGAGGGATCTTGACAGGCTGGAAAAATGGGCCCGGATGAACCTAATGAAGTTCAACACTGCCAAGTCTTGCACTTGGGCCGGAAGAATCCCAGACATAGATACAGACTGGGAGAAGAGCTTCTTGAGAGTAGCCCTGTCACAGTGGATGAGAAACTTTACATGAGCCAGCAGTGTGCTCTTGCAGCTCGCAAGGCCAATGGTATCCTGGGCTCCATCAGAAGAGGGGTGGCCAGCAGTGACAGGGAGGTGATTGTCCCTCTCTACTCTGCCCTCGTGAGGCCCCACCTGGAGTACTGTGTCCAGATCTGGGGCCCCCAATACATGAAAGATGTAGAACTGTTGGAGAGGGTTCAGAGGAGGGCCACAAAGATGATTAGAGGGCAGGAGCACCTGCCCTACAAAAGAGCTGGGCTTGTTCATCTGGAGAAGAGGAGCATACAAACAGGAGGGGAATCAACTTTTTAAAAGGGCAGATAATGTCAGGACAAGGGGGAATGGTTTAAAGCTAAAGGAGGGAAGGTTTAGATTGGATATTAGGGGGAAGTTTTTACAGAAAGAGTGGTGAGGTGCTGGAACAGGCTGCCCAGAGAGGTGGTGGATGCCCAATCCACCAGGCTGGATGGGGCCCTGGGCAACCTTGTGTAGATCCAAGCCTGAGGTTGGTGGCCTTGCCTGTGACAGGGGGGTTGGAGCTCTATGATCCTTGGGGTCCCTTCCAACCCTTGCCATTCTATGATTCTATGATTCTAACACCTAAAGAAACATAGAATTACAGAATAGTTTGGGTCGGAAGGGACCTCAGAGGTCATCTAGTTCCAACACCCATGCCATGGGCAGGGACACCGTCCACTAGACCAGGTTTACCAACGCCCATCCAACCTGGCCTTGAACACTGCCAGGGAGGGGGCAGCTGCAGCTTCTCTGTGCAACCTGTGCCAGTGCCTCACCACCTTCGTAGAGAAGAATTTCTTCTTATATCTAATTAAATTTATCCTTTTTTAGTTTAAAGAAGGAATTATCTTATCAGAAAACGATATTTTGGCAGATATTAATATCTTCAAAAGTCTGATGTGACTTACAACTTACATTCAAAATGATATGTGTGTGGTATTTGCTTTCCAGCTTCACTCTTACACTGTGGAACCAGCATGGTATCAGTCATGCCTGATGAAAATTGAGAGGCTTGAGAGGTTTCTATGTGAAAATTGACATAGATATTCTGAACTTTCTCTTTCTTTCCACTGTCCTTTTCCTGTCCAACAACAGCAAATCTCCTTTGCCCCTGCTCAATGTATTGGATACTTAAGAAAGGATGAACAGAGCTAGCAGTAATGAAACAACAAGTCACATTTTACTCTGAAGGCTCTATTTTACTGTGGATCTCTTAATAAAAATGAACCACAGCTTGTAACATTATGACATGTCTACTGATTAAACATTACTTTCAGGGCAAGTCACAGCTCTTTCCTCTAAGGTTTACTGGCTTTTGGTACTGATCATGATTGATACATTGTTTATACGCAACATTAAACCTGTGCTTTGCCTATTTCTGGTAAATGAAAACCACTTCTGTTCCAAACAGTAAAACTTAAATCAGCATTTTACTTCATCCGCACCATCACTCTTTTCATGGATCTAATGCTACATAGAAAAACCTGGCTTTCTCTCCTCTCTGGGCTGCCTAAACTGGAATCATTTCAAAGGAAAAATTCAATGGAATTTGTAGTACTTTGAATCTGTGGCAGATCTTGGCCTAGATTAATAGTCCACTTAAATGTCTCCAAGCATTCAGAGCACACACGCTTTTTCTTTGACGTTCTCTCAGCTACTGTATTTGCCACGTATAGCTCAAGAATTCCGTAAATCCTATATTAATTTTCAACAGTCATATTTTTCAACAAAATCTTTTACATTTCATTTCTCTTCTATAAGGACTGTTGGCTCAAAGGTGAAATTAACTACCATTTCTAAAGGGGAGAAAATATGCAAATGTCTGTAGGAGAATGAGGCTTTTTAGTGGTATTGTGCCCCATGGGTGATTTTGTACTGAAAAATGAAAACTGGGAGGTTTTTTGCATCCCAGGTTATTGCCATAAGCAACCAGTTCTGGCAGAGTGCTCAGCTAATCTGGGTGTTGAAATGGTAGGTGATGCCATATCTCACAACAGATGTCCAGTGGGTTAGCGCCATATAAAGACCTGCCTGGGTACAGCTGTGCAGGAAGATTGCACTTGTGTTTGCAGAGTGTAATGTCTCTGTACGAAACCCAAAGGAGAAGCATGGTGTTGTGCAGTTCCTGCAGGAGAAACAGATCTGTGGAGGCAAAGGAGGATCAACAACCACTGCATATGATTGAGAGGTTATGCTAGAGAATAAGATTCTAATTTATTTATGTAAAGCACCACATGCTCCACAAAAGGGACCCAGACAGATCCATCCCAGAATATCCAATCACTTTCTGGTCAGGATACGTCTTGTACAAAGAGAAATTCAGTGCCAAAGGGTCAGAGAAGGGATGTGAATCTGAATATTTTATATCCTAAAAAATAAACTCGCAGACTAATCAATCAAACATGAGTTTTGTTCTCTGCTTTTATTTGTGGTTAGGTTTTGTGAGCAATGAGTCAGCTAGACTTACATAACAAACTTCAAGACGGGATCTCCTGTTGTAAATTCAAAGACAGAATTCTTCCTCCAGACTATGCTTAGAGCAGTAATGGATGAGCTGTTTCAGAAGTCATCACCCCAGATATCTAAACCAGTTCTTTCTCAGAAGTTATCAGGCAGAGGAAATAGACATGACTTCTCTCCTAATTTTTTGCTACATCAATGAAACATCAGAGATGTCTTTGCACAAAAATTCAAGATTTTGCAGTATTTTATTTGTAACTGACTTTGGTTTGATGAATGCCTTTAAGAAAGTAGTCAGGTGATAAGCCTCACCTCTACTTGGAATTTTCTGGCTAGTTTTCTGTTCCTTACTTGAGCATCCTATGTTGAGAAAACCTTTCTATGAATATTAGAATACCCTACAGAATGAGTTTGGCATTCCAGTAGGCTGTGTTGCACCTAAAAACTATGTAGTGTTATTTCGCTTTCCTTTGTTCAACGATAAATTATTACACCGAATGTCTTGATTTATCTTCCTTAAACATTCATTATTGGGCATAATTGCCATATCTCTTATTTTCATTCCCCTGAGCAGCCCATTTTAATCTCATACCATATGGAAGTGATTGCAAGCCATCAACAGCAAAGGAAAACCTGAGGTAGATTTGCATTGGGATAAAATTCATCTGCTCTAACATAACTGTAGTCATTTCACTGCAGAATGACATAATCCTGGATAATGTCAATAGCATAATCAGTGGTTTAGACTGAGAAAGAAGATATTTGCAGTCCCCTTTATGTAAAGTTATTGATCAGAAAAAGATAATGGCCACATTTGGTCATGACTTGCCTAACATATGCTTTAGTTTTGCACACTGAATTTTGACAGAGCAAAATATGTCTCTATCAAACTGCAAACTCCTTTTTATGTTCCAGGACATCATTTTGCATTATATTTTGAATTCATGTCCTATTTCTCCAAAGTGTTCAAAATACCTACCCTCTTGAGGTCCAAGGCTTAATACCTCATTAAATTACAATCACAGTAAAGCCCTGAGGGCTACATTCTGAGGTTATCAGCTCTATGTTACCAGCCTGCGTTCCCAAGGTAAAATGTGTATTCTGAAAAAAAGACTTGACTGGAGCAAGCAGTGTGAAGAAGGAGATGGCAATAATCTCTTATTGTCCTTAAGTGTCCTGTGTACATGGAACTAGAAGGAAAATAGAGAGAGGAGATCATTGCCAGAAATTCTGTCTGACTTCTGACTCAAAGTACACGTGTGATCGAATAAAGTTAAATAGTTCACCAAACTTAGTTTTCTAAAATGTGTAGTACCACTTCCTGGAAATACTATGGATGTCTTTATGCTAATCCTAGTTTCCTCACTTCCCTGCTAACCGAAAAGCCTGGGCTGAGAATGGTCTGGGCAGTTCTTTGGGAAGCAGACATCAGGTATCAAAATATCAGGCAGCCAAGGACTCAATATACAAGTTTTGTGGCTAGTTGTGGGTGCCTCAGGGCTTAGGTACATAGAGAAACAGAACTAGGTAGCCAGACAGGACCTGGATATCACATCGTCTGCTTTACTCACAGTTGTGTTCTCTGACCCTGCTACAGGATGCTCCAACTAGCATTCCTCAAGGCTGACACATTTCAGAAGGGATTGATCCTGAAAATCTGTGACTGGATGCTAACTGGTGCTTCTTGGCCTTGGGACAAAAACCCATGACAACAGCCAGCAACAAAGCAGAAAGAACCGAGTCAATCCAGTCCAGGATAACTTAGGAGCTATAACTACATCTTTCTGCAACAAACTGGCACCACTAAAAAAAAGCAAGGAAAAAAAACCCCAAGGTTTATCCAGGCTGTAGCTGTTCTCTGACAACCACATTAGGTTACTGAACCATTTTTTTAAGAAGTTGGTTTCCTGAAGGCATGATTGCCCCTTCCAGTTACTTTTAGTAGTTTTCTAATAACCTTGGAAATGGTCATAACAGCTGATTCTGTGGAATCTAGGGGACTCAACAGGAGACATTTTTATGTATTGTAAATATTTTCATTCACTGGAAGGTAGCAGAACTCCATGGTTCTATGAAATATTGAACTTGTTTACTTCTGGAGAGCTGTGTCAGGAATTCTTGAGCTCAGTACCAAGGCAATAAGTATGTCAGATAATCCTTTAATTAGATTAGAGGGTGCAGCTACTATATGTCAAATACCTATTGATAAGTGAAAAATCCTGTCTTGGGGTTTCCTGAGTATGTAAGATTTATTTATTTGCCACATAGTTAATTTTAAATTACTTCTAAAGGACCGTATTGTTCAAGGGAGTACTTAGGTATATTAGTATAGCTCTAAAAGGCTAAATCTAACCTGAAAATCATTGAAATGGTTCCTTGTTTATTGTATGCATGGGGGACTTATTTCAGTTGGAGAGGACCCACATACGGCCCCTCTCCCACTGCCATTTATGAGAGCATGCTAGAAAGAGGGAAACTTCAGCTCACCGCTCAGCAGCACAGAAGGACAGGGTACATCTTGAAACCTTTATATGCCCAACACCAATAAACATCAGTTCTCAGAGTAGGAAGCAGTTTTGAGATGAATTATCTTGTTAATAATTACACAGTCATCATGCAATATAGTACTTGCCTTTTTTTTTTCAGCTGACTCTCTGCCCTCAAAAGTCTGAGGGTTACCAAAAGCCCACATCTCTTCTTCCGGCGCAGTACACTAGTCTACAAACTATTCTGGGCAGAACATTTTGTTTTCCAAAAGGGGCTTCATGCATGGAAAGATTCCTTCTCCTTTGCTAGCAAAATCCTGGCAGCTGAGCAATTCAGCTGGATGTCTAGACTGAATTACATCAAATGCTATTTCTGTTGCATTTTCATTAATTCAGTCTTTTAGTGGCAAGTACGTATATACACATAACATGCAAAATGTTGAATCGTGACTCTGGAATATGGAGAATATTAGTACTTACAGAGGATGACATACACCTTTATGCATTGACTTACATGTAATTAAAGCCCCTGCTGGAAGTACTTGATGGCTGATTCCTTATTCTGTGACTGCACAAGTTCAAAGTATATATTTAGAGACCTATCAAACCCGTGTTAATTTTTATCACAAGAAAGCTGTTGAGAAAGTGTCGGGTATTTTTACAAAATCACTTAGGTTCCACCTGGTATCTGTTAATGTCATTCAGTGAAAAGTTTACAGTGACAAACAATGTGTTCGTGACCTTTACTGTTTAAATGAGAATTTTGAGAGTATCAACCGTGTTGTTGCTTTGTAAGGGCTCAGCAGATGAAAAGATGTTCCTTACATCTACCTGAAAATTGTATCCTGTAATGAACTTCTCCACAAAAAGAACAGAGCAGAGCAGAGTACTGTTTTGCCATATGGACGTGCTGTTGTCTTTCTTTTTTTCTTCTTCTTTTTTTTTTTTAATATGAGTAAGGGCTTAGAACAGGAAGACATAAGCCCAGCAGTATAACAAAACCACAGAGTGAGCCACTCACCTTCATACGTTCTAACAGTTTGTTTGAGTGTAATGAACATGACTACAGAGCTTTTAACTGCCTCAGGCCCTGTACTATAAACTATGAATACATGGAAAAAACGAGATGTCAGAAAGGAAACTGTCCTTGTTTTTCAAGTTAGAATGACTTTTCTAACTGTCTTGTACGTGTAACATCTGTGAATTTCTAACATGGTGCAAAAATGTTAAAATAGATGGCCTTCTGTGGGCTGAACAGTAACGGAGTCTGACAACACGTTATAAAACAAAGCTTTATCGAGGCAATAGGAAAAATTAACATATAGCAGCCCATGCAACTGCTGACAGCAAGCACAGGATCATAAGCAAAGTCATAGGTCCGGTGGACTGCCAAGGACACTCTGTGTCTGGGTCATCTGGCAGCAACTGTCAATTCTGCAAACAGCTTTTGAATGCAGGTAAGAGTCATGCCACTCCTTGTCTCCTTCAAGGGTAGTGTGATTTGGGAGAATCATACCTTACATGAATAACGTGGGCAGCATCCTGTCTGCCCTTCTGGTCAAGGGTGTCTTCTTATTAATAGAGATTCACATATGTATATAAAGGCTGATATATATGTTTAATACTGACACCTAAAATATCATTGAAAATACTGAAAGATTGCATATTGCTGTTGTGTGAACACGTAACTAGAAATCCGTTTTTCTGTCACTGCTTTCCTTCAGAGGGAGTACTACATGTCTCTTGGAGAGAAGAGCAGACGGTAGTCAGCAATCATCATTTAGTGCTCAAGCAGCCACCAACATCTAAGGCTTGAAAATATATTTTAATACTTCTGGACTACAAGCATAATTTTAAAAATTACACAATTAGTCCTTTTCAGCTAATGAGATGGAGAACTTGAATATTCTCCTTAGTGATATTCATATTATACTCACCATGTACAGTGATAATGTTAACATAAATAATTGGCATAATAACTATTTTCCATTCCTTCTCTATTGCAAATATGGATAGAAGAAAATTAGGTTTTCATTGGTTTCTTTCTTTCTACTTCTATCAGCTTCCTGAAATGATAAATGAAGCTGCTTCTAGAAAGGGGAGCTGCTGCAGTGATAGACTTGTTCTGTATCCTTCTTTATATGAGACAGATCTGTCGTCATTTAGAAGAGGAAATTTTAAGACAATCATCTAAAAAACTCTATTCATTTTGCCAGTCTCCCTATAATTACTGCTAATTGCATTGTTTCAAAAATTAATGGAGCATTATAAGAGAGAGAAGAAGAAAAAAAGAAAACATCATCTTCAACAAAGCTCTTGGAACAAAAAGACTCTTTGCCTACAGGGTACATGAGGCAGTGCAATGCTGAGAGCCTGCAGCATAGTCTGTTACTTAGAGGACACACTGTCATTTACTGAATTAGTCAAATTATCATCCTTCCCTGTAGTGGGCAGATGTGATATGTTCTATTATTTGAGTGCAGAAGTAACAAATACATGATCTATTTTCTGCAGGACCTTAGCTGAACCTGGTAGCGCTAAGACCTTAGGACTAGCTTCAGTATGTTAAAAGATTAAGCACATATGAGTGTTCAAGAGTAAGTTTAAGATTTAAAGAATGAACCAGGACTCCAAATAAACTTGGGTGTCTGAACACGAATACCTGCAATGAAGGTAAAGCTACTCCTGAGGTTATTTTGGCCTCTCTCATCAACTTTTTCTGCTACTATAGCTTTATCAAGGTGTCCCTGATCCTTATTTGAGGAAACTTAGGTCATGATGCTTCCTGTATTTCCCACAGAAAACTCACTAAACCAGCTAGCAGAGAACTGATGTTGGTCTCCCTCTAGTCAGTTGATTTCCATGCCTTAGACCTCAGCATTAAGACCTGGACAGCCAACGGTTCACAAAAGAGAAACAGATCCAACAGCTGGAACTCCTCACTGAGTGATCTGGACAGAAGTGTTAGCAGATCAACTGAAGGGCAACAACATTGAGTACAGGAGCAACATCATCATTCTGACTAATTGCTTCTTTTTACAGCATATCTAATAAGGTGACTGGTAGCTTCTATATTAGCTACTATGAAAAAAAGGTAGTGTGTAAATGGGTGGGGTTGGTAGAGTACACAAGTATCCTTGTTGCACATGTTGAAGTAAGAGGTGTAGTTAATTGATGTCATGTATTGTATATCTCAGTTAAAATAACTTCAGAAAAGTGTTCAGCTCTCTATTTTTTCATTGCTGAAGCCCTGGCCTAAATTCAGATTAGAAGGACCATGACTGATACAAATATGACCTAAAGTAGCAATGTTTGGGGGTGGTGTTGTATTTTTAATAGAATACAGAAAACAGGTTTAGTTACATGTCCAGCCTCCAAATCACAGTAAGACGATTTGCAACAGAACTGTATTTTGTCTCTATGCTAGATACTGTACTGCTCATAGACTTTTCAACAAGCTTGTTTTAATCAGGAATAAATAGTAGAGGTTATTTTAAGCAGAGATAACAATGTCAAAATGCAGAAATTTGTGCATTTTCAAAACAATCCCCAAAGCCTTGTTTTGTAGTACTCCAACCCAACTGAAACTACATATACAAGTTCACAGGCAAACTCATTCATAGTTGCAAGACTGTATCTTCACCAATCAACACTTTCCTCCATTTTCAAAATATGAAATCAGCACATATAAATGATGCAAAATCAAAAGCAGTCCACGAAGATAACCATCACAGTCTGGCACAGGCATGTGCCTCCAATGACAACACACGTGACAAAATTTAAAGCAATTGCTCTTCCTTCAGGCCTGAAAAGTACACACAATCTGGAAGCGCAAGTTTCTATAGGACAGTTAAGTAATGTGGCATCTGTGTATTTTCAAAGCCTGCATGTTTCTGTTTCCCAACCACTAGCACTGCTGCAAAGGCAGTTGAATAGCACAGCAACAATCTTCTCTTTCAAGAATCTTGTTCTTTAGCTAAAACAAACCGAACAAACCCCCCTTCCAATTAGAGAGATTAAATTCTATTCTCTGCTTGTGTAGCATCGTCTACCTCAAACCCTGAATATTTGAAATTATCTATCAACATGCCTTAGTCTCATTCACAACAAAAGTAATTATGAGAGACAATGGGGAAAGGAACAGTTGTTTTGTTAGTGCTCTTTGGTTCTTGCTTTTTTGGAGAGGGAAGGATGCAAGCAGAAAGAAGCTTTTTCTGTGTATTGTCTCAGTTGATAGCAGCCATGTGATTACAGCTAGTACAACCCTGAACTGACTAATAATCTGTTAAAAAAGTCAGATCTATTGGCTCTGTGCTGTATGTATGTGGCTATGCAGCTTCTGGTAGACTCAGGGCATGAGTCTGCCTGTGAATGGCTGAGCAGACATATGTTAAATGGTATTACCTGGTAACATCTGCCATAATAATTAAATCCTGCCTGAAGACCAGCAGTGTCTCCTCCAACAGCTGCTCTGATTCTGTTCATATAGGAAGTCATTCATGCAGAGAAGAAGGTTACCTGATTTCTTTTTCAGGTTGTCAGGGGATAGAAGGTTCCTTTTAGGGGAACCAAGGTCTATAAAAGCTTTCTTTCATAAATTTATGCTAACCCCCTGTAATTAGTTGCCTAGCAGCCTCCACAGCAGAAAGTGAGCATATGGCTTGTAAAAGGTTACTTCCTGGTTAGAGCTGAACCTAGAAGGGTAAAAGTTAATGAAACAGCGCAGGAAAGCCTTAAGATTCAGTCACTTGCTCCATGAGTAAAGCACAAAAATCCCAAGGATGGAAGTACTTGCAGCTAAAATGTATAGTTTTGGGACAGACGCCAGGAAGGAGGTCTTTATTTTGGTCTGCTGAAGCAAATTCTTAGTGAGGTGGTTGAAATGGAAATTTAGTGACTTTTGTCCTTGCTTCTGGTTAGTATAAGAGGGACAGTAGACAGAGGGAAGTGAAGGCTTCTGGCAAAGGGAAAGCTATTGAACTTGCTGCTTTGGAGGATAGAAGATGTGCAGGAAAGCTTTTGTTAAGGTTTCCTGAGAGGTATCTGGAGAAATACTTTCTCTATTGGCTTCCCAACTCAGCTCTCAGCTATCCAGTTTGTCTCAAGAGACAAAGCCTTTTGAAGACCTATTTACAAACTCTATGATCTAGCATTACATGGAAATTTTTTTAGCAGATAACATCCTAGCTCTAAAAAACTGTCTCTGGGGAGACCTTACTGCAGCCTTCCAGTTCCTCAAGGGGTCTAGAGATTGGATGGAGAGGAAGTGTTATGAGGGCTGTGGTGATAGGACAAAGGGAAATGGCTTTAAGCTGAAGAAGGGCAGATTTAGAATAGATGTTAGGAAGAATTTGTTCCCTGTGAGGGTGGTGAGGCACTGGCACAGGCTGCCAAGAGAAGCTGTGGCTGCCCCCTCCCCGTCAGTGTTTAAAGCCAGGTTGGAAGGGGCTTTGGGCAACCTGGTCTAGTGGAGGGTGTCCCTGCCCATGGCAGGGTGTTGGAGCTAGATGATCCTTACAGGCCCTTCCAACCCAAACTGTTTTGTGATTCTATGATTAATGAAGACCAAGTTTTTAATGTCCATATTCCTGACTTCAGTTTCTGTATAGAGGTCTTTCTTTTCTTCTTTCTTTCTTTCTTGACCACTTTGATATCTCTGCCTGGAAGCTATGATTACTAAAGCTTTGAGTCAACAAGGAGAGTTGAAGAGTGCAGTTAAGTGCTGTCTAGCGGATTCTAGAGGACAGCTGGTCTGACAAAAACTTTTGCTATTTTTCTCTTCCTAGTGCCTCCTCTCTTGCCTTCTTCACTATTATGTAACCCTATGCAGCTAGTAACAAATGAGACTTAGGGCAGGTTGGAAGGGGAAAACAAAAGCAATGACAGCAAAACAAGAAAAAAATAAAATATATATATAAAGGAAAAGACCAAGGAATTAGTATCTTTACAGCGAATGGCTCTAGCCATCTCTTGCTACTAACCTATTTAGTTAAGAAGAGCAACCTCAATACAATTCTGCCATTCGTATACTTGTATCCAATGGTGTGATGAAAGGAAAAGAGCTGTGACTCATTGGCTGATCGGAGGCTGAGGCGAATTGGAGAACAATAGTGGGAATCCAGCAAGGGTGGCTCCTTCCAGGAAGCCCTCAAAGCAAGTACTACATGTTTGCTTTTGCTCATATTACAGGTCCTAGAAGTTGATAGAGAGTAATTAACAAATGCATCTAGCTGGTGGTTTTGTTTTTCTTCCTTTCTTGTTTTTAATTAAAGGCAAATATAATATTTGAGAAAATGGTAGCAATGTTAATAGGCAGAATGGAAGGCATTTGGTAGAAAAAGGCTTGATAATAGTTCTCCTTCACCAGTTTTTGAAAACAAGTGGTGTGTACTTACATTTTTGCAGATTAAAAGGTTCTCTGCACTGGCCTCAGTTCACATTTTGCTTTCTTCCCTGAAGTAATGTTTTCTATATGATAATTTTCTTTCCCTGGGAATATATTATTTCACCTGAGATGCATACTCAATAAGGGACAGACAAGAATAAAAAAAGACTATAAATTTTCAGATGCTTTGAAGGATAAAGGCAGATGTTCACCTATTGCAAGATGTCTGTTATGCTAGTTCTTGCTTATCTGTTGCCTGTAGATGTGTTGTCTTTGTCCTATCTGTGCTTACATTTAATTACTTCTGAACTCCTCAATGTTTATTTATGAAAACCTAATCTCTTTTTTTAGATCTTCTGTTCAAATTATTTCTTTTAAATTAAGCCTGAGCCCTGTTAGTGTTCCAGCGTGTTGACCTTTAACTGCCTGCATTAGTGGTAATGAATGCATCAGCATTGCCAGTCACAAGAAACTGCTGCTGTAAAGGCAAGAAGGCATCCATTTTCCCTCTGAAGCAAGAAAAGTAGGGTGTTTGGCTAGGGTTTTCCCTAATTAGAATAGCTGTAAAAATAACAAGTCTATCATTCTTAGCTGGGAGATGCTAAGTACTATCTTTCCATGCCCTTTTCTTCATTGCTTTTGGTTAGCTGTTTACAATAAAACAGTAGTGGAAAATGGCAGCATATGGCAGTGGGCAAGGAGAGGAAGCACAAGTGAGAGAATGTACTAAGACAAAAATAAGTAAAAGTCAAATCTGTGCTGCTCGGTCATTTTCTCTCATCTCTCTGTGAGGTTAATTAACAGCAAAATATGCCTTACATATACTAATGTGCCCACTGAGTCCCACAGTAAGTGATTCTGTCTTCATCAATTACATTACAGGAATAGCTGATGTTTCTCAACCTTGAATTTTAACTGAAGCTAGTGAAACAGAAAAACAAATAAATGGGACTTCAAACCAAGCTTCAGAAGTATTTTAGGTCTTCAAAATATGTGACTTGGTGTACACATGAGCCAACAATATGATGTTGTAGTACATGATTTTGACTGCAGCAGAGGATGGGGGGGGGGGAGGAAGAAAAAAAAACGACCTGTATTGCCTCTTTCAAATCCTTAAAAGACCAAATGCTGAATATCATGAATAGTTACTTCCCTGACTAAACCTTTAATTCACAAATTCTACACCTTTCATTTGTGTTATCTGCTCCATTTAATTATCTTTGAAAATATTTTTTGGGCTTATTCTGAGAGAAATAAAATCTATTCAGTTTTTAATTTAATTTAAAGGGGAAAAGAGGAGACCACAGCTTTCAACCTTAGTTGCTTTTGCTGTTGACACGTGTCAGTAAAAGAAACAGTTGTGTTGCTGGTAGACGAGCTGCTGTGCTTTGACTAGCAGCTTACAAATTGTCTTGGCAGAGTCAGTAAATGTGATAGCAAGAGATTCTAGCTACAGTAGAGTACAGTTTGATAGTATGTAGTGCTAAATGCCTGAGGGATGAAAATGCATGCATTCAAGTTCCCCACTGAGAGTTTTTGGATCTTACCTAGCACATACCTGGTAGTGGGACAAGCACTGGAAAGGAGCATTCTTTTGAATGCCATGCATAAAGAGCCTAGTTTCTTTCTCTCTCTTTCTCTCTCCTTCCACCAAAAGCAGTTGTTAGAGTGTTTTCTGAAAGAAGCAAAATTAATAGAATTGCCATAAGTCTACCTGTATTTTATAAAAGAGATTCTGACTTCAGGGACTTGCTAGATTGTGTTAGCATAGTGATGGTCATATTCATTCTCTGTCCAATAATTTATGAAATTGCTCTGATATACATTCAGAAAAAAAGACTTTACAAAAAAAATGTAGTCTATAATAATCTGTTAGCCTCATTACTGTCTTGTTTCTGTAGTAAAGTGTGTGTACAAGCATATATTTAAACTATTATCTGGGTATTTGTTTCATATATTTCTGATTTCCATTTGGTTTTTAATACCGAATGAGCACTCAAATATCCTTTACCCATCAGCACAAAACTCCCATTAAGTCTCTTCCCAGCCTCTACTTCAGCAGTAAC
Source organism: Laterallus jamaicensis coturniculus (assembly GCA_022605575.1). Lineage (NCBI taxonomy): Eukaryota > Metazoa > Chordata > Aves > Gruiformes > Rallidae > Laterallus > Laterallus jamaicensis. Next base: position 158,295 of record JAKCOX010000076.1, on the reverse strand, counting down.
GGGCCTTTTGAGTCTAAACGTTATGCTGTGTAAAGACACATACTATGACTGATGTCTGTAGAATTGGGCTCTTATTGGGTAGCATTTTGTGGCTGTGGTGTTATCTCCAGGTAATCATTCTAATTGAGTTCTGACCTGACTTCCTTAGCTGTCCAAACCCATGCTGTCTTATGAAGTATTTTGTTTCTTAACAAGAAATAGAACTGCTGAGTTCCAATTTATCAAATATTGAGAATCTGTGTTTCTAAAACAGGGTGATTTTTTTTGTTCAGCACATGGCCAAAGAGTGGAGAGGGCTTTTTACCACTCATCGAGTTCCCACATACAGAACTGTTAAGGACTTACCCATCACCTGATTCTAAAATGGAGCAGTCCAAAGTGTTCTTATAACAAGTATATGTTTTCAGAAAGCAACCATGTGCCAGCATTTGCTCTATGCAGTTTCCATCTTAATGACTGAAGAGCAGAAATGAGTAGGGAGACCTTGGTCAATGTGATGCCACCGTGGGAAGTCCTTGCTATGTCACAGACTCCCCTTGTCTGCAGAAAGCTACAGCAGAAAAATTATAACAAGACATCTTTTAAACCTGAGATTTTTGCCTTATAGTAAAAGGGGGAGAAAACCAGATAGCTTTAAATCTTGGTCACAGATTGTGGACTATCTTACTTACCTGTTCAGCTACTAATATTAATACTAATATATGAAAGATGTCAGCATTTTTGCTGCCATGCTTTTGGAGTGTAATATATCAAGAACTCTATCAAGGTCCCATGCTATCACTTGACTTAAGGCTAGTTTCTCACTGTCCATCTGATGGTTGGTCTGATGTAGATTAAACACAACTTTCCACTAGCACTATGTTGTAGTTTTGCATGGTAGGGTTCTGGTGAAGGCAGGGTGGGGGGATGCAGGGGTGGCTTCTGCAAGAAGCAGCTGGAAGCTTTCTACAGGCCAAACAAAGTAAACACCAGCCAACTCAAGGCTGGAGTCATTGCTGACCAAGGACAACCCAATCAGCGATGGTCCTAGTGCCTCTGGAAATCCCAGCTGAAAAAGGAGTGATAGACCAACTTTGGTGGGCATCTGGCCTCCATCCAGGGTGAAAACACCATACACTGCTATTTTGATGAAGCTATGTAGGGGTGATATCCTCATTTTACTGTATAAAAGTCTCCACCCAGGTTGTTTCTGCTGTTATACTTCTTACTTGTTTGTGGCAAACTGTTATGTGAAAGCATTACTTGTTTTCCCAGGAGAATCCCCTCAGGTAGTCCAGAGCAGCAGAAAACCTCCTGAATGTTGCTTCATTTTGTGTGGTTTTAGCTCCTCTTTCACAACAGCTCAGTAGTTGCATGATGTCCTGGTTTAAAGCTATTCATGTATTAATTATCTGTACAACAAGCAATGTTCCTCTCGGGCTGGAACATGACTCTATGTACTCAGTGGTCAGTGGAGAGTGGGACATAAACCCCCCTAACTGGTCTGGACAATTGAGCCAGAGAAGTGCCACTGCTCTTCATGCTCAAGGTGCCTTGTGGACTGGTGGGCTCAGGTCTCTGCTGCTTTGGGTAAATCTGCACTGTAGCCCTTTTCAGAGCATCAAATGTATTGACAGAGCTACTAGCTGCTCAGTAACTCTGGTGAAGCGAGTCTTGATTGCCATTCTCTAACAGGGACAGATCTCTGGTGATGGTGTATAAGTGTCCATAAAACAAGTAAGTGAAAAATGAAATGTGATAGGCTTCCCGTTTCATTTGGAGCTTCGTTAAAGCTGGTGCACTTGAAATGGAATAAGACTGATTCTTCTCTTCCCTACACTTTCCTATTTATCTGAAATATTTTTGGGTAAAGTTCTTCTTTCAGTGCTGCTTTAAATACTACTAGCTCTGAGCACCTCACTTACATGTGTCCTTGTAATTTTCAGCCACCACAACAAGAACATGCAAGCATTGACATCAGTATCATTCTTTGCAAAAAAAAAAAAAAATTCTGATTTTCCCTTGAGTTTGGGCAATACAATCAGTAATGATATTTCTGTTCAACAGGGTGATACTGTCATGCTTCCTGACTTGTTCAGTAGATTGAATTGGGCAACACTGATCAGTTCCTTCTGTTATAAATGTGAGGTGTGCTTTTTATTTTTGCGACCAAAACTGTTGAACAAGTAATAGAATGGAAGATTGAAAAAAAAATTCCTCCTTAAAAGTATTTATTCTTTTTTTTGCCATTTCCCCTTTCATCTCATCACCCTAAAACCACAGACACACACACAAACACACACACACACACCCCTTTATTATAAATGTATGAATGTATATATCCGAACCTAAAGACAACTGACCTCTAAAGTGAAGCAGGAGAGGCAGGAAAAGTCCTTTATAGAACAGACAGGTATCTTAAGCTCTGTTTTATCTTCACATCAGGATATATTTATTTTACAGTTTCAGGGAGTATCAATAGGAATGTTTGTCTTTGCTGCAGAATTGTCTACATCTCTGTAAATAATTTAATTGAGCTGTGAATATTCAGTGATTGAAACCTAATTACTTTGTGGCTTAATTTGAGTACTGCCTGGCTGCTCTGGAGTTGCAGGCAATTTAACAATGTAGATAGTATGTGAACATGGAATGTTAAACAGTGACTGGGAGAGAGTTAAAAATTTTTTTTAAAACTCCTACAGTTTAAAAGCACACCACTGACTGGGCTGTTTGTACCATCCAAGGGCTTTATGCAGGCAGTTTTATGTGCTGTGCTTTCTGAAATATCTATGGGAATATTTTTATACATCATTAAGTAATTGCTTTCCCCTCCCCATAGAATTTTGTAATCATTTTACTCATAAAGATTAATGACGTAGCACAGTGAATCACACTCACTCCTGTGAGCTTCAGCTTTCGGTTTTAATAGCAGGTTAGGTATCACGCAGTTATTTTTCCTATGAGTTTCTTTAAACACTTCCACCAACAGTCTCATTGTTTCTGGAGGGAATGTGAAATCTGTGCTTTTCCTGAATAGTCATTTCAATCATGTTAAATTGCATGGCATGCAGGGCTTCTGCGGTGTTGGTTTCCAATACCTGTAAAATGCAGCCATCACTGAATGAATATTCCTCCTGCAGAACTTTAATCCCTGTCGTCTGGGGTCATGACAGATCATAACTGTTATTCCTCTTATATATGAGTCTATGCTTCTGGTTTTCATCCAACTTGTAATAGACTGCTAATATGAATGCCTACTGTTAAATTATATATAGAATTAATATTTAGCTGCCCATAAAATGCTATACTTCTAAAGAAGTCTGCATTTTAAATTGCATTCTCATTTTTTAGAAGTGATCAGGCAAAGTTCAGGGAGTCTGTGTGGGGAATTCATTTGCAAAAAAGTGTGTACCATGTATTCTCCAGTAGAAAGCAAGGGAAATGAGACTAATGGAAAAGAGGAAGCACATGAATCAAGATGGTACACAGAGTTTGTATTGTTACTCTATGAACCAGACATTAATAGTCATGTGGTCAATAATTTACTAGCAGTTTACTCATATCAATAAATAAGACTTTGCACTAATTTATGAGTTTGTTATCTACATTTCTGTTCTATGTTCATGAATTTCAAGAAGATGGTTAGTAATTGTCAGAAGAATGGGGTTCAAGAGCTCTTCGGGTTTCATGACAATGAGATGAAAGCATTTCAAGGTGCTACTCTACTGAGATAAGTGCCATCATGATAAAAATAGTTGTTGAGTTGTGTTTTCCAATTATATTAGGCTGCAGGTCCTACCAGGAGCTTGCTCCAACATGAATCACAGTGTCTCCCATTTGTCTCCACCTGCTCCACTGTGGAGTCTCAGCTCCCCATCATCTTCCATGGGCTGCAAGGGAAAACCAGCTCCACCATGGTCTTCTCCACATGCTGCACTGGAATGTCTCTCTCCAACACCTGCAAGTGCCTTGTCCCCTCCCTTCTTCACTGACATTGGTGTCTGCAGAGTTTGTTACATCTTCTCACTCCCTTCTCTGGTGGCAAAAAGTGGGTGCTTGTGGCCATCTTGCTATGATTGTCTTGGCCTCAGTTGGTGGTGAGTCTGGCCTTGAACCCAGCTTGTATATACTATGTCGGTCCCAGGGGAATCTTCTTCCAGAAGCCACCCTTGCAGCCCCCCCTCCTCCACTAGAACCTTGCCACAACAGTTTGAAAAGACCTTTAAGATCATCAAGTCCAATCATTAATTTAGCACTGCCAAGTCCACCACTAAACCATGTGTCTAAGAGGCACACCTACACACCTACAATATGTCCAGGGATGGTGACAACCATGTCCCTAGGCAGCCTCTTCCAATGACTGACAAGCCTTTTGGTGAAAAAAGATTTCCTGATATTCAGTCTAAGCTTTCCCTGTTGCAACTTGAAGCCAATTCCTCTTGCCTTATCACTTATTACTTGAAAGATTAAACCAACACTCACACAGCTGCCGTCTCCTTAAATGTACCTGTAGAGAACACTGTTTCCCCTCAGCCTCCTTTTCTCCAGGCTAAACAACCTCAGTTCCCGCAGCCGCTCCTTATGAGACTAGTGCTCTAGACCCTTCACCAGCTTCATTGCCCTTCTTTGGGCACACTCCAGCACCTCAATTCTTTTCTTGTAGTGAAAGGCCCAAAACTGAACACAACAATTGAGGTGTGGCCTCATCAGTGCTGAGTACAGGAGAAAGATCCCTTCCTTAGTCCTGCTGGCCACATTGATTCTGATACAAGCCAGGATGCTGTTGGCCACCTTGGCCACCTGAGCACACTGCTGGCTCGTATTCAGCCAGCTGTCAACCAACATCCCCAGGTCCATTTCCTCTAGGCAGCTTTCCAGCCTCTCTTCCCCAATTCTGTAGTATTGCATGGTGTCGTTGTGACACAAGTGCAGGATCTGGCACTTGGGCTTATTGAACCTCATACAGCTGGCCTTGGCCCATCAATCCAGCCTGTTCAGATCCCTCTGTAGAGCCCTCCTATCATCAAGCAGATAAACACTGTCATCCAACTTGGTGTCATCTACAGATTTACAGAGGCTGCACTCAATGTTAGATTCCATAATTTCCTTACTTGTTTTTTAGTCTACCCAAAATGTTTCGGCCCTATAGCTAAATCTCTCCTGCAATCTTTTCCCTGACTATATCTTTCTTCTTGTTATACCTAAGCAATCTGCCAAAACAAACAAGAAACTCATTTTAATTTTCACTGCTTTCCAAACAACTCACAGCATCTTTAGAAGACCATGTTCTCCCAGGAGCTTCGACTACACTGCATAAAGACCAGAACAGAAACTTTGATCTGGACCCAGTCTAGCTACTGTGGTACTGCAGCTTGGCTAATACTCTCCTCTGAAAGTCCAAGATACGTACGTTCAATTTCTGAACCAATGTCCCTACAGCATGTTGAAATATCTTTGAAAGTGTACCTTGCAGATGATTCTGTTGCAATTTAGGTACTGTATAATGAAAATGCCTCATGCTAGAGGGTCTTTTGGTTTGGTTTAGGAAGCTTGCTATGCCCTTGCTAAGATAGGGGAAAGGACAGCTATTTTCTTTGTTCCTTGAGATGTGAATAGCATTTTTTTTTTGTTCTTCCCTCCTTCCTCCTCCACAAAATGCACTGTAATAGTGTTTATAAGAAACATCTCTGGCAAAATAAACATTTCTCACACAAGGGGATCTGAACTTTCTTAGGGTGTGCTTGCAGATGTTTTAATGACTTTGTGATGGGGTTTTCAACTTCACAGAGAACCTGAGAAGTGCCTTTAATACCATTTTTGATTCCAGTAGTCTCTCTTAGGATTGACTTCGACCCTGAGGAGATTTTTCAGAAGTTGTGTATATCTAAAAGGTGGCCCCTTCAAACTCTAGTTTCTACAAAATGCAATCCCTTGACTCCTGTAAACTCTACAAAACAACCTACTGGCCCAGCTGTTTTTTCCTAAAAGCACTTTGCAACCCTTGAGGTACACAGAGGCAAGATTAAATGCTTTTTTTGCACTGTAAGACTACATAGGAGCACACTAACTTTCTAAAGTCCACAAACATAATGAACATTCTCTGGGTTTGTTTTTTAAATTTATAAATGCTCTTGCTATGTAAAGAAGTACTCCATAAAATCTGCTCTTCCAGGAAATATTTCTCCAAGTAACCTGTATGTCCAATCCAGATGAGGTGTAAACAACTGTTAAACTCTACTGAAAGGTAGGACATGGTCAAGGGTTTTCTTCTCTTATGCTTGAGGAGATGGAAGGAAGAGGTTAGTCATTAAGAAAAATCTCATAGTTCAACTGCTTTTTGAGACAAGATATGCTTATTTTCCAGCACTGTTGTTTAACTCCACCAGCAGCAGTGGGGCAGGAGCTGTAAAACGCACAGAATCTTGTGCATTGTGTGTCAGGTGGATAACAAGATAATCTTGTGCATTCTGTGCAGGTGAGTTCTAAGTGATATGTCTTCTCAGTCATGCAGCAAAATACAAGGGTTTTAAGTGACTAAACAGATTTCTACACTACCAGTGAACTTAAAGCTGAAAACCAGGGCTAACCTTCACTATGGCTTACTTTGCTCTATAAAGAGCAGAGAGTTCAAGTAAAGTCCCTGTAGTAAATGGAAGTACTACAGTGGTTATGCTACAGTTGAAACATTTGTCAACACCAAAACAGGTTCAGTGACTCTACACAGTTTTAGTCCTTATGCTGGCTCTATTCAATAAATGCCAGGCAGGAAACTTCAGATTTCCCGGTGATCAGCATCACCCAATACCTTGTTCTTTAATTTAGCCAATATTCTTACGTGTAATGTTAGTAATGATATCATGTCAAATGCACCATGTGACGTCCAGGTGACCACTTCTTTAACTATGAAAATGAGCATGTTACAGCATTCAATGTTAATGGTATGTGATGAGAGCTAGAAGTATCCTGAAATATGAAACTAATGATTTTATTGGAAAGCTTCAGTCAAAACAGGGGCAACATTTAAGTGACATTAGGCTTCTCATTCCAAACATAATTCAAAGTACATTCTGGCAAGACAGAGAAGAAGAATTACATAAGGGGTTTTTTTGGTTTTTTCCCCCATGGTTTTCATGAATAAGCCATTACATTCTCAAGCTCCTTGAGGGTTTTGATCAATTGCTTTAAAATATATGAGTAAAATGCAGGACACAGTTACAAAATATTACATGCTGTGTTTCTCTTCTTGTTCTTCCCTGGTTTTTCTTTCCTTGATGTCTTCTGTATAGCACAGCGCAACAAGAAAAAGTAGCAGTATTTATATAGGGAAACTGCAGGCATCTGACATTAACCTGAGCTGTTGTGTTCTCCTTGAAGAGAGAGGCTTATGCATACCACCAGAATTGAAATACTGCCCTGAGTTCTCCTGTGGAATGCTCTGTCTCTACTGAGCAGAAGGCTAATTTCGAAATCTAGGCAACTGTCAGAAGTGTGTATGCCTCCCAGGGTACAAGCTGGTGTCAAAATGGTATCCCAAAAGACCTATCCACATAGTCCACATAGGTCTCCTTACCATCTAGGACGTCACATGTCCACAACCATCTTGTTTGTATACTGTAGTGTCTATTTCTTTGCTTGTGTCTAATCTGCAAAGATTATTCAGAAGAATATAAGCAGTCTGGCCCAGTACGATAAAGATTATACCGTCCCTTTACACACAGTAAGCAGCTGACTTGAATTCAGTACGAGGAATTATTTTTCTCCTGCAAAAACATCATTGCTTTCTTCACTGCTTTTCCTGATGCTTTTAATTGTTAAAGTATTTAGTCATTCTAACATGCTTCCCTGCTCTACTCACTTTTCAGCATGTGAGTGGTAAGTGGAAACATCCAATTGATGAATATATCTTAGCTGTATTTTTCCTCATTTAAAAAAAGCATTCCCTTAGCCAGTTTTGAAACATGTACCGCAGCTCCTCATTTGACTTGACACAGGTGCGAACTTGCTCCTCACATAAGAAGTGATGTCCAAACTGGCTGCAAAGTGAGGGCTTCACATCTACAGGAAAAAGTGAAGCTTGCTATGGAAAAAGAGAGACCTTATTGTGTGCTTCTCTCTGTATGTTGCAACCTCTCTAAAAGAGGTTCCCAAAGTAATTGCTGTTTGATGTACTTATAGAAAGAAATACTTTCATTTACTTATATTCCCTCAACACTTTCTATACTTCATTTGGGTTGGATCACATGCAGCCATGCACGCATACACACACACACACACACACACACACACGCGCGCGCGCGCATACACCCATGAAGGAACAGTAACTACTTTGACTTCAAATTATTATTCCTCACTACTCTTAGAAATTTTCATGATGACTCAGCTCTTTCCTGGACCTGCATTGAGTCGCTGCAGTTCAGATGAGCTTTTCTTATTCTCATTGCTTCATGGACCATTCATTTGGGAAGCAAGGATGAAACCTGCATTCTTTTATTCTCTGCCACTGTTTTGCTTTCACAAGCATACAAATAATCTTCTTTTCTATTGTCATAGCTGCAATGCAAATCTGTGTATATATTCACATTCCATTCACTTATTGCTTTTTCTGTACTGTTACCTTCACGTAAAAAGGAGATTTTCTAGCTATCAGTAAATTCTGTAAAGAGTTTTGAGTAAAGCTTCTTGCAGTTTGAATAGCAAGTGATGGCTTTAAGATTTGATGTAGAGATAAGAAATGGATAAAGCTAGGAATTTTTCTTAGTGTGTCACACATTTAATCTATTCTTCTTGCTTTTGCAGCAACAGTAGACTAACATGAGTGAGTTACTACTGTTTCTTTCCAGTGTAATGGTCTGAAGGTCTCTGTTCACAAAATCAAACACCACACCTTTACGGAATACTAATTACTTTTCCAATAGAGTTAGAGAACTATAGTGCTGCAATTTAATAACAAAGGTGCTTAAATCTGGCATCTTTTGACTTCTAGCTTATGGGCATGAGTGAAAGAAATGTCCGCAAAGGTCCTTGACACAGGCAAAAAAAGAGAAATAGCTTTAGTTCATGATGATCACTGCCTATTAATCATCCACAAAAACAAGCCAAAGGATATTTTATTAGAAAATTGAATTCTATCATTGCTTTAGCATTAGAACTAACTTTAAACTCCAATATAGCTGTAGGATAATGTCTGACATTTATAGTCACATCTATGCAACAGTAAATGCAGTAATATTGCTTGATTGGTCCAAACTGTGTGAAGTAACTGGAAAAAAACTTATTGACATGCAGCTTGGTGAAAGTAAAAACACTTAAGGGATTTTAGAGTATAAACTGTTTTCTTCATATTAACTCTTTTAATAGGATACAATGTTAAAACATAGTTTTAGAACATTATGCAAATTCAGACACAAATGATGTTATTTATAGTGTCCTTCAGTGCAGCAATTTCTGTTCCTAGTTTTTTTTTCATTTCTTATTTGCCAGTCTGCAGTTAATCTGTAAAACACTGCTGTATATATTTGTTTTCTCCCTTTCAAGACATAGATACAATTGTTTAAGTTCTGCTCACAATGCCAGGGGAAAGAAATTTGATACTTTATCCTTCTAAGTGCCATAAATAAATTGCATCAGTGAAAAAGAGAACATCAATACTTTCGGGCATAGAAAAGAATTGAGAAAGCACATGCTATTACTTTCATTTTCACTGAGTTCCCTAGTCTTTCCTTTTAACCTGATTGTGCCTGAGATTGTTATGGGAAGCTAGGCATCTGACTGCCTTTGGTTCTCACCAGTAGTCTCTGCAAAAGCCTGTGAAGAGTAACGGTGCTCTGAAGCACTGCAGTGATTCTGAAATGGGAATTTCTCTATCATACGTATTTCAAATGATTGTGCAGGGTCTCCTCACAAGCTGTTTTAAGAGATGACTACAAAGATCTTTGTCTCAGTTTTTCAGAACAGTCCAACATAACCAGTGAAGGAATGCCATACAGCATTAACAGTATAGTATTTTACTCTCATATACTATTTGAAATTACTTGGGATTAATTTTTCTTCATTAATTCCTTTGAGATTTATTTTTTTATTTTATTAGAAGTCAGAAACAGTTTTATTTAGAGAAGAGCCTTTTAAAAATTAAAAACACACTTGCTGTTTTGGATGTAAACATACTTACAGTACAGTGAACCCTCTGGAATTTTTTTTACAGAACAAGTATGACTGTGACAAGCTTATTAAAATGGTGATTGATAAGAACATAGATTTTCTTTAAAACCAAGCTTTGGAGGCACATCAAAAACCTCGCATAAACTCTTATTAGGAATCTAACATGTGGACAGAGTATTTTGGTTTGTTTTTTTTTCCTCTCAGGGTCATTATGGGGATGTCTGTAAGTCACAAATGTAGTATGACTGCTTTTGATAAGATTTTTCACATTTTTTTCAGAGTTATCTTACAAATGTCATGTTTCTCTTTGCTTTTAGGTACCCTTTTGGTTCCTTGAGTCTAAGGTACCTCAGAAGAGGTAATGACACAAAGTTCAGATATTTTTATGCTTTTACAACTTCCAGTCTGTAGAGTTGTCAACATAGCTTATTTTTAACAAAAACAAGCCTACAGAATCAGTATTATCAGTTCCATCTTATTAGACTGCTTGTGTACAAATATTTGTTTAAACAAATTTTATAATCACAGAAAAACTAGCTTGGAAGGGATCTCTTAAAGCCATCTCATCCAACCCTTGCTCGAAGCCAGTCAAATCAGGTTGCTCTGTGTGGTGTTTAGTTATACCTTAAACATTTCTAAGATGTCCAGCCTCTTTTGGCACCCTGATGGTTGACCACCATCCTGAGGGTTTTTTTAATAATGAGAACAATCAAAATCAGAACCAAAATTTCCTTTTTTTCCCAATTTGTGTCCACTGCATCTTTTTTTATCACTGTGCATCTCCAGTGAAAGTCCAAAAGCATCTTCTTTGTATCCTCTGATAAGGTAATTTTAATATCCTTCCTTAGAACTCCATGAAGAAATGGACTCATTAAAATTGCTAATAATAATCATATACATTGCTCATTGTTGATCAATTTTTTAAATGAATTGATAATCTCTGAAAACAATACTGTGTAGGCAAAAATATGCAGCCTGCATGAGTTCTAGTCATTTAATCAACTGATTTATTCACTCTGCTACTTTATGGAAAATAAAAAATAAATCAACTAGAATTCATAAAGCTTTCAAATCTTTATGAAATCTGAATTCATTAGATTATTTATTTCTAGGAAATAATTTTGCCACTTTGACTTATAATGGATCTTGAAAAGGGGAAAACAGTATCCTCTTAACAAAAATCAGACAGATTGGGTCCTAATTACAGTGTTATACGTCTCAGAGCCTTGTAGTCTGTTGGGTTTTATCTGTATTTTTCTCTAAGAAGAGACATCCATATAAAGCAGCTGCAGTTCCAAAAGGACTTTCAGTAGTAAATTGATTTGATTGATTCAAATTTGATTACATACTGGAAACACATTTAGCTCGAGTTAAACACATTAGCACACATCAGTTAGAATAAAATTCCAATTGCTTCTTTGTTATTCATTAATAGAACTTAATGACTCCAACAAAACATTAATGAAGAAAAAATATTGGCTTGCATAATTCATTTGGAAAAATTAATTAATTGTTGTATTAAGGGCAGCCTACTCTATATAGTAATTACTGAAGCTTTGGTTGGGAATTGCTTCATGATATTTATTTTGCAAGCTGTTGTTTACTCCTTTCATTCACATTGATTTCGTTATGCAGATAGTATATTTTTCTCACAGAAGAAAATTAAACACACTTTGAAATTACGATCGTAACTAAGTATTTACAATTGATAGGGTGACTGCGTTTTTACACTTGAGCTGTTAACACGATGTTTACTACATTCAGCATCTGTTGGAAAGATGAGAAAAATTGTCTAGACATAATTTATAAAGTCAGGAAAGACCTTTACAGAGCTATTTAACTTCCAGAGGACAACAGAAATAGTCACTTCAGATGAGCAGTAGCTTTCTAACAAGTAGAAAATAACTTCTGGGGCCACATTTTCTTCTCACTAAGTTCCGTTAAGAGCTGTGTGAAAACTTCCTCTCAGATATTAATATTAAGACAATGAAGACATCATCTAGAAACATTTTTTTTCTTTAGTTCATAAGTCACTTGACAGCTTTCAATGGACTTAAAACTTTAGGTAGACCTAAAGCTATATTAAGTGCCTACAAAAGTCAGGTAGTAAGAGTTGCAGTCCCCTTTCCCTCAAACATGTTCTAATATGAAGGATTTTTTTGGGACTAAAGAAAAAATAAATCCAATACAGACATTTGCAGGTGAGACATCACAGTGATTGGTTTTCTGACTCCTAGTACCCAGAGTCAGGGACCAGTCAAGATCTTAGTCTGCTACTTACCCAGGTCAAGTTTTGTCCAAAGTACTTTGAAGCTCTCATATGTGTCATGGGTCAAAGTTTCCTTAGTATGGAAATCAGCTTATCTTGGAAAGAAAAGGAAGCAGGAGACTGGTGTGTAAAGTGGTTGGGGCTTATCCTAAATCCCAGATGAGGGAAGTGTTACTAGGTTCCTATATCTATCTATGTACAATTAGAGCATCTATCCCAACCATTGTGCTATGTAAAAAACCCGCCCCATAAGGGAGTCGAAAGACACAAGCTAAGCCAAGCCAACGAAAATGCTGCACAAAAATTTTCTTTCTTCTTTTTGTTCTAGGTTCATGGTTATATGTGCAGGCCCTTTTACTTTATGTTCATGGCAGATCAGTTTCAGTGGAAGGAAAGCATGAGGCAAGAAACCGTTCAGTAGGGCATTTGTCAGTGGGCGATGTGGACTGAACTGGTGAGGGCACTCCTGTTCCTCAGGTAAGCAGTCTGTGCTTGTCCTTGTTCATGCAACAACTAGGGTTTTGGAGAAGCTGAACTCTTACACTGGGAGCATAGGTGCTCATCTCCAGATACTGGCCTTACTCTGTAAATAAGGCAAATAGAAGCTCAGTATGTAATACCTGCCTTCAAAGGAGTCCTAGTTCTTTACTGGAGCTAACCCTTAGCTGATAAACTTAATTTTTGATTGAAATCTGGCATGAAAGTTATTTTAGGCTAAGCAGCAGCCGGTATCATACAGTAGTCTTGTTGAAAGCATAACCCAAGTTTGCCTGGAGGGATAGAGCTGACTGAAGCCAAGTGTCACTTACCTAATAATGGACAGACAAGAAGAACAAATAAAAAAAACATCAGCACAACACTTCCTTTAAGTGTTTCCCCAAGGGCAGTAGGATTTTTGTTTGCCATGTTTCCTTTCCTGGAAAAGAAATGATATTTTATCAGTGTGAGTGAAAATACAGACTTCTAAGCAGAATCCCAGTTCACTAAGCACTGCTGGCTCCAGATGTAAAGTGGAACCATATGTCACCACATCGATGAAACTGTACAAAATAAATCAGAGTTTTGTTCTGAAGTTGGTTTCTCATTGCTGCTTAGAAATTTAGGGGTTTTAGTGAAGAGTGCTTGGCTACTTGATTATTGCTTTAATGAAAAAGAAAAAGCTGTTTATATGTCCTTTGGCATTTCAGTCACAGGCAATGCACTGTGTACAGTAGGGGGTTTCGTCTTTTCCACTTAAGAAATTAATTTTAGCAACTGCTGTTGTCTAACCAGCAAAGAAACAGCCTGACCACAGGAAATATGATCCAAAGCTTACTGTATTTTATGTGATCTCACTGCATTTAGTAGGATTTTAGTAGGATTTTAGTAGGATTACATTTTATACTTGGCAATATGCATGGACATTTTATACTATGCAATATGCAGGATGGAAAACAGATACTGGAGATGCATTAGTTGGTGATCACAGTTGGAATGAATTGCAAAAATCCTCTAGAAAAAGTTTTCTTAGGTGGCTATTTTTCTAAAAATATGATGTTGTCTCTTTTTACTACTGAGTCATGAGAAAACTGTAGGCAATTCTCTTTTGTGGTTTGAGGAGGACAACAGAGGACTTTTTCACATTTCTTCTATGACAACAGTGAAAATGACATTTCATTTATGTAAACTGAGGTAGAAAGTGAAACTCTACTACCAAATAAAGACAGAAGTTTCCTTCATCAAAGGAAAGTAGAAGACCCACAATAGCAAAAACTCAGTGGCTTCTGTGACTTTTACCAGTTGTCAAGGACTGGCTGGCATAGCAGGCTGGATTTTCTGCTACTTTCACAAGCAGAGGACAAAACTAGGGAAGAATCTGAAGAATCTGAAGAAAAGTCCAAGGGACTACAGGGAATTCACATCTTCAGTCTTTCTTCTGGGCCAGCAACAAATGGAAGGGAAAAAATGAAATGTTGAAAAGCAGATTTTTTTTCCCCTTTTTGTTTTGAATGAATAAACACGTTTCATGCCACATGATGGCAGCACAGGCTGCAAAGTGCAAAGGAATTGCTACACACTGTAACCCGGATAGAGAGGATGAGTTAATGTTGACTCTCCTGTCGTGCAAATGTTTATGAGGTGTAGGGTATAGCTGAACGCAACAGGTTGCAAAATGCAACCCTGACCTTTTCCTGCACACTATTAGTGCCTATGGAGAGCATTTTTCCGATAAAGGCCCTCTTCTTGAGATCACATAGGTACTTGTTTCTGCTCAGAATTACAAGGAGTTCTTGTGGTCTAGTGATCTTCTGATACTTTCCAGCCACCCCAAATTTCCCACACGTTGTTTAAACAGCAGTTCCTTCAGCTCAAGATGTGCTTGCTGCACTCCGGGACCTCCTCCATCCACGGGAGCCTAAGGTTGCAGCTTAGCAGGGCAGGGCATGCTTCAAGGCAAAGACTAGCTCTAGCAGAAATCTTTCCTTTCTGCTTAGAGTTCTCGCTGGCACCGTTTCAGAACTTTCAGGTTTCAAAAGGAAGAGCAAAATTAAACACCAGGAGGAAAGTAGACTGCAATTTTGCTACCTGATTAAAGACAGTCTGGGGAGCTGGGATGGAGAAGGGTTGACTCTGACAGCTGAGCACACTGCCCTTCCCTGCTGCCTTTTTAACACATCAACCTGACTTTTTCTTTTTGGCTTTCTTTCTGTCCAGGCTCGATCCTCACCATCTGACTCTCTGCTCCTCTTTCATCCATCAATGATTAAGTATGTAAGAAGCAAACATGCAGTACATGAAATGATAAAAACAATGACACTTACAAACTGAAATAGCACTCTAGAAACAAAAACCGGATAAATCACATGAGCAGTATATGGGATAGAGATGCCTTTAAGTTTAATTTCATCCTAAAATTGTTTGCGGAAGAGTTTTGCGGTTTAAAAGCACCTTTTTCTTGTTTGCAGTAGCCCGGGGTGCAGCTTTGCGTTGGAACAGGTATTTCAAACTAGCGTCGCATGCTGCCATCCTGAGGCCAGTTCCTGCAGCGCATATGAGACTGCACAAACCACCGGCTGCCTGTGCCGGGCTGCTCAGACCCCGCTGCTTAGGGAAACCTAAGCTCAGGCAAACCATCCGAATCCGTTTTAAATCGTGGTGATTTCAGAGGTAGCCCAAGGTCGGTTTCTATTTTCACTCCAAGCGAGCGAATTAAATTTCATTTTTAACAAGCAAACAAGCTTCTGCTGTATTGTCAGTTTGTATTTTTCTTTTGAAACCATGCTAATTACTGTGTTTATAATGGAAACCTAATCTGATGTACTCCTTCACTAAATACATATAATTCTGCCTTTTCTGTCTGCAAGGGGTGTGTAACCTGTAACCTGTTTAGTCTTAAATGCTCTCCTGGAATTTGAGGGATGAGTATGCTATCTTCATAGCTGCACACTAGCTCTAAAGAAAGTTCTGATCGTGAGAAAAAAATCCTGAAATGAAACTTAATATTAAACTTAAGCAATAAATACAGAGGGAAGGAAACTGGGAAGATACTTTTTTATGATCACACAGAAAGCTTAAATGCTTACGTGAAAAGAGCCTTTATAGATTCTTTCCTTTGTGAATCCACATGCAATATATTCCTCATCTCCTTTTATTGACTGAGTCATGAAGAAGGCTGAAACTACTTTATTACATCTTTTCCATGGAAAAGGTCATTCAGGTACTCTAGCACCTGCTCTCTTTCCTTTATTCCACTCCCCCACCCCCACCCCCATTACTCAAGGAACGTGATTAAGACTTTCCCCAGGTAGAAACAGAGTCCCACAAGTTTCTTCTACAACCCACCATAGCAGAACTGGGGAAAGATTCAAGATTAGTTTATCTTCTCCATTTGTCCTGATTACTGTGTACAGCAACTTCTGTGAAGGAAATTTCCTCCACTCTTCAACCTTGGATTCCTGTGTGTGAGGGACAACCTCTGCTTTGGCCTGATAGGCAAAAGTGGAATCAAAATGTCAACTGAGTTATGTTATAGGCTGGACTACTCTTAGTGTAGCCTTGAATTGTGTTTCTAAAATCAACTACAGATACTGAAACATAAAATTACTTTTTATAATGAATTAAGTTTCTTTAGAACTACCTACATAAGAGCTAGCCTGTCTTCATGTGTCCTACTGCAATATTTAAGATCAGTGAATACATTGCTCTACTGACAATAAGCGCAGGATGGAGCTTCAGGACATGCACTTCCTGAAGGAGAACATATTTCCCAAGCTCTCTTTCAATCAATCTGAAATATCTGCTTGTCAGGATCTTCAAGAAACAATAAAAAAGCTCAGTTAAACTTTTTCCCAGGGGCTTGATAGCAGGGGAAATGGAAATGTAGGAGTAGGAAGTTGTGGGACTGGAGAAATAAAACTTCCAAACTCTCTGGAATTGTTGTTGTGGAGTAGATGAGCTGTAAAATTGATGCAGTATCTTTATGTTGTGATTTTAAGTTAGAGTAAGTATACATACAGCCTGTAGCTAGATTTTATTTTTTTTTAGAGCTTCTACAAACACTAATACATTAAATATGGAATTCTAATGGTTTTCTGCAGGGGTTTCTTTGGGAAAATTTGAAGGTCTAGATCCAGTGGAAGTCAGTTCTGGAAATACTACATCCTCTTTAAGCATGAATTGGTATGAGTCTGTTTTTATTTCTGTAAGTACATGCAGCTAGATTTGCATTAATTATTTTTTTTCTTTAAAGCAAATTTATGTTTTGATCCAATTCTTGCCTATACAAGATTTCTTAGTTAATCAATTGAGAAGCAAGCTTGGAGAAAAACAGCTTGTAACAGATTTGTAGGGAATATTGTAATTAAAATATTAATAGCTTGTTGGAACTTGCATAATTATGAAAATTAATGCAGTAAAGACACTTAGTTATCATATATGAATATTAGGAAGAGAGAAGTACAGATAAAACCAACTGAAATACAAAAGAAAATGGTCCTTTTACAGTAACATGAAATAAATTAAGAAACATAAAATTTGTGAATAAGTACATTTTACAAAAACAGTAACTATAATTTTGAGGGGAAAAAAAAGTCATGTTTGCAACTAGAAGATGAATTCAAATATTAATACTCTAATGAGTATACAATAACAATGTAAAAAGATCATCAAATGATAAATAATCAGGTGAAATACTGCAGCACCATTACATCTATTAACTGAAGAAGCAGTCAACTGTGTTAGGCGGTGTTGCACATCTGATGCTTTCAAGAAGCCAAATGCTTCTTCAATTTACTTCTGTCATGGTTTAAACCTGGTAAGCATCTAAGACAGCTGCTCGTTCACTCCCCTGCAGCAGGATGAGAGAGAGAAACAGAAGGGTAAAAGTGAGAAAACACATGGGTAGAGATAAAGACAGTTTAATAGGTAAAGCCAAAACCACACATGCAAGCAAAGCAAACCAAAGAATTCATTCCCAAACTCCCATGGGTGGGCAGGTGCTCAGCCATCCCCAGGACAGCAGGGCTCCATCACGTGTAATGGTTACCTAGGAAGACAAACATCATCTCTCCAAACATTCCCCTTCCCCCCCCACCGCCTTCTTCTTCACCCAGTTTTATATGCTGAGCATGACATCCTATGGTATGGGATATCCTTTTGGTTAGTTGGAGTCAACTGTCCCAGCTGTGTCCCCTCCCAGCTCCTTGTGCACCCCCAGCCTGCTCGCTGGTGGGGTGGGGTGAGGGGCAGCAAAGCCTTTGGCTCTGTGTAGCCACTGCTCAGCAGTAACTAAAGCACCCCTAAGTCATCCACACAGTTTTCATCACAAATCCTAATCATAGCATCATATAAGCTACTATACCGCAGCTTCTCTGCTTGTACAGAGTAGGCACAGTGACCCTGTGATTTATGAGTCTTACTGGTAACTGGAGTATCTTGAAGGCACTGAAATCTTTTTCTATAAGGCTGGTACCAGCCCTCTTCAGGAATAAAAGACTGAGGTAAAGAAATGTATCTGCTGCAGTCTAAAGAACATAAACAATGTTTCTCCAGCACATAGCACCATTATACTCTTTTATTCCCAGCCTTTGTTGCAGTGGTATAATTTCCTTTCCTAGAGTTTTTCATACAATTGGAATAGTTCAGACTAACACCTTGGCAAAAGATGTTTTTTAAATAATAAATCCAGGTATAAAATTTTCACTCTGTTAAAATGGAGTTAGACAACAGTCTCCTTCGTCTGTCTTAAAGTGCTTCACTGTGTTATCAGCTACACATTTAGCTAAATGAAAAGGAGTTTAAGATCGAATGAATATAAATGAAATGAAAACTTGAATAATGAGAGCATTAGTGAAGATTGGGGAATTTCAAGAGAATCTGCTCAGTCTTACAGTGCAACTCTTTCAATAAGACCTGTGTAGTACGTGTATATTCCGCAATACTATAGTACCCATCCCACTTACAAAACTAATTCTGTTTTAGAGACTGTCAGTGCACTGGGCTGAAAAGACATCTGATAGAAAGCTGCCTTTGGCTCTAGTTCACTCCCTTTCCACAGCGTACAAGTTTCTCATGCCTTTGCAAACTGTTTCTATTTCTTCCTTTCAGAAGGTTTGTTTGTACACCAGTAAAATATCTGCTCCTGAGACACTTTTTTTATGTTCTCATAATGAAGTCACATGTGGTTTTGCTGTTTAAGAGGGGCACATGTCTAGGAAAAGGAGACTGGATGCTGTAAAACCAACACCGCTTACCATTAAACCCATGGAGCTGGTGACATTGCAGCAACTTAAGGCAAAATAACCCATGTTGTTTTCACCTGGGAAAGGGGTCTTCAGCCCAAGAGTTTAATGCTGCAAGTCTGAAAGGGCACAAAACTTAAAGAATTGCTACCAAAATGCTCTCCATTTATATCTTACATAGCAGTGAAGTTTACGCACTCCATCCTGGTTCACTTTTCCTGTGAACCTCAAGGATTACTACCTGTCCCCAAGAGGTATTTTTGCCAATGTTTCCTTTGCTTCTAGTCTGAATTTCCTCTGATAGCTACTACACTACAGTATTAGTATTTTATATACAAACATCGTAAAGCATTTAGGGATGCACTTGATATAAACAGCTGTGAAACAAAGTTATATAGCAGCTCCATCTATGAAGCACATAAGGAACGCAGCAGGAACTTAGTAAACCAATTGAAGTTGAGAAGAAGTGTCCATGCTGCATGTGTTTCAGAGGAATTTATACTCAACTATGGCTATTCTGATCCCATGGGCTGGGTCTTACTGTGAACAGAACAACGAAAAAGTAGATACAATAGAAGAACAAAGACTTTTCACAAGCAAGAAATAAGAGATTATGTTGATGATGTGTACTTAAGCAAGCTAAAATAAAGATCCACCCCCTACCTTCTGAACTCCTGCTTCTGGGCGTTTACTGATCACGTTTGTAGTTTGGTGCTCTGTAATAGGTTACTCACTTTGAAGAGTTTAATCTTCCTTACAGGTTAATCTTCTTTTCAAATATGATTATCTGAAGGTTGTGTTGGCCCAGTTGCCTCACAGGGCATTTCATTTTAATGTTACTTTCCAGGAGAGTAAACTAAAGAGTCTTTATGTCATTTGGCAAAATTAGCTTTACCAAGTGCCTCATGCGGCAGGAGTCAGCTTTAGTTGCTCAACATCTCTCTTCTTCTATTGCGTTTATGTTTCATCTTGTCCATGACTGAGTCATTGTTGCCGGAAATGTTGCAATCATTGTTCTTTGAGAATTTTTATTATCATAGTAATTTTGTTGAGAGCAAATTAAATCATGTTTGTGGGACATGTTTGGACAGTAAGAGGAGACTGCCTTGTAGCAGCAGAACAATACTCGGTGTCTAATCACATCAAGTAGCAAACCTCATGGACAGATATATGAATTTCACTTGCTTTTTAAAGCAGTTTGCATGACCAAAATAGAGACTAAGCTGCAAGTTGATGTAAATTGGGTACATGTACATTTGCTGGTGGATGCAATACTTTAGAAAAGTTTCTCTCCTCCTCTCTTCTCTCCTTTCTTCTCTGCCCTGCTCTGTTCTGCTCTGCTCTGGTCTTGAAGGGGTTGCTGGAATACATGTTGTCTCTGCTCATTTTCTCTCATAGTCTTTCCCTTTCCTGTCTTTGCCTGGAAGGGAAAGGCATATTTGATGCAAATCTCAAAGACAAACAAATCAGAAATACCATTTTGAGAAATGGAAAAAATGTTGATTTCAGACCACCAGCCAATGAACATGGTATTCCTTCTGTAAATATGAAGAATTATTTTCTTAGTGCATAAAAACTGTAACTTTTTTTTTTATATACAAGCTCAAAGATGTGGTTGGTGCAATAGTTAAACTTCTATTTTCAACTTGGCTTAAAAATTGTTTTGAACAACTCATATTCACACAGCCATTATCTACATTTAAGCTAACTAGTTTTGATATGTGTCTTCTGCCTTGATCTTAACTACTTTTAATATTCTCTTCATTCTTTATATGATGCTATCAGTTGTCCCAGATTCTGTACCTACTATGTCATCAAAAGTTTTCTGTGCTTCACTAGCAAGATGTTCACCAGTTCCTGCACAGCTATAGACTTACTAGTTGATCCAGAAAAACAAATCCTGTTTTCCTTGCGCATTTGAGTTTCACAGCCTGGGGTGCATATGACCTTGAATTAAATTATATCAACAAATCTGTCACTTAATGTTTTTATACTATTAAAACTGTCTCCTTACTGCTTTTATTGCAATGAACCTGTCTTTCCATGTGGAGTGCCATAGATAAATATGGTAGCTGTTGCTGAAGGCAACTAGAAAAATACTATATCCACATGTATCTCTAAATTTTGTGAAATTGAGTAAGTCTGTGAAGAACATAATGAAATATTAATTTGGGATTACTTCATTCGGTTTATATCAGATCCCAGGTCCCACATTCCTTTGACAAGCTGCTGGGTCATACAATCCCTGCATTGGGCAAACATGCCCCGGTCATTAGAGCAGTGTCTATGTTGACAATTTGCTTTAAAGCATTTTGAAATGAATGCCCCAGTCATCCCCACTTACTGTGTGCTGATGCAGTTCTCAGACTAGTTTTGGTACCAGAAAGCTGGATTTGTTTAGGATGAACATCAATCAAAATATCTTTGTGTATTCATCAAACACACTCATCACCCTTAATGAAGACGTAAGGCTTCAGCCACTGAACAGTCCTTTGAATCCAGTTTCTAATCACAGGAAGGGGAAACTCAGGTCAGGGAACCAAGCTAATGCATGACTGGCCACCTGAAATTGCCCTAACCATCTTCGGTGCATAAGCAGAGGCTTTCAAGCTCCTGATCCAGTGTTGGTGTCCCAGACTTTTGCTAATGCAAAAGTAGCCCATGACTACTACAGCCCTTGTTGCGTTAGCCTCTGGGGCTCTGGTCACCATTTTGTGAAATGTTGAAGGAGCTTCTGGAAAACCCACCTTATGCTAGCAGTTTCCAGTACTATCCTTCAATGCCCTAGCTGCTGGATTTTTAACAATATTTTAAAAGGGAGGGATTGATCCCTTGTGACCAAACAGATCTATGAGGGCAGCAAATCATTTCCATACACAATTTTTATTTCACTTCAGACTTTTCTTGCAGTAATTAGCTTATTCCCCATTTTACTTGTGCAAAAATGTTTCCATTTACATTCAGTAAAAGAGAAAATCGTGGTTTAAAGTTAGATTTATTCTCATGATAATTATTGGTCAATGTTCTAAGTCATTCTCTCCAAAACAGTATGTAGATTTTCATTAAGACATAAATGTTGAATGATTTGCCTATTTTTTGTTGCAATACTCATCACATCTCAGGCCATAGAGAGGAAATATACAGTCTACAATGGCTATGCTGACGATACGTCTGTTATTCTAATTGCAAAAAGAGTAATTTAATATTTCCATTTTTATCTCAGTTTGCACATGTACTCTATCATTAAACCAATGGCTGCATCAAGAACATCATGGCCAGCAGATTAAGGGAGGTCATTCTGCCACTCTGCTCTGGTGAGACCCCACCTGGAGTACTGCATCCAGCTCTGGGATCCCCAGTACAAGAAAGACATGGAGCTGTTGGAGCAAGTCCAGAGGAGCCATTAAGATGATCAAGGGGCAGGAGCACCTCTCTTATGAAGACAGGCTGCAAGAGTTGGGCTTGTTCAGCCTGGGGAAGTGAAAGCTCTGGGGAGACCTAATTATGGCCAACCAATACTTAAAGGGATCCTAGAGGAAATTGGAAGAGGGACTGACCACCAGGGAATGCAGTGATAAGACAAGGGGTAACGGCTTCAAGCTGAAAGAGAGTAGGTTTAGATTAGATGTTTGGAGGAAATTCTTTATTATGAAGGTGGTTCTTCACTGGAACAGATTGCCCAGAAAGGTTGTGGAAGCCCCATCCCTGTAAGAGTTCAAGGCCAGGTTAGATGGGGCTTTGAGCAACCTGGTCTAGTGGAGAGTGTCCCAGCCCATGGCAGGGGGGTTGAAACTAGATGATCCTTGAGGTCGCTTCCAACCAAAAGCATTCTATGATTCTAAACCACTTTCTATTCCCATTCTTGTTGACTGTATTTGTAGTTTCTGTTTCTAGCATATTCATGCTCCTATCATTAATGAAATCAACTTACAGTTGTTGCTGTGGTTGTCCTTAATAGTAACAGTGCAAGTCCAATAACTCCATGCACAAATCTCAGGGAAAGCAGCATTCTGTCAGCCAGGTCTGTCAACCTCTGTACCCACAACGTTTTATGTACATAAAGGTGTGTGAAACTGATAGCCACTGACCAACACCTTGCTACAAGTCAAAAATGTAACCACTGTTTCCAGGATCAACTGACTGCACAGCTAGCTCCTGCTCAAATCAAACCATGCTTTTCAGCTGCACTAGCAAATAACCAAACTATAGTTTATTTTATTAGAATACCTACCCTGTATTAACCAATTAAACTATGTCTTCTTCTTCAAGCAGAAGTAACTGCCTCCAAACTACTTAACTGTCCTACAGCTTGCAAGGTCCACCTTCCCTGTTAAAATCACATCAAACAAATTCTTCATCCTAATTCTTCATATAATCCTCTTCTAAGATATTTATATGTAGATAGGATGTATTATCACGTGCCTGTATATCTCTCCCTAAAAAGGCAAAAATAAATTAAAAGTCCAGAAAATTAGTTACAGATTTTGTATTTGTCAGAAGGTGGCACTGCAGTTTACTCCAGCAATCCCACAGGAGACACTAAGGTAAAAGGGTATTGAGGAGGGAGCTTATAGAATCATAGAATTAAACATGGAATGGTTTGGGTTGGAAGGGTACTTAAACAATCATCGAGTTCCAAGACATTGTCAGGGACACCCTCCACTAGACCAGGTTGCCCAAAGCCCCATCCAACCTGGCTTTGAACATTGCCAGGGAGGGGGCAGCCACAGCTTCTCTGGACAAGACATGTTTCCTCCTATTCCTCACAGGGGAGAACTTCTTCCTTATATCTAATCTAATTCTACCATCTTTCAGTTTAAACCCATAACCTCTTGTCCTATCACTACACTCCCTCATAAACAATTCCTCTTCCTTCTGTCACAGAAGGCCACAAAATTTTCTAGCCACTTGACGCTTCCATATTTTTAGCCAATTGATAGTGTCAAATACCTTGCACAAGCCTGGTAGATGACATCAGTTGCTTGTACCCACCAATGCTGTAACCCCATCATAGAATATCACCAAATTTCTTAGTCATGATTTTCTCCTGGGAAGCCACATCAGCTACCACTAATCACATCCTTATTTTCCATGTGCCTAAGCACAGCTTCCAGGAGGATCTGCTCCATTATCTTGTCAGGTATAGAGGTGAGACTGACCAGCTGGTAGTTCCCTGGGTCTTCCTTTATTCCCTTCTTAAAAATGGAGGTTATGTTTCTTTTCCATTTACAGAATAACAGAGTCACAGAATGCTAGGGGTTGGAAGGGACCTCTGGAGATCACCTAGTCCAACGGAGCAGGATCACCTAGAGCAGGTTGCACAGGACAGCGCCCAGGAGGTTTTGAATGTCTCCAGAGCTGGAGACTCCACAACTTCTCTGGGAAGCCTGTTCCAGTGCTCTGCCAACCTCACAGTAAAGAAATTCCTCCTCCTGTTAAGGTGGAACTTCATAAGACTGCCATGACTTCTCAAATATGATGGAGACTGGCTTAGCCACTTCATCTACTAGTTTCCTCAGGACTCATGGATGATTCCCATTAAGTCCTATGGACTTTTGCATCTTCATGTTCCTTAGATGGTCTTGAACCTGATCTCCTACAGTGGTCAGCTCTTCATTCTCCCAGTCCCTGCCTTTTCCTTCTGCAATTTGGGCAGTGTGGTAACAACACTTGCCAGTGAAGACTGTGGCAAAAAAGTCATTGAGTATCTCAGCCTTCTCCATATCCTGAGATCTCCCATTTCATTCTGGAGGGGGCCTACATTTTTCCTTGTCTTCCTTTTATCACTGATATACCTATAGAAGCTTTTGTTGTTGCCCTTGACATCCCTGGACATATTCAATTCTGTCAGGGCCTTAGTTTTCCTAACCTGATCCCTGTCTGTTCATATAATTTCTCTGTATTCTTCCCAGGTTGACTGCCCTTCCTTCCACTCCCTGTAGGCTTCCTTTTTGCATTTGAGTTTGTCCAGGAGCTCCTTGTTCATCCATGCAAGTCTCCTGGTATTTTTTCCTGCCTTCTTCTGATGCATCACACCTGAGCTTGGAGGACATGATCCTTGAATAATAACAAGCCTTCATAATTTTTAAGTGTAAAAGATTATATGATGTGTAAATGCTGGATGGATGTTAAAACCACTGTTAATCTGGAATTCTAGCTATCACTGGTTAATTTAAGTTAGGAGGAAACAAATAAAATTTTACTCTCAGTAACATACACATCCACTGAACATCAGGGAAGGCTCTCTTGTGTTATTGCAGAATACAGCAGTAACGTGAGAAAATCATGTATTCTTTGATTATTATCTAAGGGTTTCCTGTATTAGCTTTTGTTAATGTTATATGTTTAACTTCTGTCCTTTAGTTTTGTTACTGACGTATTGATGGCTTGAGCTGTGTACAAAACAAAACCCAATTTATAAGGTGATCTTAAAAACATGTGTTAGGGTGGAAAGGAAAAAGTGCCTACTGCTTTTGTGTTCTAGAGCACAGGTGGAGCATAAAACCTCATAACACACTCTTTGATCTGGTCAAATTATAGCCTCTTTAAAATGGGAGGAAAGAGATGGGTCTTTATGGGCCTATTTGATCTGTTTAAGCATTTGTATGATAAGTCTGTAGTGGTTTGGATGTAGTTATAGGATAGCTTAATTATAGGTTAACCCAGCAAAGCTACCTGTATTTAGAGTTGCACAACGCTTCCTTGTTTGCCCAAGACTACTTTCAGTCACTCATAATGATTTCAACAGATGAATACAGTTTGCATTGAAAATGTAAGTTGTTTGGGATCAGGTGGAGGCTGATTCTTTTTCTCGACAGCATATGTATTTACCTTTAGCTTAAAAATACAATGCTTTCTTAGAAAGTGCAAAAAAACCCCAACCAAAGAAACCTCACAACCTACTCATTCAAATGTACCAATGTCTCTAGATTTTTTAATAAATCATTGACAGTTTTGCAGGGATAACTTTACAGATATATGTGTATTGGTACTCTTGGGAAAAACATGCTCATGCCGGCCACGCTTGATCAAGTCATGAGTCTGATTTGGACTTTGCAGATAACTCCTTAGTGTCTCCTGGCTCATATGTAAAGGATGACATTCATGAAGCATGTTTCATCTGGGAATCTTTGAGGTTGACCAAGGCTTTCCTTTCAATTGTCCTCGGGACTATGGGCGTTGTAGCTGAAATAAGATACACGCATAGGATTTTTTTGACCAAACAGAGGCCTTTATCTTCAGACTAAATGCAACACAATCCAAATCTCTGCTAACTATAGATTCACTGCAGGATGACTACCTCATTTGTAGGTGTTAATATTTTTAGATGCATATGCTAGGTTACTTGCTTTTTTCTCACATGCCCTGTACTGCCTCTCCTGGCATGTAGATGGCCCACTCAGATGCAGATGACACAGGAGCTGAACTGGAATAAAAGAGCTAAAGAGGACAAGTCCTAAAGTAGTATGAGGAGACTGGGCTCAGAGTTTTCAATGTGCTCCAGTCAAAACAAGGTTCTAGGCATTTGAAAACCATATAAAACAAAGTATTATCTCCTTTCTTAGTTTTGCTAATCATTAGTATTAGCTGGGTAACTTAATCTAGAAAATATGAATTTTATGCATAAACTTTTTTTAAGGTCACAGATTTATCTGAAGACACTATGGAGATTTGAATGAATATTCATATTGTTCCACTTGAAGTGGATATACATGGAAGAGTAATAATCAATTACTGTTTGTGTGGATATCAACAATACTTCATGGGAAAGCACACACTATCCTCTTAAGAAAGATAAATCTACTAATGCTGTAAGGCCAAAACAAAAGCAGTGGCAAATGATGATAGGTTTCATGGTAGTCTATTTTCAGTATAACTCTGTTAGGCTGGTACCCTTCTCATCTCAGGTATATTTCTGCTCTACTAACACAGTCATTTTAATCTAAAAAGCTTGCTTTAGATGTATTCAGAAAGCACTGAGTGGGATTAAAAGATCAAGAACAGCACCTTGTGTAACAGTTTACTGATGAAAGAATCCTTTGCCCCCTTACCCTTCTTGTAGGAAAATACTTAAAAATGAGGAAAAAAGAAAGATCAGCTGAAGATTTGAAGTCCCATTTTCATTGAGGTGCTTAAGTATAGCCTCAACTTTATGTTGACTGAGGTTTCGGTGACTCAACTCGCTTACAGGCCTTTTTTTCTCTCTGCTTCCAACATTTCCTTCCCAGCTCAGTTACTCCAACACTCAGCACTGTGGATGTAACAACCCTCCGTCTCATGGATATGGCCAGCACACAAATGCTGAGCTCAGCCTTCTGACACCTGCTGCTCAATGAGGCAGCACAGAGTGCCAGGGCTCACAAATCCATTCCATGTTGCCTGTGTGCCCATACTCCTCCCCGTCCAGGCTCCAGAGCATCAGATAATGCAGGGCTGGAAGGAGTGGCACGCTTTGTATGAGCCATAGCTGAAACACATCCGTTGTCTGAATATTAACAGCCAATGAATATTGAAACAGGTTCACTGCCCTCAAAGCTGAGAAGAAACCAGTTGTGCTGTCAAGAGAAGCATTTGGTCTAACTGAACCTGAGCCATGAAGAAGCACCAGGAGGAAGCAGCGAGTTACAGCAGTGACACCCATCTAGAGTGTACATAGGTGGCAAAAGGAAAACTAAGGAAAATATGGATCCATTGCTCAACAAGACAAAGGACCTGGTTACGCAGGACATAGAAAAGGCTGCAGCACTGAATGCCACCTTTGCCTCAGTATTTATTAGCAAGTCAGGAATCCCTGGTCCCAGAGATCAAGGCAATGCTGGAGTAAGGAAGAGGTACTGTGGTGGAAAAGGATCAGATCAGGAATACTTAAGGAAACTGGACATACATTGGCCATGATAGGATGCACCCACGAGTGCTGAGGGAAATGGTAGATGGCATTATGAGGGCACTCTTAACAATCCTTGACCAATCATAGCAACTGGCAGAAGAGCAAATGTCACTCTTCAAGAACAGCAAGGAGGAGGACCCAGGGAACTACAGGCCAGTCAGCCTCATCTCAAATCCTGGGAAAATGACGAAGCAGCTAGATGCAATGTATTCTTCATGTACATGAACAACAAGAAAGTCATCAGAAGTAGTCAGCATGGCTTCACCAAGAGTAAGTCATGCTTGACCAACATGATAAACTTCTACAATGAAAGACTTGGCTTGGTAGGTTAGGAGACAGCAGTGAATACTATCTACTTGGACTTCAAGAAAGGCCTTTGATACTCTCACACATGATTCTTAGACAAGCTGTTAATGTACAAGCTAGATGTGCAGTGAGGTTGATTGAAAACTGACTGAAAGACTAGTCCCAGAGGGTGTTGATAAGCAGTGCTAGGTTTAGTTGGAGGCCAGTAACTAGTGGTATACACCAGGGATCAATATTGGGTCAAGTCCTGTTTAACATCTTCATTAATGATCTAGATGATGCGGCAGAGTGTACCCCCAGCAAATTTGCTTATGACACAAAACTCTGATAAGTAGCTGATATGCTGGAGGGCTGTGCTGCCATCCAGTGGGATCCTGACAGCCTGAAGAAATGGGTCAACAGGAAACTCAGGAAGTTCAACAAGGGGAAATGCAGTGTCTTGCGCTTGGGGAAGAACAACCCCATGTACCAATATACGCTGGGGGCCACCCAGCCAGGAAGCAGCTTGGCAGAAAAGGCCTTGGGCATCCTTGTGCACACGAGATTGAACATGAGCCAGCAATGTGCCTTTGCCCCACAGGATGCTAATCACATCCTGGGCTCTAGTACAAGGGATATTGCCAGACAGTTGAGGGAGGTGATCCTCCTTGTCTACTCAGGACTGGTGAGGCTGTACCTGGAGCACTGTGTCAAGTTCTTGGCTCCGCTATACAAGAGAGACAATGCAATAAGGGCCACAAAAAAGATGAGGTGACTGAAACATCTCTCCTATGAGGAAAGACTGTATGTGGGACTGTTTATCATAGAATCATAGAATGGCATGGGTTGGAAGGGACCCCAAGGATCATAGAGCTCCAACCCCCCTGCCACAGGCAGGGACACCAACCTCAGGCCTGGAGCTACACAAGGTTGCCCAGGGCCCCATCCAGCCTGGCCTTGAACACTTCCAGGGATGGGGCATCCACCACCTCTCTGGGCAGCCTGTTCCAGCACCTCACCACTCTTTCCATAAAAAACTTCCCCCTAATATTCAGTCTAAACCTTCCCTCCTTCAGCTTTAATCCATTTCCCCTTGTCCTGCCATTATCTACCCTTTTAAAAAGTTGATTCCCCTCCTGTTTGTATCCTCCCTTCAGGTACTGGAAGGCTGCAATGAGGTCCCCCTGCAGCCTTCTCTTCTCCAGGCTGAACAAGCCCAGCTCCCTCAGCCTCTCCTTGTAGGGCAGGTGCTCCAGCCCTCTGTTTAGTCAGGAGAAGAGTCAGGGGGATCTTATCAATGTATATAGATACCTGAAGGGGGGTTGACAAGAAGACAGAGGTCTTTACCAGGGTGGCCTGTGACAGGATAAAAGGCAATGTGTACAAACTTAAACAGGAAACATATTTATTGTGAAAGTTACTGAGGACTGCAACGGGTTCCCCAGAGATTGTAGTTTCCATGCTTAGAGATACTCAGAAGTCATCTGGTCTTGGACAACCTGCTTATACAGGGAGGCTGAACCAGATAACCTCCAGAGGTCCCTTCCAACCTCAGCCATTCTGTGAATTTACCTCTCCCCTTGAAGCCAGACAACCAAAACTGATATTCCACTAGTCCCTCGATCATAGTGCCATAGGGATCATACAATTCCAACACTAGGGCCCTTGAGCAGCCTGATCTAGTGAGAGGTGTCCCTGCCCATGGCACAGGGATTGGAACTTGATAATCTGTAAGGTCCCTTCCAGCCCAAACCATTCTATGATTCTATGATTCACTAATACCCTACAGCCTTATGATTGCCAAACCTGAAAGTTTGAGTTATCTGCTGCCATTGGTTTTCCTTAAGAGGTTTTGAAAATAGGTACATTGTATTTGTTGCAATTTATCAATTACATGAGCGAGTAATGCTTTGTAGTTTTAAGATCTTAAATTCATCAAGTGTTCTGTGTTTTAGAAGCACTAAGGAAGCCCAACAGACAACTGGCCAGCTTGTGCTGTAACACTTCAGCCAGAACTCAACCACCGCTCCTGATGCAAGGGCAAGTACTACTAGCGTTACAGCTATACTGCTGTAACATTGCAAAAACACTCTACTAAAATTTAAAAATCCAATCCCCTTCAGAAGTAGGCACACTTTTCATAAAACAGTTCATCTACAAGAAATTAGCAGGTTTTGTAGAAGTTCCTTTTATTTTGCAAAAAAATTTATTACTCACTGTTGTACAAAATATATCTAAATCATGGTGTTAAGATAATGTTGACACAACTGGATAGTTTGCAAATTACCTAGCTGAAGAGAACAAATCTTCACAATTTTTAAGGTGATTCAAGACAGTAACAACAAGTGAATTACACATTTTGAAAATATTTCATTTCTAAGCTTTACACAAATGCTATTTGGTACTTAGTATTTGTAAACCTTAATGCTTTATACAAAGTTTTCATTCACACAATTATAAGAGACAATGAAAATTATGTTTTACAGTTCATTTTTTAAAGCATCTCAATTACATTTCTACTCTTGGTTTTACAGAAATAGATGGTTCAGTTCAGAACTTCAATTTTTAAAGGAGACAAACAAACAGAAGTGATTCCGAATTTGTGCTTTTTTTGAAATTGGACAAATTAACTGGAACAAAGTAATTGGACAAAGTAATTTCCAAGTAACTAATTATCTAGTTTTTTGAAATGTAAAAACTAAAAACGGGTAACATTTTTAAGGTAAATTAGACTGGAAAATATTTTCATTTCAGAAAGTTGTTATTTTTACTCCAGAGTGTAAAGGTGGCAACCATCTACTTAAAATAGCCAACACCAATTAAACCACATAAAAATTTGGTCTATTCTTTTAGAACAGTACAGATTATATTTCATGAGGAGAGAAACCATATTTCTAGATGTTTCTCTATGCCACCCCACAAGTAATTTTCAAAAGAGTGCATTCTGTTATTTATCCTAGGTCCTTCTGAACTATAGGATTTTTATATAATTATCTTTTAAAAAAAAACCCGACAAAAACTAAAACAAACCAAATATTAAAGAGGGGGTGAAGGGAAGACATAAACATCACCTTAGTATAGCCAATAACTAAAGATAAAGATGGAAGACACAAAAAAGCAAGGAAATCACTAGGACAGATCTTCACCTGGCATAAAGTCAGTAGAGTTCCACTGGCATCAGCAGAGCTATGCTGACCTACATCAACCACAGATCCGCCTATCCACATACAGTAAAACTCACTTATGCTGGTGATAGGGAAGTGTTTAGAAGACTAGCATTAACATGCATCTGAAATAAAGTAAGTTTGTAACACCTTGGTTCTCATCTAGTATTTTGCTGCTGGTGACTGTCACTCTTACGACTGGCAGTCTACCTAGTTTGTGATGAATTCATCACCACTTTCAAATGATGGACATTTAACATTGGTCTATGAAGTTATTAACCACAGCTTGTTCTTACCAGAAATATTCTGAAGCCCATTTACAGTGAGAAACAAAAGGTTTTATTTTATACCTTCAGTAAGTTTTTATACTGTTACAGGTTTTCACTGACCATAATCTGTGTGGAATGAACTGCAACCACTGGAATTTAGAGCACCATGACTCTCCGCTCTTATTAATGCTTCCTTTTACAAATCATTAGCTATAGTAAATTTAAAAAAAAAAATCCCTAGGGCATAATTTTACAGAGCAAATCCTAAAAGCAGAATTATAGCAACAGAAATAAGTAATTGCATGAGTTTCTCTTTCTCATAGGGAGGAAGACCTTATTTTAAGGCACAAGAAAATTTCCAGAGTGCAGAGGACAGATTACTCAACCAAGAGTGCAAGTAATAGAAACACATAAAACCTGGGAAGCAGAGGCTGAATTCCAGAAATAGTTTATGGCAGCATTCAGGTCTCACTCCTGTCATCTGCCAAAGATATTTCAGATTTTTGTATATTTATATATATATATATATAGTGTGTATATGTATGCTTAATCTGGTAAAATAACAAATGGGATTCAGATAATTTCTGCCAGAGATTCTGAGTAAATGCTTATCTCTACAACACCACATAATACATTCCAGACAGACACTTTATCCCAGTGTAATTTTGCATCTCAAATACTCGGCTATCCTTATAACATGCTATCAATTCAGTGTATGTTATTCCGTCTGAGCTGTATCTTGTCAAGTTCTAATCACAAGAAAAAAACATGAAGTCTGTAACAGGCAAGTAAAAAAGGTAGTGTTAGCTACAGTGGACAAAACTCTTGACAATGTGCATCATTTCTGTAATGATACTATGTTAAAACTCACGAGAAACTGAGGTACAAACCTAGGTCAAGTAAACATGAGATTTGTCTTGCATTCATTTGAAGTACAATAGTCAACCTTATTTCCTGATTATTTTTTTAAAATCTTTTATTCCTTAGAAGAAAAATATATACTCGCATACAATGCTGATACCCTATGTGGTGATGCCATAAATCCCTTAGGATAGCAAGTCTGATGGGTGGTAACCCATTAGGAGAAAAATATATTTTTTAATATTATTTTACATATATACAATATATATATATATTTAAGTTTCAATCAAAATAAAAAGTTCTCTGATGTATTCATCAGTATTTTTAATGTGAAAAATGAAAAAGTGTTTTGTATCTCAGTTCATATAAGTTAAAAATTAACAAGATATTTGATATCCACCAGTAATGTTTTTGGTTTATTTCTACACACTAAAGAAAAGAAAGACACAGAGAGTTAAAAAGCTTTCCTTCTCCAAAGCCAAATATTATTGAAGCTGGATAATTAATTAAAAGGACACCACCAAGTTTTGCATTTTAAGTAATCACAAAGAACGGGAAATGTAATCTAAGTAGAAACTAGCATTACTGTATTAACATAGTCTAAAGAAAAAATATTTTAAATCCCTTATTTCTGATGGAATGTGTCTAGAAGAGATAAAAAAAAATCTTGTAAATTTAAAGTGAGAGTTATTTATACTCTCACCAGTCTATAATAACCCTGATAAACCTCTCCTCCCTCAATTCCAAAATACCTAACATCACAAAAGTATGACAGCCACTTATTTACAGGTTTTTTCAGCACTGTGAAAGGCACATTTATCTTTTCACACATGTTTCTGCTAATGTCCTAAACTTGGGTTCCAGCTGATCTAAGAAGTCAAGTGCCTCTTCTTCATGCTGATCACTGCAGCAGCCTACAGAGCCAGCCAAGGATCCTTTTCCTTCATAGTTATATGAAAGGAGATAATCTTCAGAATGCTTCTGTTCTTCATCCTGTCTGCATATGTGCACCTTCTGCATAGGAAGAGAACACAACTTATCATTTTCTTAAATTGTTATCCTAAACATATTGCATAAAAATAATTTCTTTTGATTTACCTTTCATTGATTAATTTTTAATCAGAGTGTGTCCTCTAATGGATTCCTACATACAAAAAATGCACATGATTGGTCTATATCATTAAGACTACAAAATATAAGTATTTAATAAAGAAATCATTTTTACTAATCATGTATGTAACAATAAAAGAGGAAGAACCTGTTTAAAGAACCTGTCAAGTCACTAAAATCCACTTGAAATTAAAAGATAGATTTACATACACATAACTAGTTAGGCAACCAGTCTAAACCAGTACAAGGCAAGCAACTAGAAGAAAAGTGAACAGACATTCTCAGGAAAAACTCACAAAAGCTTGAGTAAAGTACTTATTATAAATGAGTAAATATTCTAAACGAGACACAGCCTACTGCCTATAATTCAAGCCAAGAAAAGAAAGTCAGTTACACTTACGTCTAAAATACCTAAAGAAGGACTTTTTGAAAGGCTACTATTCCAAAGGGGATGCAAGGGAGCAAAGAAGAGGAAAAATGAAACAAAACCAAAACAGACTACTTTCTAGCACAAATACATGTCTTCCTTCAAATGTCTGCATATATTGACCATAACCTAGACAACTGCATATATTGACCAAAAACCAACCCAGTCTCAGAATACTTACTTCACCTAAACGAGGATGTGTGAAATTATGCCATTCTGAGTAGGAGTATCTGCACGTATCCATCACAGGCTGTCCTCCTCCTCCTTCTTTAACTGATCCCAGAGTCTGATGTCCAACTCCCTTCATTGACTCCAAGGTATGCCCTCTTCCTTTTACCATTTCAAATGTTTGTTGCTCTCCTGTTTTTATTCCGTATCCTCCTTGATCATTTGTAGTTTGTAGAGGAATTATATTGTGATCCTAAAAAAAGATGCAGTAGCGGGGATACCTTTACTTACTTTTTTTTTTTTCAAATTCAAAAGATGAATCAGCAATCAGGAACTGATAATACTGAAAATTTAAGTCTCCAGCTTTGCACTGTAGCATTTTGAATGAGAAGTTATCCTTAATGTGTAAAGATCAGTAAGTGGTCTTTGGAAAAGATACTATGACAATGAGCAGGGAAAAGTCTGCATTTAAATACAATACAAGATCTAAAAACTCAATCTTTAACATAATAAAAGCTGTACTATAATCCATATGCTAGTTTCTTAAATTACCACATAAAAGGTTTTCAAAATCAATAACCTGTAAGCCATTAAACCAGATATACAGTCACATGCATAAGTTTAATTCTGTTTCTTCAAACATTGTGCCTGCATAGTGAGGGAAATACAGAAAAACTAGTATGTGATCACAAATTAAAAACTACACAATAAGTATACAATGGCACACTATGCTTCATAGGCAATGAGAAATGTGACACTTTTCACCATTAGGATTTCTTGGTTGTCAAGTAGAAGTAAACTCAATGGTTTTTAAGTCAGTGTGTAGTGGCCAGATAAGAGGGTAAGTCTGAAGAGCCAAATACTTCTGTATGAATGCAGGGCCAGATTGTGTTCATGGTACACTGAATCTTAAAAACATTTAGATGCCAAAAGCAAGAATATATTTCATAAACATGGTCTGTCCAATTACGTTTTTTCCACTGTCTCAAAAATCAACTAAATTAGGGGGCATTTTTCAAGGGACAGACAGAAATTGCATCTGTAGAGTACTATCTGGTAAATTTTAAAATTCTTCTCCAAGGAAAAGCAATAATGTTTTCTTTATATATGCAAAATAATAAATTTCCATCTAATCTAAATGCTTAAATGACTGAAGTAACTGAAATATTCACCTGAAAGTTCCATCCAGTTAAAAGTCTGGAAGAATTCTAAGCAGCCTGGCCAACAACTACAGGACATATTCAAACATATATGGTACTACCAGCTCTGCCTAAAGTAAGAATTCTAAAATTCTTGTTAAATAGCAAAGCACATCCCTGCATTTATTGCTTATTTCTTTTAATAAATCACTTACTTGCAAGTGGTCTTGTTCTCAAACTGTAATGCTACGGACATCTTAATTACATGTCTCTACATTGAAGTAGATAGACAGCTTACCATCACTTCTTCTCCTGGAGCTTCTGTATTTGAAATGATTAAATTGTGATTGGCACAATCATCGGTCACCTGCCTGTGCATTACCCCAGAGCCACAGCAGCCACAAATTGTGATCAGGATCACTATTGAAAGGAAATAAGTGAGGAAGATACAGTGAACTTCACCTCATAATGTATCTACTTCTGTTGGATAATGAATCTTGTTGTGTAAGTCTTTCTAAATGCCTAAGCAACAAGTATGATTTTAAAAAATATTTTTTTCCAGAAATGTGAATACTCAAAACTGTACATATATACATCTTTTCAAACAGTATACAGAGTTTTCACTACACCAGTGAACTATTTCATTCTCCTAAAACACATCTTGGTTTCCCTGAAGGAAATGTATCCTTTATGAAAACACTGTGCCTGCAAAATGTCACAGCAATTAAAAATTTAAACCAAATCCAGGTGAAAAATCATGTCTCCTGCCTACAAAAAAGTTGTGCATAAGACATTTTTATGTATGAATACCTAGATGTGAAATTATACCATAAGGAACTAAAATGCAAGCTAAAGGTCCCAATACCAGAAACTTCTGGCTCACAGAAAAGTCTGTGAGGTCTGCAAGCTAAAGGTCCCAATACCAGAAACTTCTGTCTCACAGCAGTACCCTGGAGGACTTCAAGTGTTACGTTACGGAAGACACTTATTTAAGTCCTTGTATTCAGTTTATTCCTCTCATACACCTACTTCGTGTTGTTGAGGAGACTCAGCAAGGAATGACTTTGTCTAAAAGAACCATAAGCACCTAATACACTCTTTCCTTCTCAAGTTATCTTAGAAAATAAAGAAGACCATGAAGAACACAGCCGTTCTGCCTAACTGCCCACTGAGCAGTCTGATCTCTAAACACATAAACTTCTGTGGAAATTGACCAAGAGACACTTTCAAGTTCATTTAGCTTCTGCAGCTATCAGCTGTCACTGAAATCTACATCAGTGGTCCCAGCAGGTCACCTCCTGATGCTGACAGAGAAGACAACCATGACAACACTAAGTAGCGGATTCGGAGGGCAAAACCTAGCCACAATAAAATAATGGGTCTATCTGGGAGGGATGCAGTCAAGGGGTAGTGACAGAAAGCTAGCTGACATTTCACACATGTCCCCACAACTGTTCCACCTCAGGTCGGTATCACAAACGTGGGTACCTGTCCTGTTTGGATACAACATGGATCTATCTAACCTTCCAAACATGTGCAGGTTCCAGTGTTCTATCTACCTGAGTAAGAACAGCTAGCTGACACTAAACTGCGGGAGACAGGTTGACTTACCAAAAAAATTGGGGAAAAAAAAGAAAGAAAAAACCCTGAACTCTGAAGTATTTGTTACTGTTACTGCCACATATCCTCTGGTGATTTTTAAGGATGTCAGACTATCTTTGATTCTGGTAAATTACTTGCCTTTGTTATTACGTATCACTGTCAGCACCTCCCTGGTTAACAGCAATATTAACCTACAATTACGAATCCATTAGCCTTTGGGCAGCTCCAGTAACAGAGCATGCATTCAAGGATTTGGTCTGTTGTGGAAGTCTCCAAACTGTCCTTCAACATTATGCTGGCTCTTGTAAAATCCTTTATGAAATTCAGTGTCTCAGAATGTTTTAAACTGAATGTTTTAATGTTTTAGCTGAATGTTTTAATCCATGACACAAGAAAGGTCACAAAAAGCTCTAGGAAATTCATTTCATCATTCCTACAAACAGAAGTGTGCATCCCAAAACCAGTACTACACTCAAATCCAAACTTCACTAGACTCACTTCAAGATGAGGTCTGATAAGCACTACGAATCCCATCCTCTTTCGGTTCAAGTGCTGAATACAGCTTTTTTAGCTTGGCTAACATGAGCATATAGGACATCTTACATAAAACCTACTTAAATGAATAACCAAAATCACATACACAGTAACTACAAGACAAGAGTAAGAAGCCTGTGATACCAATACAAACAGAGCAGGTGTAAGAGGTCAGTGAAGAGGGCTTTAAACTGCTTAGAGAAAGGTCTGAACTATTTGAATGAGGTTTTCTCTCAGCCAATTTTAAAATCAACACTTCATGTTAAAAAAAAACCAAGTGTACTTACACAGCAATAATAGTGATCCCAAGATCATTGCAAGGATGGCCCATATGCCGAGAGTAACATTTGCATCACGAAAATCACGGGTCTGGCCATTGCATTCAGTTGGAGTAACGCAATCACATAAGTTAACTCTTATGTAGGTCTCTCCTACCTTTCCTCCATTATCAGTCACACTTACAGGAATACTGTATATTCCAAATGGAAGATCACCTTTTGGTGAAAGATACACAGAATTATCTGTAAAAAAAAAAAGACACAACCAGTGTTAACAATGCCTGAAACTCTGTTGTCATAAATGGGACTGTAATCACAATCTTCCCTTCTGTTACAGCTACTCTGCTGCCAGATCCATATTAGCTAGTTTAAAGCTAGGTTTAAAACTACACCTCAGAATTATACTTTATACTTTCAGCACTTTTTAAATGTTAGAATTGTAAAAGAAAACTTTATACATACTTCTGCAGCATACAATTTACAACTCAGAAGTTGATTCAGTTCACTATAGTAAATGACACTCTTTGGGCTTACTAATATAGACCATCAACTGAACTGAAATTTATTAAAAGGACTTCTGGTAGTGTGATTGCAATAATTAATTATAAAATTAATGTATACCTCTTCCACTCTTTAGGTCTACTGTTATATTCAGTGCAAACAGCAATACCCAGCTGTAAGCAAAAACCATTTAGTCTGTCACCTTACTTAGTGGCAATGATTGGTGACCATGTTTTAAAGGGTGAAAAAATAATTTCTAAGGTATATTAAATTACATGTGCCATCTAAAATGTTTCCCTAATATAAAACTTGAAAGTCTCAGACATCTGAGATCTGCTAAGGGCCTGTACTGTTAAGGTCAGCCCTCGGGTGCCCAAAACCCTGGAGGTGGGATAGAAAGTCCAAAGAGAAAAAGACTTTCCCTCCGTCAAGAAGGACTGGGTTAGAGATGATATAGGCAAACTCCACACACATAAATCCATGTGCACTGATGGGATGCACCCACAAGTGCTGAGGGAGCTGGCATATGTCACTCCAGTCTTCAAAACAGTCAAGCAGGACCAAGGAAACTAGAGTCCAGTCAGCCTCACCTCCACCCCTGGAAAGGTGATGGAACAGCCCATTCTGGGTGTCATCAATAAGCGTGTGGAAGAGAAGGCTATTGTGAGCGGCCAACATGGACTCACCAAAGGGAAATCATGCTTTACCAATCTGACAGCCTTCAGGACAGTTAAGACAAATTCTTTAGTGTTCCACTCTACTCCTATGATATACTTGATCTCCTCTAAAGCAAATGAAACAGAGGAATGAGATCAACAGGGCTACCTTTTTAGCCCCACTGACTATACCAATTCCCAAAACATATTATGCCAATCCACCCTTACAGTCTACCCAAGACAGCAGTAGAACAGCCTCCTCTGGCAACCTACAGCTAAGTGAGGAGTAGGAAGAAGTCTTAACATACCATTGTGTCGAGTTATCTTCCATGAGGAAGCCAAGCTACGATCAGTTATGCGATATACGAAGGGTGTGCTGTAAGGAGAGTCATCACCATCCTGTGCAGTAAGGCAGATCGGTTTTCTGTCTCTGCACATTATATAGTCGGTCTTCATGATTCGTGGGGAATTCTTGTTCCCAGGCAGGATGACAACCTGAATTGTTCCAGTGCCTGTTTTGCCATCTATGAGATTAAAAAAACCCCCTGCTTTTAGCACTTAATTCTAACATGTGCATATTAATTTCCAGTCCAAACTTTCACAATGAAATATCATCAACTGTAATACCCAAGTTGAGAAGTAAGGTGGAAAGCAACTGCTAATTTAGCCAAAAACAGAGAACTACTTCTCGCAGGCCTCTCTCAGCTGCTTCTCTTTGTTTGGCTGGTTGTAGAATGTTTCAACAGCTGCCAAACCTCCATGTTCTGCACAAGCAGACAATATATTTTTTTCAGTGTGTGTATCTGTGTGTGGATGGATTCTGCTCTAACAGGAGGATGAGAGGAGAAAGAGACAATAAATCAGGGGTGAAGGATGCTTCAGCCAAACTGAGATGCAGAGTAGAAGATGAAGGTCTCCAGCCTTTTTACTTCTGGAAGAAGAAAATTAATTACACTTTCCCCACCCTCACTTCCCATAGGAACATGAACATTTTCATAAACAGTGAGCTTCCTTCTGTCCTCTTCCCTCTGACTCACCATGTGGTAGCAGAATTTAGAAGTGACACATTCTATGTCACCAAAGTTTATATGCAAGAATAGAATAAGCTCTCCTTCATAATATTTTTTCCAATACAGAAATGTTCAATGATTGTATATGCATTCCAGTGAAATTACATCAAATCTACTTTTCAAAATTTTCTCTAGAGACACCTGATTGAAGATTCATGTATCATGTTTACTTCATATGCAACAGAAGTTCTAATGAATTTGAATTAATATAATTTACATTTAATTTTAATATGCAAGCTTTGGACAGAGTTTGAATTTTTAGCTGTAAAGCAACTTCCACAGGTGTGCTCTTTACTCCCATTGACTCCCAGGACTCAAAATAAATCCTGCCATTGGATTTATAAAGCAGACCATTTTTCTTTTTTAATTTAAGATACATATTTTAGAATTATAAGTGCGACCTATAAGCCTAACATTTTTCTTTGATAGTCCATTTGCCACCTTTAACACTGGGGAAGTGAAAGATGTATTTAGTCTTCCTGGGTAGATGATGTTGAGGCAAAACTATGTATTCTCCTACAATAAATGCATATACCCAAAATAATCAGAAAGAATAGATGTTCACTCATAAAACCAGAACCAAAACCAGATGTGGAACTGTTGGAGAGGGTTCAGAGAAGGGCCACAAAGATGATTAGAGGCCTGGAGCACCTGCCCTACAAAGAGAGGCTGAGGGAGCTGGGCTTGTTCAGCCTGGAGAAGAGAAGGCTGCGGGGGGACCTGAAGTACCAAAAGGGAGCATACAAACAGGAGGGGAATCAACTTTTTAAAAGGGCAGATAATGGCAGGACAAGGGGAAATGGATTAAAGCTAAAGGAGGGAAGGTTTAGATTGGATATTAGGCGGAAGTTTTTTACAGAAAGAGTGGTGAGGTGCTGGAACAGGCTGCCCAGAGAGGTGGTAGATGCCCCATCCCTGGAAGTGTTCAAGGCCAGGTTCGATGGGGCCCTGGGCAACCTTGTGTAGATCCAGGCCTGAGGTTGGTGGCCCTGCCTGCGGCAGGGGGGTTGGAGCTCTATGATCCTTGGGGTCCCTTCCAACCCATGCCATTCTATGATTCTATGAAAACCTGATTTAGAATGAAAATCTGTGTGTACAACCCTTCCTTTACAATCAGAGTAATTTGTAAGAGCCTGCCACGAGAACAACACACAGCGTGAACACTGTTGCCAAACGTAGATGACTGAAGATGAGAGTAAGGACAACATACAGCAATGTATACAGCTATTCTTAGAGGTCCTTTTAAATTAAGGGTTTCCAAAAGCAAGGTACCAAGAAGTCAAATGAAGGAGGAAACGGTAAAAGTAGCAAGGTCAACATCGTTTTCAAAAAGTTCTCTCTCTACTATCTCTGCTGTCAGCCTCACAGCTGGCAGGTGCTCTCACTTGAAAAAGCATAGTCAGGGAATAAAAGAAATACTGTCCACAGGAAAATCTCTCAATTTAAACTTTAAAAAGTTTTTTTAAATGTAGCAGATAACTTTTGAAAACACTGAGAATTTGTTCTGATTTCTTAAATGCTGCTATATAATATTCCCTAAGCATTTA
Source organism: Laterallus jamaicensis coturniculus (assembly GCA_022605575.1). Taxonomy (NCBI): domain Eukaryota; kingdom Metazoa; phylum Chordata; class Aves; order Gruiformes; family Rallidae; genus Laterallus; species Laterallus jamaicensis. The sequence goes on along the minus strand of JAKCOX010000076.1, from coordinate 116,672 downwards.
ATAGAGGTATCCCAGCAACAAGGCAATAGACTGGGAGGGTCTCTGGTGTGAAACAGTATAGCTGTCCCCACACTAAACTTGCACATAAACCTCTGTTACAGACCACAAATAATACACAACATTTAATACTCACTTCTGTCTATTGCAAGGACTGTGATATTGCATTGACCCCGCCTCATCTCTCCTACATCTCGGTCCAAGACTTTAATGGTTCTGACTTCACCAGATTTTTCATCTATATTGATCCAATTACACTGGCCAGGTGGTATCCGGTAGCTGTCAAGATCAATTTGTTTGTTTAAAGATCTCAGATACAGAAAGATGCATATATATACACTTAATGTATGCGCGCACACACATACTCACATATACCCAGCATCAACAACTATTTCCTTTTTCCCATATCCCAGCCATGTTACACTCCAGGTACACTCGCAGTTAACATTGTTTCATACCATATGCCTTCACTGTTTCCAGTTTCTGGATCTTCTGCTATGTATCTCCCAATACTCGTCCCAACATCCTCACATTCTTTAACCTCTATGCGTAAGAGACAAGGTTTAAACACTGGCCCCTCATCCATATCCAGGACATGCACTGTAACAGAGCAGGTGCTCTGGGAAAGCTGCTGCGAATGTGGTGCCAGTATGTAGGGTGCCTCGTTGTTGACTGCAATCACGAGGATCCTTTGCTTGGCGCTTTCATAGTCCAGTCCCTGTAAACAGAGGTGAAGTGTTGTTTTTTTCCCTTCAAATCAATATCAAACTTGGTATTGTTTTCACTGAAAACAAGTTTTTAAATAAATAAAATTGTACCAACATTAATTTACAAAAGTCAGCTAACCTGAAACATCTAGCCTGAGACACAGTAAAGGGACATGATTTTTAAAAACATCTTAAGTTCTAAGTTAGTCAAAGAACCGAACCTGAGGAACTACCCCAATAAAGTAAGCAGTACTACTTTAAGAATTTTAGTGAATACTCTGAGAGTCAATTACTAATAGAACTGAAAATTAAATGTGGTGAGGGGTTTTCGACTCCAATACCTAGTTGGCCATTACTTCAAGTTATGTTTATTTACTTTCCAGTTCAAATTAATCACGCTTCTTGCTAGCACATGCATTTATTTCTTACTAAGACTTTACCCATTGCAAACACATCTGATCTTGTGGGGTTGATAAGTAAATATCTACCATTTATTCTTCGGATACCTTCTTCAAGGTCACTGTATGCCTTTAATACTGCTATTTGTATCCTAAAGTCATAATACTTTCTGGTACACTATAGCATTACACTAAATATAAGAAATTTCAACTGTATTCATATAACAGGGACATAGCTTTAGAAAAAGTTCCAATGATCACCTGCAACAAAAAACCATAATAAATAGCAAATTTAACTGGCATCTCTACCCTTAAGATTTACATCTTCACGTTTTAATATTAATCTTCTCTGCTCCTTAGATGTTACCTGTTAATGCAGTTTTAACAAAAAGTGAAAAAGAGGCATTAAGTGGCCAAGAAACAGGCTGGAGTACAGGTACTGTAGTGCTTTTACCTCACATCCATGAAGTACTGGGTATAGTAAGTAAATAAATTAACATAGAGTCTTTATATATATGCAGATTCCCTCACTCCCCATAAAAACAAACCTGAAGTCACTACACTGCAAAATAAAACCTACAAAGTTTCATTCTGAGTTACTAAGTTTCATCAACTTCCTGAGGGAACAAGATTGGAGGAGGTGCTTCTCCCTCTTCTGCCACACTCCCATTTCTGTCAGAAAAACAACCATGAAGCGTTCTTCACATCTCTAAGTCTAAACAACTCCAACCGTGGTACCAGGAAAAAGCACCAAGCTCTTTTGAAATGACAAACCAAAGGGAATTCCTCAAATTCTCCACATACAAAACTAAGGAGTAGTCTGGACGACGAGTTTTGTTGGTTATGTACCACACATGAGCCTCATTTGCAGTGCAAGATGCAATCTGCTCCAGAAGACTTCAGATAGGGAAGAAAGTATGGTTTGCCTGATGCTTACAGAAACTATCTGAATAGAAATGCATTCTAGACTATAGGTTTTAAAAGCAACCGCTGTAGACACGCACATTTTCCTCTAGCAGTTCCGTTCTTCCTTACCTTAACAACACAGAGAACTCCTTCATTTGTGTTTCTGTCTGTTGTAATTTCAAAGGACCGATCATCGTTTCCTTTTATAATTTCATACACAGCTCCTGAGCCAGGCAAACCAGGTTCATCAAGATCAATAACAGAGATTCTCAGTACTTCAACATTCACTCTGTTTTCCTCCACACGTGTTTCATACTTGGGAGTATCAAGAAAAAACAAACAAAAAAAAATCCCAATTTAATTCAGAGCATACCATTCCACGATGCAGGATTGACGTATACTGCATTTAAATTAGGCTACTTAAACTCAAGGCATCAATTTTCAAAGGTGCTCTAATGATTTATTTTGTTTTCCATGCATTAGCATATTTCCCCCACTTCTTCCTTACACCCTAAGTGAACAGTAGACCTTTCCCAACAGCGGAGTTGAAATCTCGGCTCCTTCATACATTCAAACTATCACTGACACAATTAAGTCTGGAATTCTCCTTCCAGGAAAGGCAAATTAGCACAGTTCCCCTCAGTTACACCAGCTACAGATGCTAATTTGCATACAACATGATCAAGCTGAGCATTAGAAAAGGCATTGGGGGAAATTAAAAAAGTTCATATAAACAAACCACAAGAACTTGAAGAAAAGCCAAAAAGGGTGAAATACATCTCTGCTTGGATGGCAAAGGATGAAAGGACTTTTCTTATTTATCTTTTTTTAAGAGATGTGCTATTCTGTACAAGCTCAAGAAGTACAGGTAAGGGCGATTTTGCATTACTATTACAGATGATATTCTACAGGGGTGAGTGGAAAGGATAAGGTATGTGTATTCCTCAAGGATAACGAATTATTTTTCATAAATTTTGTATTACAAAAATCTCCTGCGGTATTTGAGCTATATACACAGTTGTTGAGCTATACTCTGTACTGAATAATTCAGGTGGCTGCAGCAAGCAAAGACTTAAGGCTGAGTTATAGCTATTGGCGAAATGGAAGTTGTTTTAATAATACTTCTGTAGAACAAAAAAAAAGACGGAAAGGCATAGAAAATCTTGGTGCAAATCCTTGCACCTACTTCAGTGACCAAACATTTTCATTTGCAATGCTGAAGTAGAGCTGGTCAAACAGTAATGGGATCATGACTATGCTTAGGAGTGAAACTGTCCCCTCCTTGAAAAATAGTTACATTATGAGATTTCTAAGACTATGCATTGCAGCAGATATGAATTGAGTCATGTCAGCTTTCTCCCAGTGGACACAAGGCAAGTGACTCAAAACAATTAATAGAACAATAGGTCTAACTACCAGACAGCACAGCAACCAACAGGGCATTCTCAAATGTCTATATTGGCATTAACTGTCTTACCACATTAGGCTTCGTATTTGAGGGATTGCTGCTATTCAGAAAATTAGAGAGGGGATAAAAACAGTTGGCGGGGGGGGTAACCTTTTAACAGACATTTAATTTATGAACTTACTTGTATCTGTTTAAAAGATGGTGCATTGTCATTTCTATCTTCGATATGAATGACAGCTGTTCCTGTTGTACACAAACCATAAGGCTGACCGGCCATATCTCTCACTTCAATTAACAAAGTGTAAGCAGATACCAGCTGAAAAGAGGAATAAAAGTATACAGAACATTGACATACTGATTTTTTTAATCATATAGTTATATAAAAGAGTACAATGAAATATTTTACTCCCATTCCCCAAGTCTGCTCTAAATTCGTTGCTCTCCTACAAAATGAGGCAATTTTTTTTCAGGCTTTTCCCCTATAGCTTCAAAAGGAAAAGAAGTAAAACATTCTTCAGGGACTAAACAGCATGGAGTTTGGCATCCCTTAGGAATGTGTATGCTACACCCTGTATCTAACAAAGCTTTCCACAATCTCAGCTTTATTTTCCAATACCTGAATTTTTGGAAAATACAAATAATGCACTTTCATAATGCACTTTCATCTACCATCTATGTCTCTCCTTTGGAGCGGCAGAGTATTCCTTTCTTAAGTTTCCAGGTAGTAAAGACCTTAAGTTTCCAGGTAGTAAAGAGTTTCATTGTATTTTGTTGGATGACCAGAAACAGTGCTACAGTCAGACTTTGTTTGGGGTCTCCATGACAAGGCAATGCCTGTCATTTAGCATGGTCAGTGCCCTTACCAGTTCCAATGGGAGCAATGATAAGCAGCCTACTTAAACCCCTGACTTGAGTCACCACAGCAGGCGGCTTTTTTAAGCCTTATTAGTTCCCGAACAACTCAGAGAAGGAGGACTGGGCAGGGGTTGGACTGGGCACAAAATGAGAGTTTATAAATCAAGACAGTAACTCCAGTTCCAAATGTCTGGAAGTAGCATCAGGTTCCTCAGGTGGAGGAAATAAATTGCCTGTTCCACTTTGTAAGTTTTTATCTTTAAAAGATAAGCAGTGGATTCATTTTTCAAGCTTTCCTTCCCTCAGTAGTCACTGTGACTGTTTCCTTAGTAGTCATGGTGACGGTCACAGTCACTGCATTTTTCTCTTGCTAAAAAAGTTGAGCAGTGTACCTACACATGTGTGATTTTACAACACACTGCTAATGTGGATATTCAGCCGTGAAGCAACAGAAGTATGCCAGAACACAACTCCTTCTAATCTCAAAGAGATGCGACCATAGCAGTGATTTTTTCTAGAATTATTGGCCTATGCTAGAAATGTTACTTTGAATTACACATGCCCATCAGGTTTTCTAGCATAAACCATCTATCAAATGACATTTTATCAAAAATCCCCAAACAAAACCAAAAAACACCAGAAAATAAACCCAAAAACTTCCTTTATCTTGTTTACCTGAAAGTCAGCTGATAAGAACTAATGGCTTTTCACTTTAATTTGAGGCAATATTACTGTTTAGATTTCAGGTATCTCAAAGATTTCTGTTGACTATAGGCAGACCAACTACTTTCAGAAAAGCTGGTTCACCTTCCCTACAAAGCAAGAAGCACCTGAAATGGAGCTTGATTAAGAGGAAACAGTGGCTCATAGGATTCATGAACAGAGAAAGAAAAAAAAATCCATAGGATTTTTGATCCATAGGTCAAATAGGAGTACGTAGGTCAATTGGGAGGTCCCCTGCCAAGATTAGCTAGAATATGGCAGATCTATGCAGAACTCTTTGGACAAATTACAGGTGTCCAAAGAGTTCCGTAAGCTCCTTAGAGAGGGAAACAGAACAAGGATGACAGAAATTATTTATCTGGCGACTCCCATGCCAGAAATTCAGAGATAAGAAGCAATGTGCATTAGATGACTGCTCAAGATGCTTCAGAAAAGATCACCTCTCTGTCCAGCTGCGGTGATAATACAGCAATGACACCTGTGTCACCATGTAAAGAAAATGCTGGGTTTATTGGTGGAGTTTGTGACACAATGCGGTATTTCAACGTAGTATGTAGAGTATAAGGCTCATCTCTGTCCTCTGCCGTCACTTTTCCAATAATTACACCTATGAATACAATACAGCAATTTTTAGATCCAGAAAAAAATCGTAAGCAATAAGAAATTATTTGAACAGGTTTTTCTGTTTTAGGTACCTAATAATAGCTATTTGGTCATTTAGCATTAAATGAAAATAATACTGAAAGCACAGTGCATAGTACTGAAAATGCAGTAACAGTGGAATCCTCTGGCTACTTTTTCTCCTTCTCAGACAAAGTTGTAATTATTGCAGCTATCACAAATTATCATCAAGAGAAATACTCTAAGTTTAGATTTCAGTTAGTGGTCTTGATGGTGACTTCTAACCGAGCATCCCAATCACAGCTGAAAAGGAATTGCTGGGGAAGATGAGAGGGAGGTTCGGTCCTTTCTGACATGGTTTCAACTGCAGTACAGCCCCATGGGGGAGCACTGCTGGACTTCATCTAAATGGTTTTGGAAATTCGCTTTAAATCAGTAACTCAGTAAGAAGTAGACCAGCTCAGAGAAAGAAATGCAACTGGTGTTTTGGAGAGAATCTGAAGACACTTTGCTTCCTCTTTTGTGAAGCAAGTTGGACTTTCCCCAAGCCTAGGAGAGGAACAATGAATGGAAAAACCACAGCTTTTCCATTTCTTATTCTCTGGAGTCCACCCTGCTCACTGCTTTTGTGAAGCATGTGACACATGAAGTCCATAACAGGCAAATACCTGGTTTTTACAGGTATGGGCAGAAGTAAGACTTTCTCCCCCATCACCACCCTATCCCAGGAAAAGTCCTACCTTAATTCACCACCTCAGACAAACACTGTACACTCATTCAAAGGCAATTTGCATGTTAAAACACCACCGATTTAGTTGTTTAGGAAACTGATATGTAAAAAAACTGCTGTGCTGTCAATCAAAACATTTTATGAACACAGGTATTTTTGGATAAAATGAAAAGTATAATGTTCTGAAGTTCTTACATCATTTTAGGAACACTGAATCATCTCAGTTTTTTAAAACTTCTTTTTTAAACAGTACTTCTCACTATGATTGAGATGGCATTTTTGGAATTTCTAATCAGTGAGAAATCTTGAGCTACTCTTTGCAAATTCAGTTTTGCTGTAAAGAAATGCGTCTTAGGAAAACCCACTGAAATTTATTAGAAGGCAGGATTACAACTAGTCATATTGGTATGTAATCGAGCTGAGTAGAGGTCATTGTGTTCACTGATTTAATTCTTACCAGGTTTGGAATTTTCAGGGACAGAAAACTCAAAAAGATCCTGTGTAAAATACGGAGCATTATCATTATCATCCTCTATCCTGATTGTATGCACAAGCGGTACCTCTGGTGAATAACCATCTGGAGTGGTTGCAAAGCAAATGATCTGCAAGACATAAATTCAGTAATTCACTTCATGCTTAAGGAACACAATTATTGCACTGCTAGTTCAACAGAGGAGTTGATAAAATGAAGTACAGTGTGCCAAGCATACCCTTCTCAAGATCAGGCTCTTCAGCCACATAGAAGGGGAAGCGACTGGTATCTTATGATAACAGCAACACAAAACCTTTAAATGTTTTCCAATGTTTCCCCTTTCACTTCCATATGCTCCAAGTATTTAAATCCTTTTCTTTTCCCTGCCCCCCAACCCTGTCAAACACTTTTTCAGAGTATCCTGAACAGATTTTTTCCAGGTGTCTGCGAGGCAATCTCAGCATCACCAAAAATTCAGATGTAAATATTGCTATTTAGAAAAAATCAAGAACAGCATAATCTAATAAAAAGCAGAAACAGGTACTGCAAATTACTTACCTACTTAGAAGCTGTTTGTTGCTACTAACTGCTTTCTTACACTTCTCAGCCAGTAGAGAGAGCACTGTACCTTGTTAACAGAATACCAAACCTGAACAGCCTGAGAGGCTCAAAAAAACCCACAGCCATATAGTTTCTAGTGATTTTGGTTTTATGCAGACCTTCTCAACCTTCCCTAAAAATCTCTGGGGTAACTGCAAACTTCCCCAAAGTGATGCAAATCTAATGGCTCACTACATTTATGCTACAATTAGCATCTAGGCAGTGAAAAGAAAATCTCTCTCAAGATCTAGATGTTGTTTCTTTATATGTCACTGATTTCATCTCTACAACGCCGAAGTTATTATTCAGAAGAGACAGCTGATTCCAGACCTTGCCTGCTCCCAGTTTCCCCTATAACACAACTTTCAAACATATTCATGACAGAAAAAAAAAAAGAAAAGTTATATTTATACAATTTGGACCTGTACCTGAAAGCTTGGGTATTGTTCACGGTCTACTGCACGAGTAGCAAAGATATTTCCAGTTTCTCTTTCTATGTAAAACAAACCCTTTGGATCTTGATCAATTCCAGGTCCACTTGCAGAATAATAAATGGTGTAATTCTGAGCTGTATCTGACTGGACCTATAAAGAACACGTTTTTAAGCCCAAGGTAAAACAGCAGCATCTTTCCAATACATTTTTCCCCTTTTTGTGATCATATTTAGCACAAGCAGGAACTACTCAAAAAATAGACAATACTTCTAGTTCTTTAGCAGCTCAAACTTCATGGAATAGGAGAACAGCTTGCCATGTAACTGGTTGCCTGTATAACGCATAGATGAGAAGGGGTAGTTAATCCCCTCAATAATGTTACTAAACAGTTAAAGAAATTACAGCATGCATAAAAAAATAAACATCTCTGGAATACTGCACATACAAAGCACATTCAGATACAGACATCTTATAATTTCAGTATATATTCAAGAGATTTTGGTCTCAGTGCACTTGCTGAGAATGTGGTTGGCAATTAGAGAAGAAAAACCAAAGCATGGAGGGAAAGGAAAGGAATGACTACCTGGAGTATAGTCCAGAGAGATATGCCAGTTCAGATAGCCTGTTTGCATCTCATTACAAGCACCAAGGAGCTAACATTAGCAGCTATCTATTTATAAACACTCTCCTCCCCAAATATTTTCCTTACGTACTGAACGCCAGAAGTTAGGAAGGTAAGATTAGTAGAAGAATGATTGCTCTGCAAAGACTCTGTCATTACACTTGTCTCTACACATCTGCTACCAGCCACTCTTTAATCTAGTGAAGGCTAGATAGATCTATGATAACTTTAGTTCTTGCATTTCTCTTTCACGCCTACTTGTTTTCTTATAGTAAGTACTTTTCCTAATAATATAGGCCATACTCAGTCTTTAGTGCTACAGGTATACACATCAATCTCCAGAAAGGGTGCAGACATTCAGGGAAGATTTCCCCCACTGGATGATGTTTTGTGGGGGGTGATTTGTTGCTTTTTTTAAATTACACACTTCACTGATTTGCAGGCCAAAGAGACTTCCTCTTATAGGATGTTTCCTTTTTACAACTTCTTCCCATTCCCAGTTCACCCCAATAACTATGATCACAAGGTATTTCAGCTACCAGGTCACAATGAACAGGACAGAACAAAACAGAAGAATAACAGCAGGAATGGCATCAACAGGGGATACAAAAGATCTCACTTTTGCTCTTTTATTGTAAAAGTTACGTATAAAACTAGCTTGTGTCATAGAATTAGGATCCATGTAAAATATACCTGCTGAATTTGCAGTGGAAAAGGTCCCATTTCATTCTCTATCATAACAGATGGAATAGGGCCCCACCTTCTTTTCGTTCGTTTGAGAACTGTATCTCTAGCATGTCTGGTCTTCTGTGTCTGGGTCAAAAAGACAAAAAGACAGGTAAGAATATATCCGTATCTTCTTAGATGTGTATATTTTTGCTTAACTACTGTCTTCTGTTTCCATCTTTTTCCCTCTGCATTAGTTTTCCCAATGTCCATTTGTTTTTCACAGGTCTTCCTTTCTAATTATACCTGCGATAGCATTCCAAGAGTTTTTTCATTCATTGTAACACCTTCCACAAATAAAATCTCAAACATGGCTTTTAAGAGTCTGAACATCCCCTATTAAGCTCATTGCTAGCATCTCCCATTTAGAAAGGAAGAGTGACATAGTAATCAACAACTGCTAAATAAAAACATACTCTACACCAGAGTGCTTTGCCTGATTGTTTGAATTCCAGATCAGTTACCCAGCATGAGGCTGAACTCTGTAAAAAAAGTATCTCAAGGAAGGTATCTTGAAACTTGAAGCTCACCTTTGTTCCTTCTTCCACCAAGCTAACATGTATTTTCTTTTGGACATCTTCTTGAATGTCTTTAAGTAATATGGTAAAAGTCTTTTTCTCAGTAGACAAAGAAACAGCAGATGTCGTGTACACAGAACCATCCTCTAAGATTCTGAAGTTCCCATCACTGGAACTGACAGACTCTGCAGTCTGAAGGCATTCTTTCAAATCAACTGTAAGAAAAATTATTCAGACAATAACTTAAGCAGCAGAATAATAATATCCCTCAAAAAACCAAACCAAACCAAAAAACATTCTCCAAGTAAAAATTATATTTACTGATACATGGAGTCTTCAAAAAATTTGGTCATACAGTATTACAGCATTTAAGGATCTAAATATAGGTTTTAGAACCAATTTATGCATTCAGATTTGACCCAGTCTACACGAATCGCCACACTTGTGTCCACAGGAGTTTCCTAAAGGACATGGGTATACATGGGTATCTCTTAAGACACAAATACACTGGTAAAATTATTGAGGATGGAAGTTCACTAGAGATGAACTAATACATTTAAATGCAAAAAACATTGTAGACACGCTCATTATTGGATCAGTAGCTATTATATTTGCCTTGTGCTCCATGCCCCATGAAATAAGTGAAGATGATGAATTAATGCAAATGCCCAATGGAGATACTACATCTCGGAAGTTTTGCCCTCAGGAGGAAAGCAGTGACTGATATGTGATTTAGTAGTCTTGGGAGGGCAAAGGCCTTTAAATTATGAGGCAGACAGATGGGGGAGATAAAGACTAACTCTAGAACAAACAATTGCCAATTTTTTAATATGTGCATGATAGAATCCCATGCAGTTTATGGAAGTACCAGGTAAGTTCAAGCATACTTCTTGAGGATTTTTTTACTGCCTTGCTATTATTTGTGGCTAAAATAAACTTTAATGCATGTCACAAAACTTGGTTCATTGGAGAGTAATTTGGCACTACAGATGGAGAAAAAAACAAAATCAGAGTAAAATATAATGAAACTGTATTAGGACCACAGCTCTAAGAAAGAATGATTTGGCACCCTGAAAAAGATGAAGGCCAGGGACCTAAACTCTAGACAATTGACCTTTGCAGAGTACAAGAGTTGTCAGTGTTCTCAAACTCAAAACTTTTCAATACTCTTTCAATGATATCATAGTGGATGGGGCCTTGCTTTATGAAAGTTGAGTGCAAAAATTCCCAGAGTACAGCAGATACGTAATTTCAGTTTATTTTTAATAAACTACATTTCACTTTCCTTTCAAGAATGCAAGAGGAGATGGGAAGCATAATTTTAAACACGATGTGATTTTACCTTTTCTTATGCTATTAACTGGAAACTAGGAAATTCAACATTTCCTAGACTTTCTATGGCAGTGTGGCCGTGAATCCTCTCCCTTGTCAAACTGTACAATGACAATTTAGTGTTGACGAGAATACCGTTGCATCACTTAGGTGTCTCATACTGCTCCGTATTACAGCCTTGCATTTCCAAAAATACCAGACTAGAGAGTTTGCTTCTGATGACTATGTGAGTCAGCATTATGTTCAGTTACGCATAACTTTGTGGGATCTTCTTCCTTTACAGATTCTCATACGTTTTTTAAGTCAGAAATATAAAAAAAAAAAACCCTTACAACAACCAGGAAAATCCTTACTTGTTTTATTGTCAAGGTATGGTCCTTGTATCAATACAAAACATATTATGCTTTCTCAATAAATGTGTAAGTAATGTCATTCAAACTTTAAAGGTTTTGTTTGCGGGGAAAAAGTAAGTTCAGAAAGAAAGAAAAGGAATTTCTTTCACAGTACTGTAATAATGTGACGTTTTGTTTTTATATAAATCAAGTTTATTACCACAGAGAAATGCTAGAGTCTCTGAGAACATGCTAAATACTTAAACAGCTGTAGCAACCTTTCATTTTAAAACTTAACAGTAAGGTCAGTGAACTTTCATTTTTAAAGCTAGATTTTCTGAGCACTTGTATTGTGATAAACTACCAATCCACTATATTTTTTCATCCTGTTGGAATGTAGACTAGGGTTCCAGACTTGGAGCACACTTCTCCGCTGTCCTAGGACTCAAACAGGCCACCTCCGAATCCTCAAATTCAGACTCAGGCTGCACAGAAACCTGTAGCAGCTCCTATGCCACACCTTTTAAAAGCTGCCTTTCAGAAACTGGTCTGAAAGAATAAAAAAAAGGGGGAAAAAGAAAAAGAAGAGCAGAGCATTTTCTGGTGTCCCCTGCGCACTGCCCTAAACTAAGCCAGACAGGAGCACTCTCTCAACCCAATGTGCACACAGGACACCTTCGCAACACGTTCCCGTGCATGCCCTCAATGCCCCAGCACCACTGAGAAGTCAAAGCCATGTTTCACAGAGCAGCAACTTCTGGGTGCTTAATTGTGTGGGTTTTGTCTTTTTTTTTTTTTTTCTTTTCCATTACCCAAATGACTTACTGCCTTCTTCATAGGGATCTGTGAGTTACGAGTGCACTTTGGAATATTAAGCCATTAATTTAAATACTAGGCCCTAGACTCCAAATTTTGAAAACATTGAACTCTGCCCTTCTAGCTTTAAACACTGAAAGCTGACAATAGCTGTTTACACAAATGCCAAATGGATGCACAGTGCCAGTGTTCAAATCCGTAATAAACATAGGGCGTATCCTTCATAAAAAAGCTGATCCGGCTGTTTAACTGGCTGTCCAGTCATCCATTCATTCCATTAAAAAAAAAAATCAACAACAAAAAAAAGTCTCCTTCTTAACAGCCCTTTAAAGGCTCCTGTTAACAGCCTCCCTGGCAAAAGTGCAATGTTGTAATGTTACGATGGGCGTCCCGCAGTTTCTCACCTCTGCCAACTAACGTGTCAGCCTCTAGCTCAGAAGGAACATGAAAAATGACTTCCTTGCAAGCTTCACAGCACAAACTCAGTACCTAGAAAACAAATTAAGAGATCAGGAAAAAAAAAATTACACGCTATTTTGAATAATATCTACAGTTACTGAAGCTGCCTTTGGTTTGTTTGGTTTTCAAGACAAGCCGGTGAAAAGGTACAGAAAGCATTCTTCAGCTAAGAAGACAGGTACAGTGCAGCATATAAAGCTTCAAACTGGAAACACCATCTGACTACTACTCCTGGATCCATTTGTGGACTGTGGTTTGTTTGGTTGGGCTTTTTCTTCTTCTAAAATCACAGCAGCACTGACATGAGCAGCACGAGTTCCCTTTGACCAGATGATTTCACCTACGCTATCACTTTAGTAGTAGAAAGATAAAAAACAGCTTCCCTGTGCACTCCCTTCAATAACTTTCTTGGCCAAGGTCTCTTTAAGTATTAAGGTTCAATCCATCAACACTCGGTTTGGTAGAACCATGGTGATGCTTGACATTAAAGGGACAAGTGTCTTATTAAAACCACATGACGACACTTGCACTTACATATCACTTTGCATCTTCAAAGTACGTTCTCAACAAACTAATTAAATCTAGCTTCAGCAATTAGATATGACATAAATAAAACGTGTATCACAGCAGTCCACTCCCATATAACCAGTTACAAAATGGGGTCCTCCTCAAAATTCAAATGATAATAATGATAACCAAACCTTTTTATAAAAAGAATCAGGTGGAGGTACAAAGATTTTCCTTAGCATGCAGCAATTTAGTCCTGACCTCAGATTTTATATATATATATATATATATATATGTGCATGCGTATATGCATCTTACCTAGTTTCTAACCAGACATTTAAAATTGTAATCCAAAAAATCACACAGCCCATTAAAAGAAGAAATACAGAAAGGAAAATAAATTTATTCACCCTTTTAAGTACATTTATTCTTTCAGGATTAAAGTCCAGAAAAAAAGAAAGTGGGGTTTTTTTCCACATACCTTTAGGATTAAAGGTATAAAGAAGCAAATAGCTAATGGGAATTCTGAAAATGACTTGTGAGTCATTAATATTTAAATAAAAGAACTTTAAAATCTTTAAGACATTAGGGACCTTTAGAAAAACCATGATCAGCTAAAAAATAAAGTTGCAATATAGAACTTAATCATTGCATTAAAGCAATTTAAATGCTGTGCCTGCATCATAAAAGCTTTTCACACTGTTCCTTTTATACATATATTCACAGACATAAAGACAGGTATATATAAAACAATCCCAGGTATATATAAAACATCCCTGCTTATGTATTAGTGGGCACTTCCCTTATTAACAGACACTTAATAAAACACTCTCTGCTGACCGACACTGTATTAGTTTTTAAGTTATTACCAATCCCGCCCTCTTCTTGCATTGTTCTATGAGATTTTAAAAATCACTGGCACCTAATTCTGCAATAGCAATGCCAAGCTGGTCTGATGTCAGCACGAAGAATTACCGAGGAGCTGAACAAATGGAAATGGTAGTTATTCGTGTCTGTCAAGAAATAAGGAAACACCAGGTAAAAATAAGCTGCGCTGGTCGTTTCACTTCATACAAAGAAGACACTTGAGCAGGATTTGGGGTTTTACTACTTGACAGAAGAATTGGTTTTTTGGGTTTTTTTTAAGTAGAAGCATGAGCAAACTCGCTTGGGTTTCTTTGGGTTTTATTATTAATATCCCAGCAAAGGCAGGCACGCATAAGTGTCTGGAATAGTAACATTTTAATTAAAATGTACATTTATAATTAATATTAAAATAATAAATCCAGTGCTTCAACACGACCAAGTTGTGGAATTCGGGGTTTTTTTTCTTTCAGGCTCAAACGAGCATCTGCCTTCCTTTTGCGAGCGCAAAGATAACAGGGAAGAAAGAGTGAGAAACAAAGGACAAATCACTTTCTCTCGTCGGCTGAACACAGAAAAAGCGAGAACTCTCCCGCTCCCCCGGCAACCGCCTTTCCGCGGGTGACAATTACGTACAGATACAGTAAACCGAAGGGAAAGAAAATCGCTGGAACTGCTCAATGCCCAGGCTAGCTCCTCCAGAGCAGCCTAACACGCTCCGCACACACAGCCCTTCCCATGGAAAAGGGACAACTTTCGAGGTGGTGGGGGGGGGCGGGAGGGGGTGGGCACTTGGGGAAGATTTAAGTAAAATGCACCGCGGTTGCATTTTTTTCCCGTGCAATACCAGAGGTGGCATCTGCCCACCGCGTAACCTCACGGCGCGCTTCAAGAGCCACCCAGCCACCACTCCGACAGTTAAACCAATAACCAACCAACCGGTTTTCTCCCTTCGCCGAAGCGGGATTCACCATCCCCCCTTCCCCCTCCCCAGTTTCTCCCGCACCCCGAGATGCGCCCGGGGATGCGCCCCGGGGCCGCGCAGCCACCGCGCTCTTCTGCGCGGAGCGCGGACCGCCAGCCGCTCCTGAGCCCGCACCCGAGCGCGTCCCTCGCAAGGACCCCGCCGAGGGGAAATCTCGCTGGGAATAAAGAGCCGGAGATCAACTCCCTCAAAAGTTTCCCCTCTGTGCCGCTCGCCGGCGGTGAGGCGAGGAGCAGCGCGGGGGGAAAGCGCCGCGGCACAGCGCGGCACAGCGCGGGAGCGGGCTGCGCGCCCCCGGGGCGCACTGCCGCCGGCCCACTCCGCTCCGCTCTCCCCCCGCGCCCACCCATTCACCCCACTCACTCACCAGGAGGCCGAGGACGAGGCGAGGGGCTGCGGGGGCCATGGTGCGCGGGGGGGTGCAGGGGAAGCGGGGAGCCGCCGCCGTCGGTGCTGCCGCGGCTAGCAGGCGAGTGCGCGGTGGTGGTGCCGGAGGAGGCGGAGGTGGCGCGTCTCCGCGGCAGGCCGTCTCCCTCTGTCCCCTCCCGTCTGCCCGAGGAGCCGGCCGGTGGGGAGGGTGGGACCGCGCGCAGCAGCGGCGACTTTAATTACTTTTTTTTTTTTTTTCCCTTTTTGAGTAATGCCTGTCCCGGGCACGGCGCTGGGACACCCCGCCCGCCATGCCCTGCCCTGCCCGCCCACCTCCGCGGAGAGGCGCTGGACGGCCCCTCCCCTCTCCGCCCCGCCCCTCCGCGGCGCCGGCTGTACGCGGAGCGGCGCGGAGACGCGCCCCGGGAGGCTGATCGCTGAGGCATCCGCACCCGCCTGTCCCAGCGTGCAGGTCCCGGGTGACCTCCGCCCTTGTCCGTCCTGCAGCGGCCTCCAGTCCCGAGCTCCGCGGGGCGCGGCGCAGCGCAACTCGGGCAGGGTCCGCGTACGCGGATCCCGTCCCGTCGGGGCGGTGTCAGCTCCAGGCCGCCATCGCACACGTCTGACCGGCCGGGTCGGGAGAGGCGAGCGCTGTTAGAGCGTGGTTACCGGGAGCGAAACCCTCGGGTTTTCGGGCGGATTTCTTTTTTCGGTGCTTTGCTTTGCTTTGCTTTGCTTTGCTTTGCTTTGCTTTGCTTTGCTTTGCTTTGCTTTAGTGTGGGACTTGATGTTCTCCGGAGCGTTTCACAGTAGCTTCAGATACCTGAAATCAGCAATGATGAGCCCAAAAATGTGGCTGTGTGCGCAGCAGGTGGGCTTTCAAAGAAGTGCTCTGCCATCGAGGACCTCCCAGCCTGAGGAAGGAATGGCGTTGCCATTGCAAGCCAGAACATACAGGGCTTTTTTCAGTGTTTGCTTCACAGTCTATTCATCTGCCAGTCATAAAGCACCTAAGAAAGGAATGGATCAGCAGATACTTTTCAATATTTGTTTACATTCAAAAGCACCATTAAGAAGCAAAAATCCTTTGCACCTTACAGAGTCTCACTGTTTCAGGCTAATAAGGGCATCAATGACCTGCTTGCATTTGGAAGACCTTCCTGTACTCCTTGAGTAAGGTCATCAGCATTGTGGATCACGAAAAGATACGAGGGAGTGTAACCATGAAGCAGTTGCAGAGGGATGCTTACATGTTTGCATGGGTATGAGAACGGCTGAAATGGCTGAAACAGCAGACGTTTCCCCCTCTGGTTGTATGGGCAGTCCATAGGGCACACACTACGTAAATTCTTTGGGCATAGGCCTCTGTGATAACACACACAACTGTGGGCTGCAGTACCCCCATGGCATGTTGGCGTTGCAGGCTGTCTCTGCTGATGGCCACACTGTAATATACATTGCTCAAGGTGAGGAATAGTGGCTGTAATGTTTCTTTTTGTTGTTGTTGTTGTTGTTTCCAAGTACCAAGGCCCTGTTTGTCTTAAGAAGCAACCTTGTATCCCTGGCCTTCAGGTAGCTTCACCTGGTGTGTCCCACCTCAGGTGTTCATGTAAGCACACAGCAAGAGCCTCTGCAGTCCCCTGCAGCTGTACCCAGCCCTTCACTTTTCCCTAGCGGGTTTTGCAGCTGGGCGAGAGAGCACGAGGCCTAATTTCTAAATATTTCAATTTATTATGCTCAGTTCAAGCACTTTTAGACAGAAAGTAAATTTGCCTGGACCTGTAATAATTTCCAAATGTAATAACCCAGAATACTCACCTTGTGGTCAGAACTTCAGTTTTTGAGCTTTTTAATTTTGTTTAGTGTCAGTGTGGGACAAACACACAGCTGTCAGAATGTGTGCCTAGAGCCAATTGACCCAGACTGTCTATTGCAAAGCCCTAATTAACAATCCTACAACTCTGTCCCAGCTTCGTACCACTCTTGTTTTCCTCCTCCTACGTGCTATTCAGTACTCTCAGTAACACATCAGACCCCTACGCTGAATGTGATGCTCCTTCTGCAGTTGCAAGTCCAAGGGGAGACTGGGCAAATACCAGCCAAGGAGGGAACATGGTGCCCTCAGCCCAAGGCCACTGGAAGTGTCATACCTGACAGCCTTGTTCTTACTTTTCATGGATATTGACTTACAGCCACGGCTGGGGAAAGCATGTTGGGCTGACTAAGCTGTTGGGTCTGACACAACGTGGTTGATCATTCACATGCTCCTCCTGTGCTTCTGTGAGCTTCTCCCAGAAAACTCAGAGCCTTCCTCAGCGTAATGCCAAAGTCGCTATGCTGTTCAAAAATTCAGTTGGAAATTCCACCTGAATGAGTAAATGCCTATTCTTCGTAGCACTTTTTGGAGTCATTCACACCGCCTTCATCACCAGGAAGCATTTGTGCAGCAGAGAGGTATTTGAAAATGGCCTGGCCTGCCAATCAGTAGAGTTACGTTGTGTAACTTCAGTAAATCCCTGCCCTGTTTGCTATGTGTCTGTGAGCTTATGGACACATTTCAAAGCTTTTGTTTGAATGTGAGAAATCTCTCATAGCTGCAGCTCTGAATTACCTTTCTTCCTCTGCAGTGGTTTTGACCATCAATGTGCATGGATATGCTTGTATCTGAAGTTCCTATGAGTGCGTTTGAAGGGCTGGAGTCAAAGAACAAGAATATGAGAGGAAAAGCAATCCATTGTTTCAAGCTACCTTGAGCACAGAAGCCCAACACATGTCTACAACAGAGTAACATCACTGCCAGGTAAATCCTCCAGCAGTGTTAAGTAAAATGTTTATTAGCATTATACATCATAGACGTGGGGGAAAAAGGTAAAAATAAAGGTTACTTGTAATTTGGTCAGTTTGGAGCCCACTTTAGCGTGAGCAATTATGAAAGTGGAGGCTGAGTGGGGACATGAATACATAGGAAATACCAAAGATCTTTTAGCATGACATGGAGAGAAGTTCTATCTCACAAATCAACTGCAATATAATGCTGGGCTCTGAAGCATGTTGCTAAATTTCACTAGTCCTAAATAGCAATGTAAGACAGTTCAAAAAGTTTGATGAAGCCCATCACCAAAAATCTCCAGGTGAAAACTGCAATAAGAGGAGAGGTTTTATTGGGGTTTAAAACAGGGCAGTAAATATTTGGAAAGAAATAACAGACACCCCTTTATGTTTAATTTTACATATTCTCTGTAACTAGAGGTACCTTAATATAGTGAAAACACCTTGCAATTCTATTAACCAGTTTCATAAAAGGATTAGGAGAATAATAAAAAAGGGGTATAAAAAAAGCAACAGGAGAAGATTGTGGTTATGAAGACTAAGTGGAGCAGGATTCTTGAACTTAGAAAAAAGAAGTGGGTGTGGTATGTTAGAGGTCTACACATTTGGTAATGAGACAGAGAAGATGAGTTGGGAAGGACAGCTTACTGTTTCTCATAGGCAAGTACCAGAATAATTAGAGCACAGATATAAAAAGCAGTACCACCTTTGGTTCAGAAAGTTGTAAAAAGCTTGTTGTTGAAAGCTGGCCGCTGTATGCCAGGAAGGAACATGCAATATTTTCTAATTTCTACTATTTTTCTCTAAAATCAGCAACTTTCCGCTGGTGGGGGCAGCAGACCACTGAGTTAGAAGACAGAACCTGTTCTTTGTGCTTCCTTTGGTAGTTCAGCTTACGTTCCTGTCTGGCTGTGCTCAGACACTCAAAACACTGTGGAGCAACATAACACCGACAAAGGATCAGGAAAACATTGAAGCCACTTATCCCTGTGCAGCCGGATGGTGCAACCTTTGCTAGTCAAGTAACCAAGAACCTGCAGCCAAATGTTTATGTTGGAAGCATCCTTGGATGTGAAATTTGCTTCCTTGGTAGGCCACCTCAGAAGACAGAAGCCCAGTGCATATTTTGGTCAGGGGTTTCAGTTACTGTGCATTGTTAATAAAATGTGCTAAATGTTCTCAATTTAGGTCAGGCATACTAATTGCCTTTAAGGGTGCCTGAACAATAAACAACAATGACCCTAAGTGAGAAACTAATTACCTTTGAAAATCTGGCTTTCTTAATCATCAAAGATGGGATAAGGCTCATCTTTAATTTAGAGAATAATTATTATCAGTGGTCTGAAGCTTTACACCTTACTCATTCCCACATGAGGACTGGATTGAATAAGACCGGAGCTTACAGCCTTACGCTTTTGCACTTCTGTCTTTGTCATAATTAAAAGCATGCTCTGAAATTTAAGTTGGAATCTCCTATTTTAAATTTGCTTTCATTTAAATATTTGTCTAAATATTGCTACATCAGTTTTACATCTCAGTGTAATAAAATACATCTTCTGTACGTAAGCTAGTTTTTCTTGTTTGTGCTTAGTAATTATCACTATTACTCTTACATGAAAACCACTATTTGCCTAACAAAGGGTGCACTTCTCGTGATCTGAGTGTACCTGTTGTCACAGCAGATCTTGATTTTCATGTACTGTTTTTTGGAACTGAGAAATGATGGGGATATTTCATTGTTGTATTTCAAACAAACGCTAGATAATTTCTTTCTTTGCCAGTTAAATATATATATATTTACCTCCAGATCTTTATGTTAAAAAAGGAGATATTTTTTAGAAATTGAGGCATTTCATGAAATAGGTTTTGTTTTAATAATGTAAGTTCAGAGATAATTAATGTTTAAATTAAATCAAAATAATCTATTAAAATTGTTCCAGAATATTTAAGACTTGTATTTTAAAAGTAAAGTCTCTTCAGGTGAAATGCCAGAAAAATAATACCTGCTGTGTCAGTTTATTGGCAGAATATTCTGCCTCTAAGTGGCAATGAAGGAAGTACTGAAGTTTTTCTTGCCATGTACAGGCCAAAACCAAGAACACGGGAAAGCAAAGAGATCATGTTAAAAGTAGCTTCTTCAAATTTAAATCAAAAACATGGTATAAACATATACACATAACAAGTTACCTCTAAATGCTACTGCTTCCTCTTTTCTTTAGGTACAAGAAATGGCAGAGAAGCTTCTACAATACGTGACGTGATCTAGGCAGTCAAGTGGTAGCTGTGAAAACAACTAGTTGCATTTAAAACCAGCTGATCTGTACGATTACCAAAGCATATGTATTTGTTTTCTAGAAGTGTACACACTAGGTTCTGATAGGGAAAAGCATAAACAGCTTCCAGTGCAGAAACCCCTCACAGTAAAGGTTAGGGCCATTTCTCAGGAAGTCTTAAGGCATTACTTGGGGACATTTGAAAGGCAAGTGAAATCTTAGGAGTTATTAGGTAAAGAGGACGCAAAATTGAAAACACAGTCATACCACTGTGTAAACCCACAGATTTACTCTTTGATTACTGCATGCTGGTCCCAGTCATCTCAGAAAACATCTATGGGAGCCAGAGAAGTCACCAAGAATGGAAATAAAAATGGGTGTTTTTCATATACTGAAATGTAATGTAGTATCAGCAGTGGAAGATGGTGGAAGTTCAAATGTCTGAGGAAGAGGACTAGGACAGAGATTTGAAATCTAAGAAGTGACATACAGAGAAAATTTGGGAATGTTTAGTTAGTTTCTCACTAGCTGAGAATTTAGAAGGTATCAATGGAAATGGTTATGCAATGGACATACAATGAATAAACCCAGGTACTTCTATCTGTACAGTAAATAATGAAATTGTGCCACTCAGTGCTGTCATATTATGGAGGACAAATATGTCAGAAAAACGGTAAGAGAAGAATAACACATGGTGTGCTCATCAGTGGTTGCTAGAGACACAGGTCTAAACCCCTCTGCAACTGTAGGAGTCTCAAAATACCGATTGGCAGAGTTGGAGAGTGTACAGGGAAAAGACCATGCCACACATGCTTTGCTTCTTATTCTTCCTCCTAAACATCAGTTGCTAACTGCTGTGAGAGACAGAATGAATTTAACGGGCCTTCAATAGGATGTGGTAAAGCAGTTTCATTTTATTCTTCTCTCATAAAGTCTGTCTGTTGAATTTGCCCGGAGGTCTAGCAGAGGGGAGAGTGTTAAGTGCTATGAGACAAATGTAGTTCCTTGCTTTTTAAGAAGCTCATAGGGCGCATTTGAAGTCCATATTTAGTTTCTGTATCACACTTTCTTCTCTATTTTCCTGGTTGCATATTAAGAAATGTATTTAAGAAAGTACTGTATCCACATGGAAAAAATAATGACAATGAAAATAGCTTGTTGGATATTTTTTACACAGGAAGTATTTGTTCTGCACAGCTTTATTTTGTCTTACATCAAGGATGCTTAGTAAAATTGCATAGGAGGGGCTGGTATGGGAGTTGCTGGAGTATTCATCGAATATTTTTTTCATGGTCTATCTGTACTAATCCTATGACTCCTTTTTACTCACGTCAGGTATCAAAACTGAAACTCTATATCCATATTCCTTGCATGTAAGAGAATAATTAGACATCACTTGAAGAAGTTACTTTGAAAAGAAAAGGAGCACTTCCCTAATACACTTGATAGTTTTTATAGTCTGCAAAACAGAATTGAATATGGGTAGTAAAATCTTGAAACTATGAGAAAAATACGTAGTAGCTTGAGTTATGGGAAATTTTAGATTTCCTAGACACAGTTTTGGCCAAAAAAAATGCTAACAGGTTGTATTTGTCATCAATCATACCATGATAGCAGCTCAGGTACTCTTGGAGACAATACTGGGCAGATTTCTTTACTGAGGTATCACTGAACTATTAATAATGCCATGTAAATGTAATTCTGCCGTGTTACATTTAGTTTAAAAGCCATCAATCCTTAAGAGCAGGGACTGAGCAGTGCGAAAAATTTGGGAAAGTGGTCTTGGAGTGAGGGATCACAGATAGATTCAAAACTCCTACAGTGTATTCAATTATAAAGTGGACAAACAGGCGGAGAACAATTAAAGCTTCAGATTTCAGGAGACCAGGCTTTGAGGCTCTAAAGAAACTGGGGCACCCATGGGCTGAAATGTGGAATCACATCAAGATAAAATTTCACTAGTCGAGGCTTGAGTTTCAAGCAGAAGAAATGCATAGATAGAGAAGAACTATGGACCTGTGTGGACCACTAAACACCTAGCACAGGACATTGTAAGCAATCAGGGAATTTCCTGGAATGAGAAGGTTGTCCATCTACAGGTCACAAAGTACAAAATATACAGTGAGAATGGCAAAATACCTGTCTGAGCTAGATCTTTCATAGAAACTAAAGGAAATCATAAGACGGTTTCTAACCATGGTACTATAAAGATAGCATGAAGGGGACAAGTGGGACCGTATCCTGAGGATTGGGTGGAGATTAAGGGATAGTACATGTCACAGATCTTAATGCTTTACCTGTGTTTTAATAGAAAAAATATGTATACAATTAAGGAAAGATTATCCAACAAGGATAGGAAATGGAAATGATCACATCCATGGTGGATACAAAAATAAGCACTGCAAAATGCTTTATGGGAGCAGTAAGCATTTCACATAAGCATTATGTGAAATCTAAATGTTCTGGATAATGTCCAGTAGCGGTGATTTTAAAAGAGCTTGCAACTTGGGGAGTGGTTCCCATTAGAGCACAGTAAGTTTGATGATGTATCTGATAAAGAAAAGAGGGATATCCAAAAGAGTTCTTTAATTAGCCTTAATACAGTCTGCTCTAACAGATTTTGAAAGGAAGGGTAACCAAGAATGTGAAGATTAAATAAAATAAATTCAAAACCATTTTGACAAAAGTACATTGTGTCATGTTATAGTATATCTTTCTTTGGTATCCTTTAGATGGGATCAGTGCAGTCATTTTAATAACCTAGATTTAAGTAAAGCATTGATTCAAATGAATTTAAATTAATATCAAAGGAAATTAAATGAAGGTTGGAATTAAAACAAGGTCTATGGAATGTAGCATAATAGCTAAAGGGAAGACTACAATGAGATACACTGATAAGAGAGTTGTCCAGATGGATAGAGACTAGAAATTATATTTTCCAAGAGCCAGTCTTGGAACAAGCTCTACTTAATACCATTATTCACTATACTGCTTTAAAAAATTTAGATTAATGCTTGCATTAATAATCCATGGTATGAGTTAAGGAACACTTGAAAAATCCTGCCAGTGCTGATAGGAACAGGGGGCTCACGTTGTAAGCTAGAATTTTTGATCTTAATTGAAGGCTTATCAACTGCAGTTGGTACTTCAGGAGAGGGAACTAGATTCATTGGCAGATCACAAGAGTACTCTCCTATCTAGAATGGCAGGGAGTGATTTTAAGATGACAAAAATATTTTTCAGTAAAGAGTGAGGAATTTTAGTGCTATGGTACATAATATTAACAAGATGTTCTTTAAAATGTTATTTATCATCCATGCATATAAAATAATATAAATTTGAACAGAGATAAAGAAAGGCTAATATTATAATTGGAGACGGTATTTTGGAAGATTAAAAAGTCTGTTTAAGCTATGAAAGTGAAAGTTTTAGAGGAGATTTTTTTTTTCTTTAAAACTCACCTGAATAAGCATCAGAGCTGGAGAGTTTCAAAAGGCATTGGATGTATAATTCTGTGACTATTAAAAGACTGAATCTATGTAGGTGCTTTTCAAATGAAGTAAATAGACAAGAAAACTTCATTGTTTAAATATGAGGCTCATGGAATTTATAAAGTGTATTAAAGACTCATATTTGCTTTTAATATCCTGGTAATGCTTGTTGCACTGTCATTTATTGTATTAAAGTTTATCCCATGGATCATAGATTCACTTAATCTTTACATGAGACAGGAAGGATTTGTTACAAGTTTTGCTGCGCAGCTGGGACTCCATGGGAATTTTTATTCCTTTACTTTGAAGCTTAGAAGGTATCAAAGACTGAAAACCGTCAGGGATAAGGTATCAATCACTAGACTTAGCATCAGAAAGTAATTTTTCCCTCAGATCCAGTATCATAAGCACTTTATTTTTTGCATCTTTTTCCAGAATGCCTGATATTTTATTTCTTTGGATTGGTTCATTTAATAATATTTAATGCTATGAATCTTTCTTGTTGCAAAGTAGCATTTCTTCTCTCTCCAGGTAGGGAGAACATGTGGTCAGGGCAAACAACAGCAAACAGCAAATGTTTGCCTTGTGGTTTGTTACTGAAATTTTTGAGCATGTAAGAACAGTGATAGCAAGGGAAGCCACCTTGCAGTCACAGTAAAGGACCTCACTAACACTCTCTGCTTCTCTGGGTCATGAAGCAGCGAGTGAATAATGACTGAACTCAAAACATCTTTGAAGAACATACAGCTTTACTTGGGCACCAAAGTGAGATTTTGTACAATTTTGATTGACCAAGTGTGTATTGTATATGTCAGATAATTGCAACAATATTTTGTCTGTGTAACATCTGTTATTAGTATTATTCCACTTTAATATCTAGACTCCGGTTTCTATTTACTGTTGAAGTTTTAAGGTCCTGGACATGTCCTCATCCACATGGAGGAGCGACTGATATGGCAGAGGGTCATGCTGCCATCCAGCAGGATCTTGACAGGTTGGAGAAATGGAACCTCATGGAGTTCAACAAGGGGAAATGAAGAGTCCTGCACCTGGGCAAGAACAACCCCATGCACCAAAGGACATGGGTGTCCTGGTGGACACCATACTGAATATGCAGTGTGCCCTTGCTGGAAAGAAGGTCAGTGGTATCCTGGGCTGCATTAGGAAGAGCATTGCTGGTAGGTCAAGGTGATCCTTCCCCTCAGCTCAGCACTGGTGAGGCCTCATCTGGAGTACTGGGTCCATTCTGGACTCCCCAGTTTGAGAGAGGCATAAACATACTGGATGTATTTCAAGAAAGGGCCATGAGGATGATTAAGAGACTGAAGCACCTCACATACAAGGACAGGCTGAGAGGGCTGGGACAGTTGAGCCTGGAGAAAAGAAGGCCCAGAGGGAGGGGACCTCATCAGCATATATAAACATGTGCAAGGAAGGTGCAAAGAAAACAGAGCCAGGCTCTTTTCAGTGATGCTCACTGACGCAAGGTGAAGGGATGGCTCCTAGAGTGATCTGCACTTTGAAGTCCAGCTGTGTAGGTCTCAATAGTCAGGACTCTGTGTGGCTTCAAGTATGAAAACCTTGCCCTGCTGAAGTAATTAGCAAAAATCCCATTATTTCATTCCCAGGTTTTCCTTAATTAATATTCAATAATGTTTAAGTTTTGCTCTTGCCTTTAGTTCTTTCTTTTCCTCTGCCTCCCTCTCCTTTCCTTTTAAAATCATAATATTCCTGATTTGCTGACAGTACCACATCAGTGTATCCTCTCAACTCACTAATAAGCTATGTTTTTTTAATTTGTCTTGCATTTACAGAATCATAGAATGTGTTAGGTTGGAAGGGACCTCTAAAGGTCATCTAGGCCAACCCCCTGCAGTAAGTAGGTACATCTTCACTAGCTCAGGTTGCTCACAGCCCCATCAATCCTGACCTTGAATATCTGCAGAGATGGATACTCCACTACATCTCTGGGCGACCTATTCCAGTGAATCTACCATCCCTCATATTGAAGAACTTTTTCCTAATATCTAACCTAAATCTCCCCTTTTCGAGTTTAAAACCATTACCCTTTGTCCTACTGCTACATGACCTTGTGAACAGTGCTTCCCCAGCTTTTCTGTAGACACCTTTCAGGTATTGGAAGGTTGCTGTAAGGTCCATCTACAGCCTTCTCTTCTCCAGGCTCAACGACCCCAAGTCTCTCAGCTTGTCTTCATAGGAAATGTGCTCCAGCACTTAGATCGTTTCTGTCGCCCTTCTCTGGACACACTCCACATGTTTGATGTCCTTCTTGTGTTGAGACCTCCAAATCTGGACACAGATGGGAGATGAGATCCCAGGTGGGATCTCACAAGAACAGAGTAGAGGGGCAGAATTACCTCTCTCAATCTGCTGGACACACTTGATGCAGCCCCGGATGTGGTTGGCATTTATGATAGTATACGTATTCTGAACTTTGCTAAAAATGCCATTAAATTCCCCAGCATAAAAAATTAGGACTGACTGTGTTCTTCTGTCATTTTACCTGGTACAATTTCCCAGACTTTAATTTTTGCACTGTGGAAAACTCCGGAAATTTAAGAGAATCTGACATAAGCTTTCTTTAGTTCTATGCTCTGCAAAAATAAAGTTGAGAATACTTTTTAGGAGATAACCTTTATGCATACTTGTATGTGAACATTAACATTGTCCTTTAACCTTAGCAAATATTGGGCAAATATTTATACATAGACCATATGATTAACAAGGTGTTATTAAGGATGCCTTTAGAATGTGGATTACCATAGAATAATTGCCAATTGCAGCATAACAGTAAAAATTATAGCATCATTTTTAACAGGAAGTATTAACAAACTTTTTCTATAATGGTTTTGCTTTGATTATACACTGTAGGAATGTAGTAACTGACGTAGTAATGATGAAAGGAAGCTAATAAAAAAGCAGTACTGTGATGTGGACAGAGTAGGACAAAGGGTAAGAGGATTTAATATCAAGGAACTAAATCTAAACACCTATTTTAATGATATAGAATTCTGATCAGAGTATGGAGACAACTATTATAAAAGTAGTGAAAAAGCCTTGCTGGAACACAGCAGAAGGTGAAAGTGGCAGTCTGACATTGAAAACTTGCCAGAAAAACTGTTTAACTCCAATTATTATATCAAACACAATTTGTTCAGGAAAATATGGGACTGTAGTTCAAATTTGTATGTTACTATATTTTTCTGGCAAAAGAGTTGACTAAGTTCCTAATACCTTAGTCTCTCGTTCAGCCTGGTTTCTATTGAAGATAGAGCTATAATTTATGTGCACATCATTGAATCGAGACATGTTCCACTGTTCTCTTTCCTACAGCATCAGATGAATACTTTTTCTGGAAGGTGAACCTTTCCAGAAGGGGAATTCTGAAAGAGAAATTTTAGTATTTTTATGTATGTCAGTAACATCATGAACAACGATTGCACATGAGACCAAAAGCCAGAATGAAAATGACTCACAACCATTTGGGATTCTGTGTGCAAATACAGAATTGCCCAAGAACATTTCTCTCTTTTTCTGTGCAAATTATTTTTTTAGGTCATCTGAGGATTTAAACAAAATCACAGAGTTAATTTAATAAATGGAAATATGGGTTTAACGTAATCAAGTATGTCTTCAAACCTTAATTTTCTTATAATCAAGAAAAACTAATACTGTAGAGAAAAGAGTCATTTGGCAATGTTTCTATACTGTGGCACATCAGAAAAACAGAATAGCATTACAGACAGAAGGAAGAAGACGACTAAACAGGTTTTGAAAATATTACATCTGCTACTAGTTTTGTAGCTGTGCTGCTCTGTAATGCTGTTACTACATCTTGTACTGCTACATGTAGTCTGTTTCCTTGCTCTGCTGGATGCAGGTACCCTGGGGAAGGGTATCTATAGGTGTGTTAAGGAGAGGTTATGCAAATATGTAAAGAAAATGAAAAATGTATTACAGAACTTTTTTTTTTTTTTTTTTGCCCAGAGAGGTGGTGGATGCCCCGTCCCTGGAGGTGTTCAAGGCCAGGTTGGATGTGGCCCTGGGCAACCTTGTGTAGATCCAGGCCTGAGGTTGGTGGCCCTGCCTGTGGCAGGGGGGTTGGAGTTTTATGATCCTCGGGGTCCCTTCCAACCCTTGCCATTCTATGATTCTATGATTCATTCTATCAACTATAATGCTTTAGCTAATGAATGACATGCATTAAACTAGTGTGGAGAATCTAAAGACAGCAATTTGCATTGGTAACCAAAAAAGGCCTTTCCTTAGACAACTGTGCATAGACATTTTCATTGCATTTTAATTTTATTTCATTCATTGTTGAGTCACTTTCTCTTCTATAGGTGAATGTAGCAAGTGAAGAGGTTGGCAGTACATTGTTTTACAGCAATTCATCTTTTGTTAGAAGAAAAGTCCCAAGGTTCTTGTGGCTTCTCTTGACTGTTACTTGGAAATCTGTACAAGTCTAACATTTTCCTCTCCTAAATATTTGCATTTAAAACAGTTTCTTAGGACATGTCTCAAAGTGTCCATGTATATGCTCTCCTCTTGGGAATAGCAGAAGTCACAAGGACTTCCCTCTGGGTTTTGTTTTGTTTTCTTTTGGTTTGTGGGGTATTTTTTCTTTTGTTTCCGTAAAGAGTAATAAAATGTGTAGCTATGAAGGATTTCTAAGAGGTACAACCTTTGGAAAAGTTTCTGTAGAGGAGATTGGGAATTGTGAAAGGGCAGTAGTTTTTCTTGTGGGTGAGGAAAAGGGTAACTTGAGCTCAAGGAGAAGAAAAAGGAGGGAACAGAAAACTTTGAAACTCAAATTTCAATGTTATGCTACTGAAATCCTAAATAATATTGTAGACACACTTTTCATTTCACAAATACAGTTTTGACGTATTGCAAAATATTTGTTGCTTTCTAAGCATTTTTTTCTTTTAGCTTGTATAAACTTCTACAAACGTGTTACTGTCATTAAGCCAATTCAGTGAGTGCAAGTAGAAATGTAGGTAAAATGCCCATGGCCAATTTGTTTTAATCAAATGGCAAGTGGAGCTTCATCAAGTACAATTAAATGGCACAATGGTACCAATGCAGGCAACAGCTTGAAATCATGCCAGTATTTTGGCTGTCTTACTATCACTTTTCTGTATGCATGTAGGATTGTTACCAAAAAATATGGAAAAAGTTTGCAAAAGAATGACTGTTTCAGTACGTATAGAATGAAGTGATATAAGATTTCTTAGAGTATTGATTAGACAATGACTGAGGTGAATACTTTATCTCTGTTCAAAAGTATACAATCATGGTCTAACTATTATGCACCCGTGTGACAAGGTTTAGAGGAAAGCATTTCAGGAAGACTTTATACCTTTTAGATCTAATTCCATGAATCAAAAATAAAACCAAATTTTCTTTAATCTCTACTATGTAAATTTTCATTCTGTGAACACTGAGAAAGACTATTCTCTGCGATCTTGCTAGAGCTATTACAGTATCCGCAACATAAATTTTATACCTGATTATCTGATGTTTCTAAATGAAAGCTTTCTACTTAGCATTGTTTTCACTTGGTGTCTTGTCAGTTTTATGTGACCAGCAAAGAATAGAAGCAATTAAAATACTTAGAGAGATTACCTAATTTCAAACAAAAGAAATAATTTGCATTGCAGAAAAACAAGTGGATTGAACATCCTTCTGGGGTTCTTAATCTTGACTTAAATGGATTGTTGTTGGGTCTAACCAATAAAATCTCTATTTTCAGAACTAGTGCAAGTCTTTAAGGTTATTGCCCTAATGTTTACCTGACACTTCAGTTGGCTTCAGTACTACAAGTTAAACTGATTCAGGGTTTGCCTGAATTAATACTAGTCATACATGTGTGATCAATACTAGTCCAAAGAGGTGTAGTCTGAAAATACAAGCTGAAGTCCTTCTACATACCATCCATTGCCATTCTGCAAGGCCAGCTATGACCCTGGTCAAGACACTCTGTCCCATTATCCAGATCAATAATGATGTTTATCAGTATCAGATTCAGTGTCAATCCCTGAAGTACTCCAGTGCTGTCTGGCCTGCAGCTGGCATTTGTGCAGCTAGTTGCAACCCTTTTGAGCCCAGCAGTTAAGCCATTTTTCAGTCCACTGCGCTGTCCACTTATTTAGCCCATACTTTTGACTCGGGATGTTACAGGAAAAAGTGCCAAAAGCCTTGCTAAAATCAGAGCAAAGAACATTCACTGCTTTATTTCTTCCTGTCCAATGAGCTAGTCACTTCATCACAGAAGGCTATCGGGTTTGTCAGACAAGGTATCTCTTTCATAAATTCATGCTTACTATTCCCAGTCACCCTCTCCTCCTTAATGTGTTTGGAAATGGTTTTCCAGGAATACATTGTCAGTTATTTCCTTGGGATGGAGGTGAATATGACTAGCCTGTAGTTCTCATGATTCTCCTTCTTGGCCTTCTTGAAGATAGGAGTGACATATGCTTTCTTACAGGCCTCAGGACCCTCCTGGAATAGCCACAAATGTTCAAAGATAATCAAGAGTGGCTTTGCAATGTCATTAACTAGCTCCCTCAGCGCTGAATCCCACAGATCTATATGTGTTCAATGTGTTTAAATGTTCCCTGACCTGATCTTCCTCCACTAAGGGTAAGCCTTCCTGGCTCCAGACTTCTCTTATGGTCTCAGGGATGTGGAATTGCTGAAGGCAGATCTTACCAGTAAAGACAATGGCAAATATGGTGTTGAGAACCTTGGCCTTTTCATGTCCTGGTGGAGGAATTATACCAGAAGCAGCATGTGAACA
This sequence comes from Laterallus jamaicensis coturniculus, assembly GCA_022605575.1. Classification (NCBI taxonomy): domain Eukaryota; kingdom Metazoa; phylum Chordata; class Aves; order Gruiformes; family Rallidae; genus Laterallus; species Laterallus jamaicensis. The sequence continues at coordinate 85,875 of JAKCOX010000076.1, read as the reverse complement.
GATGTTTCCAATGCCAGGAGTCAACAAAGCACAGTTAATATGACTCTGAGATATACAGATTGGGAAAGAAACAGAAGATTTACTTCTATTAAAGATAGAACGGTAAGAACAGTACTGGAACAAATAACCTGATTTTTGTGGTTAAGAATTTTAAGGCAACAATAAAAAGCTGCAATTATTACTTTAAAATTGGTAGATACTCTGTACTATGAGGGATTTTAAAGCTTCAGCATGTTAAGGAAAAAGGTTAGAGGGAGTTAGAAGCTTGTGCTCCTGAAGATCTTAATCAAACATTATTATGACTTTTCATAATAATTACTTCTTAAGAACAAAAGAATGCTTGAGTATTCATCAAGCACAATTTCCTGGGCCTAGGAGTTGACCTATGATATAAGAAAAGGTCAATAGATCAGATACTGTAACAGGTTTTTCTCTTTAAGTTCTCCAAATATTGAATGGAGATTGGCTGTTATTTTCTGTATAGTGTATGGCACAGAAGAAACAAACCCCAGCTGGAACTTTTAACGGAAGCTGAAGAAAGAAGCAGCATCTTTTATGTTTGGCATAATTTTAGTAATATATAGAAGCACATTCTCCATGCCCTTGAATAAAACTCCTCATAAAGTTCTGCAGTCCTCAATAGCACTTACGGCTGTTTTTACAGTGGTTCCTGCAGTCTTGCCTTGTGCTTGCCCTGGCAGAGCAATTTGTAGCAGCATACAGAGGGGTGTCCACATGCAGGTGCCCTTCCAGTGGAAATCAGGACATAGAGGAAAAGACAGGGTGGCATAGTGGGATGGTTTTGATTTCTGTCAGGACAGGGATGGGTTTGTTTCCTTGATGTTGGGGCACCCCCACGTCTCTCTGTCTAAAATATACATAGGACTGCACCCCCACGTCTCTCTGTCTAAAATATACATAGGACTGTTACACTACTGAAAACCATTTTCAAATAGCAAATAGAATTTACTTTATTAATAAAGAGTAGAAGGATATTTTAAATAAATTCCCATATATGGCTTTGCATATTATTTCCAGATTGCTTACATGCAGTCTTTTCTTTTTATTTTTTTTATTTTCTTTATGATGTTCCCAAAAAATTGCAAATATGTGATGTGCTTCAAAAAAAAAAAAAACCCACAATTTTTGCTAGGGAAAAACACTGAATTTGCAATTGGGTATCTCAGGCCCTAGTCTATGTATTTACACGTGGTGAAGACACACTCTACTGAGATCAGTTTCAAGTTCCATAGGATTTTATGATGCTTTAGTTTGGTGGCTACAGAAACCACACAAGACAACTCTTTGTGATTTCTGCAATGTGTAAAGCACATTTTGGATAAAATCATCCCAAAAGTTTTAGATGTCTTACTGCACTCCCCATTAAACTCTTGAAATTTTAGTAGTTTAACGCCATAAGGATTTTTTTTTCCCCTGTAACATCTCAGCACTATGGGTTGCATTCACAAGAAATGTTAAAACTCTGACAATAACAAGGCAATTAACAAATGAAGCGCTTGTTTAATTACTGCACTGATCAGATCTTATTCTGTCATGGGAAGAGGAAGCTGACCAGGTCCACCTCAATCCACCCTGCGTTAGTGATACATTCATTTAATATCACCACCTTAAGTAGCTTATACACACGCACATACAATTTTCTTTCACTCACCCATGCTCTTTCATGTTAGTCAGTTTTACGTGCTTTACAAGGATAGGTGTGGTTGTTTCTTTATTTTTCTAATTCCCTTGCCATGTTCTGCTTAGATTATTCCATTTGTAAGCGTAGACAAGCTGATACACGTACGTTAGTTTCGGCACACGTTTAACATTTATTAGTTTAGATGGTTTTTTGAGATTATAAAGGAAGATGGCTGCAAAACCAAAATACTTTGCTGTCTAATTAATTTAGACCTTTTCTTGTAATCAGTTTGGTTTATGTATCTTTTCTTTCCCTGCTTCCATTTGATCTCTACTTTTGTCTAGTATTCAAAAAGAATGAACATCTTATTAAAAATAAAATAAAACAGTTTGAATTTCCTTCTTCATTGTGTAGCTGTGAGCAAATGACATTAAGAAGTCTATGTCTTTAGTACATTATTGTCTTGTTGACCTCCACAGAATAAAACAGAGCTTTAGCGAATTATCTGAAGATTAAGCAGACCTGAGTTCACATTATATTAGAATATCTTATGCTATCTGTAATGTTACCAACTTATATATCTCTCTCATTGACATATACAGATCCAACAGAGAACTTCATTATGACAGAGCATAACTGTATCGATCTTGTGAGTAGCCCATGACAGAACAAACCTTCCTGGGTTTTCCTCCACCTAAAAAGTTGTTCTTAAGTTCTTGTGCAAAGAATTAAACTATGCATTAAAACAAAAAGTTAATCCTTCAAGTTTCAAGCTTTATCATAAACTACCATTTTTGGTGTAACTCAGAACTGGAAATACGGTCAAGACAGTTCTGACAGTTATGGGCCTGACTCTACTTCTTGGAGCTTTTTATAGAAATCTATATCTTTGCAAAGTAAATGCAAATTAGAGTTTGATCTTGTTTTATGACTTCATGCTCACTTTTAAGAAGAGTAAACAAAACCACCAAGACTAAGACAATTGCAGGAGAATACAATCCTGTCACACATTTCTTTCTCATTATAAAATGAGAAAACAGCTTACAGGGACACCCATGTTTCATAATTTTCAAGTATAGGGGCCTGCAGTGAAAATATGCTAATCAAAATGCATGGAGGAAGAAAGGAAAGAAAATATGGGTTAGTAATCAAGAATATGCAGCTGGATTTGTTAAACCACTCGAACAATTGATATTAGGACAGGGAAAAAGAAAGAAAAATGAAAAAAATATGCAAGTCAGACATTACAGGCATAGATGGTGGTGTTCAAATATGCATGTAGAGATCCTTGAAGCCATTTATAAGCATTACTAAGGTATGATATACATTTCATCACTTATTCACCTATAAAAACTAAGCCTCTATGCACAATAGCAGATTATAGCTCAGAAGTTTAAGAATAAAAAAATCTTTTTTCCAGTTAAGCTTAAATGAACTGTTTTTCTAATATACTGAGGTTTTTATTAGCTATTATAGACCCATTAAGGTATTCTGTATTAAAATAGCCTCACAAAAATCTGCTGAGGCAACTGTTCTGACACTGAAATGGAAATCTCATTGTCAGTACCTTTAAAAACAGTGGTAATTCTAACCTCTCAGTTAAATTAATTCATGAGTAATCTAAAATGTCATTAAATACCTTGAAACTGGCATTCATTATAGAATTCATAGCATTAGACTTATTCAGACACACAGAAACAAAACAGTAGACTCCACCAGCCTCACCAGCTGATGGGCAATGGAGGCCAAAACATTTATAATGTCAATTTATTCAATTGTTGATATTCATGGAGCTTAAATTCCTCGCCTTTATCTGTCATCATCTTTACTCTCCAGCCCTCCAGTCTTTCCACATCCTTTGTGCTCCACCCAATGGCTTTGGGGAAGTCCTCTTTCATGTTTTCATTCTTCAGGGAACCACCATTCTTCCGAGGCTTTCATTATCCCAGGAAAGGAGGTTGCTGTTCTGTATGGCGTACTGTGAGTCAGGCAAACTGTGTTTACAGACTTTGCAAAGATAGCATTTTTTTTCCTGTAGGACAACAGCCTGTGCGAGTCAGCCTCCTTCCTCATTTTCTCTCCTCCCAGTCCTCTCCCTTCCCATCCCCAGGGCTTGAAAGGATGAGCAAGCTATAAAGGGGACTGCCTGAAAGTTGCGAAAAAATAACTACAGCAGAATTAAAGGAAGGATAACAGGAGTAAAAGAGGAATGTGAGGAAGATCTGAAGGGACAGATAGGAAAAGAAATCAGAGAGGAGATAAAATAAATGAACGAGTAGAGGAAATAAGGCTAAGAGATTGGGCAGGAAGTATAAAGAAAATAATTAAATTTAAAAAAACCCAGAAAAGAATAAAAATAATTAGGAGGCAAGCAAAATTAACCACAGAAAAATAAACCTATATTTAAATGCCAGTTTTAAAATATTTTCAGTGTGGAGAAGAAATAAATACCACTTTGAGAAACACCACAGCATAAATTATGATTCAAAAAAATGACATATAAAAACAGGAGGAAAGTTGCAAAAAAACCAAAGCTTAAATGGAAGGTAAAAGAGTAGCTCAGGTCTTTTCTAATGTTTGTTCTCACCTCCTTTGCTTACTAATGAGCTCCCTGAGCAGGGAGTGTTTGGCTAATGGAGTCTCACCCCTGGGGCAGACAAGAGTGTTTCACCTCATCCAGTAGCCAGCACCTCTCCCCATTTCGGGAGTGGTATTCACAGACTGGAAAGAGACTTCAGGAGAATCCCAGTATATGTCCAGCAAGAAGAAGGGGTGGACAACTCCATACCAAAACTCTATACCCTTAACTCTTCCAACCAAGAAAAAAAAAGTGGCTTAATGGTGCTGGTACAACTCAAAAAGCTCTCAGCACATTTCTCCTCCACGTGTTTAACAGGTTCCTGGGCTTTGTTGTAACTGGAATGGGGAGGCCCAGTTTTCTTCATCAGCTGTGCTGGTTTTGGCTGGTATAAAGCTACTGGCATCATGGCAACAACTGCCTATTTACCTCATTGGAAATTTGAAGTGAATTGAAGTCTTCTGTTGGCTAACGGGGCACCACGGAATTAGGCCAAGTCATTGGTTGTGCGTTATTCAGCAGTCTGACTGATTTAGATTTAAGTAGTTACCAATCTGTAAGCAGGTAAGCAGACCCTGAGGAAAACAAAGTTCGGGTTAGACTTGCTGGGTTGTCTACAGAAGGCAAATTCAAGGATCTGTACCATGATCTTGTACGTGCAGATCTTCTTATGAATTTGGCTCAGTAAAGACACTAATGGCTAGGTGAAGAAACAAAACAAAACATATATACACGTACACACACACAAAAGAAGACACAATCGTAGATGGGTTTTCTCATGTTTTTTGCTCAATCTTCATGTGAACATGTTTAGCCACACGACAACGCCAGATTCCCTGCATACCTCATGCATATGGATGCAAGTGAAACTGTTGTCTCATGCCAGAACTGGGCAAATATATATTGCTGGCTCACATAAGCTTACCTTCTTTTTGAATATGCTATACCACATCTGAATATTCTGCTCTTCCACAGCAGAACACCTTGACAAAATGTTGTGTGTACAGTACCATTTATTCAAATGATTTCTAAAATACATAATTTTAAAACTCCAGGGTATGTTGTGTACAAATACATTTGATTGCTGAAGAGATGTTTTGAACAAATTTAAGAAAGTTGCAGCAAGTGATATCGTTTCTGATGAGTTCAGCAAGGCAAGCTCAGTCATGCCAGTTTGGTGAGAAAGCTGAACCTCACCCACTTGTGAGATTTTGAACTGGAACCTCAAAGCATCATGAGCAATTACATTTGAACGTGGGCAATGATTATGGCTAAAACTGCAAAATACTTGGTAAGGGTAAAAAACAATCTACAAAAAGCTAGCTTAAGTGTTGTGGTTGAAAGTTCCCCCCCGAGCGAGTAATTTCTGTGTATCTGAAGCATGCGTGTGTTTGCATAGATGTACAAGAAGGGAAGGGTCTGTTCTCCCACTTCAGAGCCACCCTAGCAGGCCCCAGCTGGGGAGGCCGCAGAGGGCCAGCACAGCTTGCGGCGATGAAAGCAAATGCAACTGTGGTGCAAGAACAGCACCGACTGCTTTCAAGAGATTCTGCTTGCATGTAAACACCGTCTGCACCACTAACAGTTTTAAGAGCTAGCCTTCCACAAAAGCAGAAAGAAGGCAGAGCTGCCAAATTTCCCAGTTTTCAATGCTGATTAAGATGCAGTCAGATGGTAAAGTAGCCCTCCAGAAAAAGATTAAACATCCAGTGATGGTGTTTACGGCACTTTGAAGAAATGTTTAGATGAGACTTCCTGCAAATCCAATGTGACAAAAGCAGATCTTTGAGGGCTGCCACATTTCCAGTGATTAATGATTTCAATTGGGTGATTACCCACCAAGGCCAGCCTAGTCCTTCCTTCAAGGTGCAGCTAGAATATTTGTGGGAAATTCGCAAACACCTGCAATACACTTGATTCTCACAGGGCAATCATGTAGGTGCAAAAGAGGTCAGCAGCAAAAAAGTAATCAAGTAATGATAATAAGAAAAATATGAGCAAAGTAGTTACCATTTTGATCCCTATAGTTATGAAGAGTGGACATATTTAAAACCCTGTCTCAATCTGCCTACTTCATTTACGAAACTCTCCTAACTTTTACTTCTTTGGGTCATCTTTCACATCTTCAGGTCATCTTTTCTCTCTTGTTTCTGTGCCAAAAACTAATATTCAGAAGCATCTCTCTGAAAATAAGCTCTGTATATTTGTAATAATAAACATTCATTAAGGCTTAAAGTAAATCCTATGAAATGCGGAACTGCGCAGTGTATGCCCATTTCAATACCTTACTGACATGAGCAATATCAACTTCTATAGTACTATCACAAATAAGATAAAATCACAACTGGTAGATGCCAGTTAAAAGCCTCAAACGTCACTTCAAAATAATAATTTATTTCCATAGCTTTAGTTACAGGAAGGAGGTGAACACAAATGCTTACAGATCAGAATTCTGACAAAAGTCCTGTTTGTCAGGACTTTTTGTTTTTCCCCTTTTTGTTTTTTCCCCTTTTTGTTTTTCCTCTGATACTTTTATTTTGAAGTGCTGCTGTTATGCAGTATTACTTGGCAGTAATATGCTTCAGCACAAAAGTTTGACTTACCAGTACAGATTTTTGGAGAAATTTTTCTATGTTTACTATAGTGATACCAAATGGAAAGTTATATAGGTACTATTGAAGCATGCTTTGCACTTTGGCTTAAATATAGTTTCTACTTGTATCAAATAATAAATTACTTTTTCAGTGAAAGGAAAAGTTATATATCCATGTTAACATATATGTGGATATGGAATAGTCAAAATCTGACACCTAAGAAAACACGTACTGATTGCATTTTCACAACAGATATACCATAACCGCCTGCCTTTCAACCACCATTTCATCAGTTTCCTTCCTGTCAACTCTTCATCACTGTGCAATAAAAGCTTAAAAACATTTCTCCTGACAAAATAAATAACATTTCTCCAGAATATAACTCCACAGAGTGTAACTATGTGTAAGAAAAAAGTAGTCATTTGGAAGTGTTCACTATTAGAAGAGCATAATTATATAATAAAGCCGAAAAGATTAAATTCATGCAATAAGTCTTTTCCCAAAAGAGAAATTATTGCTACTATCCACCATGATATGTTTTTAAAATTGTTTATGTTACAATTATCATATTAAGGAATCTGATCAGAGAGCTTGAACACTTGTTTGATGAGGACAGGCTGAGAGAGTTGAGTTTCTTCAGTCTGGAGAAGGCTCCAGGGAGACATTATGGCAGCCTTCCAATACCTTAAGGGGCGTACAGGAAAGATGGAGAAGGACTGTTTTACCAGGGAATGTAATGATAAGACAAGAGCTGGTGGGTTTAAACTAAAAGAGGGCAGGTTCAGATTAAATATTAGGAAAAAATTCTTCCCTGTGAGGGTGGTGAGGCCCTGCACAGGCTGCCCAGAGAAGCTGTGGCTGCCCCCTCCCTGGCAGCGTTCAAAGCCAGGTTTTGGTGGAGGGTGCCTCTGCCCATGGCAGGGGGGTTGGAACTGGATGGTCTTTGAGGTCATTTCCAACTCAAACCAGTATATGGTTCTATGACTATACCTGCACAGAAATGTGTATGGTATAATAATCCATCATTAATGATGATGTGAAAAAGTACATCCATTTCTCTATATTATTTCAACACATAATGAAAACTTCCAATTTATTTTTTATTACATCAATACGTAATTCAGTATCAGCTTCCTCCAAATACCTTTTATTTATGTCTGCAAATTAAGTGGCTTACCTTTAATATTCTGAAAACACTCATAAGAAGCCATAAAGTTGCCAACTGTAATAAATTTCAAGAAGTATACACCTTCTGAAGTCACATTCTAGCTTTCAGAGGTGATATACAACTTTAACTTTTACACAGCAATGTTTTTCAGTCTTCCATCAAATATATTAAAAGCATTTGCCATGGCATGTTCGAACCATTAATGTTTACCTGTAACTTATCAAAACCCAAATAATTTAGAAAATATCTATCTTTGTTAGTCCTTAACAAGTCTGAATCTGGTAGACAAACTTGGAGCTTGTTTTTTTCCAGAGATGCCCAAGCTGAACTTAGGAGCAGGTACATTAACTGCTCCATGGAAGATCTCAGTAGGGGCCGATCATACGCAGTGCCCACAGAAGACCAAGACAAGCAGGCATGTACTTAACTAAAATAAAGGTAGGGGATCATAAATCAATGCCTTGTCTAGCCTTTGCAGAATCAAGGTCACATTTTTTAATTTCCTTTCCAACTGCCCTAAGTATCAGGTTAATTAGGGTGGAGCCACCTTTCCTATTGAGGCTAAGCCCCTGCTTGGGCAGGAATGGGAAATACAAGGAATCCAGGAGGAGATTAGTGTTTAAAGCACTCAGAGTGACCTAGTCCTAATAGCCGGCACCTTCCATGCTTTTAATTTACAGATTACTGGACACTAACTTACATCTAATGCTAGTTATGGACTTTGTGTAGATTACAGGGCTTCACCTTTGTGAAGTAGTGGTCCCTTCTGACTTTAAAATCTATGATAGGTTTATGCCTTTGAATAAGAGACTCCTAAATTCCTAAAACTGAAATTGTGAAAGAGTTTTAGAATTTTTATTCCTGTAGTCATCCAAAGCTTTATTCCTTTTATATTTCTTTTCCAGGAAGATATGTGCATTTATAACTGGGTTTATGTAGTGAATCTATCATTGCAAGACATTTTTAGACAATGTTCATGTCCCTAAAGAGTTAATGGAGTAAGAAAATCTTATAAGAGTGGGAGGAGAGAGTCCTGACATAGTATAGAAGTTTAATAAATTTTTTGGGAACTGGTATTTCCTTGGTATTTTGTGGGTTTATTGTTGAGGGGCAGGAGGGAAGACTTTACGTAGAAGTCCTAATGTGAAAAATTATACTTCTATTGGCTAAGAAGAAGCTACATTGTATAATTGCATGCATACATACTACCTTCTTGTTTTGAAAGTTTGTTCCAGTGTCAGGTCTATTGTTACAAAAGTCTCGTTAAGTTGTTTGCTTGTAAGGTACCAGCCCTATGGTATGAAAATAAGTTCATTATTTGTGTTTCACACAGGCTGCAAGCCTACACACATGTAAGCTCATACATAGTCCATTTTATAATGTTTTTATATTATATGCCATGAATATTAATATAATTTAAATTCAAGCACATTCTTGTCCTCTAGCTTTGAAAGCATTTCTTTACATGCCAAGCTGTCATTGAGATTGTTAGTAGCTGTTATGTACATCATTAAATGTTTTCAAGATTAGAACAATTTTTTGGTTAGGGAATTAAAAAAGTTTATTTACATATGCCTATATTGCATAACATACAGAGCTGCATTAGATACTAACAGAACATATGTACATAGTGACAGAGTATCTATGCTGAAACATCTGCCTTTCTCTTCATGATCTGAATCAAAAAATGAGCAGTGGTTAAAAACATAAATGTGTTATTTCCGTACACGTAACCAGAGTATCTGAAAGTCACAGAGGGACTGCAGGGTTTTGAAAATATTTCACATTCTCATGAGTAGTCTTAACACTCATGATGTTAAGGAATGAGAAATATTCTAAAGTACTTTGGAATTAGGCAGATACAACTCTAGGCTCTTTCTCTTGTATTTATTTTGTCATTGTTAGAGAAATGTGAATATGTGAAGGAGTTTACAGGTATCTGCCATGCTATAGTCGCTTGTAAATTAGGGATTGCAGGCAAGAAGTAATGTGTTAATAGATTTTCAGTTGAAAAAAGGCAAGTGGTCACACTTTTTATGTAATACTGGGAGGAGTATCTGATCAATAATATAGCTGCCTTACTGGATAGACAAGAGCTTTTTTTCTAGAACACTGGTGTCACATCATCTAGGAACTGTAAATTAAGCAGATAGTTTTACTGTTAATATAAAGCAGGTGAGAAGTTTTGAGAAGTTATGCACAGTGCAAACCTTAGGACTTCCATTAATCTAAGGATAAATGGGAAAATTTGTAACAGGAAAATTATCTCTTTCCATCCTACTAATCCACACTTGCATTGTATTTAGTTGAAGCACTGGAGTTCAGAAACTGACGTCAGATTACAGTTATATTCTTGCTCTTTATATAATGTTTATTTGCTTAAATACTTGGTTGTGAGTGGTTATTAGTGTACTTAAGTTTGCACCTTTTGGCAAAAAGGACATATATTCTTATTCAAAAGCAGTCTCATAGGTCCCCTGATCTCTGCATATTAGGAAGTACAAATCGCCTTTGGGTTCTTCACTCAACAAGGGAAGGGAAGAAATGCATGTGTCCAGTAATGAATTCAGGGAACAGCACATAGTATGTTTTTGCTATAATGATTTTTGGGAGATAATGATCCCAGACAAGAAATAAAGTTACACAGGAATATCTACCCTATCCCCTGGGAAAATGCCAATTGCATGCTGTCTTTGAAACAATGTTGAAGAAGTTCTTTCTTATTAACCAATGTTACATACTAAACATGTAAATATATGTCATCATATTATATAGCTGTATTTCAGGGTCTGATTATTGTCCATCTCAACTGTTGTACCAATAATTGGCTGTGTTTAGAAAGAACACCTTGGAGAAAGGTGTCCTGTTCTTGAAAAAGACAAACTTCAAGACAATTGAAATCTCCACCTCTGACCCTCAAGAAAATAAGCGATTTTATTGTATATTCTCACTACAGCTTTTTATTTTGGCAAGTTAAAAAGTATTGTAGTCTATACTGGTCCATTTACATTAACACATATGCACATCAATAAACCCACACACGCTGAACTTACTTGCACGTATGCAACGGAGCAGTTAGAAATTGTTACATGAAGCTGTACATGTTTGCCTTGCCTTTTTTCTGGGATTTTTCAAAGTAAATAGGACTGTGACATTAAATTCAGAAAGCATAGTCCATTCTTTCAGTTATACTAACAGTGGCTATTAAAGTTTTAGATTAAAAAATGTATTGTCTCATCCCCATCTCCTTTCCCCCACTTTTCTCTCATTCCCCATTTCTGCACTGATTTTGTTACACTTCTTACTTCCTCATGTGAGCACTGGCATGCTCATTGCTTGGTTCCCTTGGAGGTGTAAGTCCACAAGCAGCAGACTTGCAGCCATTCACTTTCTTAAAAAAATTAGCTTGACACCAACGGAAGACAGATATAAGGCTACAAAAATGTAAAGGCTAAACTGTTCTGGCAAACACTTTGTGCCTCTTAACTGTTGGTGGAGAAAGACTGCTTTGTCATGGTGGAGAATCTGTCAGTGGACTGGTGCTTTGTCCAGGAGATGCTCTGTGGGGATCTCTCAGACTAGACACTGGCCGGAAGCCAGTCCTCTCTTCACTGAAGTTAATTGGCATTCTCTTTTAAGTCAGTAAGAGTTTGGCCATCTTTGCCAGAAGAAGTAGTTGAGTGTTCCTTCTGCATGACAGCAGACATGATTTTTCCTTTCACTCGAAAGCTGAGATGCTGCTTCTGCAGCCGGTCTGTCCCCAGCTACCTTCCCTAGTGAAGGACTAGAGCTGTGTACCAGCTCAGAGTAATTGTGCCACGTATTTCAGTGAGACTAATTATAGCTCAAATAAGCCGTGTGAGAATGTTCTTGTGGCATCTCAGAATTCAATTCTGTAGCATTCCCCCAAAGGAATTTTGTACCAGAGGTCTGATCTAATTGTAACCAAACTTATTAATTAAATAAGACCACATCAATGCTTTAAGTTTGTTAAAAATGAAGGGGAAAGCCACGCCTTCCCCTGGGTAGCAGTGCATCTCCTAAAGCCTCCATCCTCAGGAACAGGCAGTCAGGTGAAATCTTAACATGACTCACGTGCTCTTGCAACTGGATTATTCATTGTAGGTGTAGTCACTACACAGAAGCTTGACTTACCTCTCACTTCTGCAAGAAGAGATTTTGAAATGGTAATAGCAGTATGTACATGCCAGATACATTTTATCAGATATTTCAGATTCATGAAGAAATTTCATCTGTTATACTCTTTCCTAATTGTGTTTAATAGTTTAAAGCTTTTGATCTTTTTATTTCATATCAATGTTCAGAAAAATAATTAGGAAACTCCTGCATGTTTTCAAATGTTAAATCTGCAAGCTCACATATATATCTACTGAAAGGAAAAACAGACAAAGCAAAATCAGTCTTGCTTTATTTATCTCTCACAGATCCATTTTCATTCGTAGATCAGTAGGGTCCATCTAGACCTACCTATGTATGTTTTCTTGCTAATTATGACCAATAATTTTGGAGCAACTACAAACTTTTTTACAATAAATGCATGAGATCAAGAAAGATACATGCTTTGGAAAATCTGTCATGAAATCATATTTCCCAGTTGCTAGCCATGAAGTCACTACTTACTATCAGTAGTAGTAAACAGCTTAGTAAACAGTCTGTGTAGACAACTAATTTGCAAGAAAACATACTTTTTGGCAACATAGATTCATAAGATAAAAGAATACTTTTAAAAATCTTGATTATACATTTTCTTACTTACGTAGAGCTCTTATGATCTTTAAGTCATGCCCACTGAATTACAAAAGTTTCACAATAACAAGTTTTCTTCTAATTCATACGGTTTTAGTAATTTTCAAGGGAAGGTGAGGGAGTATTTTATCAACGTGAATTTTATTTTTTTAAGATGCTTGCTAGCTTCTACTTCCCATTGAATTGCTTCTTTCAACATCACTTAACAATCTTAATTCCACACCTGTCAGGCACGGTGGCATTCCTTTATTCCTTCAGCTTTATAAAGAAGCCTCACAGTTGGCTTCAGATTGTTTTTCAAATTTTACATTCACAGGCAGACTCACATCCCCACCCCCACCCCCCCAAACTTAAACCCAGCTTTCTCATGTTGTTACAAAATTGCAGGGAGAAAAAAAAATGTGGTAACAGAAATCTGGAAATTGCTTCATGTAACACTGCCAGAAGTCCACTGTCTCTCTGTCCCTTGTCTTCCTCCAAGGTTGCAAGGTTTTCTGCTCACTCGCTCCCTCGGCCCCTGGTGCCTGCTGCCCCAAACCCTCCTGGAGACCCACCCTGAGATCCCCATTTTGACTGGAGTCAGACTCTCCTCTGCTGAACCAGAAAAGAGGTGTCAGAAAGTGATGCCATCTCCTGGCTTCCTCCTATAGTAGTTATCCCTGTTCTCTGGGTCACCGCCATGGAAATTGCACATCTCTCTCTCCCTGCTGCCAGGGTGTGCTAAAAAAAAATAAAAAGGCTCAGCGTGGGAAAAATAAAGAGAGCAACACAAGGATGTGGGAAAGTCCTGGAAATGTGGGGGCTCACTATGCTGGGCTCAGGCTTGCAGTGTTTGCAGGCCTGTAGGAATGGATGGACTGTAACTATGATGGGGCGTTGCACTTCCGTTGTCAAAGTCTGATTTCTAGCCTTGGGTAATTGAGAGAGAGCCTGTGCAGGGTCACACAAAGCATATTGTTTATACATAAATATGAAATGGGACTTCAGGCTGCGACTGGGAGAAACTGAAATGTGCAGGCAAATGTGTTTCTTGGCACAGGACCTGGGCTCAGCTTAGAAGGTGGCACTTCCATTGGTAGTTTTTATTTTTATCAGTTGCGTAAATGGGAAATAGGTGTGAGCCCATCTAACTCTAAACATATATGAAGCTTGGTTATCTGCTTTTATGGATACCTTGTCAATAGCAGAGTGATTTATAAGTCCATTTGCTCTTTTCTATCTTGTCAGAACTGGGGCACGTGTTGCAGCTGTGCTCGCTCCTCAGCCCTGTGCTTGATGCACCGTGTCTCTACCAGATCCAAACCTTTGCAGGATTGTGCTCTGGGGCTGTCTTAGCCTGTTTTGTTTTGCTCAGGGGAAGAGACTGTACTTGTCATCTTCATTTCTGGAGCCATCAACTGAATCCCATATTTTCTCAGCATTCCTTCTTTACTTTTCATCCTCTATTTTTTTCTGGTCTGATTTGAAATACCAATGCAATTCCTTTGAAATCAATTTTCCAAAAATAAATAATTTCTGGTCCACAAGTAATTTTTGTCTACAGACACAGCATATTGTGGGAAATGCAAAGTTATCTTCCTTTCCTTTCATTGGCTGCAGTGACAGGTAAATACATTTCAGGTCTGTCTCTGTGAATCCTCTGAAGTATAGAGACTGAGTGATGTGATGCTGGTCATTCTAAATTATTTCTTTGTTGTTTTGTTTTTCACATGAATATCAAACTATAACAAAGAATACATCTCTATAATTATTAGCTTTCCAACTAAAGCATAACAATTTACCAAGTGTCTTTGTAGTTTTTACACTTTTTTCTTCTGTTTTTGCAGATTATTTCTTTGCATTCTTTTCATCACTGTTCTTTTGAAGACAGCTATATTAAAATGTATAATTTAGCAGGTTCCTACTTGCTTTCATGATCCTGACTGCTTTTCAGTCATGACAGCTTTTTGTAAGGGTTAAGTATTATATGTCCAGTTATGATTTACAGTTATGTCATTTCAGAGTGCCTTTCTGTCAAAGTATCTAAAGAACAAAATGAAATACTGAAAAACAAAAGCAAAGATGGCAAATGTATATTTTAATATAGTACACTGCACAGCATTGCATACCCTTTACCCAGCTTGTAAATGGAACTCCTTAACATGGTAGACATGCACTTCTGCATGTATTTATAGTTCCATTTCTCATACATTTCCAACAAAATACATTTCAAGAGATTGATTGTTGTAGTTCAGCATTTCTCATAACTGAGGAATTCCTTTCTTGGTATCTCTGTACACTTTTAAAGTTAACCTAAATGACTCAATTCACCATGTAAAATTAGTTTGCTAATAAAGAAATTTAAGAGTGAAATGGTGCTGCCAAACTAGCAAGCTACATATTTGCTTTCTGTTGTTACACAACACTTCTGGCACTGACTCACCTGACAAGTCCGTTGCTGCTCCTGCAAGTAACTTGCAGATTATCTTTTAAAAAAAAAAAAAAAAAATCAATTGCTAATGTTGAGAAGGTAGGAGATTGTAACCAGAAAAAAATGACAGGTTTGAATTTTTTTTAAATGGATTTATTATATGAGGTTATAAAACAAAGCTCTAAAACACTGCTCTAAAGTCATAAACATCGTGACACAAAACTCAGGAATTGTTATCAGCATATTTGGAGTTGAAAAAGTGATTTAGAGATACGATATAGGCTAGCAGTTTGTTAAATGTTTAGTGACAAATTCCAGCTGCCACATCAGACAACACGTAGCTGTGCAAGTCCCATCTGGGTGGCCTTGGGAGTGCGTGCAGAGTCCTGTGTCTAAGCATTTTGGCAGTTCTTTTGTGACAAAACCCCATCATGTGTTCTGTACCCTCTCCAGTCTGCAATACTGGCCACTAGACATAGCCTACCTCTTCTAAGTAGGAGCAGGACATGAATTCAGAAGGTAAAGAGAACCAAGACAAGTGCTAGGGAGCATGCAGGCCCCATTGCACATTGGTTGAGGAGAAAGATGGCTTAGGGACTGCCCTGCAATTTTAGTCTTTCATTTCTGTAGTTTCTCTGCAATTAGCCCTATTTTGGCCTTCAGGTTGTAAACAGCAATTGTTAGATTAGAGCAAACTAAAACTCTAATCATGCAATTCTTAGTAGTTGGTAGCATGGAGAAGGCAGGAAACTCAGGAACTAATTTGCCAGGCCAGTTGTGAGAAAACAAGGAAAGATATTTAGGTCACATGATATCACCAGTTTTAGATATCACAGAATCACAGAATCACAGAATCTTAGGGGTTGGAAGGGACCTCAAGAGATCATCAGGTCCAACCCCCCGATGTGCTCTTATGCACATTGGTCTCCATCTCCTGTCTTTTGTGAAGGTCAGTGGCCTCCCCAAACCTCCCAAACATTCAGAGGTCAAAGTTTTTGAAGATTTTATAGAAATTTTGCATGACAGTGTTTCTTCTTGGAATAAATTTGATCTACCTGTGAACTAAGTGAACTTCAGATCTCCTATCAAATCCTACCTCCCTCACCTAACCTTTCTGATCTCCTCTGTCTCTTTGCATCTATTCCAGTTCTTAATCCTTAAATTGTTAGTGTCACAGTTGTTCAAAATAGGCTCCAAATTTCTCAGGGCGGGAACCTTGTCTAAATTTGTATTTGTAAAGCACCATCCACACAGTCTGCACCCGGGGCACTATGTGGACAGTAAATGATAGTGAATCTCCTTAATGAATGACAGATGTATCTCAAACTCTTCTTCAATGTATTTGAAAAAAAAAAAAAGCAGCTTTTGCATTTTAAAATAAAAGTTATGATTGAAAATGAAACATTATTGATACTAAAGATGTTTAAATGTAGGGGGTTTTAATCAGTAAGAAATGGAATTCAAATTTAATAACTGTAAGCAGTCTTTAATTACCACTTATTTTTCAAAAGCATTTATATTTCTATTTGTGTTACTTCTAGGAGGTGTTGTCATAAAAATGTCATAATTTTAAACATAATTTGAATTTCACAAGGACAGGAAGTTATTTAAATCAAGTGTTTTGCCTGGGCCTACAGAAAAAAAAAAATATACCTATCGTTGATAGCTGTGTACCCTTATAACTCTGCAAAATTTCAACTCAATTACTCTTGATTTGCATTCTGCTGTAAGAAACAAGCATGTCACGTTTTTCCTTAGGAAATTGCTGCACCAGAGATTGCTGTAGGCTGTATGACCTCGCTAGGAATGTGCCACTATATACCTGTCTTGTTCATATACTTCCCTGGATGCATTATTGGCCACTGTCAGAGAGAGGGAACTGGGCCAGCTGCAGTGTGATTTGGTGGTTACTTTTACAGCCTAAGATGTCTGTGGATTACTTAAGCTCACCCTCTAAAATGCAGACTAAGCAGGTAAAATTAAGGCAATGCAAGAGTTGTTTAAGAATCATTCCTGACACTTTTTGCAAGAACCAACAGGATTTAGACAACTTGTTGCCATAAACAAAAGCCTGGAGATACTCTTCCAGTCTTATCTCACCTGCAGCAAACCTCCAAACCTCTTGGATTTGATTCTAATCTCACTTACTTTGCAAAGGAGAAGCAAACTTCATGGAAATGAATGGAATGTCATAAAACTGGATTTTAAGTTAGTATTGGGCTATAAGGCTGTTTTAGAGGATTGAAACACAATTGACTTCAAAGACCTCTCTATGACCTCAATGTGAAGATAAGGGGAACTTGGTTTATTGACTTCAATTGAGATTGTAGCTTGAAATCACTCAGAATTTAGCATTTTATTCTTACTTCTAATTCAGATTTTAATGCAACCTAATTACAGTCCTAGAAAGATGTGCAAAATACAAGGAAAAGCACAAAGGAGGATTCAACAGGAAGATACAGAGGGAAAGACAAGTTTCTCCAGTGCTGTTAAAAGACAAGAGATTTCATATTTCATGGGATTTACCAGATTGTACGGAGCTTGGCAAAGTTTATGTAGCTTTGGTGAACATCTGCTATGAGCTGTAATCTGGGGACAATGTGGCTGCCAGAGCTCAATTTCCAACTTGTCCTGAGGCCTTCTTATGCTTATATACGCCCCACCCACAAATGTGCTTCAGCAAAAGGCTAGTACTTATGAGTGAAGAGTGACGTTCAGTCAGCATTTTCACACGATTAGCTTGCCAATTAAAAATGGGCTTGGTACTGAGTTTAGAAGTTAACTTAGATACTCCTAGCTTGGGCAGAGAGTTGCTTTCAGGCAGGGTGAGGCCAAGTCTGATTTTGTAGGAGATGTCACGCCTGCTTGGAGAGAGACGCCGTGACTCGCTAGGGAGCTGGCGTGGTCTGGGATGGAGCACTCGCTGCCTTTGGCCCTTTTCCCGGGATTGCAGCCAGCGGCAAAAGCGCCGCAGTGAGATAGGAGCGTGACTTTCATCCACCAAGTGGCTGCAACTTTGCCCAGTGCCTCTTCTTTGTTTACTGTGGTTTTATTCACACCTTTGGTATTGCTGCTGTCCTTTGGCATACTCTACTACACACGATGGTTTCAGAAAAAAATAATTTCCATGATCAGTTTAAATTCTTTAAAATAATTACTCAGGGCATAGCCTAATTATATGTTGTTTCTAATGTAAGAGGAAAACCATATGTGTCTGGAATTTGATGACTGTAGAGTGCAAGAAATAAGTTATAGTGTTTTACTTATTTATATATATTTTATACTAAGAGAGAAGATAGAAGCTATCACAAAGATGCATTTCCTCTAGGTGACATAGGCAGAACAAAACAAGAGCTGATTGTCTTTGGAAATGTACCTCTGGGTTGGGTTTTTTTTGAAATGACAACACTTACCTTGGAGATCAAAAACATGAAAATACCTGGAAAAAGCATTGTTCAGGTGCACATGGAAAACATCACTTCAACTGGAAAACAAATTGGTTACTGAATGTATCTAATTATACATATGTATGTGACATTATTCAATTTGTGCAAATAATTGTGATAACTGTGAATACAAATTAGATGCTTGTCATTTACACATATTGTGTCTGATATTTGGCTTATGTATTTACACAATAACATGTGAGATATTGTGACATAAGGGGTTACTTTCTTCTTTACTTCCCCATGCAATAAACATGAAAATGTTGGGATAATCAGAAAACAGAGCTTGATTATTTTAAACAATTGCAACAATTACTTTTGGTCTGTACTAATATTCTGAATTAGTCTGAATAATAATGAAGAAAATTATATTTCCCTATCACTGTCCAAATCAAATAGCAATACAAGTTCTCCCAGTGGCACTCATATAGATATCACTTATCAACACCTCCTACTCTTTGCGATACCTTCAAGGGCCTTATCTTCTACACAAGATGAAACTTGATTCATTTATGTTTTCCCTTTTCAAAGCAACAAGTACTAAAAGCCAGAAACACTCTGAGACCTAAACTTCTCATTTTACTGGTTTGAAAAACCATGTAACAACATCTCAGAGACATCACCTGATAAAGAATGATACTTTAATTGCCTCACACTTTCAATGTTTTTAGTTTTAAAACACTTAAAATACAAACCTTATTCTTGTAAACCATCATACAGTAGCTAGAGACCATTGGCTCACTCCAAAGGAGCCCCAGTTGTTGTATTTCCTTGCATAACAAATGTGAGTTTAATATCATACAGACCGAATAACTAATTTGTGTTTTGAAAATGTATTAATAGGCCTGAAAATAAACGATAATGGGGGAAAAGCATATCACAATGAATTTAAGGTAATACAGGATCCCAGTGATATATTTTCAGTGACTAAATAGCCTGATAAAACTGTTGACTTCTTTTTCCAAGAGCAAGAGTGACAGGGATTTAATAAGTTCATAGTATCTGCCTGACATTCAAAAGGCTGACACATTCAAGCAAATCTTTGTCATTGTCTCCAGTCTGACTAAATGGCGATAAAATAATTAGCCCAGATCTGACTGTCATAATATAAGGCCATGAAAGACCTTTACAGGGTCACTGAGTCCAGCTCCTTATTGTTGTAAGAAAAATGTCAGAGATGTCCTTTCCCCAAAGTTATCAAGTTCCCATCTCCCAGTAATTAGATGTGCTGTATGTTGTCCTTTAATTATAACCTCAGTGACACTGCAGAAAACTGAACCCTTCTTTGTTTACAGTGCTTTAATTCATTGAAAAGTAGTGCACATTTGGGTGGAACATGTACATGTCCTTCTCCCTCAGTTACTGTAATAGATCTCTCCTATTACTTGTTTTTACAAGATGTAGTTAAAGACCACAGGATTTCTGCTGTAATTTGTGGGAACTGTGTATACTCAGCAATTCGGATATTTTTGTATTAGGGTACTGATTCACTGTAATAGAGCTTTGTAAAGAAATACAAACAAGAATACAAAATAATTACTTTTTGGTCCTAATATTAAGCAATTTCTTCTATTTACAAGGCGAAGCCAGAAAAATGCCAGAAAAATCCTCCAGGTGAGAGGAAGTTGTTGCTCAGAGGATCTCTGTCATACAGGTAGGCATGACAGTTCTTGAGGAACTTCACTCCATCAGGGCTAACGTTGGAGAAAAGCAAGATTTAGGGAATATATGAAATTTCATTGCTTTTCCTCTAAAAATGTTGTTTCTGGCTATGAAGGAAAACAGAGGTTTGAATTTAAGAAATCAGAGGTTCCCCAAGGAAAGAAGTGTTTATGACCTCAGTGAGGCTGGCCTGGTAAGTGTTGACTGCAGTCTTCATCAGTGTGATGGAAATGACATAAAGCCTGACAGCTGTGAGGTGCCAGCAGATAGAGGCAAAGATTTCCTACTTCGGATTCCATGGTTTGGCACTATTTCAGGGATCCTTCTAAAATTGTATGATCTGGCTTGTATTCTAGTCATTATCACTTTGTTTAGAATTTCCTTCTTCCTTTTCTCTTTACTCAGCTATGCTGAATCTGAGATGGAGGGGGAGCTTCCATCCCAGTAATAGTTTTTATGCAATTAGCCACATTTATTCTTAATTTCAAACTTTCAGGCAGGTTTGGTCGCCTCTTTCCCTACTTTCCAAAGTCCTCTTCCTGAATCATTCTTGCTGTTTTCCTTTCTTTCAACATAATTTATGGTTCTTTTCTCCATGGTATGTTAAACTTGAGATCCTTGAGCACTATGTTAAATTAGGGGTACTTCAACACCAACATGATTTACCCATCTGTTTGCAGGTCTGGTACCCTTCACCTCCCTTTCCTCATCCTTGTTTTGCTTCACTTAGTCACCTGCCTCCTGTTTGACCAGTTCATCTATTCATACCACCTGTTACTGGAAAAATCTCTTATTCTTCTCCACCAAAATTCCCCCCCAGAGAGCAAGGCTCATCTCTGCCTTCAGACAATTCTTTCACCATCACTTTCCTCTCTATCCTGAAAATACCTAATTTCAAATAAACTAGTTTTTTCCCTGGTCTGATTTGTGACTTTTTTAGAATAATGAAATATCCTTATTGATTGAAAAAGAGGCTTTAATGTTATAACCTTTGGTAGGATATTGGTTTTGATGGGCAATGCATTTAACACAAAATAAGAGATCTATTTGGTGCTGTGGTTTATTTTGATGACACTTTTTTCTGCTTCATGGTTTGAGGTGGTGTGTTGTATTACAGCTGGTTCTTCATTTTGTTTCCTTCAATTTTTACAAAATGAAAACCACAGAAAATGGTGAAGTAATAGAGAAAAAAAATTAGAAAATATTAATTAGATTATTTCTGTTTAAATATTCCTTTTTTTTGCAGAGAGTGGAATACCTCTATCAGGTAGAACTATCATATTGTTGGTGAGACTAAAATAAAGGTGATTTTCCGTGCTGCAGAGGATACTCAGTCTAGGATCAGAACCAGAATGTAAAGCTACTGCTGGATGCATAGACTAATAGCAAAGCTAACTGCCTGTATCACAGAGATTCTTTGATGCATTTTTGGGTTTTATGCTACCATGAGAGTGGCTAGTATGCAAATCTGCATTCAAGTTTAAGTAGGTTACATCCTTCAAAATAAAGATTCTCAGAAGCTAGCTGTTATGTTTTGATTCTTCTTGTTAATTGATGTTATTCAAATGCAAGTTGGCTGGATCTCAACTTATGCTTTCTTTACAGTTGAACAGTATGAGACAACTTCTAGCAAACACAAGGTGCATTAGAGAAGTGACTGTACCAAAATGCGGTTTCTCTGGGTAGTGAATGGTCCATCCCCTTCAGCACCTTCCATAGAGGTTGATACACGCTCCTGTCCCATTTATTGCCCTCTGGAGCAGTCAGAAGTCTCGGAGTGGTAGAGTCAGATTTCTTTGATACTTTCTACTGGGTCATTTGAGGACCTGTGCTAAGTGGATGTAGAAAGGAAATGCTGTTGATTGCATTGCAGTCTTAGAAAGTCCACCTGACATCTAGTTTCATATATTCCATTACTACTGAATAGATGTCCTTGCCTATTGCTACTCTTGACTTCTAGTCACTGTTACTGAGACAAATACTTCCTGCTTCCTCAAAGAAAGTAAGAAACAAAGGAGGCATGAGGCCTTTGCGTTTGTTTCTGCAAAGGTGTCATAACTTTCCTGTTGACATCTTTGCATTTTGCTGGTTGGATTCATGTGTCCTTTACAAACCTGCTTAGTGTGGCAGTGAGCCCAGAGTAATAACACACATATTACTCAGAAAATACTCACATTGTCTGCTGTTCGATCCTAAATCTACTTAAAAAAATACGAATCTCTGATCACCAGATCAGAGAGATGATGTTAACCATGACTCTAAAACTACTATCAATTTTGTAGCCTTTCTGAGCTCTCCAGTTTTCAACTTACAGCTGAAGGGTTTTTTTCACCTGCCAGATAAGTAAAGTCAATCCACTGGAACCAAATAAATACTTCTTCTTACAGTGTTTCATTGAAGTCTGTCAATGACATACCTTAATTATTCTATTTTTTTCATTAAATTGCCAATTAAAACACATATTTAACCATAATATTTCATAATTCTGCCCATGGTCAGTTATGGAGTATATTTAATGAGATTTTCAAGCATGCTAATAATGTAAAAGAGATCCATATAAAAATTTACCGTACTACCTGTATTACAAGTCAAATTCT
Source organism: Laterallus jamaicensis coturniculus (assembly GCA_022605575.1). Classification (NCBI taxonomy): domain Eukaryota; kingdom Metazoa; phylum Chordata; class Aves; order Gruiformes; family Rallidae; genus Laterallus; species Laterallus jamaicensis. The sequence continues at coordinate 63,011 of JAKCOX010000076.1, read as the reverse complement.
TCAACCTATAATTGTCTACCTTCACAACCCTTATTACTTACTCTGTGCATTTCCTTTCCATTTTGAATAGATGCATATGGTTATAAGCAGATGATAAGTTTTAAAAATATATTTTAGAACTTAATTTCGTTGATGGTGAAAGGTAAACCTGTAATTTATTTTCAATGTTAAAATCTCTTAAATGTTTTGTACTGTAATGGAAGACTTGCTTAAAATATAAATGTACATTTAAGCTACAAACATCAGAATAAATATTTTTTTCTTTAATTTTTAAATGCAGATAAGATTATATTTGCTACAGTGTCCTTTGGGAACTAATCTTGAGAGACAAGCATATAGTTATTGAGTATGTACTCAAGAAAGTACAGGTGAACTATACAAATATTCATGATGGTCAGGTAATAAGTAAAGAACACAAGAATAACTGTGCTGGATCAGACCAAGATGATGGTTTAAACAGGTTGCCAAATGAGCAATTATAAAAACAGGGCATGTAAGTAGTGATACTTCTCCCAAGCATTGCAACAGACTGATTATTTGCAACTTGGGAGGTTCATGAGCAGCGGGTATTCTGTGACTATAGGTTTTTCTTCCATTAACTTACCTGGTTTATCCTTCAACCTGTGCAAACTTTCACAAAATGTATTTGCAAGTAGTGCTTAGCCTTAATACATGCTGCATAAAAAAACCCTTGTCTTGTTTGTTTTGAACAAACCATCTATAGATTCATCTGACATCACTACCTCTGCTATTGAGAGAGACAATGAACGACTGATGCATATTCACCCTTCCCATGCCACTCCCCATTTTTTATGGCTTTATCATATATCCCCTCAATCATCTGTTTTCCAAGTTGAAGTGTCCTAGCCTGTGTAATTGTTCCTTCTGTAGAAGTCATTTGTACCTTTGATCATCATTATGGCTCTTCTCTGCATCTGCTACAGCTCTTCCGGATCCTTTTTTTAGAGGTGTCAGGATCAGGACTGCACAGAGCTTTCCCTTGCATTTGTAGGGATAAAACAGCACTCTGATGATCAAAATAAATATTTCTGAAACAATTTTAGTGTTTTCATTTATTTAAGCATTTAATTCTCTCAATTTCCTATTACAAGTCAGGATTTGAAATTCAAGATTGACTAATGAGCACTGCTTTTGGCATAGCAAATTGAAGTTTGTTTTTAAGTGATGCAGCTCCAGGCAAGCATATGTTTGCAAGCTGAGTTTGACTATGCTGAAACCAGACAACATAGATCCAGTTCTACCTTTGAATGTTTAGATAATAATTAGTCATGCTAATACAGGCTGTTTAGAAGAGTTCAACTCCAGCTCACTAAAGGATTTATTATAAAATGTATTAAACAGGGGCATAGACACAAGTGAGTCATAGATGTTAATAGAGCAAAGCAGTCCAATGTATTAATAAACAATGCAAGTGTCTTCCTAAAGGTGTCCATGCTCTGGTGATAACCCAGCTGGAGCTACTTGTCATATGGTATAAAAGTGCAAGTCCCTTTCTCATATTCTGCTGCAGTTATTACAAAAATATGCTGGGGGAATTTAATCCCAGACATCTGGCAGGCCATTTATGAATGTAGACAAGGGATAAACTGGCCTGAATCAGCTCTTAGAAAGTTAAAGCAATGAGAAAAAATGTTGCTGGTTCAACATGATTACTGAAAATTCGAATAACACAATGTAAAGGTGCTTGAGGTTCCCACTTCCTATCATCTAATTTGGAGTATTAGTGACTTTTGTCACACAGCCTGTGACAACTGAAATATTTGCACCAACTTGTGCATCCAGCAAGAAATAAATTAATTAAACAATACGACAAAAGCTGGAATTTCCTTATTTCAGACCTGTGAATTAAATACACAACTATGTCAGTATGAAAGAACATACTATATGCCCAAGAAAACTTTACCAAATTCACGCATTTCTTCAAACTAACAAGTTTTCTCCAAACAAAAGTTTCATGAAAAATTAGCAAAAAAACCTGTTTAAATCACCCTGAAACTCCAGAATACATTGTCACTTAGGATTTTTAAATGTGTAATGGAGATTTATACATCTTCTGCGCAGTGGGTTCTTTCTTGCTGAACAGGTTTCTGCTGCCATGAGTACTCCACCCATGCATGTATGAAAGATTAGCAATGAAAAGAATTGTTGAAAAAGACAAGCTAGGGATGAACGACTAAGTATGTGTCATACAAATCTACTTTGCTTTAGGAGGAAACAATGGAAAATATTCTGTGCCGAATCAGCAGAAAAAGTACTGGTTTTTATCCCCAAGCGCTTTGAGGATGGAGTTAGTGCTGTACTGAGTTCAGTAGTCACATTGCACTCATCCCAAGCATGCCCAGCCTCCCAAGATAGACATAAATTTGACTAAATGGAGTCAGGATTACGTTTACTTCCCAACTCACATACAAGTTGCATCTGTTTAGAGGAGCGTAAATAACACTGCAGTAAGAGGAGCTGCTGAATGTGTTGCAAGCAGATTTTGCAAGAAACGGGTATCATGCTGGAAAAGCCTGCGATAAGGCAGGACCTACACAGAAGGCTGTGACCAGGAAAGAGCTGATAACAGTTGCCAGCTGCATGTTATGCATGGGGTCAACAAAATGAGAGGCTGCCTCAATGTGTGGCAAAACCTGAGACATCACCATGAGGTGACAAGCCAAGAGGGGGGCCAGATTGGTGAGTGAGCTTTTGCTCAGCACATGTGACTTGACAGGTCTCAGCAGGCTACAGATGAATCCTTCGAAACTGTAATTCCTTGTTAAGGAATGAACAAGTGATAATGAATGTATGGGAGATACCATGTTGAAATCACGTATCTTTTCCTTGCAATCAGTTAGGTGCAGTGTGGCTCAGGCAAGGGCTAACCACAATCCAGTTTTATCAAGCGAATGAGTAGACACCATCTCTTGAAGTTACCCAGCTGTGTATAATATGACTGCTATGAGGGTATTTACAATTAAATATGTAGCACAGAAGCACAGCAATAATTATATGATATACTGATATTGCACATGGGGCCCAATGCCAAAATTATGTTTCACACAGTCTAGCTATGACCATCCAATAGCCAGAGAATGAGACCTGCCAGCACCATGATAGAAAAATATAAAAGATGAGCTGAAGAGCTGCACTTAGAAAGTTTCTTCAAAGGTCTGTAGCCTGCAGTGTTGCCCCAGCGTACAGGAATCCCTGCTCTGTGTCACAGACGAGGTGACAGCACAATGTTGTCTACTACCAGAACTGATCTACCTTTGAAGTGTTCTACCCCATGAAGCTGGCCTGTGGGAAAATGATTTTTTTTATCAAGTTAATGATTTAATAATGCCTTTTCATTATAGAATAAAAATGTTGTCCTGTAACATATTTAACTCTATTATGCCCCTTTATGTTTTCTTCTAACAATTGCACTATTATCAATGATCATCCATCCATCTTACTGTGCTATTACTTCTTCAAGATGGGAACATTTCAGGTAGCAGCAAAGATTCCTATAGTCAGCCATCATGGAAGTCTACATGAAGTTAAATATAAGACCTTTCCTGCCATCTGGTTGACATAGCTACTGCACTATCTGTAATAAAGCTTTTAGGCAAATGAGGCTCAACTACCTCTCTCATTAGAAAGGAGCACTTGATAAGTGTGGTTCATTTGCTCTTTCTTTACTTTGCAATCTGTGTTGGTTAAATCCTTGAGACTCCATGGGCCCTGAGCTCTGTGTTCCACTTTTATTCATAGACAAACATGAAAGTATCTCCAACCTCAGGACATGCTCCATCAAAGGAGAACTCTGGCCACAGCTGTAAAGAGGTTTAAGAAGCCATCTATTTGCTATTTGAATCTCCTGTTCAACTTAGATCAACTTAAATCAGTTCTTTCTCACAAAACGTGGGAAGACAGAGTTTAATCCAGTTATCCGTAGCAGCCAGGATATAGTACTTCTCTATTTACAGGGTATATGCTTTTAAATTCAACTTCTGCCTCATTTCTGCACTACTCATTGGAGTGACCACAATGATTAGGTGTTAATTGTCTGCAGTGAGAAGTTAAGAACCAGTCTCCAGGAGCCTGTTTGTTTTCCAGTAGGCTGGGGAGTTGGGAGGCTTAGTTGGGAGCACTTAGTTCTGTGCTTTCCAAAGCACGCAATCTAACATATTTGATGTTCCTTGGACTACCCACTCCTCCTCCAAATCTGTGTTTTGCATACCAAGAAGACTCTTCTAAGAACATGAAACGGAGCCACCTCAGGTTTTATCAGGGCTGGATCTTGTCCTAATAACTTGCCTTTCCATATCCAGACTAGCTTTTCTGAAACCTCAACAACAATGGCAGGGGTGCAAATAACTTTTCATCACTAATGAAAACACCAAATACTTTAAAAATATTGACCTATGTATGATCATTTATTTTTATGAAATGATTTCCAGTGCCCTGTGGCTATCAAGGCTCTTGTGTTTTTTCTATTGCTTTACAAACTGCTGGATAAACACAGACCTCAGCAGTAGTGCTTACAGTGTCATCTAAACCACGGTGTGGCTAAACAGCATGGGGACAAGAAAGCAGTGGAACAGCTATTTTGTTTCTGGTGCAGTGAACAAGAGAAGAGAAAGGATGGTGACAATGAGAAAAATGTGTTCCTATTGTTGTTTTTCTAGCTATTGCACAGCTCAGGTTGACCCAGTTCTTCTAAGAGATTTGAAATCTCTGAATCCTCTTTTGCTTTCTGTTCCATCATGTCTTGATGAGCATGTAGTCCTGTCCCTGGAGGAAAACCCCACATTGATTACTGCTCATATGTCAGCTGAGGTACTGTCCAGGACTTCTGAAATTACTGCCTAAACCCTAGGAGCCTCCTTTGGAGAGGAAGATTCTTCCAGTGTGTCTCCCCATACCTCCAGGAGAACTCAGACCTGACCTTAGCAATTCATATTAACAGGACATAGAGAAATATGTGCCTTTTTAACCTTTTGCCCTCCAATGCATGATGTAATGAATGCCATGAGAAGGATGCATTTGTCTACATTGAAACTTGGAATTGACCCTGAGGGGCAGGTTTCACTTGGGCCAAGCCACATGCACTGCCTTTCCCTGCCTCTATCTTATCTAGAAAGCAGTCTCATCTCCTCAGCTTTGCTCTTCATGGAAGGCAGAAACAGAAGTGGGTGTATGTGTGGAAGCGAAGGGAGTGAAGAAGTCTGGGAAAGAAAGTGATGTATTGCTGAGAGTGGATTTCCTGTGTTTGAGGTGTGTCCTTCAGTGATTTCTAGGAGCTCTGCAGGATACAGCTGAGCAAGGATGACAGGCAGTAAAATTTAGTGGTGCTTCTGAGCTCAGACTGGATGGCTGTTAGAGTGAGAGGGTGGATAACAAGCTAATGGTTTTAATTCATACAGGTACATATAGCAAGTCTGAGTTTGAGAATTGATCAGAAGTGCAATGAAAATTTCTTTTTGCCTGTCAAATGAAATATGGGATTCCTTAGGAAGAATTTTTTTTCTGTCCCCCCCTTTTTTCTGTCTGATGATCAATTATTTATCGATAACTTTCAAACATCTACAAATATTTACTGCTATTTATTATGGTTTTATGGTCAGTTTTCATTCAGCTGAATTGGGAATCAATATGCTTGGTATTAATCCTTTTAGGTAAAGTTGCATCCTAGGTGCATTGACAAGTTACTTACAGCTACAGCTAGAAAAAGATGTAGGAATTTAATTGATACTGTAGGTATACGCAGGATCCCTAAAGACTCCTTCACCTGTTGTCTCCACTAATGGTAGCTGCATTCCTCCATCATTACAATACCACCCATAAAGACCCACTGGCACCTACAAGTCTGATGCAAGGACTGCCTATAATGCCACTGTGCTTCTGTCATACCTGTGCCTCACACTGTGTTTGCCAAACTGGGAATGTGGATCCAGGGATGGCTTTAGGCTGAGGCAAAACAGGAAACCATCTCTGTCAGTTGGCTGCCAAGTAATCCCAGCACGGTGGAGGCACTGCTGTGGCAGTGGCTTTGTGTGGGTGACGGGGACGTTTTTTTCGGCAGTTGGTATGGCTCAGGTGGCCAATCCCTGCCTTTTGCTTGGAGCATTTCATGTAGCATCTCCAGCTGAATTGATGATAGCTCAAAATGAGAGCAATTGCCTGTCTCTTTCCCTAGAGGTCAATAAGCTTTAACTCCTGAATTCCAGGATCGGCTTCCAGCTTTTCTGTGGATAAGAGTCATAAAGACTCCAGCAAAATATGTTAGTCACAAGTATTTCAGAAACATTGAAAAATTTTGCCTCTAAAGTGAAATATCATATAGCAATTAAGAACCAGTTAGATGATTGTGTGACATTTATGGAGGGTATCAGTAATGAGCAAAAGGCATGTACAGGAATGGCAAGAAAAGCATGAGAAGAAACTCTGAAACTAACTCAGTGGATGAAGAATATTGTAGAAAAGTGCTTTCACTGTGTGGTATGATCATTCTACTTTTGGAGTCCTTTTTGTTCTGTTAGAGAAACAAGAGGCCAAGAGTCTGGTAGAGTTCACCGTGATTTTGTAGAGAGGATGGACGAGATAGAAATATTCATTGATATATAAAAGACAACAAACAGTGCATTGAGCATGCAACTGAGATGAAAAAAGACAGGCCACCTAAATTATTTTGGTGGATTTCAAGCTCCTCATCACATGGAGAGAAGACTGAGGATAGTATTGAGATCAAAGGGCTTTTGATAATTGTCAGGGTTGAATAAAATTGCCCTTCACAGAAAGAGGTCTGGGGGAAAGTAAGTTGGAAAGCAGCCAACATCTTGTGTTTGTAGAGCAAAGAACATGCTGCCAGAAATAATCTTTACTTTTCATTTCTCACAGATATAAACAGTACAAAAGCGAGACTCTATATAAAATTTTTTACCTTGTATCTTATAGACTATATTGTACATTTCTTATTTACAATATTCTACTCATGATGCCAAAAAGAAAGAAGCAAATTTTCACATGTTCTAAAGATCTGGTGTTAAATATTTGTCCTACATATCCTTCTTTGTGCTCTATGTAAATAAATATAACTCTAAAGAAATAATATATGTTGCTATAGAATAAACAGCAGTGTGGTCATTTAAAATAATACGTTTTACTAATAGTACTATTTTTTTACAATAAATCATGATTTTGGAATTACTGAGCTATTTAATTTTAAATAGAAGAACATCTGTCTCTTTCTCCTTCTTCAGATAATAAATATTTCTGAATGTATCTACACATATAAATATTTAGAAGGACATATATCACAAGATTAGCTGAAGGATTAATCCAGCATTTCCTCACTTGTGAGGGATACCTCATTTCCAGGAGACTATTGTTGTTCAAAGTTGGAGAAAACATAATGATGTTCTTGAAAAAAGTTGTACAGCAAGAAAAGAAGTGGAAAAAGCACACAGAATTTTGATATTAATCTCAAGACATAAGGTCAATAAAGATTCTTTTAATAAAGAATGAGTTTGTGTTTGTTTCTCACATGGAAAGGTGATAGTCTCTTTTACAATAAGATGGATTAAAGCAACATTTTTTAAAAATCTGAAGTGAGAACTCACTGAACTTTTTTTAAAAATTAAATATTAAAATAAATTACATAAAAATGAATAGTTAAAGTCAATATGTTAAAGAAATTGCATCACTGGTTTGCAGATGATACTGCAGTTTGCAATTAGTTCCCCTTGGGCCAGTCTGCTCGACAGTCAAAACCACATATGCCTGTTAACATGTTATGAGAGAAAAAAAAAAGTGTCCAGTATTATATTTAAAGGAAGCAATAGCAGTTAATCTCATTCCCTTGCCATGAGCTGTATCATGAAAATTGTTGTTCCACAGAGCTGATTTTTACCCTTTTTCTGTTCCATTCACTACTGCTGCCTTCAATGCGGGATCGTTTTGGAAGATTGCTCTGTGTTCATTGGTGCAGTAACTACTGCATGAGTTACTCTGGAGAGAGCACAGTTTTTATGGTTTTGCTGGTATCTTGACAATTAATAAGTACTGATAATTCAGCAGCGCACTCTCTAAAAAGTGTCTTCTCACTTATGCTTTGGTGTGTCTCTACAGTTGCGTAACAGGGTAAGTTTGTTAACTTTCTCTTACAAGGCTTTGAAGCATATGAGACAGACATCTAGCTCTTGTTTGAAAGCAAGCAAACACCCAAAACAATCAGTGATTTTACATAGCAAGGTCATGCATCCCTATGGGATGACCTTTTTATTTCTGTTTTTTCCATGGCTTATTTGAGTTTCCTAGTGTTTTTATAGGCAAACTTAAAGACCGGTGCCACAGTCCTTGTTCTGGACCTTATCTGTCCAGCTTGGGTGATCAGAATGTCGTGCTTGCGCCACCACTGCCACTGGAGTAGCTGCAGAACCATGGGAACACATGAGCTTTTCCACTACATCTTCTTTGAGAAGAGGTTTTTCTTGTTGTTTCTAGTATCAGTAAGTTATTTTTATACTTGAACAGCTTATTATGGAATCTCACAGGTAGCTCACAGAAAAATCACTAACTCGTAGCTATTTATAAAATAAATGCATGCATTGGAGGGGCAGATAGGCATAGAATGAAGTGTAAATGAAGAGTAAATGAAAAATGAAGAGTAAATGAAGTGATGTGCAGACACAGTGAGATGCGTGCATACCGCAGTGGGTGGTACTAGAAAAGAAACTGAGGACCCAGTGGTGATAAACATCAAAAAGTACTGCATGTTTTCTCACTTGTGTGTTCCTGGACCCCAAATGAATTATTACTGAACCCCAAATGAATTATTACTGGATCAGGTTGGATTGTTTGTTTCACTTTTTATACCCAGGCAAACCAACTAAAGAAGACAACTGCTTTGAACAGAGAAAGAATGGTTAAAAATGCTGGTCTAAGGCATTGCTCATGAAGGGAGTGGGGAAGAAGTCCTGAAAGACAGACGTTGCTGGGTCTTTTGTACATACTGATGATCATAATTCTGATACTGATCATAACACCTGATACTGATACTGATTCTGATACTGATTCTGATACTGATTGATGCACAGCCATTGAAGCTACATTTTTGTGGCTGTTTGTTCATAAACGGTATCCTTCTCCTGTAACTTCCTTGAAACATCACACAAAGTAGGATTGTCTGTAGCCAGTTCAACAGGGGGAGAAACCAAGGTACAAAGCTGTGAAGTGTCTTGTCCAAGGGTGCATATTCTGCTTGAACGATCCAGGGAAAGATTTAGATCAGTGGGGTCCTAGTATAAACTTTGACCCTTGTCTTAAAATATTGGATCAAGATTAACTTAAGCCAAATTATTTGATTGTGTTTCATATTGCCGTCATCATTAAAACTTGTTTTTCAGAGTACCACAGAAAGAAGCCCCATTCTGGAGTTTGCTGGGAAGCTTGAACTCTCTGGAGTTTTAAGTTTAAGTCTGTTGTTCTCTGGATTACTGAGGAAAGAATTAAAAAAAACATCAAGGAAATAATGGTATGGTTTTATAGTCAATATCCCTTTTGTGGCTTAATTCTCCACCCCTGGTATGCAGTTCTGTCCCTCCAGGAAATGCTGTCCCTCCTCTTGGGTTCTCTGTCTCAGGGATGGTCAGACATGTCCCATTTGCGGCTGTATTGTAGTTCCATTGCCTGGGTTGCTCTACCAAAAGATTGACAGGAAAGTGGTGTTGTTGTGGTGATTGCCGTGTGTCCAGAAGATCTGGTATAGGGGAAAAAACCCCAAAGGAGTAATTTCTGCTGGGGTAGCTCCCCCTTGGGCCCAGCTCCATATTGGGTACTGCCTTGTCAATGATGGGGTAAGGTGGCTTGTAGGACACTGCTGTGCCCTCCGCCAGGAGCTAGTCAAAGCACCCAAATCCCTCACCTCTCATGTGTGTGTTCAGTGCAGTGTGGGTTTGGTACTGTCTGCATGGCCAGGAAAATGGCTGTGAGAGCTTGAGTCCCCGCTGAGCCTTGGAATCACCTCTGGCAAGGGAGTCAAATGGGAAAGAGTTTGACATTCAGGGACCCACCTCAAAGCAGGAGAGAGCGTGCTCAGCCTTCCTGCATTCAACCCATGAATGATAACAGGAAATTTGCTTTGTTTTCTTCCTTCTACCTCTCAGCCCATCCTTCAATGAAGCAAGAAAGCAGGGGTTAAAAAAATTCTCTGGTGTTATGATCCCAATCCTAAAACTTGGTATCTGCAAGCAGGCAGATGCTTTATGCGAAGTCTGGTTTTATATTTCTTCAGTGGGAATCTGCTTGAGATCTATGAAACTGGATGTACAACTGGTATATTTGTGAAAGTAACTAAATAATGTAAGATACAGGGAAGTCTGTACTGTGTAATAGAGCAGAAATCACTGGACTCGTAACCAGATAGCATAGTTAACTGCAACAGTGGCACACTAAATTCAGACTAATTAGTTGAAAAGCTCCTATGCTGCTTCAAAATTTTACGTGGTGTTTCTTCATGGTGCAACTACATATGCCTATTAACACATATGTTAGCTCAGGTATCTATACACACACTGCGTGGCATGATATAGATGTTTGAAGTAGGTTTGGGTTTGAAATTTTAAACAATACAGTATCATTTAGCTGAACAGACTTTGTGGAACATTTTGATACAAAGCAATCCTGACCTCTATCAGGACTAATTATTCTGTAGTCTAGGTACAGAATACTTTAAACAAATAGCATCAGTAATTATTTCTGATGGCAGATGATGAGCATTTCAGTTGTCCTATTTTGACCATGTAAGGAAAGTGATGAGAAGCAAGATTTTGGCCTTTTGGAAGAATTATTATTTGCTGCTTATGAATAAAGCAGTACTGATGGCAAGATAGCAGATTTTTGACATGTTCGTTTGAATATCAAATGTGACCTTGTTTTGATTTCTGTTTCATTTCTATATTTGTCAAGGATGATAATTTCATCCAACTCAAATTATCCAGCTCAGGTCTCTCCAACTGGAAGAACTTTGGTTTCAAGGTGCTATAGAGATGCAATGGTTTGGTTTTTTACTCAAGCTTTTTGTTTGAAACAATAAATTGCCCCTGCCCTCCCTCTCTATTGCAACCTTTCCCATCTATCCATTCTTTCTTCAACCACTAAGAAATTTCCGAATGACTGCAATTCTTTAATGATTTCCATTAACTCTGGGCCCCAAAGTGAAGGGTGAAGGAGTAGACTTACATCAGCATGACAATTTGGGTGGAAGCAAGTCAGCAGGGACTTCTGAGTCACCTTGCAGCTCAGCTGCACAACCACATCAGCTGTACCCAAACTAGGACTGTGGACATTTGGGACTTATGATCATATCCTGACTTCTTCTGCCTCTCAGCTACTCAGGCTTCATTATGCATGTCCTGTGGTCTTCAGCCACATGGCAGTTTTGAAAGTGAGCAGTAGAATCTGTGTCTTGCAGTCTGGTGGGAAAATCTGGATAGTTTTCTAAGCATTTGTAGGAGTACTTTCATATTTAAACCTTTTATCTTGAAAGAATGACAGATAGCTTTTGCTGTGAACATGTAGAGAGTAGAAGGTGCATCCTTCCTAACATCCAACCTCATATAACTTCCAATCTCATACAAAGTGAGACAGGCAATAGATCTAATAGAACGGGATGTTTTCTTAATGTCTTGATTCTGGCCAGGCCAGAGCTAACCTCCCCAAGCAGCCAGTCCAGAAGAGCTGAGTTAGCCTGGGCTGTTCCCACACCACCAGACATCACTCACCTATAAAAGGAGCTGGTCAGGGAGGGGTGCTCCTGGGTGCCTCAAGGGCAGTCTGAGTGTGTCTGGGGCATTGGCTTGGCTCTCATGTTGTGCAGTACTCTGTCAGGTCAATAAGAAACTTCAGTCTGTTATTGTTGTCCTTTCATGGTGTTTTTGTCAGTAAACTGTCCTTATCCCAACCCAGAAGCTGTCTGTTTCTCCTCCAGGGGTTAGCAAGCAGCATGTTGTGCTTAGCCACTGATTGGGGCTGAACCATGATAAAGTCACTAGCATAAGACTTGTTCATAGGCAGTGACTCTTCTTGAGTGCTGTTGGACTAGACAATCTTCAGAGGTCTCTTCACATCTCAACCATTCTTTATTTCTGTAACTAGGAAAAGATGATGCCCATATATTTGTCATTTGGGCATTTGTATCTTTCCTTCTTCTCTTTCACTGGAACTTTTAGTATCTCATTTATCAATAACTAAAAATAGTTATTAATGAAATTGAAATAATTATTTTTTATATTCCCAGAGACAATATTTGTCTTCTGGAGAAGCCAAGCTCAAATATGTTAAGACATAAGTGCTAGCTATGTGGCATGATTTACAGCCTCCATTACAGAATATCACTGGTTTAAGTACTGACTCAATTTTATTTTGATACTCTTATAGTACTAGGCCAATAATGGTAGGATCACCAAAGAGTCACCTTCTCATCATATAAGTCTTATTATCCTCATGGGATATTAAATTTAAGGTGGAGTCTGTAATGTAATGTCTGTGACGTTTCACTGTATGACCCACAAATATAAAGGCAGAAACCATAAAATATATAAGTAACAACTATGTTTACCTTCTACCTAAGTGGGAATAATAAGGCAGTGTGTGAATACATTATTCTTTTCCTCTATTGAAATGTGACCTTTGATCTTTGGTAACTACTCCCACATACAGTGCAAACATATCACAGAGGATGTTGTAAAGTTTTTCCCTCCTACTGCTTTGCTGCCTGTAAAGCCCCTTATTTGCCTGCACAAATTTTTTTTGCATGTTTCATGTATTTGCTTTGGCATGCATTTTGCATATTTCTGGTTGCAATTTGGCTCCTTGTCTGTATGCTTTAGTGAGGATATTCAGAGTTTATTTAAGACAGGTACATAAGAGTAAAACCACTAATCTCAAAATCTTTTTTACCAAGTCACTGTGCACGGCTCCTCAGCATCTTTTTAGCTGGGCAGACCTCAGGGGTTTACTGTGGTCATCTGCCCAGAACAGACTCCCACCTCCTGCAGATTTATGGATTTCTAACTGCCCAAATCTGCCAGATTAAGCTGGTCCCAGTTACCAAATTCTTGTTCTTTCTCACAGCATCTGCCTCAAAGGTTTTCAAGCTGTAGAGCTGACCTTTCCAAGGACAGAGTTGGTATATTTTTGGCAAGGGATCAGAACCTCACTGATGCATAAGAAAGAGCTACATATCCAGACAAAATAACAGCCAGCTGCAGGTACTTTCCTGCCTAAAATGATTGCAGGGCAATCACTTTGGTCCAAGACCCCAAGAGATATAAAAATACTTCCCTCTTTCTCCATTACAAGCTTTTCCCAAAACAGAGAGCCCACTGTCATTGCAAGAGCAGACATTATGCTCTCACTCACCCTCAGCTACCAGAGAGACACCATCAATATAACAATCGTCTGTTCCCTTTACAGTCAGACTCCAGCATCAGTCTTATCAGAAACCTCTCCCAGCTAAATGCCTTTAGTTTCCTCCCCTTTCCTAAGGTTTCAAGTAGAGAAATATGTGTCTCACACAGAAGCCAAATCATTAGAAGTAGACTTCTATGGCTTCTTACAAATTAAAAAAAAAAACAAAACCAAACATTAGTAGAATGTAAAGGAAAAAAACATAATTTCCCCTGAGGAGAAATACAGATAAAGAAGCTACATGTGATCCTGGTAGTCATGTTGCTTAATGTAACTTTGGAAAACAATTAGACAGGCACAACACTTAAACACAAGAATAATAGGATCATTTTTTAAAGTTGTCAAATACATGAAACACAAAAGATGTTTTAATTTTAAACTAATTTACTTTTCTGGAGGTGCTGTATTGGAAGCATGGACTTATTTTAGTTCCAGTGGAAAAAAAACATTATGTTATTTTAACTTAGAAAGACACTCCCTAATTTATCATACCATAACCAAATTAAGCTTGAGAACTAGTAATCAGTAGGTGTATATTATACAGCAAAAGCATTAGCCTTAGCATGTACAATGCCTTCGGCATTCAACAGGGCACATAATGGAAATAAGAATTCCTTTGTCATTTAGCCAGGGAAGCAATTATCTTGTAGTTCATTATTTGTATAATAATCAGTTAAAATAAGGTGTGTCACCTGCAGAAGCTCATGAAAAAATTAACGTTCTGGTATTATTTAGCAGCTTTAACTTAAAGATTTGCAAAGTTCCTGAAAACCCCGACTGCATGTTCATGTAACCCAGTTTCTCTTTGTTCAGTACTGCTTTTCTCTCCTCTCACCTCCAAAATGTGCAACTTGGAAAGAAAAACAGAAATCTCCAGTCACATTCAGTCTACAAAATTCCTCCTATTCTGATTTTCTGTCTTCAATCTCATGTATGCACAGGTGAACCATGCATGTTCACATATTTCTGCATGACATCAGCTCCTTGCTGATATTTCCATACTAGCATTACAAACTTTTCAGGTCAGATCTCTGAGCCACACGTGGCCAGTGAGCTCCAGCTGACCTTTGGATACCTTCAGAAGGCACTGTGTCCCCGAGAGACCTATCTGCTGCCTCTTCTCCCTCCTCTTCCTTTTCCCAGAGGAAAAAATGATACATGTGCTGTGGACATCGCCGCTAACATATTGTGTCATCTTGTTATACTGTTTTATATGGTGTTTATTTAGAGTTATTTACACTAAATAATATAAGCTATAATAAATACTATTTATTTAGTGTTTAATTAATCCCCACCCATCTGAGTGGAGTTACCAGGCATGCAGTCTATCATAATGCACATGTTTTTGAGTCCAAGGTCACATAGTTTACACCTAACTTCCTTACATAGTATGTGTTACAAATTAGATCAGCCTTTTGCTATTAATTGCAAAAAAGGCTGCACTATTAGTGTGACATCAAGTGCCATAGACTATTCCTATGCACTTTTTTTTTAGTGACTTGCATCCCTGCATGCTGTCAGGGATTGAAGGTGGTCATCAAAATCCATCTTAACAGCTTGCATTGATTGTAACTAGGTGACCTCCTGATTGCTCTAATTAAAACCTTCCTAAGCATCACAACACTTGCAAGTCTCACAGTGCACAGAAGACCCCGAATCAAAAAAAATGATGTCACAACTAAGTGTTTAAATTATTTAAATGTATTATTTATTTCAAATGCCATTATTTCTCTGTCTACGGCAGTTTTGTGCTTGGTAGGATAAACCCCTGTTCTGATGGATCAAGCCAGACTCATGCACCTATCCTAAGATCACAAATACCTTTTTCTTCCTCCTCCAAGCTTTTGCCACTTACAAAAGTTCTTCTGATGACATCGTAATGAATCCTTTTGAAACTGATTTTGTAGGACTTCAGGAAAACTGTACTCAAGCCAAAAGCAGTCACAAAGTGAGGAGACCATGCAAACATACGCACATTTACACATCTATGGAGCACTCACACATATGTAAAAAAAATGGCAGGAAGATTAATCTACTTACACTGTTACTACCTGAATAACAGAATCACAGAATTGTAGGGGTTGGAAGGAACCTTAGCAGATCATTGAGTCCAACCCAAATTTTAGACTTCTTCTACAGCATACTGTTGAAGTGAAAAAAAAGGCAAATCTTAAAGATACATTAGTCTAAGTGACATGAAGTGCCATCCAAAATATAGTAATACAATGGTTTTCCAGTTACACAGCTCATAGATGGGAATGGGGGAAGAAAGGAATCCATCAGTATAAAGGAAGGAAGGGAACTTTGTAATCCTCTGATCTGATACAAATAGCCAAGATCATGCACGAAATGAACAAAGGAGAGAATCACACTTGGAATCAGAATTAGTATTATTTAATTTATTAAACAATTTATTTTATTTTTACTCTGCTAGAAAATTCATACAAAGCTTCTTCATTATAATCAGAAGCATTAAATGCATCAAAATTAAAACAGAGATTCCATCTTCCTGAAAGGCTGAGTCCTGTTAAGCCACAAAACACAGAAACAGTTTCTGTTTACCTATTCATGGGAGTTATAACCACCTAATAAAGTTAATTGCCTAAAATATTGTTTTTACAGAGGGAAAGAGGATACTTCCCTACCTACCTTAAAGAGGAAGTCAGTCCTTGGTGGCCTGTGGCCATACCAGAGCATCTTGTCCAGTGATCCAGTCAGCCACTCTCTATGCAGGGATAGCCCTTAGTAAGCGGCTGCAATATTGTATGGCAGGTATAAAGGGCTATCGCAGACTTCCTGGTCTCAGTAAGAGCTCACATAATCATTGATATATATTTATTTTTCCTGTAATAAAGTATCTGCATCCAAAACATGCATGTGACAACTTCCTTACTGACATATTTCATTGATTTATTGGTGGTTTTAATAGTATTGGAAGGTTAAAAGACCTTCAGATGTCCTCTTGTGTGAAATCCTTACAGAGTGCCTTTCAGGATATTTTTTACTAAGTAAGAATCTTGGCTTTTATTGTTAAATTCAAATATTCATGCAAATTGGCTGTTTAGCTTGCTTACCCCTTGAAAACTCCATATGTGACAGATGCTGGTACTTTTCAGTACTATCAAGACATTTCTTACAGTTAGATATAGAAATACCAGGGCAGAGAGCAGAAAAATAAAAATATTTCAAATAAGAGCAGAACCAGGCAGAACCAGTATCCCCACAATCTCAACAGACAGGAAAAAATAATTTGTTTAAATAAAATATTGCTAACTGTTTTAATAAATGAACTGTTACTACTGAGAAATTCGGGTAATGTTTGCTATAGAGTCCTTGCTCAAATAATTGTACCATTTAAAAGAAATCCAGAAGAAAAACACTGAACAGTTTCAGAGCACTGCAACACAAAGCAGAATTATCTCTGCTTCTTCAGCTTTATCTTGGTGCTCAGTGTAAAGTTATTGTCTCTATAAAAGTCCTATTGTTTTTCTTTGCTAATCCTCCTTGTAGCTATGACAAGGACAGATGATTGCAATAAATATTTTAATTTTTTTTTTGAGACAAACTGGAGTAGTCTTCCTCATAACTGAGGACTCATAAGGAAATAAAGGTAGAGGCCATCTTTAAAATAGGTCTCTAATAGAACTTTTTTTTAACCTATGATAATAGCCTGTGCATTCTTAAATGAGTTACTTTGTTTTATGTAGTGTGATGTTCCACATATTTTGGTCATGTTCAGAATAAATGTTTTTAGTAGGTTTGCTCTTTATGAAGTTAAAAAGTTTCAGAAGTCTTTATGGTATTGGTTTTTTGCCTGTTCACTGAAAATGGGGATAATTGGGGCTTAGCATGAACTCAAGGTCTTGGAAATTCCTGTCTGCTTCTGGGAGAGAAAACTACATTCATGTGTAATTTCCAGTTGGTCAAATATCTCTTAAAATCTGTGAAATTGTTTTGGACATCGTAGTGTGTCATACAAAATAGCTGAGCTTAGGTAGTGTCTTCTCTAAAATGTCTACCAGCCAAAAGATAAACCTGCTAGACAACTCTTCAGGGTGGGGACTTTTTGTGAATAATTAGCCTTGAGCAATGAAACTCCGGAGCCCCACCCCAGTTGAATCTTTGATCTGTCTTTATACAGCTAGAACTGCGTTACAGACTTGAGGTATTATCCTGATGTTGCTGGTGATAAAACCTTTGCCCTTGCATACATACTGCAGCAAACACATATGCATGAGTATATGTATACATACATATATCTCTCTCTCATACCATATATATATATGGTAAAAATGGACATTAAGCCTTGCTATTCAATTATGTTCCTCCATTGTTCGTTCTGGTGTGGTTTAATCACTTTCAGGATCTGTTATTTTTTCTTTCCTTCACATAAAAGATGAAACCTAATGACACACTCATTCTTGATGGCATCAGAACAGTATGTACAATAATCAGTGTGCTGACAGGGCAGAATCTTTACATGACCTACTTAGTACATACACTTGTCAGAGTCTGTAAAATTAACTAAATTAGTTGTTGACAATGTGTCTGTTTTTTGGGTTTTTTTACACATAACTACCTTCTTTTTTTTAAAGACATTTTATTAAATAAGAGAAAAGGTCAAGTAGGCTTGTGTATCTGATGTAGCTACCTGTGGTTTTTACTGGACAGTCTACAAGAAGTGTGAACTGAATGTTAATCAGTTTGTCGTCCATTTTAATCCTTCATGCATTTCCAGCTCTACCTGTGGCCCTGGGCAAATCCCTGAACTTCTCTGTCTGTCTTATACATACAATGAGAATTATAATAATACAGAACTAATTGGTTATTTGTTTGCCATTTTGAAGACTGTTAGCTACATCCTTCTCTCGTTTATACCAATGTAATATCCCAAGTGAATGAATTTGTGACTGTGTAATTTAGAAAAATTCAAACACAGTTTTTACCCTCGTGCTTAATGTTGTAGATCTCTTCTATCATTAAGGTCTGCAAATGCACAAAGGAAATACCTATGTTATGAAAATTATCAGGAATAAAAGACTTTCTTCTTTTACTCTGTGTAGCAATAATTGCTTCTGATTAAAAAATTTAAAAATCCATGATAACTATGTATTAAAGCTCTAGGATGATTAGAAAAATTATTCTCATACAAAATTATTAGAAGCTTGGTTTCCTTACCCACTGATACAAGAAGTTCACCAGACCATTGTGTATTCAGCTAATAAAAAAGGACCAACACATTGCTGTGAGTGCTTCCTTTTCGCTATCTGTAGTTCTTCAACAACATCAACGAGGATCTGTATGGCCAGGCTGTTGAACTTGCTTCAGTCACATTCCCAATATGAATATTCAGATTTATTGAATTCACAGATTCACAGAATCGTAGGGGTTGGAGGGCACCCCCAGAGATCATTGCATTCAGCTCCCCTGCCAAAGCAGGTTCCCTAGGAAAGGTTGCACAGGTAGGTGTCCAGATGGGTCTTGAATAGCTCCAGAGAATGAGATTCCACAACTTCCCTGAGCAGCATGTTCCAGTGAAATTGATTCTGTGGATACCACTAAAATGTTACTATGTGACTAGTGAATAAACCATTGGGCAAAGATCACTAAATTGTAATTCTTTCCTATCTTGTAGGATACTGAAGAACTCAGGCTAACTTGAACACTTGATGATGAATTCAAGATGATGGCACTTTAATGTCATTTTGCTTTATATATTGACATATTCAAAGAGCAACTTTTTTTACACATTTTAATTTTTTTTAAATTAAACTACTTTAAAAAATATTGGGTATCTAGATTAGTTTATAATAATAAATATTTCTTCCCTTTTATATTATGCAGAAACTTTCTTGAAATAAGTGCTTTATAGGCAGGTAAAAATAGACTTTTAGCAGCACTTTCTGAGCATTTGGTAATGACTGTGTTAAAATGCATCTGATAAAAATACACTAATATTTTTCTTACTGACAAAAAATAAAGTGGCATATACTACTGTTTCCAGATGTAACTCATTAATATGCATGTATTTCCTTCACTTACAATTTTATGCTTAAAAAACCCTAATGCTGGTTTAACACATTAAATTTTGCCTTTGTTTAATAGATAATTTTAAAATTTATCAAATTGTTTGTCCATTTATATTTTAAATAAAACCTACAAGAACCTAAAAAGCACATTTCTAAGGACAAACCCCCTGATTTTCTGATCCCATAGATGTCAGGAGGCTCTGGATAAAAGACTTTCCTTATTTTCGAACTGGAAATTAAGCTGGGAATTCTTCTTCTTGCACTGTCTGCTCAGCAATGAGGTCTGAGACTTACCTGCAGAAGTGCACCTAGCAGGGAGACCCTGGGTGGGGGGCACTTCCTGCCTCCCTCTGCAAGGGAGAAGGCCGCACAGCTTTTCAGCTCCAGCAGCAGCATACGTTCAGCCTGTGATCACCTGGCCTTGCTTTTGTGCTCAGACTGATGGTCTGCTTCTTTCAGAAAGTTCAACGAGTCTGGCCTCTGAGTGAAGTTTCCGTCAAAACCTCAAATAGCATTTTTTAACAACAGTGCTGCATTTTCAACTTCAGGTTGAGGAAAGAAATATTTCACAGGCAATAACATTTTTAAGAGATCTGAAGGGTAGGGAAGTGTGGTTTTGCTTGGCTACATGCTGTCTCTCATGCTGAGATAGCAAATAACATGTGCAGAGTGTGGTTTCTTTTTAAAACTCACACAAAAAGCTTTTGGTAAGCTGTTCCATGTATTCAATCCACTTTGGTTGCATTTTAGTTGAGTTTCATATATTCAGACACACTAAAACATTTGCTAACAGGGCTGGTGGCAACAGAACTGGAAGGGCGAGTGATTTGTCCAATTTAGAGCTCAGAGGTAATTTAGAGTTCCCCAGTCTCCTCATTGGCCTTATTTCCAATCACACCATGCAGATCCCATTATGGACTTTTTTTTTCTTCTATGGATGAAGTGTGCTTCCCTATTTCTTACATATGCTTTTTAAAAGCTGTGACTCCAGCATGAACTTTTCACTGGCATGCTCAACGAATCACGATTTATTTTTTGTTCTTTCTTCCTCATTTACCCTGTTCTGTTAAATCCTAGCCCATGAAATTCTGCAATACTATGACATATGTTCCAACATGAACTCTGGACTAAACACAATTCCTACTTATTTACAGCTTTCAGAACGATGGTACCAGTCAGCAAAAAATCCCAGTGGGAAAAGATGAGAAGCCTCAATCTATAGGGACCAGAATAACTGAAGGTTCAGTTCTTTCCCCCCTCAGATTTCTCACAGAGTCAGCAAGATCAGGCCAGCATTTGGCTGCTGTAATCCACTTTGGGTGTCATTAACACACCAGGCTGTGAACTACTGTGCTTGAGGAACTGGTTCACATCCACTTCTGTGTCCCGTCTTTGGAGAGGCAACCATGAGCAGAAATACGGAGCAGACATCCACAGTGCTATCCTTTTAAAATGTCTCAATATTTATTTCAGCATGAGGTGCTTGTAATTGTAGAATTGGTAAAAAAAACTAGAGAGCATAACAGGACTGAGAAAACACAGGAAAAGAAGATTAAGCTTTCAGGCTCCAATGTAAACTTTACCTTTCACTCTAAATAAAATGGAACAAGTTAAACAAGTTAAGCTGTTGCTTTGTCCCAGCTGGTTGGTTCATAAAGAAGACTCACTTTAGAAAGGCGAGATTGTACCTAACTTACTGTGGTTAGCTAGGCCACGCTCTGTGGCTCTTCTTTAAACAATGGCTTTCTCGTAATGCTGTGATCACCTCTTTAAAGAAGCAGGCAGAGCTCATTTCCAGGCTGTGCTGCCAGTTGCAGATGCAGGCATCTTCGCAGTCACAGGAGGCTCACGTTTCACTCTGTGGGGTTACAAACAATTAAGGCTTGCCAGGAGAAATATTTTAAGATCATATAATGTTTTATTTCCTCATGTGGTTATCACCTTCAGATAGCAACTACAGCACACTGTTTCCCTGTATTGCTTAAAATAAGAAAATTTTTGCATTTGTTTGAAAATGGGTCTTTTACATATGGTCTTTGTATACATATGTACAATGTATATGCAACATATATGCAATACATATGTGAATAAATAGAAAAAAATCACAAACATTATTATAAATTAAATGTTTCCTGCATTGGTAATCACATGCTCATTTAAAAAGCATCTGCTGTGATTAGTGATCAAGAATGATTTATTGCAGAAGTATTTCTAAGCAGGTTTTTTTCATGAACAGGAATTATTTCTTCTGGAAGTTCTTTTATGTAGTTGGCAAACAAAAGTTCTTTGATGTTAACACCATTCATTGTATTGGCTATTTAGGACCAATAATGCAAGTAGAATAGATACAAACACCCTTCTCACTCCATTCCTCAGGCTAGACTCAATCTCCACGTTTTGCGCTACAGAAACATATGGATTGTGAGCTGCAAGCAGCTCTGGTCGTCTTTTAACTCACCTGAGGTGCCAGACCAGGCTCAGGAAACATTAGCTGCTCCATCACCTAAGGCATTGCTTAGTCCTAGGAGGACTACAGCTCTGCACTGAATGTGCAGAGGGTCAGGTACTCTGGAGTGAGAGCTAGGAAAAACCACAGCACAGAGTAAAACACACAGGGGTGGCAGGATCTCATCAGTGTGATACCAGCTTCAACATAAATTAAAATTCACAGGAATAATAAGCAAAGTATGTAGCTATGACTGAAAGAACGAGGAATATAGATAATGAAATGATTGTTTCCCTTTACCCAGTGAATGAAAATTCAGTTTCTCTAAAAATGCAAATACTGTAATTTTTTTACAACATTTTGAATTGAGTGTCATTCACAAATGTGGGTTTTTTCTTGATATATCTGACATAGAAGACTATCAAATTCTCCATGCTTTTCTTCCTCCAAAGCAAATGGAATGTGGCTTAAATTTACTGTTGGTTAAAAAAAACCCACTTATAAATTTACTCTTTCAGACAAGAAATGCTTGAAGAATACGAAGGAAGGTTCCTCCAGAACAATTTAACTCCATTTTCAGTCCTCCAAAATATTTTGATTGAGAGTCAAATGCTACAGTCCTTAGTCAGTCAAAATTACCTTCAGAATCAAGTACACTAGTTTATGTAGTCATTTTTCCTTGTTGAAAGTGTGGAGAAAATAATTACACTTATAAACACTTGTAATATATTTATAATTGCAGCTTCTCACTATATAAATGACTGTACATGGAAAGACGTTGTGGAGAGTAATGGAGCAGAGAATAACTACTTAATAGTAGCTTCTGTGAACAACTGTAAGCACAGTGGACCTTGTTTCCTAATAAATTGTACCTTTAAACACCTGCATAATACTGTTGATTTTATTTTTTTTAGCATAGATAGTAACAAAATGAATTGAGAAACAACCTGCCCATCATACTTCAAAAAATATGAATACTCGTGATGAAACACATTGGACTCCATGCCAAGTAAGTAGGGAGTAACTTGTCAAGACTATTTTTCTGGTGTTTTCTTGGACTGTGTTATTCAGTCAAAGACAAGCAACAGGCAGTATCTTGTTCTCTATTTAAAGTGTGCCTGCCATAAGGTTCTGCACAATAGCTGATACTCTCCAGAGCTCACTGATACATTTCTGCACAATATACCATATTTACACCATATCAAACCACATCAAACCTGAAGAAGACAGCCTGTCCTTTTCCCTGTTTATGTTTATCACTGATGTGTTTATCACTTTCATGATAACCATTTCATCAAAGATCATAAAAAAATCTAACTCATAACTGACTCATTAAGTTGTCCTTTGTGCACTTAAATGAAATCCAGGAGGAATGATTTAGCAAACCAAATCTACTTCCTGACAATTTTACCCACCCTTACTTACCACTCTTTTTCAAAAAGCCAGATGGAAACAATATTCTGTAAATGAATGCTAAACAGAAAATGTATTCCACCTTCAGAAAACTATAAAGACTAAAAGCTTTCTTACCAGCTAGGGCTTTCTTTTCCTTCTTTTCTTTTCAGAGATAGGCAGATGTGTTGTACTCCTAAATGAGGCTAATAGGTACTGAAAAGAGCAAGGAATGCTCTGATCTGTGTTAGTGGAATGCTATGAAAACCAAGCTGCAACATGCATGTTGATGTACAAATGCTAGTAGTAATTTATCAACATGATTTCCACATACCAGGTACGCCATTCAACCCACATCAACCCATGCAAACACAAAATACACATTCTGTTTTACTACTACAAAACTTGTATCTATGGGAACGAATTGTATTCAGTGCAACAACAGGAAGTTTGGCTTTATTATTATTCAACAATACATGTAATTTTTAAATGTTAAACAAGGAAGTAATTCCACCTGTGTGAGTTATGCCAAAACATACTGCTTCTGCACAAAAATAGCTTCTCAAAAATGAGATGGAGAGTGGTTATTTAAGCAACAAGTATGAAAATAGGGTCTAAGGTTTTGAGGATCACAAGATGAATTGGACCCGAGGTATTCAGATACAACAGGAAAACAACCTATAGGAACAACAACATTATTGTTATCCTGATAACCCTGATACATAAACAGAAGCCCTGTTTGTAAGGCACACAACCCAACTTTCTAACCTCCTAATCCCTGATAAGGCTTCTTTTTATGTGGGTCATTTATAAAATGCCTACAAGAGAGATATAAGTCTGATCAAAGGCTGAGAAACTTGGCCGACGATAGCAGTTTGAAAAAACTTGTATTGTTTAGTCCAAAGAAAAGGAGACCCACAAGAGGCATCATAAATTTTTCGAAGACGATGCAGAAAGAAGAGAGTAGAAGAGTAGGGTTGTAGCTATGAGATAAGTGAAACTGTGGAAGGATCTGTGAGGGATCTCTATGGAGAGGTAAGGTGGTCTGGGACAGTACAAAGATCCTTTTCCATTCCATTTCTGATCATCTCCAAGCCCTTCAACATCAGCAGTGTGCTCGCCTAACATTCTTTCCTTACCTTCAGTCTCTTGGACCATCTTTCCCATATCTCACTACTCCTGGAGAGGTAGAGCTCCCTGAGAGCACCACTAGCCCCAACTTGACACAGGAACAGGCTCCCAGTGCTAGTCCCGTTCCCTGCCCTTGTGCCTTGCCTAGCCACCACCACCCCCTGAATTAAACATATATTTCCAAAGAGCCTTGAACAGTCTCGATGTGAATACCGTCAAGGATTTAATGACTGCCAAATAGTGGAGTTAAAGGATAACATAACTTGCACATCTTCTTTTGGGAAAAACTAAATCATTGCAGAAATGTTAAGTACTTGAGCGCTCACAATGCTTTTTAAAATACTGTTACTGGGTCCATTTGGATTTCAGAGAGAAAAACAGATCCTGTGTCTTGACACACTTCTTTGACTGTAGCAGTAATTGATGTCAGGAGCTCCTGGGCCTTGGACTTCAACCTCTCAACTCATAACAGTAAATTCATCTCTCTAGAAAAAAAAAAAGTGTTTTATTATTTGGTAGATTTACATTTAGTCTATACCTTTATATATCTGAAAACTGATGTGAAATGCATATAGAAGAGAGACTTGCTTTAAATATTTGGACTGGCTGAATTAAGTGTTAACTGTCATTTCTGTGACTATAGTCACAGACTAATCTATAGTTAGATTGCATGTTCATAAAAAGTTATTTTCTCCCTACTGAAAAACAGGTTCATTCACTATTTTGTGAACTTATCACCCTTTTTTTTTAAGGGTCAAAACCAGGCCCCACATTCCACTGTTATCAAATGCTTCTTAAAGTGTAGCTCATCCACAGGCCTTCTGAGGTCAATATACTTAAAAGTACCACTTTGCTTATCTGTGATTTCATTTTATAAATATAGTTTTACATGGCTGGGTTCTGGTGGAGGAGTGGGGCTGCAGGAGTGGCTTCTTCAAGAAGTCAACTCAAGGCCAGAGTCATTGTTGACCAAGGCCAAGCCAATCAGCGATGGTAATAGTACCTCTGGGAGTCACATTTAAGAGGGAAAAACAGCAAGCAGACGCTTTTTGCCACCAGAGAAGGGAGTGAGAAAATGTAAGAAACTGTGCAGGCGCCAAGGCCAGAGAAAGGGGGAGGAAGCACCCCAGGTGCCCAAGAGAAAGATGCCCCTGCAGCCTGTGGAGAAACCCATGGTGGAGCAGGTGGAGACATACAGAAGATGCTGTGACCCACGTTGGAACAAGCCCCTGCCAGCACTTGCAGCCTGAGGAGAGAGACAGAGACACAGAGATAAGAGAGATCCACGCCAGAGTAGGTTTGCTGTGAGGGGAAGCTTGTGACCCCATGGAGGACCGGACTGAAGCAGTCTGGGCTTGAGAGACTGAGAGACATTTTGTATTTTATGGCTGCACCCCATTGCAATGACCCACACTGGGGCAGCTGATGAAGAGCTGAACCCCCATGGGAAAGGACTCATGATGGAGTGGTTCATGGAGGACTGTCTCTCGTGGGTGGGACCCCATGGTGCAGCAGGGGAAGGGTGTAAGAAATGCTCCCCCTGGATAAGAAGGAAAACAACTTGTAAGGAACTGACCGAAACCCCCATTCCTTGCCCTCCCCATGCTAAAATGGGGAAAGGGGGGGAAGAAGGGAGTGAAACCATGACCAAAGTGAAGTCTGCTAGGGAGGGGTGGGGGGAGATGCTTTACGATCTGGTCGCACTTCTCATTATCTGACTCTGGTTTCACTCTGTGTGTGTGTGTGTGTGTGTGTGTGTGTGTGTGTGTGTGTGTGTGTAGTGCAATAAATTAGAGTTTTCTTTCCTTTATTCTGTGTTGAGTCTGGTTTGCCCATGACACTGTACTGAGGAATGATCCCTCCCTGGCCTTATCTTGACTCCTAAGCCTCTCAATATTTATTTTCTCCCCTGTCCAGCTAAAAAGGGGAGTGATAGACTTTGGTGGGCATCTGGTCTCTAGCTGGGGTCAAACCACCACAGTAAATTTTTGATTGTTTTAACTAACCTGGCATACTTGCTGATTTATATAAAGTCTGAAAGCATTTTGTTAGCTTCCTGAAAGATGTATTGTGTCCAGGAAGCAAAACTGTAAGAAACACGGCTGGGATTTTTGTCTCTCTGGTTTTGTTTGTGTGCTTATTGAATGCAAGGAAGAATATTACTCCTCCTTTTGAATAAAGCACACATTTCAATTATGACAGTAACTATCTGTACTGTAAATTTGACTCGCTGTACAAAATGAAATCTCCCCTGAAAAAATTGTTAATTTTTCATTCTAATGTTTTTCTTTATAGAGAAAGCGATTACTCCTTTTTCTGCAAAGGAAGAAGTGAAGAACTCAAAGAAAAGAAATATTTCTATCCTGAATATGATGGACTGGAGATAACATTTCACCAAAACTTTGATATATTGGTTATTTCATATGGTGATGATATTGGGATGACAAAGTCCTGTTGTTGAGGTAATCCACTATACTGGAAACTACCTTGAAGGAATCTTTTATTGGACATAGAAATTAGCCACTTCCATAGTAAAATTATTACTATTATTGCATACAGTTGTGAAACCAAAGGGCCATATTCCTTGAGCTAACTCACATCCAAGATTTTTAGCACACCTTCCAGAGTCTTAACAGGAAAAAAATTCTATTTATAAAAATGCACATAAGTTTTGATGTTGAAGGTTTACCTGATTGTCTCGGCATTTATCTGTATTTATTTCTCTTTCAATGAATTCCAGTATAAAATATAGTGACTTAGGAAAGTGAAATCAACCAAAACTATCTCTTGGTTTTTGAGAAGTCAACAACATTACCATGTTAACTACAAAACATTTCTTCCTATTAGAAGGTACCAAAATAAAATTTGCTATCATTCCATGGGTTTACAACTGATTGGATTCCTCTGCCATGCCCACCTTCATTTGCACTTCTTTCTTAAATTCACACATCAAAAAGGATAAACAATGTTGTTAATAGAGCAGAAGCTGCAGTGAGTTGGTAAAGGGCAATATTTTATAACTTATACTGCAACTCATTTATTGTAGATTCAGAAAGGGAAATATTTGAGGGTTAAGCTGCATCCATATATTTACACCATCAAATTTCCTACTTTGCTGTTAAAACTAAGTCTCCAAAAACTTATCTGTCCCAGGTTCCTGTCAAGACTAAGTGTTAGATGCCTGATAGCATCCTCTCTTTCTCTTTTGGATGCAGGCCAGTTCCTTCCTACTGAAGGCACCAGAAAGTATCCCTCAGGCTTGAACAAGAAGTTAAATTGGGCTTCCATGGGTTGGTGGTATAGCCTTGGGCAAGACACAAACCCTCTGTCCCATAATTAATTTATTTGCATGTTACCTTCCAATATTATAGCAATGCAAGTTAATGCTGTGTTTGGAGTGTGTAGTTCTTTTATGTTGCATTTCAAGCCGTTCAAAGCAAAGACTTGTTTTAGGTACCTATATATAATTATAAACTGAGATCATCAGATGTTTAGAAGCAGATAACATCTGTAGGGTGGACAATGCTATTATGGAGCTGTTTGGGTTTTTCCTCCTACAAGATAATTGATTTCGTTTACTGCATTATCTGGAAAATGGACTGGCTAACAAAGAATAATAATAATAGTTTTCATTATATCTATATTTTTCCCCCTATGATAACTTTGAAGTTATGATACACATGTGCCATAATGCTGTATTACATTAATTTTTTTAAATGTGAAAGGATGAATTCTACTTCTGATATGAGAAAAAATACCTTCCATAAGCTGAAAGCCTTTTCTTATGACATACATTTAGTTTTAGGCAGGAAAGTTTCAATTTCTGAGTGAATTTTTAGGAAGGTTAAGTAATCAAACTTCTATATTCAAATTTTTTTTCAGCTGAAACATGGTTTAAAGGACTCAGAAAGACCTGAGGCAATACTTGCTTACAAACTCAAGTTGAAGCCATATCCTAAAAAAGTCAGATCAGTCATAGAATCAGGCTTGCTGGCCAAAAAGGATCTAAATGTTATTACTTTGTGGATCAAGTCTGATAGGTCAGGAGGATGTGAGAAAATTAGTACAGGAAATATTTAAGCCTTGTTCCCAAATACCCAAGTATCATAACTAATCCCTGAAACTTAGTTAGTGTAGAGAATTGTGTAAAACTCATCTGATTAAATGAATGTTTACTACACTGACACAAACATCTCAGCTTAGGCTTCTTGACAGTCAGCAGAGATCTGGCCAATGGATATGTCTCACCCTAAAATAGATTCCTTAAATATAGTCAGATTAATTTTGCCCTATGTGGCATTGATCATATTTACTTCAAGTGACAACAGATCGTGACTAGGTCACCCTAGGTTAACTGGATGACTAGCTCAGAGATGTACATCTACACCACAGACCCCAGAACGTTAGATAAATTAATATGCGCCCTTGTGATACTGTGAACAATTCACTCATATGTTTAACAGATCTAATAACAGAGCCTGAGCAAGGTGTAGTTTAAAATAGCCAACTGATTAGATTGCTTTTTTGGAAATAGGAAAGACCTTGGGACAAATCTTTGTTACTAATTACTCAAAGCAAGGACTGACATCACTATATTTTACATCCTATGAAACTCTACTAACTACGGGGCTGCCATAGTTACTAATCTGATGTGAATGGCATTTAAAAATTTGGGAGATGCCTTTTTCATTCCAGTGCAGTACAAAACTTATCTGAAAATCTCTAATAGTACAAAGAGATGGAAAAAAATATATTTTTCTCGTTTCAGTTCCACAATGTTTTTACTGCAGTCTGTGCCTCCAAGGCATATTTAAACATCTAACCCTTTTGATCCATCATGTGGAATATATACACGGAGCGGGAGTAATTTAAAAGGGGAGTTAATTTACTTTAATTTACACATTCATACAGCTTTTTACTATCTTCTCAACATGGCACATCCTTACCTGATCCCTAATTAAACCAGCCTTAGATTGCCTTAGAATTTCTTAGCCTTAGACTATGAAGGTTAAAATCAGAGATGATCTATCAGATGAACAGGGAATCCAGTGTGGATCTAAGGTCATTTACATGCCTGGCAAATTAGATAAACAGATTGCCACTAGAATTATTTCATCTCCCAAGTACAATTACCTTAAATTTACATAAAACTTAATTCCTGAAGGTGGCAGCATCATGACCAAATCTATATACAGCCTTCAATGCATGCAAAAACCCAGAATATGACCATGCAATTATGTGTTGATTTAAAAGTAGTGCCACATATTACCTTTTAATATGTATAACTGAGAGTAAATTATATGCTAGCAGTTGGTTCAAGGTTTACACTGAGTATTTCCCATGTTTTCCTCTTGAGCACTAAAACTTAGAAAGAACATCCTTTCCCTTAGATGCCTTTTAGCATTTCATGCTATAGATCTTCAATAATTATACAGAAATGGTGAATTTTGAATATTTTCAGCCTGATTCTTTGTCTCACAAAGGTCATTTTCCATAACACAGGCACTGTGAAAGGATTCACATCATAGATGTGTTGTCTCTGTCCACTGGAAAGCCCCCTTCAAACACTGTAGGGAGTCCCTGTTTGTCTAAAGGCTTGTGGTTGTTGAGTTTGTTTTTTTTTCATTATTCTATCTATATCTCTGTAAGTTGGCAGGTCACAGAAGAAGGAGGGGGTAAGGGTTTCATCCACCCATATGCCTGTATGAAACACCCAATTTTACATAAGCAAATTTTTTTAAAACTGCCTTTGGTAGCAAACACTTCAGACAAAAATGGAGGGGGGTGGGTGGCATCCCATTAAGCTTAAAGCTAAACCTTTTATTTAACTAGACTCAAACTGAAGCAGAGAAGAGGTACAGGTCTCCCTTGCAAAGTCCCTGGGACAACCAGAAGGAATCTGACCCTGCCCCAGAGGAACATAAGCTTTACTCTATCCCCATCTCCTTCAAAAAAACAGGCTTTTCAGAGAGAACGACTCCAGCCTTACACGTCTGGGTAAGCAGGGTGAACCACCCCATGCTGGGTGCCATAGCTACAGGAAGGTAGAGCAGTGTGTGGGCATGTTCCCCAGGTGCTTCCTCCTGGAAGAAACCATTTGCATCATTCCTTAATAACGGCTAGACCTAAATGTTATGAATTATCCCATAGTTCTTCCTAGCCATTTTCTGGTATGCAGAGCACATTTTCCAGTCCAACAGGTCTCTCCTCTGTAGCACAGGCCTCTGGTTGTCAGGTCTCCAGAGCAAAAAACCTCCAGACCAATTTTTGTGTTTGGGTGTCATTCATCTGGCGAGAGTGACCTCACTTTCCTGCACTTCTCCTGGCATGCTGCTTTCTCAGAGGTGCCCAGGAACTACCCAGATTCATAAGAACATGCTATTTAATTAAAAAAAAAATTAGGAAAAAACATACCTTAAAAATGTTGAAATAGCATGAATATTTCACTTACCTGCTTGTCCCATGCTTTTTTCCATGTAGAAATCCCTCAGAATGATTGCCTATGTCTTGCTTAGTCTTACATCTACCAGTGATGAGAAGGGTAAAATGCCTTTTCTCTCATGTCAGAACTGAGATTCCTCCTATTTTCAGATCTGCTGTCTTCTAACGCTTACCAAACTTGACCAAACTAGTCTAAGCTAGTCCCACAGGGCAATACTTCAAAAGGCGCTTTTTTTCTGCTTTAGTAGTACAATTTACCCTCATTATTATTAATTCCTACAGAAAACATTCCCTGAGTTAACAGAGAAACTGGGAAGACTTTAACAGCTCTGTAATAGTGTGCATATAACCTTGGTAAAATCAGAATAGTTCCTACCGAATATTCAGTGTTCCAAAAACACCTGCAATATTAGCACAGATGAAACTGCACTGGTGATGACAGCCTGCTATTTGTGTTGGGGAGCTCCTGATGCAGCTTCTTTAGAATTTCACTCCAAAAATCTTTTTTTCTTTTTATCAGTTCTCCCTGTACTGCTTCTGGCCTCAGCTCTGCCAAGGAAAAATTGGCTCATCTGGAGCTGTGGTTTTGTTTTCACCTGGGTCACCTTGTGCTCCAGATGTGCTTATAAACTGAGACATGAAGACACGTGTATCACAAAGAAAGCTGGAATGGCTGAGTAGTATTACTTCAGCTAATGGCAAGTATTATTGTCCTGCTGTTCTGAATAATCAGCAGAATAAAAAATAATTATAAGGAGAATAAAATGTATAGAACACAGAGCAAATGTTAAACTGAGGCTTGTGTCTTCCTTCTGTTTCTGAAATAGATTGAAACTCGTAGAAGAGCCCTGAGCGTAACAGGGTGTGTAAACTGGGCTGTGCCCAGTCGCAGCAAGGTCTCTCTCTAGAACATAGTCCTTCCTGTGCACACTTCTTGCAATGGCAGATTGTCTGTCTCCTACCTCTGCAGTCTTCTCATCTATGATGACTGTCACCCAAAGGCAGCAAGAATCCCAGCTAACAATTCTTCCTTTCATTCCTTTTTCTCTAAAGAGCAGTACTTTCAGAGGTCTGTTTTCCTGATTTCTACTCTGAGCTTTCACCTGAGCTATGACTAGATAAGCCATAAATACTTTACAGACCATTCAGATCTAGCAGTATGATAAGAAAGATCATCTAATTTGTTGCTGTTTATAAGCTTTTCCACTGGTTGATTTAAATCTTTGTATTTTTTAACTAATTTAAAGTTTTGCTGGTTTTACCTTCCAGGTGAAAGTATAGCACGTATCCTGACAAGTGGAAATTAATCCATATTGGGGGGGGAGGAAGGAAGGGAGTTAATGCAATTGCACAATGAGAGCCTTGGAGCCTTTCCAGCATTCACAAGTTAAAGATGTCCAAGGGTGTTTCATAAAAAGGTAAACAGAAGCATGCTCTTAGTCATAAGTAGAAAGTTTTGCCATTACATCTGGCTGCTGTGCCTCCAAAAACCATTCACAATGCTTTTGTGACAATGTCAAAGTGGCTAGAATTCATTGCAGCAATTTTCTCCACTTAAAATTGTAAACATGCCTGATGTGCAAAGATATTATAAATACAATGCAACCTTCATATAAAAAAAAAATCTTTTTATTGTGCATGTCTCTGCTTGATTATCTAAAACCTATAAACAGATAATTTCTGTTTATAATGTCCTTTTACTAACCTAGAAAGACCAAGGAATTTGTGTGTTCTAAAACACATTGTGCATCTGCTTTCATGGACTTTACACAAAGAAAACCTCCAACAGAAGGATTTCAATTGTATTTGAATCTCCAGATTTTAAATTGATACAGGGCTTTCATGGGAAAACAGAGCTTCAAAAAATGGTTTTTAAATCAGAGTGACTTGGCTTGGGAGTTTACATTGGCTTCTGTCCAGCAGAAAGATCCAAAAGAGCAAATTACACCTCCACACCCAGTTAGAAAGTCTGCAGGTATTAAGTTGTTTGTTAAGTACAGTCATTGCGTTAGTAATTTTAGCTGTGTTTGTTCTTTGTGGAAGGCAACAGGCTCTTCCAGATAGTTTCAAAACACGGCAGGGCAAAACTTGATCTTATTAAAAGTAAGTTTCTACATGAACTGTTGTTTCTTGCTTTGCAGGTTTCCTCTGCTCTTCTCAGTCAAACTTATTGCTGAGAACATTTCTTTCAGAAAGTACACTAAAATCCTTTGCTTTAGGGAAAACAAGTAAAATCACAATGTTCATAGCTGACTCCATTGCCTCACAGGCATGTCTTCTAATTCTTGTTATTTTATATTTATCCCAATTGGAAGAAAATAATGTACCCCTCTCTTGCAGAAAAGTTCTGCTACCTATGCTGGGTATTTTTTAAACTTAAAATAAAACATGCTTGCACAAGGGCAGTAAATCAGATATGTGCTCTGTAAGCTTCCTTAGAGTTCTGAATAGGACCTTTCAGGGTTACTTAACGCTATAGCTCAGCTCTGATCAAATGCCTTATTATAGAAGCCTGGTCTTGAATTTTTTTTTTTCTGAACAGACTTGGCTTCAGAACACAAGGATGGCCAGATGATTATAGTAATAACCATTTGTTTAATTTGGCCTTTTGCTGTTGTACTAGGAAATTGCTCTCGGAATTCTGAAATGAGTGAAAAGGTCTAGAGCTGTCATCTTTCCTCTGTAACAGCAACGAAACACCCCAGCTGGTTTCAGTGAAGAGCAAGACATACTCCAATTGACAGAGGCATAACTTGAAGGTAGAGCCAAGTTCAAAAGCTGATATACATGTAACCTACAAGCTGAGCTTGTTCCTCTGGCTATGATGAGGAGGAAAATCAGGATTGTGTTTTGCAAAGGGAAACATTGCTTTAACTCTTACTGTGCTAAACCACAGGGGAACCCAGAGGAATTCTGTTATGCAGGTGTCTACGGTCCCTAGAGTAGATAACCTGCCTAGGAGAGGCTTCCTCCTAGTGCAATGCAGTGCCATCAATCGCCCATATTAGTTTAGGGTATCTGCAGATTACTGGCATAA
The DNA here is from genome assembly GCA_022605575.1 of Laterallus jamaicensis coturniculus. NCBI lineage: Eukaryota > Metazoa > Chordata > Aves > Gruiformes > Rallidae > Laterallus > Laterallus jamaicensis. The sequence continues at coordinate 29,077 of JAKCOX010000076.1, read as the reverse complement.
CCTTATGAGGGATGTGTCTGTGGCAACTAGACATACATGTATTGCAGGCACAACTCCCTAAAGCTTCCTTTGCCTTGCATAGCGCTGCAAAAAATTGCTGTGCAGACTCGTATCCCCTCACAGAGAAGTTCTGCTGTCCCTTGGGCTCAGCGACTACTGCTGACACTGGCTAGAGTGGTTTGCAATATTCCAGGTCTTGGAGGTGATTCATCCTTCTCATGCCCATGTCTCCAAGCATGTTCAATATCAGCATATTTCCACTTGCATACAGTTTCTAGGCCAAAAAGAGGTTCAGCTGCTGATGTTGTGGATTGTATGGTTAATTTTCAAGTTTAAGAGGCATGAATGCCTCCTTGATGGCGGAATTTGTAATCTGTAGATGATTGGATAGGTTGTCTTTTGCCTTCTCATACTCCATGGAATTTCTTGTGAATTCAGCAGCAACATAGACACTGGAGCTTGTTTTGCAAGCTATGCAGAAGCAGGCTGGTGACACATCTAAACAGAGGGTAAGCCTTCAGGCTTCTTTTCTAGCTGGCTGTCAAAGCTTTGAAACTTTCACGTTTAAGGCACTAAAGGGACTGTGGAGCACGAGCCTGATGGAATGTGTGGTATTCACTTCTCTCTGGAAGTCTACATGGCCTGCTTGATGAAGTAGAGCTAGAAAATTATGAAGTAAGAGAGGAAAGAAGCTGCAGTGCAGTTAGATAAGCTGCTTGAAAGCTTCAGCTGGCCAAGCAAAACTTTGATCCTTCATTGAAAATATTTTGAGGGATGAACAACTGAATTTGCACCTGATCAGATTGCACCCTGGTGGTGCTCAACTCCAGTGTGATTTGTAACAACCACTCTAGAAAAGAGCAGTATTTTCCATTTAATGGATATTTTAAGCACTGAAGCCAACACATGAGTACAGAGGAAAGGTGACAGGAGACCGAACGAGCCACACATACACCCTAACCACAGAATTATCTTTCTCTCCTTTTAGGAGTCAGCTCTGTGCTAAGCATCCACAAATATCTGCAGATGACTCTGTGACTAATTTGCAGCTAATACAGCATGTAAACCTCCTGTATTGCAAACTACCTAGGGATGAACAGTTTATTCCTTAATATAGCTGCTCTGAGTTTAGCCAAAGCAACGTGATGCTGGAAGGTTACTACAAAAGCTGCTAAAGAATTAATTTAAACATACAAATGACAAGGTTTAGAGTTGGACCTGCCATGCAGCTCACTTAAGTCATACAGCATTTTTTCTCTAGTCACGCCATGCAGAATAACTTCTGCAAGTGGAGAAATATCTGTACAGTGGATTTCTTCAGAGGGATGGAAAGTCAACTCATTGCAGGCCTCTAGCTGATGCTCTGACTTGCTCAGTGTCATCATTCTGTGCTCCCTCCATAGTCACTGGGAGGAGATAAGTGTCTCCAGCAAGCAACTGGCATCTTGGACACTGATTCATCTTCTAAAGGTGACTTCCTCTCTGCTGACTGCACAGACAGACTGTGCTCCCATTTGATTTACCCAGGTTAGTAAAGTTAAGTGAACTAAAGATTCTTCCAGACTAGTCAGGGGAGTTCCAATGTATTCTTCTCTTTTAGTTTCCTTTTTCACTTTGTCCTAAAAAGCAAGTTACACCGAACTTATATTTCAAACATCTGTATTTCCTTCTGCATATGAGAAAAGCTTACGGAAAGTGGTCATGATACCCTTTTCTCACAGAAATAATGAAAGGGGGGTTTGTTATTATCCTCAACTGCATGAAGACTTTACCCCAAGGATTTTTGGCTATGATTTGTGGCCACTTAGCTCCTTTGCTTTTTAGCCACAAATCTTATGCTCCTACACCTGCAGTTTCCAGCCTTACTGACAAACTCAGTTTAGGGAGTGGGAGACAAAAAGCCTCCTACACCTCAGATATACTTATTGCCTTTCTGGGTACTCCTTCTGGGAGAAGTAATCTCTCTGAGGGATCACTTTTCCAGTGAATGATATCAGGAGGAAGAAAGAAGGGAGAGAAAATCAGGCAGTGGCCTGGTGTGATGGGGCAATTATGACAGGTAGAAAGGCAATGGCACAGGAGCATTTGGATACACTTACAGTCTTACACCAATCACTCCTACGGTGACAACTGGTTACTAGGAGGTTTTGAATGTTTGTCATTCACCTCTCTTGCTTCTCTCAAGGTCTGCTATTGGTAGCATGTAATCATCCATCTATGTATTAAAATCTAATTGCATAGTTGTCATGGTTTCTCCCGAGCCGGGAGCTGAGCACCACAGTCACTCTAAGAGGGAAGGAGGGAGGGGCGGGGGAGGTGGAATTGGAAAGGGGCGGGAAAAAGAAAACCAAAAAGCAAACCTTGCTGGCTGGGATAAGGCTAGTTCACTGGCACAGCAGAGAGATACATATAACAACAATAGGACTTTATAGCAAAATATACAGAACTGGTGATATACAAATGCAGTTTCTCACCGAACCGCACAGCTCAGGCCATACAGCTTAGATCCGTCCCCGATTTGGACTGTCCCCAAAACCACACATCCTGGAGCTGCATGCTTCTCTCCCCACCAGACCCCTTTTATGCTGAGCATGATGAAATTGGCATGGAAACCCTCTTTGGCCAGTTTGGGTCACCTCTCCTGGCTGTTTCCCCTTCCAGTTTCCTGGGTGCCTCTCCACTCCCCCTGCCCTCTTCCCCCCAACCCCCAAAAAAAAAAACCTAGGGAGGTCTTGGTTAAAGGATGGAGACTGCTTTTGTGACTGCTTTCGCTTTTGTAAGTCTGAGAAAAAGGTCTTGCAGCTCATGATGTCTTCTTCTAAAAGGAAAAGCAAGTTCTTGCTGGTGTAACTGGGAGTAGGGAGGTCTGTAGATAGTTTCATGTGCTATAATTATGTACGTGAGTGGAAGATTTTTTCATTAGAGGACTCTCTAACTTCAGTAAACTAAACCATAGTAAGACTCAGAATCTGGAATCTGTACACTAGAGAAGCACAAGCTGAAAATGCAGTGCCAATTTTTTGGGTGGATTTATAATAAATATTCAACAAATAACCAGGGGAAGCAATGGAATATCCAGCACGCAAAGACTTGAAGTCAAGACCAGCTGTACTTCTAAATTATGTACTCTGTTTCTAATGCATGGCAAGTAACTTTACTGTAATGACCCCCTCTAGCCTTAAAATGCATGAACGGCCTCCTCTGGTGTAGCAATGTAACACAGCAGGCTGAGGGGAGAAGGGCTTTATGATGTCGTCTGTGGCTGCTGTTCTTAAAAACCACACCCCAAAGGAAAGGTTCTTGAGAGGAAATTGGTGCAGTAGGTTAATGAAAGGCAACAATGACCAATGTGAAAAGAGGATTCATCCATACTGCTCTCCACACAAGTAGCATTTGCACTGGCAGGAGCAGGAGGACCAGGAGAAGCATCTGGGAAATCACAACAGAGGGTGAAAACCAGGATTCAGGAATGTTCTTGCATTAGGGTGCTTTGACCCTTTTGTTCTGCTTGATATGTCTGTGTAGAGACACTAGCCAAGTAATCACTGCAGCCACCACAAACTACTTATTTGCAGATTCCTCAGACTTTTCCATATGACCTCATCCTATTCAAAAACTAGTTGAACCTGCACTGTTCCTAAAGTCAAGAATCAAATCTGAAGTGATTTAGAAAAGTGTGATGGTTTTGATGAGTTTCCTTCCAATCATTTCAACTGGTTAAATGAGACTTCAAAATATTAGAGCTTTTTTTCTCCAGAAAATCAGATTCTCCAAGATTGTGCCAACACATCTATTAGGTAATATTTTCCAGCTATTTCTAGTGGTCAACAACGAAGAGCAGAAATAGTGTTCATAGTGGGAGCTGATTTTGGCAGGACTTTTTTGAGGGATTGACTTTTTAGTCATGATACATCATGACTGAATTTCAACAGAATTCTTAGAAAAACTGTTTCCACCCCTAATCTATGGATTTGGTGTAAGATGAAAGAGCTACACTCACTGAAGGGAATGACAGCCTGCTTTTTGCATTCTTAGCAATTTCCATACCAAACTACCAGCTGTGTCACTGTCTTTCTCAGCAGTTTCATAAATCCAGTTGTACCAGTAGAGTGAGGTTGATTTATTATGCATCTTTTACCTTTTTTGGCAACTATTAACAAAAAAAAGACTATTAGGTTATTTAGAAGGTGATGCATTTTACAGAGAAAGAACCAATGACATTCATAGTATACAACCTTCTACTATAAGCTTACCAGAGGGACCTAGTCTCATTATCCAAAATGTTTTATTTTAACAGGTTATTCTTTTTTATTTTTAATAGATTCTTTATATTTCTGTTTCTGTCTGCTGTTATTTTCAAGTCTGAATTACCTGAGCAATTGCTTAGAGCAGAAAACACCAGTATTTCTTTTCAAAAAGGATTCTGTTGTGCACCACATAAAAGTTTTCCTGTCTCTACATTGTTATTGCCATTATTAGTATTATTAGTACTAATATAAAAATATGTATACTGTAATTTTTATAAACATGACTAAAACAAAATTATCTGTTTCAATGAGGCTTTCCATTAATTAAGAAAAAAAGATAGATGTAGTTATAGTCAGATCATAGTCCAAAGGTGGTAGGGCAAGAGTGTATTTGTGTATATATAGTGAGCAGAGTAGCATATCCTCACACAGCATGCAGCACGCTGTGCATTGCTTCCTTTGCTTTGCTGAAGTACATTTAGGGTTCATGCACCTTTCTGAAACTAGTTTGGCAGACCTGCACTTCTCAGGTGCAGGGCTGAAACAGCGAATGAAGCATTCTGCCTCACCGGCATTTGGCTTATCACCTTGGATGTGGAGTGCAGAAACTGTTTATCAGTTTCCCAAGTGACTGGCTGTTTTCTTAGGTGTGTGCCTGTACTCAATGCACTTATAAAGCCACACCTTTCCATTTTCACCACTCTCATTCCCTGTCTAATTACATGTGCACTGTCATACTCTTGAGAAACAAAGTGGATAACTTGCTAATATCATGACAACTCTTTTTTTTTTTGGTGGTGTTTTCGGTTGTGGGTTGTTTTTTTCTTGGGGGGGAGGGGGGTGTTTCTTGGGGGAGGGGCAGGGGAGTTGAGACATCACTTTCATATCTAATAATGACCAAGACATGTTTAGTCTTTAATCTTTTTTTCTTCTGACAACATCCTTAATTCATTACAGTCATAAAGGTATAAATTCCTGGTAATGATTTATTTTTTTCAGAACAGAATACCAGTGAGAAATCCAGTATCTAAAGACTTCCCCTTGTTCTGCTTTTGTCTTGTTGGTTGCACTTTCTCACCTTTGTCTTTGCAAATGAAAAAACCCAAATGGCTTCAAAGTATCTTAGAAGCTCAAAATTGGCAATCTGTGGGTCAGTGTCATGTGGGTTTGGGTATTTTTTAATTTGCTACAAGAGACAGCTTTCTCTCAAAATTCGGCACATCCCTAGCTGAGGAATGTATGTAGAGGAGTTGGGCAAGGAGCAGATGAATGTGAATTCAGCCAAATGGCAGACAACTTTATATTGTCTGAAGTTACACAGGTATCTCAGCATGTTTTGGCAGATGTAAGGTGTTTATACATTACAACGGTGTTAATTCATTTGTGAACCTGCTCAAGTATGCTATTATATTTCTTGTATGCATTAGACATACCAAACCTTCAGAAACAGAACCAGGAAAAACTTGTGTATCTTCCATAGTGGTGAAGGAGCTCTCCTCAGAAAGGAAACCAGGAGAGGAAGCTGTAGAGGGGCTCTAAAAGTCTGTAGAGTGAAGATCCCCTGTTGTATGTTCCAGGAAATGACCTACTACAGTTACAAGGACTGCCCTCTTGAGAGAGACCCCTGAAACATCCCCCAGGATGCCATAGTACTCAGCACCGGTCCCTGTAAGCAGGTGCTGCCACTGGGGCTGAGCAGCAGGCACTAATGAAACAGGATCACTTTCAGGTTTGTGTGGCCCAGATCTGAGCCATTTTAGGCAAAATACCATGTGAACAAAATTAGAAAAATATACATCTGATAGTTTAAAAGGGTTTTCTAGAGTAATTTTTTCCCCCATGAACCACCAGAAGGGGGAAAATAACAAAATGAAAACTGTCAACATGAAAATACATACTCTTCTAGTTTTTCTAGTACATATAGACTGATTTTTCAAGTGACTTCAGGTAAGCATGACTTTAAAAGTGTGACATAGATAATATACACAGGGCAAGTGAGCACCTGTGGTCACTGGCAGTTTTTGCCATCCCATTGGCTGCCCCCATGCTCAGAGGCAGTCCTGTCCTGTTGTCACTGTGTACACTGGGGACTGTGGGGACTGTGGCACAAGCAGTATCCAGGAAGAATGAGAATAGACAACAAAGGGCAAGGAGTTTTAAGGTGTGTAGTAAAAGTTGCATTAATTAAACTGGAATGGAATGGGCATCACAATTTTGCAGAGGGACAATGCCTCTGCTCCATGTTATCATGACCAAACGAGAAAATTACTTTCTTGAAATCCAAGAAGAAACAAACCAGGTTGATTTTGTGAGAAAGACCTGAATAAAGTGAAGAATTTCATAACTAATCTAAATCTCTGCACTGTACACTCAATTAATGGAAATTAACAGACAAACATTTTTATAAAAATTATTTTAAAAGAGAATCAATAAATGCCGAAGTGGATATTTGCTTGCACAGAGTCTCAATTGCACATGTAATCCCAGTAATTGCTTCCTTCTAATTAGACTTGTAATAGGTACCCAACCCAGTCTAGATGTTCTTCAGAAACTTGTCTGAGATGTCCGTGGGCCAGATTGCAACAGAAGCTGACACAGGATTGATGGAGCAACACAGAGTGAGCCTGTCCATCATTAAGTGACCAATACAAGGGTCAGTCACATCCTCAGTTCACACACAATTTGGAACTCAGGCATGGATAAATCCCACCTGCATGACTAAGTGCTCCAGAGTACACCTGCAATATCAGAAGCACTGCCACTTCAGCTTTCTAAACAGGCAGAAAGGGTCATCTCTGGAGCCTCATCTTTGAGCTGTCTTTAGCCCTCTATTGACTACATATGTATTTGTGATGCATATAATAGGTAGGTGATATGAATCTAAGCTTTGGAGGGACATAAAAGAAAGCTGGTCCACAGAGCAGGCATGGTAGGCTATGGGAAACAGTCTACATTGTACCAATAGTAGACACGCAGCTTAGTAAATGCTGCTCAGCCTCTGGTGGTCCACTTCAGGACCTGTGGGGATTTATTTCTTGGATTCAGAGATGGGAGAAATCTCCACCATCTGTTCTTCAGGAGAACATTTGCAGGCCTAGCAAGGGTGGCTGTTTTGGGTTTTCTGCTACAGTGTTCATATGCATCTGTGTCAGAAGAATAAATTACAAGCATGATTTACATAATTGAGGACTGAATTCATGAATCTGTATCCAAGCCTCCTGTAGAGGCACTTCTTGTTCTCCTTGATTACATAAATTAGGGAAACCCACTTCACCTACAGAAGCAGATTTCCCCTCATGGGACCTGTTCCAAAGTTCAGCAAACACAAAGACATCCTTTCCTGTGAATTCAATAATCTCTGGGTCAGTCACTTTGCAGAGATGAAAGACAGAATCCAGAACAACTGGAGAGATAAAACAAGCTGATCTTTATTTCCAGCAACGCACCATGTTCATCCTTAATGGTGCATAATGACTGTTATTTAGAGGGAAGGTTGACTCTTGATTAAAAGAGAAGTTCAGTAGTTATTCTTAGAAGGTATGCATTTTATTTTGTTGTGTAAGTCCCCATCGTCCAGAAGGATGCCAGTAAATGACCCTGAGAAGGTGACTAATGGACGACTACTTGCTTTTTCTCATAGCAGAGTGCATTCAATGAAATAATCAGTCCTCATGCTTAAAACAACAGAAGGACGGACTTTTACATATTGCACATAACTAAATCTGAGAAACTCACTGCCAGAGGATGTTTTGGTGGTATAAAAAGTGTTAAAACAAATTAACAAAGGTACATCAACTACTGGTAGGCATAGACGTATGGATGCAATTTCCAGCTCATGAAGTTCTAAACCACCAATGACACTTTTCTGTGAGCTCCTTTCTGAATTTGTCTATTACACTAAGCAACTGCTGTTGGCCACTCTCAAATGTAAGCTCTTAGGCTAGAGGGAACTTTGGTCCAATGTCTTCGCCTAGTGATGTGATACAGTATTATGTCATTATCTCCACTTAGTATTTTTATTTAGTCATCTTCTTGCAAATCCTGTATACAAGCATAGAATAAGCAAGGATCCTCAGCCAGATATAATGCTTTATAGGCTTTGTCTGAAATGTAAAAACAGTTCAGATACCGACATTACTTAGTGCTCATATAAAATCAGAAAGAAACAATGCCTTTGTAATAAAGAAGATGGTGTGTAATATTTTATGTAAATAAAATGTAAAACAGAAGTATTACATTATGAAATAGAATAAAATACATACTCCAGACTCAAACCTGGGCATTGCCTATCTCCCCAAGAAAATAAATAAAATTCTAACATCTTAATATATTTTTAGTGTGTAATGGGAAAATTTGCAATCATTTCATGAAAGCTAGTTGTTGAAATGGAAAGAATAGGTGTTACTACTCAGGATTTCAGTATTTCCTATTGGTCTCAGAGTATTGAAATACTACGGTTCTCCCACTTCAAAAGAAAATAACCTTAATTTTACTTAGTGATTTCCATGTCTAATTACTAATTCTTAATAAAGCACTGTATTAGAGAGATGGTTTTGACTTTACTAGTTACTATTGCCAGTGGTGGTATTTTAATGATGATTGCTGAACCATATGACTTCCACTTTCTCATTGCCTCAACATTCAGAGGCAGGCTAGACCACAGAGATCCGCTCTGAAAAAAAACATTGGTATCCATGTACCAAAATAATTTGGAGGGGCAGGGCAGCACTTGAAGTCATTATAAATGTACTGATGACTAAGACAGCAAAAACATCCAAGCAAATGGCTTCTTCAGGGACCCAGTTTATACTTGAATAAGGCTGGATTTGGTATGTCTTTGTGTTATTAGTCATGTAGTTCACACAGCAATCACCGCCTGAGCAGTCAGATTAGACAAGAAACTGCATGCTTTGCTTGTGGCTCACATACCTGCTCTATAGGGTCAGTTGAAAAGAAGCAATCACACTCCCAGTAGTGTCATGACAGCTGGTTTGCAAGTGCTATGGAAGCACAAATGCTCCTTGAACCTCAGCAAAGGCAGAAGAGGAAGACCGCTGACCATGCCCTGCAGCAGCATATACAAATACTGCTCATTGCTATCTAAAGCCCATGTTAGTATTTCTGTAATCACCTCCAAGCATGTTCCATTGGAGTACAGGCTCTAAGAGCAGAAAGGAAAGGCACTGAATTCCCTTTCTCTCATCCATCCTCCTTTCCTCCCAGGAAGAAGGAGCAGATAAAGGATTAGCTTTCCTTCCACCACATGTGAAGGCATTATGATGCGCATCCATCGAGAAAACTTCTGCTACCTCTCCTCTAGCTCTGCTGCTGTGAGAGATGAATGGAGAGGAGGGTCTGACTGTCTGTCTGTATTTCTTTCATATCACTTGAAGGTGGAAATAGGTGGATAAAGCCACACATAGGCTGGGACACAGAGATTTTCTCAAATAATGCTAGAAATAGAGGTGGGGAAGGGAACTAAACCAGATAGCCTAATCAGATATTTGATTGCTAATTAAAACCAGAAGGAAATGTATATGTATGAAGTGCTAAGAATGAAAAGCAGTCTGTTCTGGGATATGTCTGATGCTAGCCAATGGAGATGGGGATGGGAAAAACTCATTAAGACACCCTGCCTTTTAAAACCTGCAGAGCTGGGACAGGTGACCCAAACTGGCCAACAAAAGTATTCCATGCCAATTACATCATGCTCAGCATAAAGGGGGGCTGGTGAGGGAAGGAGTGCATGGCTCCAGGGTGCACAGTATTTTGTGAATGGTCCAGTTTAAGGACAGCTCTGAGCTGTACAGCCTGAGCCATGCAGTTCAGTGTGAAACTGCATTGTGTATCACCAGTTCTGTATATTTTGCTATGAAGTCCTATTATTGTTATGACTCTCTGCTGTCCTAGTCAACTAAGCTTGTCCCAGCCTGCGAGGTTTAAGGGTTTTTTTCAAGATTCTTTTTCCTCCCCTTCCCACCCCACTAATTCCTTACACACACACACACACACACACACACTTAGAGAGCAAGCAACTGCATGGTGCTCATCTCTCATCTGGGGCAAAACCATGACATCTGTATTTAGCTCATGAGATTTCTAATGCATTTTCAGTTAAACAAAATACATGGTGAAAGCAAATTTTCCAAAAAACTATTACTCTACAGCCACTGAAAAAGCAGATCTAAACAATAAAATATAGAACACATTAGGTCCAAGTTTTATTTACCCACAGTAATTTAGCCACCATATTTTTCCCAAAAGCTAACTTTAACTTTCCCTTGCATGCACTTCCTGCTTTATTTTTTTTTAATTCTGTGGATATGAGCCTTTGGCATTATTTACATTTCAGAAATGGAATCAGATGCCCCTAAATATATTTCACAGAACACTTGTAATTATAAAAACCAAAACCAACAAAAAACCTGAAGAGATAATGTAAAAATATTTGCAATTTAACTTTTTTTTTTTGTTATTTAACAATTTGTAATGGCTAGAAGATGTTTGGAACCAAATATGTATAGATATGTATATTAAAGATAAGACAAAAGCCTCTGGAATCTGCTACACACTCTCTGAGGGAAGTGGAGAGATGCTGCTCATAAGACATCATTCTGTCTCTGCCCTGCTTCTTTGTACACCCCATGTACATACTCATAGATGTACATGGATACATGGGATATAATATTGCCTGCATAATTATGAAGTTGGTTTACAGCATCCATATAGTATATGTAATATGTATTCAGAAACTGTGGTATTATACTTACCTATAAAAATAAAGTGTGGCTGCCCCCTCCCTGGCAGTGTTCAAGGCCAGGTTGGATGGGACATTGGGCAGCCTGGTCTAGTTGTGTCCCTTCCCACGGCAGGGGGTTTGGAACTAGAGGGTCATGGAGGTCCCTTCCAACACAGGCCATTCTATGGTTCTATGATTCCATGACAAAAGCAAGATTACACGTAGAGAAATGGAGTTCTGATTGGTTTAATGTATCAACTTGACATTGAAAACTCTGTTTTAAAACTGAATCCCTTTTCTGTACTGTGAGCTCTTCAAAAGGGGGGACAATGTTATTATGCAGTATTTAGCAACAAACACAATGTAGCCAGTAGCCAAGGGCTGCCTCTGGGCAGTCTCTGCTTCTGCCCTACACACTTTCAGTGGTGGGACTCATCGTTCAGAGTGTCATGGCACTAACTTGTGCAGGCAACACTAACCTACACGTAAGCCTAGACTGTACTGCATACCCTAGAGTCAGAGCATTTGGCTTCACCAGAGATAAAACTCACTAGCTGTTCACTATAGATAAAAGGAAAATGTACTCTAGATTGGGAGAATAAGGCTGCAGCCAGCATTGAAAACTCCTTGAAAACGAAGCAGGTGACTGTTACCCAAGGCAGTTAAGAATCTGAACATTATTCTGTTGCTGATTCCACAGGTTTGACAGAGAAAGCAGGCATCATCCAGATGCTTCAATCATTCTCATTTCCACACACTTTATTTTTCTTCCTTCCCTTCCACTCTTTGCATGATGTTTGATTTTTGCTGTTTATTTGCAAGGCTGCCTTTCTGATTCTGTTCCTAGGTTTGTCCTGCACATCTTCAGCTACTCAGAAATTACAATGTTATCATCATGATTATTGTTATCGATAGCTACTAAACATAGCAGTAAGCTGAAGTGAATAGGCTGAAAAAATCATCTATTCTGAGGAAACTGAAAAGTTACCTTTCATGTGATCCCGCTTAAATCAAATTTTAACATTCAGTTTCATTATTGTGTCCAGTTCTGGGCTATTGTGTCTAGTTCTGGGCTCCATGGTTTAAAAAGGACAGGGATCTCCTGGAGAGAGTCCAAAGAAGGGCTAAGAAGATGATTAAGGGCCTGGAGCATCTCCCCTATGAGGAAAGGCTGAGTAAGTTGGGGCTGTTCAGCCCTGAGAAGACTAAGGGGGGACCTAATTAAAGTCTGTAATTATCTTAAGCAGGGGATGCAGGGGGAATCAGCCAGCCCCTTCTCAGTGGTCTGTGGGGATAGGAGAAGGGGCAATGGCTGCAAGTTGGAGCACAGGAAGTTCCGCACCAACATGCAGAAAAATTTTTTCCCAGTGAGGGTGACAGAGCCCTGGGACAGGCTGCCCAGGGAGGTGGTGGAGTCTCCTTCTCTGGAGATATTCAAGACCCATCTGGACGCCTATCTGAGTGATATGTCCTAGGGAGCTGCTTTGGCAGGGGGGTTGGACCCGATGATCTCTCGAGGTCCCTTCCAACCCCTACAATTCTATGATTCTGTGATCTATGGTTCGATAATATAATGTTGGTGTTAGTCAGGCTGATAACAAGAGATACTACCCTTCCTAGCAACATTTTTTGTTAGAGAGAAATTCTGTTTGACTGAAATGGATAGTTAGCAGTCTAAAATAAGTATGAGAAGTTCATACTTGGTAAAAGTTTTACTAGTATCAACAGTGATACTGCTGATATTCAAGAGAGATTCCCCAAACATATCAAAATATAAAGTGTACAATGAGTATAGACCTGTATATCATAAGCATTGCAAAGTGTGTCTGTGAGCCTTACCTGTCAAGTAATTTCCAGGAACTCCAGCTTCATAAATGTAAAATGAGATATATCGGGATTGAATCCATTGCCATATTCCACCTGTAAGATATCTTAAAATGCAGCAGGTGTCCCTGCTTTACTGAACTATTTCAGACAAGACACTTCATCTTGTTGGGCCTTGGACTCCTCATATTCAAATCATAAACCTACAGAATGGTTTATGTTGGAAGGGACCTCAAAGAACATCTAGTTCCACCCCCCTGCCATGAGCAGGGACACCCCTCACCAGTCCAGGTTGCCCAAAGCCTTGAACACTGCCAGGGAGGAGGCAGCCACAGCTTCTGTGGCAGGGCATCACTACCCTCACTGTAACTTCTTAATACCTAATCGAAATCCTGCTTGGGAAACATTCTTCTTTTATTCAAGAAGGCAAGGCTAGAGCAGAACAGTTAAATTATTTAAGTTGGGATTTTCACTTCCCACACAGGAGATTCACTCAAGGCTAAGTGTGAGACTGCAGTATTAGGGGGTGTTTTCATGGTTATCTCTTGTAGATCTAAGTCCTTGAAGCAGCCCAAAGGGGCTGTCCTACCCATCCTCTGCCCTGGCTTCATACCCTCAGCTCTTCCTCCCTGCCATCATCTGCTCTATTATCTTTAAAAAAATGCAATTTCAGTCATTTAGAAAATAGGAAAATTACATGGAGCCTCACACACAATTGAGCATATGCATGCTCTTTACAGATGTAGGCAATATAAAGTTTTATAAATCACAGAATCACAGAGTTGTAGGGGTTGGAAGGGACCTTGAGAGATCATAGGGTCCAACTCCCCTGTCAAAGCAGGCTCCCTAGCTCATACTGCATAGATAGGTGTCCAGATGAGTCTTGAATATCTCCAGAGAAGGAGAGTCCACCACCTCCCTGGGCAGCCTGTCCCAGGGCTCCCTCACACTCTCTGGGGAAAAGTTCCTCCACATATTGGTGCGGAACTTCCTGTGCTCCAACTTGCAGCCATTGCCCCTTGTCCTGTCCTCACAGACCACAGAAAAGGGGCAGGCCAATTCCCCCTGCACCCCATACTTAAGATATCCATAAACATTGATTAGGTCCCACCTCAGTTTCCTTTTCTCCAGGCTGAACAGCCCCAGCTCTCTCCGCCTTTCCTCATAGGATAGATGTTCCAGGCCCTTCATCATCTTAGTAGCCCTTCTCTGGACTCTCTCAAGGAGATCCCTGTCTTTTTTATACCAGGGAGCCCAGAACTGGACACAATACTCCAGGTGGGGCCTGATCAGGGCAGAGTAGAGGGGGAGGATCACGTTAACGTAAACTAGGAAAAAAGTCAGAATTAAACTTCCTCTAAAAAAAAATGATTCATGGGAAGAGAGGGGGGAAAAGTTAAACAAAAATTAAAATTACTATAAAATAAAAAATTTACAAGATGTGATCAATGAAACTGAAGAAAGAAAAGTTTATCTCATTAAAAATTATATTTTTTTAATTTAAAAATATAGTTAGAATATCCACATTTTTGTAACAGTCAAATACAATCAAGGTGGACATTTTAATACGTCAGTTCTGGGTTTATCACCCCAGACTGTACTATGATTGCTTTTAAATACATATTTAGTTTTTTTTATGTGTTTTTCCCTTACAGTGCAACACATAAGGGAAGGCTGTGAGCTTCAGCCTACAAGAACATTGATGTTAGCTATGTATGAAAACACCTTCAACTCACACCTGATCTGAAACAGCATTTCCTGCATCCTTTAGCATTCCCATTCTGTAACCTCACCTCTTGTCCTGAAGGGAAGGGACCTTAAGAGCTGGTTTAGCTCTCAAGGGTATAATCAGAGTATTGCCAGAAATTTTATCAAGTGAAAATTTTATTACATTTTGCCATCTAGATGAGACACATATGTTGTACTTAGCCATCTAATGTTGTACTTAGCTTCTTGAGGGTAGCCCTGCTGAGAAGGACCTGGGTGTCATAGTGGATGAGAAACTTAATGTGAGCCAGCAGTGTGCTCTTGCAGCTCGCAAGGCCAATGGTATCCTGGGCTCCATCAGAAGAGGGGTGGCCAGCAGGGACAGGGAGGTGATTGTCCCTCTCTACTCTGCCCAAGTGAGGCCCCACCTGGAGTACTGTGTCCAGATCTGGGGTCCCCAATACAAGAAAGATGTGGAACTGTTGGAGAGGGTTCAGACGAGGGCCACAAAGATGATTAGAGGGCTGGAGCACCTGCCCTACAAAGAGAGGCTGAGGGAGCTGGGCTTGTTCATCCTGGAGAAGAGAAGCCTGTGGGGGGACCTCATTGCAGCCTTCCAGTGCCTGAAGGGAGCATATAAACAGGAGGGGAATCAACTTTTTAAAAGGACAGATAATGGCAGGACAAGGGGGAATGGATTAAAGCTAAAGGAGGGAAGGTTTAGATTGGATATTAGGGGGAAGTTTTTTTACAGAAAGAATGGTGAGGTGCTGGAACAGGCTCCCCAGAGAGGTGGTGGATGCCCCGTCCCTAGAAGTGTTCAAGGCCAGGTTGGATGGGGCCCTGGGCAACCTTATGTAGATCCAGGCCTGAGGTTGGTGTCCCTGCCTGTGGCAGGGGGGTTGGAGCTCTGTGATCCTTGGGGTCCCCTCCGACCCATGCCATTTTATGATTCTATGATCTAAACATTCAGACCAGGATTGTATTATTGTTGTTACTGCTTTTATGTATATCTTACACCACTAACTGTTCTACATGTCTCCCTCCCACTGAACATCTTACAGATTCTGAGGAAAAAATATCAACCTTTGTGTCTGTGAGACCTGGCCACTTCATAGAAGGGCTATCCTAGTATATTACCTAAATTGTTCTCAGAATGTCAAAATGTGAGGAGTACCAACCTTTTATCAGAATACACAAATATCCCTAGCTTTCCTGTAATAAAGGTATTTATTATTACTTCACGATGTCAGTCTTTTTTTCCTGGTTAATATTTCTAGGTCCTGTGAGGCTCATTTTTGCTCCTGCACATTGTCCACCATGGGAAACAAAAAAGAACCTCTCTCCAATTTTTTGAGCATGAAAATAACACAGGAGGCAAAGCACCCTTTACTGATTTCAGAAGGGCACTGAGTAGGTGCTGAACCAGTGCAGCAACTGAGCCTTGACTGTGGGGCTTGCTTGTTGCTGGCCTGGGGCAAAATCCCCTACTCTGAGCCCTAGGACAGGGGCACATGTAAGTCATATTGGGACTGTGGGGACTTAAAAGCTTATGTGCCATTAACAGTGTTTTAAAAGTTGACACCACTGCAACAGAGAGCTGGTGCTTTCTGAAGGGCTCAGACGTGCTAGTTACCTCATGCAGATTGAAATCACTGGGGACTGGAGCCTTGGCTGGCTTCACAGTATCAGTAGATGTCTAGCCGAGTTTTTAAAGCCAAAAGATGTTTGAAAAATCTTTCCATAAAAAGGAAATGACATTTTTAATTAACTGCATTATATTTCAATTGTATTTAGAGTTGTGCGGTTCTGTTTACACAACAATCAAAGACCCTTTCCTCTGCTGCTCTGCAAGGTGTTAACAGGGGTAAGAGAAAAAACACAAAAGTCCTCATAAAAAAATGCAGAGAAAGCTTCAAGAGCCACTAATTCTGTCTTATTAACTCCAGTATTCCCAAAGAATAATGGTCAGTGGTTTAGGATTTCTTCTTCAAATTAGATCAAACTACTAGTGCGCCTTTCCAGCCATTTTGTTTAGGCTAGACTACTTTTTAAAAATTATTAATGTGCAAATTATACTTTTGAAAGTTTGAACATGTGTTTTGAAATCCCATTTGAAATCATGTGACAAGTTCTCCCATTAAACAATTGTTCTTAGTTACCTTTTCTGATGACGCCATGCGCACTCTTCTTCATAACAAGGTATGGCACAGAGATATATGTTGTAACAGCTGGAGCTTTTATGTTCACTTTTGCTGGGACTATTGTTATTTGAGGCATTTTATTATCTTTTGAAGATCAAATTATCTTCTTTCATAATAGAAAATTTGACACAATATCGAGATTTTTTTATTTTCCTGTAAAAGAGCAAGCATATTTTACATTTGCAAGAAATTATTTCTCTCCATCATAATGCAAATTCAGAACAGCCAGGAGCAGTTTTGAGTGATACACTTTCGGCCTTTCTTGGTTTCTCACCAAGGGCCCTATATAGCTTTTGTATGCAATGTTTTCTTGATAATCTAAATAAAATAAGTTTTATCAATCCTCTTTCAAGAATACACCAGAAATATTCAACTGATTCAAGTCTCTGAAGGGCTGTAAAGAAGTTTGAGGGCTATCCATTCTGAAACCGTGTCTGCCCTTATTCTGTGGATTTCTCCCACATTGGAATCACAGAGTCATTGAATTATAGGGTTTAGAAGGGGTTGGAATGGAAGAGATCATGCAAGCTCCCTGCCAAAGCAGGTTCCCTAGGAGAACTAGCTCTGAAATGTCAGAATCCCAGCCCACTTCAACCACTGGCTACAGCATTAATAATATGGAAATTTTACAAGTTACTGCAATAATTATGCTATCAGTATGGTATGAAACATTAAAACCCATACAGCAATAATGTTAAAAATTCTGCAAAATAAAACAATAAATCCTCCAAACAGAACATTTCAAAAATTTAGAAGAAAAAAATGTTTTAAAAATTGAATCTTTTAGAATTTAGCAAAACTTCTGAAATGAGAAACTTTCATTCATAAAAGCATGTGCATATTTTATCTGCACAATGAATAACTTTTTTTTTACTGAATCCAGAAGCTAATATCAGATTGTTCAGAATTTCCCAGAAAAAGGAAAACCTAGATCTAATCAATTTAACTGCCTGTCCCAGTTTGCCTCAGTGATTCACTGCTGTGCATGTCAAACTCAGTACCAAAAGCTGACTGACAGCGGGGCCATGCACGACTGGATTTGGCAGACCAAGCTGCAAGGCAGCAAAGCACCCATGCTAAGCAGCTTGTGGGCAGGGCATGCTGCGAAGCTGCTTAGCCAGCAGGACCAAGATGCATCATCCTGGGAGGTGCTGAGTAACACCAGAGGTGCTGATCCCTCCTTTCCCAGCTTGAATCCAGTCCTGGGAGATGCCCAGCACCATGGTGGACTTGGCAGGCTCAGGAGCATGACTGTTGTATTGCTTTTTTGTGGATGAAGCATGCACCCTCCTCCTAGGCCCAGTGACAGAGTAGAAGCTCACTCTTAGCTTTTCCTTGCACATGACAGGGTGGTTCAGGTGTCCCAAGGATGGAGGGACACATTCACAGTCTCTAATGCACTATTGCTGAACAAAGTGTGGAATCCCCTTTGATTTCTCCGTCCCTCACACACTGGTGCGCTCACCACCCAAAATGAGGCCAGAAGAGAGCTGTGCAGCACATCCTCCCTTTGCTGTTGTTTTGAGCAGCATTCCTGGCACTAAGCACCGGTACTGCCCTCTCCACCAAGTCAGCGAGAGCACAACCCATAGGAAGGGAAAGGTATGGCATGAGGAGGTTTTGCCCTTGCTGATAGCAGACTCTCCTTCCTTCTCTTCAGATGTTCTTGTGGCCAAATGAATAAAACTCTGGGTTGTTTGGGGTTTTTTTCTCCAAAATCGGTGTCTGACCTCTTTAACGACAGCTCTGTTCTGCTCTGAGTGCTGCACTTCTGTGAGGAGTGTGCATAGAACTGCCTTCCCTCTGCCCAGAAGTAAACAAATAGACTTATGTTTTAATTCATACGAATAGTGCGTTGAAGTCCATGTTCTTTACAGTGATATTCATTAAGCTCTTCTGTTACACTTGGTGCAAGGAGGAAACTGGTAATTGCATTCAAAGCAATGATAAGTTACCATTTTAATGATTCCTTATGTTGTGAGTAATTTATAAATCACTTAGTATCTTCCCAGCAAGGCTTGCCTTCTGTTTTTAAAATGTACCCCTTCATAGCCAACAAAGGGTTTCAGTGCAATAAGAATTAAGGTGTGTCTCGCAGCTTTTACCTGCAAGCAATAATGATGTTGTCAAGTGTTTCAGGTGAGACCAGCCCAGGATTTTGGGGTGGGGAAAGACACTCTGTTATACAGCATCTTCAGTGCTTCCCTCAGAGGGAGGCAGAGACACCTGGAAGGGCTGCGTATAAGGACATCTACCGAGTGTCTTTTTAAATAGACACTGGAGTTGGGGGGGGGGAGGGGAAGAGGAACAGGTTTGTAACCATAACTCAGTTGGACTTGTATCCGAGAAGGCAGATGCCATGGATTGGCTCCCGCACCGAACGCCTGCTTTTCTCTTCTTTTTATTGGTAAGTTAGATTTTTAAAACAATATTTTGTAAACTCTGTGATTATGCCAGTTGAATTTTCCTTGGCAGAGCATCACATTTCACAGTGTAGACTCGACCCTTAAAAAAAAATCTGAAAAAAAATCGTGAAATTTAGCATTAAAATATAAAGCTGTCCTTATTTTAAACTGCACCTCTGAAGGATCTATACAAGTAATTTAATTTTTCATTAAATATTGACAAATGTTTCTTTTGATTATGACTTTCTGCAGCCTGTTGATGTTCAATATGTGATTTTCTATGTGCAATGCATGGCTTTTCAGGCGAATGCTGTCTGTGCTACTATGTAAGGAGTCACAGTTATTAATAAAAATCTTATCACTATAAAAATCCTAATAACTAGACAGGATATTATTTGGCCCAATGTCTTTATTTTTGTTATCGATTGAGGAAATAGGAAGAGCAAATCTCTTTTTTTCTAATGTGATTAACAAGAGCGCTTCAGAGCTGACCAATTACTACAGTTACATTTAAGAGAAAACTGTGAAATTTAGTGCAGACCTTGGCTGAGTAAACACCAAGATCTGGCCTATTACTTCACATGGCAACAAATTCCCGTCTGGTAGTGCATTAGCGTTGGAATTGCCATGTGCTGAGCAAGTAAATGCGTGATGCAAGTGTCACTCCTCAGGTTTGTTTTTCTAAGTATAAAAGGAAAGTTGGGACAATGGTCAAGTGTCATAGCTCTACAATGCACTCATCGAGGCACAGAAAGTATTGAGAAAGTACTTAAAAGAATTGTGGAAGCCCCTCTACTCCTGCAATTTGGTTTTTGTGGGGATTTCTTTTACTCATTTGAGCTGCTCTTCTGAAATTAGGTAGAAGTTTAAGTCCCTGAAGACTGAAAAACTCAGATTTGTATTATAGTTATGTCCTTTCCTGGCTTTTGTTTTACACAGTGTATTAGTAGGTGTAAATGTTTGTTAACTACTTGTTAATAACCTCCCTAGAAATGTTATAGCCAGGGAAAAAGTGTTTGTTGCTATAGAACCTGAAATCCTAGGACTTACTTTGAAAAGGAAATCCATTAACTTTTTGAGACAGTTCTGCAGGCAGTAAAGTAGAACTAACCAACATGGGGCAGCTGCCAAGCAAACATCAGCAAAACTTGTCAAAAGCAAGTTGCGGTTCGGATGAGTTTCTGCTTGTTGAATGTAGCACAGAGCTCTCTGAGATGGGCATGTTGCACATCACGCCGACATTTCTGGATTTTCATGTAGCATTAGTGACTATTCATTTGACTCGGTTATCTGGTGAGGCATGCTCCTGATGTGTGAAATTTGGAAAAAAAAGAAAAAACAAACCACAAAAAAAAAAACCCTTGACTGTACTGTATCTGAGATTGTCCATTTAAAAGGGAATTTCCTGCTTCGCTTCTCTGGGTGATTCTGGAGCCCTTTCCATTCTTTCAGTATATTATCATTACAGTTGTGACTGCTGAAGGATATGTGTCGGGTCAGGAAAAAGGAGCAATTGTGAAAACTGCCACTATGTCTTGATGACTATCAAATATTTGAACTTTCACTGCCCAGAGGAAACAATTGCTCTGATTACGCGCTCTTCTGCACATCAGCGTTCATGGTGACCTGTAAAGCTTAATAGCACCTCTCAGCACTTTCCGGAAAGCTGACAGGCAAACTGTAGAGATTAAATACATTTTAAATTACATATCCATTTTTAGCGTTTCCTGAGAAACTGTCTTGGTTTTCAGTTTGAATAATCTTTTATGAAAATCACCTGTCTGAATGGCGTGTCTGGTTAGTATACTGGTAATAAGTTGTATTGAATAGAATTGCTGTGGAGTTATACATATTTTACAACACTACCACACTTTCAGAAAAAGAAAACTTACCAGCCCTGAAACTAATAATTTTCCATACGAATTTCACCATTGATGAGACTGATTCTGCAACCCTTGCTCACGTGACTTCAAAGGAGTTATTCTCATGAGTAAGGGAGTTCTGTTTGTGATGCTTGCACAGACACGTTTTATGGAAATAACCTGTTTGATCAGGTATGACTCTTCTCCTGCCAGCTATCATGTGACAGATAATCATTTCAAATTCACCACATCTTTTACATGCACTTTTGTCTGGCTACATTTTCCCATGTGTTATCTGCACTGGTTTTTTTTTTTCTTCCCCCAGTTGTTAGGCTATGGTTATACCTCCTACTCATAACTTAGTTGCACACAAAAATATTAAGGGGCCAAATCATCGCCTTGCATATGCATATGAGACATCTGCCAGGATGTAGCCAGGAACCTGCAGGCTCTTCTGACGACAAAATTTGTTGTAGGAATAGAAACTAAAGTAATTTTGCATCCAGGAATTATCACCTAAGATTGGATTTTAAATCTGCAGCTTTACATTCCAAACTAAAAATGGCCCCTAAGCAAATGTGCATTTGCAGCTAGAGCACTCTAAACCATATTAGAATGCAAGATTTATTGAGGAGATTTATAGAGGAGACTTAGCATGACTAATTTGAAAAACTCAAATTTGAATTATAATGGCATACACCCTGTATTGAAATCACCTTTCTGTTCATTTTTCTAATGGTTCAGCTCAGTTACTCTATGGAAATTGATTATTTCTGTACAGCTCAGCAGAACATAAACCATCTCAGTGGAAACTTTCCCAAAGTGGTCAGTTGTTTTAGTAAACATTTTTTAAAATCACAGAATCACAGAATCATACAATTACAAGGTTGGAAAATACCTTTAAGATTATCTAGTCCAACTGCTCCTGTCCTATGATAAACAAATAAAACTTTGGAATATGTTCTTCTGATTTACACGAGCATTTTCATACTTCTTCTGAAATGACAATGGATTTTCCATCCTGGGTGCAAGACAAAATCTTGATGTCAGTTGCTCACACAGGAGGCAATTGCAATACCTGACTTCTGATGAACTAGAAACCAAAATGCCTGGAAAATCATCCCATAAAATGTCCCCTTTAAATTGGAAGAAGCACATTCATTAGTGACCTACAAAAATGAAAGGTATAGCTAAAAACACATTTGATTTAAAAGTGACCAAATAGCTTCCTTTTAAAATAGCAGGTTTTGTTTTATGTTTCAACACTGCTTCTCATTGTTTCATTTGCACTTATTTACCATTTTGTAAAGAGATGCAGAACGAATAAAGGGAAGGGTTCGTTATTCAACCCTTTACTAATCAGACCTTACTCTGAGTAAGAAAGACATAAAAGTCCCAAAATGCTGACACAACCATAGCTACCAAGGCACTCCGATGACTAATGTAATATGTGTGAGTTCTCAGCAGTCCTCCCATCCCAGCCAATAACAATACCGCTCCTGACTTCAAAGAGAGAGAAACAGATCCAATATGAATAATGCTGGGAAGATGTTAAAGGCGTGTTCAGTCATTTAGATTTCAGTAGGTGGAGGAGGGAGGGTTCCGTAATTGCGTATAACATTGCTTGGCAGCCAATTAATGATTAGTTAATTCTTGTTTGTAAATTGCTTTGAAGGTACAAAGAACCATGCACATCCTGTGGGTCTAATTCTGTTTCCAGTTACATTAGAATAAATCCAGAATAGCTGCAGTGTGACTCTAAGGTGTCATTTTGGACACAAGGTTCGGACTCTGTATCATTCCAGTAAAAGACAAGATTTGAGACAGGTCCCTGTGCAAATAACAGCCACCAAAAACTTGATTCCTGCCTGGACCTCTCCCACCCCACACCAGAAGCAGCTTGAGCAACGAGCCTCTAGCTTCTCTGCAGTTTCCATTTTTTTCAGTGTCTTACAGACTCAGAGGAGAGCAAACCTTGATGCCATTTTGATCAGCTTGCCTACCATAAGGTCCTCAGAATGCATGCCACACTTCTGAGGGATTCCAATTGCTTTAATTATCAATTATCACCGAGTCTATGGAAAGTAGTTCATGTAACTATTCAGATACTAGTTTAGAAGTGAAATTTGTTCACTACCTAGAAGTATGCTGCAGTTAGCTGCTAGGAGACGTTACTTCTCTGATGGAAATTGCACTAGAAATAAAAAAGGGTTCATATCACAGTGAGATATTAGGAATAGAAAGATGGGGTGGGGGCAGCCTTCTGACTGCTGGTGATAGGGGAGAACTGGAAAACATTAGCTTTGGGGTCAGAAGAATGTCCATCCCTGGATCAAATTGAATAGATGTCACTCCAGAATTGCTGAGGTTTAGCTGTTGAACTAGTCAACTTGGCATGATGTCTGCCTATCCTCCTCCCTTATAGCGCAGCAGTTGCTGAGGGAGACATACCAAATGCAGATATCAAGTTCATCAGATCAGCCTTTCCAATTATCATCACAAACTGTACTAAGGACTTTGGATTCAGAACCATCAAGACTTCTTTCAAGTTCTTCCATTAGAAGCCTGTGACAGAATGAGCTTTTCCTTAGTTTGGGACAGGTGTAGAAATAGAGGGTCTAAATTTACAATCCCCAGTATTGCCGATTGCCAGCAAATTCCCAAGATTCCCATTACTGGTACTTAAAAACAAAGTGTGAAACTACAGTGTAAAATGTATATTTGTTGTTGCTGAAAACAGAACTCCCTGTAAGCTGAAATCAAGTGGTTTGTGAATATTCATGTCCTTAAAGACCAGAATCCTTTATAGGCATAATTCTTATTGCAGAGATACTCAACAGAGTTTTTCAGTGAGGCCTGATGAGTATATGAGAATGATGTGGCTGGATGTGAGATATTAGAAGCAGACAGTAGACATGATTCGCTAACATTGTACTGGGAGATGTATGCCCATACTTTTCTGGGTCAAAACAATTGTTTGCATGCCAGAGGGAATTTCAGCCTAAGGGTGGAGAGGATTTCTTTGTACTCACCAATGGAGGCTCTTCTCTACCTGTGGGATCAGCTGATAAGAGATGTTGAATCAGTGCTATTTGTGGTGGACTTCATCACTCAGCTTCTCTGGTGAGGGTGTGATCTGCTCCTTCTATTCTCCCACATTTCCCAAGCTCCAAAGGGGATTATAGAAGGACAGAGTTGAATGGAAAAAATCCACCCACAGTTTAAATAGATATTGTCCCTTATCTGAGACGAATACTGGCTACACATTAATTTGAAACCCATTCTGCAGATGAAATTTAAATAGTCACCAAGACATAAACTCAAATGGATGAATTTAGCACAACATGAACATATTGTAATGATTTTCCTGCAGAGTACTTTTCTTAACTGTATTTGTCAATATCTTGCTCAAAGAAACAAGAAAAATAAATCTTTATGCCATTAGTAGTCCTAAAACTTTCAAGGTACTATGCACATCAAAGGAACACATCCACAGTTTAAATTCCCTCATTCTGAAGATTAGCACAGCCATCATGTGCTCAATTCTCAGGGGATGTTCTGTGCAAGATCAGATCATTGAAGACATTCTTTTGAAAATAACAGATGGTGGACCTCTAGCAGCATACAGACAAACAGGGAAAGGAAAAGAAGGAGAGTGAAGGTGCTTTAAATTAATCTGTAGTCCTTACATGTAAGAGGTTGTTTTAACATGACGTAAGTGGAAAAAAGTCTGTTACAATCTTTCAGCCTTGGCAGAACAATGCAATAAATTGGAAGTGAGGAAAGTCCCGTGAGGTAAAGCTACTGTAGAGAAAAAGGTTGTCCTGAAGAGAAAAATATTGTTACAGATTTTATCCAGGGACAAGTGACACAAAAACACGAGATAAAAGATGTCAGACCAAAAAAAAAAAAAAAAAAGCTAATAAATAGTACTGGGAAATTATAAAGAAAGTGGACAATTGAGGGCTACAGCTTTTAGCTACTTTTGGTGAGAAAACAGAAATTCTGCAGCACTTTTTGAGTCATGTGGATATTTTGTTTCTCCCAATGAGGAATGAAGCAAGCTTTCAATTCTGCAAATCTCATAATCTTCCGTTTTCATCATCTGAAGAGAGCAGAAGCAGGTCCTAAACCCAAAATAAATACTCTGAAGAGGAACTTCATTTTCACACCTTATTTAGGACCCAGGTTAATTAAACTGTGCCTTCGTTTAAATTGTGCTAATCAAG
The DNA here is from genome assembly GCA_022605575.1 of Laterallus jamaicensis coturniculus. NCBI lineage: Eukaryota > Metazoa > Chordata > Aves > Gruiformes > Rallidae > Laterallus > Laterallus jamaicensis. The sequence goes on along the minus strand of JAKCOX010000076.1, from coordinate 3,860 downwards.
AAATCTAGAATTTTCTATTACTTTAATTTTAAATGTCAAGTAAATAAATACTGCATCTGATCCTGCCACCTTTATTTACTCAAGACTTTGGTTGCATATTAGACCTCAAAGCAAAACCCACTCTGCTCCAGGGAAATTTGCCTGATGACTGCAATTGGCTTCCAATCTTTGAAGCTCTTTAACCTCAGTGGAAAGCTTCAAGAAAGCATTTTCATTCTTTTCGTTTAAACTAGATGGTGAAGTACTCCAAGTCTACTGTAGACCTTAAAAATAAGAAAAACCAGAGAATAAAGAATAAATTCTTTAGAATAAATAAACTCATAATTTCTAGTTTCTTAGACAAACTTTTTAATAACATTTGCAACCACTTCTCTTTTCAACTGAGGAGTTAAAACCTAAAAATCTGCATGAAAACTGTATTTTGATGTAGGTGTAATGTGAAAATTGCAATGGCACATCCATTGAAACCCCCAAGATCAGCCTTGAAAGACAGAATTCATTCTGAAGGTGTTAACTGTCAAGGAACTCAAGTGATAGATGTAGAGGAAAATGGATGACACAAAACCACTTGTGGAAATCCTGTAGCTACTGCCAAGATAGGCTATTGCAATAGACTTGGTGTGTTTTAACCCCAGCCAGTCACTAAGCACCAGAGAGCCTCTTGCCCACACTCCCACACAGTGACGTAGGGGAGAGAATCAGAAGAGTAAAAATGAGAAAACTCCTGGATTAAGATAAAGACAGTTTAATAGGTAAAGCAAAAGCTGCACATGCAAGCAAAGCAAACCCAAGTTATTCATTCCCCATGTCCCATGGGCGAACAGGTGCTCAGCCATCCACAGGACAGCTGCGCTTCAATCTGCATAACAGTGACTTGGGAAGACAATCACCATCACTCCCAACATCCCCCTCTTTCCTTCTTCTTCCCCAAATCTTTATATGCTGAGGATGACATCATATGGTATGGAATATCCCCTTGGTCAGCTGGGGTCAGCTGTCCTGTCTGTGTCCTCTCCCAACAGCTTGTGCACCCCCAGCCTCACTGGTGGGGTGGGGTGAGGAGCAGAGAAGGCCTTGGCTCTGGGTCAGCGCTGCTCAGGTGTAACGAAAACATCCCTGTGTTATCAGTGCTGTTGTCAGCACAAACCCAAAACACAGCCCTATACCAGCTACTCTGGAGAAAAGCAACTCGATGCCAGCCAGAAAGAGCAGACTTGAGAAAAGGTACTGCTCCAATCCCGAGGTATAGCAATGTGTGGCAGTTGAGTTTTGCTTACTGCATTTTGCCCTCCATTTTTATATGCTGATCTTCTTATTTTCTTGCAGGTACTCTTGGATTTCAGCACGGGACTTCATGTAGAGGTAATTCATATTTCTTTAGAAACTGATTTTCTGATCTGATGAAATGTCACCCATGCAAAAACGTAAGGGAAAATACTGAACTAAGACATTGCTTAACTTGAAGTTTGAAAATATATTTAAATATTAATTAGTTGTAAGTAATAACCTTCTCACCCTCTCAAAAGATATTCTCCTGAACCTCAGTATCTCAAACACATGAATAATTTTAAATTAAACAGTCTTAGAGTTTGAGACTTGTAGACATAAAAAAGCATGTGATCTATAAAAATGCCTTTTCTTACCTATTGTTGGAAATTCAAAATGTTTGTATTAATTTAAAATGTATTGAGGTTATTGGTCATATCATACTGGAACTCTCTGTCAAAGGTAAAAGAATGGAATGAAAATGGAACAGCAAGATGGAAAACCTACAGAAGACAAAAACGTGAATGGATCAAATTTGCTGCAGCTTGTAGAGAAGGAGAAGATAATTCTAAGAGGAATCCAATTGCCAGAGTAAGTAGGAAGAAAACCAAAAGTGTACACTGATGAGTTTTACTGAAGACAGACTGATAAAAGCTGAGAGATTTTAAAGTACATTTGTTTAGAGCATTCAGAGCAAGGAACGTAGAATAAAAGATGATGCAGTATTTCCAGCTCTGCTGAGACAGTCTTATATGGTGAATCCATGTGGCTTCTGAGGAGCAACCAGAGGCTGGCTAGAACATTTCCATTAGCCTACTTCCTAGATCGCTCCAACCACAGTCTCTTCATGTGCAGCATCTGTGTAGTAGATCGCAATATTTTTCTTTTCCCTCTCACCCTGAGTAACCCCGAGCATGGTTGGTGCCTGACTCCTGTGGGGAAGAAAGCAAAGAAGATGTCTTCCTAGCCTCTCACCATGATTGTACCCTTACTGAGGTCCAGTCACAGTGTGACACTTTTGGAAGTTTTTCTCTCCACTACCTTGCCAGAAGATTTTTGAGAAATAGAAAACCTGTCCAGCACATACAGGGAGATGTATCTTAGGCTGGCTGTTTTGTAGAAGAGTCTTCCATTGTTTCTGTCAGTTGAACCTTGTGATGTGTGACTGAAATTATTTAATAGGAAGAAAAGCCCTGCCGGTGTCCTCAGTAAACTGGCATGAATAATTATTATTATCTCTTCTTGCAGATTCGATCAGACTGTGAAGAAAAGCATCCAATCACATACAGCATCTCTGGAATTGGAATTGATCGTGCCCCCTATGGAATATTTATTGTTAACCCAAGAACAGGAGAAATTAATATAACATCAATAGTGGATAGGGAAGTAACCCCAGTATTTCTTGTAAGTACTCCCCTTTTATCTTTATAATGATGAATGTGGGACGGTGGAGCAGGGACAGGAGAAGGAGACAAATTCATTTGTTTCAGTTTGTTACTTTGCTAATTTCAGTTTTGGTTTTAAAATTAGAAAATCTCTTTTTTTTCTAGATACGATGCTTTGCTAAACACTCATTGACAGGTGTAGACTTGGAGCCTCCTCTTGAACTTCGAGTCAGAGTTCTGGATATAAATGATAACCCTCCTATATTTTCACAAACTGTATTTACTGGGTCTATTGAAGAATGCAGTATGGACAGTAAGTAACTACGTTACGTGTATTATACTATAGTATAGTGAAGCTTCCAGAATACAAATAATACAAGCTTGGTGTGCTCATTCTATATTTTCTAAGGCAATGACACATATTTGCCAGGATTACTGCAGAGGAAGGAGTGGGAGATGCTCCTTTGAGTGGTATTCAAGCTAGGGTTCAAGCACATTCATTGCCTGTAAGTAAGCAGTGATGTTGCTTTCCCATTTTTCCTCCCACACATGAACATTGAATGTTCCAGTTTCTTACTATATGACCATGAAAATTCTTTCAGATGAGAAAATTTAAAATAAATCAGTTCATTCCTTCTCATTAAAAAAAAAAAAATCCTTACAGTTATTTTCTTTGAGGGTATATAAAATATGGGTTTTCCCATTTTTTTCCATTCCAAATATTTGTATTTGTAGCCTGAGTATTGCAGTTGCAGTAGGATAGTACTAAATAAACCCTTACGTACCATTACACTATAATGGTTTGCCAAAATTACATTGCATTAGACATGCAAACAACACTGGGGCAATGATGCCTAATGTTAATTTCCTACATTATAGAAATTCTTATTAAAAACTGTGGAGATTTCTTATATGAATATCTACAAGCTCAGTATTTACTGTTTTTACATAGTCCTTATGGTAACTTGAAGAAGTTCAGTGAAAATCTTCATTACTCTATCTGACCTTAATTTTTAAGGCATTTTAAAGTCACTAACATTCAGTCAGAATCAGTTCTAAATTGAACCTTTTTTTCTCTGTAAATGCCAATGAATAGACAACTTTCTATCATTTTTATACACCAAGTTTAAGCATTCTCTTGATAAGTTGTTTTCAGGAACAAAATGGATTTTCTGATTTGTTTCTTTAATTTTTTTTTTTATTCTTAGA